>JBBCBC010000011.1:25743018-26343018 GCA_037126765.1 Stenogyne calaminthoides | reverse complement strand
TAATGTCCACAATTAATATATTTACAACACTCCCCCTTGGATATTACGACGTGATATTCATGTCTAATTAAAATATTGCTATAATAATCTAGAAAAGTAAAGTTAGTAAAATAAGAAAAGATACAATTAATGATCTAGTAAACCCAATCTTCAAAATGCTCCCCCTGAAGACAGCAGTCTTCCAAGTCTTTTGTATTATGCTTCCACACTCTTCTGGAGTTCATGCAGATAAAAGAATTTAGGGGATATAGGCTTTGTCAAGTTCCCTTTAGCATTCCTATTATTCATATGGGCAACAAAATTTGCATTTTCCTCATAATGGATGACAGGAGATATACTATTATTACATAAATCATAAATGTATTTAAATCATGGTTTCAGAAATCGGGCTAGGCGGCCGACAGCCGCCCCGATTTCACCAAAATCGGCCAAAAAATCGTCCGGGGAGTTAGTCGCTGCCTAGGAGGCCAAGTCGGCCAAGTCATTTCCGCCGCCTAGGCATTTTTTTTACTCTTACCGGACACCAGAAATTGAGAGAAGAGAGAGAGAAAAAAAAATTGAAAACCCTAACTACTAAACCCCCTCGCCATCAATGACTTGGCCACAAGCCCCCGCCACGTTGGCTGCAACAAGTCCCACAAGACGCCGCCACGCTACCGCCCCCACCGCCATGGACCGCCATTGCGTCACACCCCCCTCAAATTTGCTTTTTAATTACCTAGTTCTATGGTGTGGGTTATGCATTTCTCCTCCACTGTTTATTGATATATGTAATGGAAAGCTTATGGAGTTCTTGCCACAGCCTGCTTTTGTCTAAGAATGGAGAAAGAACAAATGTCATTTTCAATGTCTAGGGAGTAGGAATTAAAGTACCTGCAAAGCACTTACTTTACCTAATAGGCTAATAAATGTGTACTTTATAAAACTAGCCCACCGGCCTAATGCTTAGTTGTTTTATCCAATGTGTAAACAACTTTGGGCAATTATTTTTTGGGAATTATTAAAAAAAAATTTAAAAAAAATTGTACCGCCTAGGTGGCCTAGGCGCTAGGCGGCCAACAAACGCCCGACTACCGATTTTCGATTTCTACACCCTTGATTTAAATCAAAATCTTACAAACGTCGAAGATACTAAACATATGCTTTAAAGTTTTACAATGTCTCCTTAAAGGAGAAGCACTAAATTAATCTTGCAAGCAAACTCAAGGTAAATGCAATATCGGATTTGATGCAGTTCTTAAAACATAGTAATGCACTAAGGACACTCTGATAAGGAACTTCTGGTCTTAAAATGTCATGTATCTTCTTTAGGTCCATGTTGGGAGATGAATTTAACAAAAGATAAAGATTTTGATTAGATCTTAAAACCCCTGAGTATGACATTTTTAGAATGATTAAGGTAGAGTAGAAAACAGGTTTCAATATAGATTAGTTCAGGAAATATCTATAAAATGTATAGTCAACAGATATCTCTAAGTTTACAGGATAGGCACACAGTGAGGGGGAACTCAGTAAGTGAACCAATATACCTGAAGACTCACAAGACTTCAGATGAACCTGAGTTCATATCAACCTGAAGACTCAAGACCTACGTGAAGACTCAGAAGACTTCAGATGAACCTGAGCTCACATCAACCTGAAGACTCAAATCAACTTGAAGACTTGAAGACACTGAAGATTATCTACCTGAGGACAAACAGAATGTGAAAGTCTTACACATTCATGAAGAATAAAAGTTGTCCAAATATTTGATTGCAGACAAAAGGAACTATAACCAAGTGTTGTTTAAGGTTATCTCATCCAGAAAGATTAACCTAAAAGAGTCGTTTTGTTTGTCTCCATTCACTGAAGACAAGAACCAATCAGAGAGAGACAACACTGTACTTCACTGACACAGAAAGCGACATGGCACTGAGAATGTCAGAGGTACTGAGTTCCAGACTGTAAAAACTTGGTGATTGGCTGCATTGGTTACTTGTTACCTAAACCATGCAAGGGTGTGTACAAACCCTAAAATAACCATTTTATCACTAACCAAATAAGGAAACCCTTGATGCTATCGATTCCAACGGATAGTTTCTCAAGAGTGACCTTTGTGAGTTGCCTAAAAATACCAGTGGCCTTCACCATTGCAAGGTTATGGGAAATCAAGCAACTCCAGAGCTCATCTGTATTCTTGCATTTGAAGCACTCGAAAACCCTAAGATTTCCCAAGTGTTTCACCTTGAAGAGAGTTCATTTACTAAGTCTAGATTCAAGCAGATATCCAAAGCTTAGTTAGAGATATCCTAGCCTTTTTATCTTGTGTTCTAAATTGTAAAAGGACATCTCACCTTAGTTGGAAACCAACCAAACCCAAACCCTATTGATTAGGTAGTTTGAGTGTATGATTGTTGGAAAGTGAGAGTTGTAAAGAGTTAGTAAGCTACAGTGTAGTTCAGCCTGAAAACTCTAGAGAAGAAGTTAGTAAGCTGCTTGTGATAGTCTGAAAGCTTGTGTAGGTTGAGTTAGTAAGCTGCATTGTAGTTCAGCCTGAAAACTCATAATGGAAAGTTAGTAAGTTGCTGAGTTCAGTCTGAAAGCTTGAGGAAGTAGTAGTGAGTTAAGGAATTTCTCTGAGGATCATAGAGAGTAGACGTAGGAGCTTTGCCTCTGAACCACTATAATTTGTTGTGTTGCTTTCTGCTTTGCATTTTATTTGTTGCATATTTTCACTGGAAGCCTATTGAGTTTTTCCGATATTCAGTTGGAATCAATCCACTGAGTTTGCATTAAACTGTGCACAGCCTTAATCACTGATTTACTAAATATCAAAAGATTTTCAGCAAAGTAAAACGAGTATAAACCTCAGGGCCTACACATTCCGCACTGTTGTAACCCGAAAATAATAATCGGACAACAAATAAATGATAAACAAATGAATCAAGGATAAAATGTAAAGAACAAGAGATTTGTTGACCCAGTTCGTCAGGAATGACTACATCTGGGGGCATGCCAAGCCAGGATATTTTACTATCAGTTTTCTACGTATTTTTGTGCTCCCTTTTCTCTTGGGGTTTGTCACCTATTTATAATAATTACAAGATACATAGATAAAAACCCTAATGGGCCTCTAAATGGGCCCTACAAAACGGTAAATACAAGATACAGTGAATCTTCGTCTTGATACTCCTGCCGACCTCACATACGGAACGACCTTGAGGGAAGTCTTCCGATCAGGCGAGCTTGACTTGTCTTCGTTCCGCATTGCCGACCTCGCCTAGAAGAGACCTCGGGGGAGGCTGCTCGCCCCGGTGAGCTCGACTCATCTTCTTCCTTGTTCTGCTACCAGGTCGCCCTATGGGGGCCGACCTCAGCTCTTCGTACTTTACTACTAAACCATGTTGCCACGTCATCAATATTCGCCATGTGGTCGCTGGCCGATCACATGGCTACAACAATTGCCCCCAAGAGCGAACTTCGACTTTATTCGGAGGTTGGTCTTAATCTCTACTTCAACAAGATTTATCTGATCGCCGCACTTGAGGTTGCATACTTTGCCCCCATGCATGCTCGGAATGTCTTCATGAGGTCTTAATTGTTCACACTTTGATGGTAACACTTCTGGTACTAAATTTGGATCCTCCACCGTGCCCCCGGGTTGGAGGGTCTTTCCTGTGCTTGATGCTCGTCAGGAGGTTTGGCTCGTCGAAAGTCTCCTGCAATATGTTGCGATAGCTTGTTAAGTTGTTTGTGTGATTCTGGACATACACCAGCGACTATGAATTCTTGCCTATGTTCTGATCGTCTTATCTAATGCGATGTAACCGAACTATGTTTTAACCGTCTTATCTTATGCGGCGTGACTAAACTTTGGCTTAGCCGTGTTACAGTGTTGTCTTCAAGAAGGCCGTCATGCAAGGTACATGACCAATGCGAGGAATGACCTTGTTGACGTGAGTTCCAGAGATCACTTCCTGCCGTAGTAGGTCATCTTACGCGCTTAGCGACCATCCTTTTGACCCGACCATTGTCGCTCAGGTCGCTTATAATGCGATCCTGGTTGACTTGTGTAAACAATCGAACATATCGAGACAATAAACTTGAACTTTGGCTTCAAAAGAGATGCACTTCGTTGAATTGATGGAATACACCTCGTCGAGTCAGCGGAAAGTCAACGCCGAATAGGCAGGCAGGTCAACGCCAATAATGGCGGACGAAGTCATTGCCATTAAGGCAGACAGGTCAACGCCCACAAAGGCAGACCAAGCCAATGAAGGTAGACGATCTCAGCGCCGAGAAGGCGGAGAATACTTCGCTAAGTCGGCGGAATATACCTCGCCGAGATAGCGGAAAGCCAACGCCGATAGGCGCGGGCAGGTCGACATCAATAATGGCGGACAAAGTCATTGCCATTAAGGCAGATAGGTCAACGCCGACAAAGGCGCACCATGCCGACCTCGGAAAGTTGGTAGGTCCAAGCCGATGAAAGCAGACGATCTCAGCGCCGAGAAGGCGGATAATACTTCGCTAAGTCGGTGGAATACATCTCGCCGAGGTAGCGGAATGCCAACACCAATAGGCGTGGGTAGGTCAACGCCAATAATGGCCGACGAAGTCATTGCCATTAAGGCAGACAGGTCAGCGCCGACAAAGGCAGACCAAGCCGACCTCGGAAGGTTGGTAGGTCCAAGCCGATTAAGGCAGACGATCTCAGCGCTGAGAAGATGGAGAATACTTCGCTAAGTCGACGGAATACACCTCGCCGAGGTAGCGGAATGCCAACGCCTAATAAGCGCGAGCGATCGCCAATAATGGCGACGGAAGTCATTGCCATTGGCGCCCAGTCAACGTCCGACAAAGGCGGACCAAGCCGACCTCGGAAGGTTGGTAGGTCCTAGCCGATGAAGGCAGACGATCTCAGCATCGGAAAGACGGAGAATACTTCTCTAAGTCGGCGGAATACACCTCACCGAGGAAGCGGAAAGCCAACGCTTATAGGCGCGGGCAGGTCAACTCCAATAATGGCGGACGAAGTCATTGCCATTAAGGCAGACAGGTTAGCGCCGACAAAGGCGGACCAAGCCGACCTTGAAGAGGTGGCAGGTCCATGCCGATGAAGGCGGACAATCTCATCACCGAGAAGGCGAAGAATACTTCGCTAAATCGGCAGAATACACCTCGCCGAGATAGCGGAAAACCGACGCCGGAAAAGGTCAAGGTGTCGACGCCAATAATGGCGACGGTCATCGCCATTAAGCACATGTGTCAATACGACAACGCGGATCACGCCGATTTTGAAGAGCGCGTGTCCATGCCAATGAATACGACGATCTCGGCCGCCAAGAAGACGGAGAATACTTTACTAAATCAAGGAATACACCTCACCGAGGTAGCGAAAAGCGACCGGAAAGGCGCTGAAGGGTGTCGACGCCAAGAATGGGCGACGAAGTCGCTGGCTACTAAGGCAAACAAAGTCAATACGACAAAGGCGACCAAGGCGACACCAAGAGGTCCAGTCCATGCCAATGAAGGTGCGGACGATCTCATCGCCGGAAGGCGAGAATACTTTCGCTAAATCGGGCGGAATACACCTCGCCGAGATAGCGGGAAGCCAACGCCAAAAGGCGGCAAGTCAACGCCAATAATGGCGACGGGTTTATCGCTATTAAGGCAGACAGTTAATACGACAAAAAGGCGGATCAAGCCGACCTTGAAGAGGTGGCAGGTCCATGCCGATGAAGGCGGATGATCTCATTGCCGAGAAGGCGGAGAATACTTCGCTAAATCGGCGGAATACACCTCACCGAGATAGCGGAAAGTCGACACCGAAAAGGTGGACAGGTCGACGCTAATAATGGTTGACGTAGTCGTTGCCATTAAAAAACAGATCAATACGACAAAAGCGGGACCTCGAAGAAGAAGTGGCGTGTCCATGCCGATGAAGGAGGACGATCTCATCGCCGAGAAGGCAAATAATACTTCGCTAAATCGGCGGAATACACCTCGCCGAGATAGTGGAAAGCCGACGCCGAAAAGGCGGGCAGGTCGATGCGAATAATGGCGGACGTAGTCGTTGCCATTAAGGCAAACAGATCAATGCCGACAAAGGTGGACCAAGCCGACCTCGAAGAGGTGGCAGGTCCATGCCAATGAAGGCGGACGATCTCATCGCCGAGAAAGCGGAGAATACTTCGCAAAATCGATGGAATACATCTCGCCGAGATAGCGAAAAGCCGATGCCAAAAAGGTGGGCAGGTTGACGCCAATGAAGGCGGAAGTGCCATGGTTTGTTCGATCACTTGAGGAAATTCTTTGGGGGAAGATTTGAGTTTAAAACTTTCGAAAATTTTGTGAAGATATTATTTAGGAGGTCAGAAAAAGTTTCTGATAACTTTTGGTAAAAATGACTTTTATCAGTGTTTGAAAGGGAGACTTGAACTTTGAAATTATTAACAAGATCTTTTTTGGTTCTTGTGGTATAGTAATAACCTTTGAGATTTTTGAGGTTTTGCCCCAGGATTGGGCTTTGATATCTGTTAAAAACACCTTTCGTGGATATTCAAAAGTTTGGGATCCTTAGGGTCTTGCCCCCGGATGGAGATTTGATTCTCGTTTGTTTAGATCGTCTGTACCATAGCTGTTGGGGTTATACTGGAAAGTATGGATATTTGGTTACTTTTGATAAAGTTGTTACCATTTCTCTTTATGATAAATTTATCTGTCATGGAACGTTGTTGAATAATCTCTATACAATTAACTGTGCACACCACTCACGAAATGCATCCTATAACACATCAATTGTTTCCGATAAAAGAAAACGTTCATCAGACGTGAACGAGACACTTCTATGGCATCTTAGATTGGGACATATTAATCCAAAAAGGATTCAATGGTTGGTAGAAGATGGTTCATTGGAGTCTCTCCGGGTTGAACCAATCCCAACTTGCGAATCTTGCTTGGAGGGTAAAATGACCAAGAGGGCATTCGGAGTCAAGGGGAATAAAGCCAAAGAAGTGTTAGAAATCGTTCACACAGATGTATGTGGTCCAATGTCAATCAAAGCAAGAGGAGGTTATGAGTATTTCGTCACCTTCATTGATGATTACTCAAGGTATGACTATATTTTCCTTATGAAGCATAAATCTGAGACCTTTGACAAATTCAAAGAATTTAAGGCTCAAGCAGAGAATCATAGGGAAAAACGTATCAAGTCTCTACGATCTGATCGTGGAGGCGAGTACCTCAGCGACGAGTTTTTGAACTACTTGTCAGATGAAGGGATTGTATCCCAGCTAACTGCACCCTAAACCCCTCAACAAAACGAGGTTCCAGAGCGAAAAAACAGAACTCTTTTAGAAATGGTTAGATCAATGATGAGTTATGCGGATCTACCCAAGTCGTTCTGGGGTCACGCCTTGGAAACAACGTCTTATATTCTGAACTTGGTGCCATCCAAATCGGTTCCCAAAACTCTCAAAGAATTGTGGACCGAGCGCAAGCCTAGTTTGAGACACATGAGAATTTGGGGGTGTCCGGCCTACGTGTTGGACAAGGAAGCCGGAAAATTGGATCCACGATCAGAATTAAGGCTATTTATAGGGTACCCCGAGGGAACAAAAGGGTGTATGTTCTATGGTCCCGAAGATCAAAAGGTGGTAATAAGCACCCACTTTAGATTTTTGGAAGAAGACTATATGAATGAAAGAAAGTCCAGAAGTGAGATTACCTTAAATGAGCTTAGAGGGCTAACCTCGAAGGCTTAATTTACAAGATGATATACCAAACGACACACTTAAACAACCGGAACCTCGACGTAGTGGGAGGGTTGTGAGACAACCCGAGAGATTCATGGGGATAGGAGAGTCCTCGGACTTAGTCCCCGATCAAGATGAATCAGACCCATGGACTTACGACGAGGCAATCCAAGACAAGGATGCGGTTTCTTGGCAAACATCAATGGAAGCCGAAATGGGTTCTATGAATCATAACAGAGTGTGGGAGCTAGTCGAACCACTCAATGGGGTCAAACCCATTGGCTGCAAGTGGGTATACAAGAGGAAAAGAGGACCGGATGGGAAGGTGGAAACCTTCAAGGCAAGGCTTTTGGCGAAAGGTTATACTCAGAAAGAAGGGATCGACTATGAGGAAACCTTTTCACCTGTAGCAATGCTCAAGTCCATCTGAATTCTCTTGTCGATCGCTGCGCATCTCGACTTTGAAATCTGGTAAATGGATGTCAAGACGGCTTTCCTTAACGGAAGTCTTGAAGAAGAAATCTATATGCAACAACCCCAAGGCTTCATTGAAAAAGGCCAAGAACACCTAGTTTGTAAGCTCAAGAAGTCCATTTACGGACTCAAACAAGCATCCAGAGTTTGGAACCAATGTTTTGATCATGCAATAAAGTCTTATGGGTTGATCAAAATGAATACGAAAGTTGTGGGTACAAGAAGCGTGTCGGAACTGCATTGGTATTCTTAGTACTATACGTAGACGATATTCTGCTCATCGGAGACGATGTAAAGGTATTGTCAGACGTAAGGGCATGATTTTCAAAACAGTTTGATATGAAGGACTTAGGGGAAGCCGGTCACGTCCTTGGGATCAAGATCACTCGAGATCGCAAGAAAAGGATGATAGGCTTATCGCAAGCTTCATATATAGACACTGTCTTGAAGCGATTCAGCATGCAGGATTCCAAGAAAGACTTCGTACCTTTCAGGCATGGAATCCATCTATCCAAGGATATGTGCCCTAAGACACAAAAAGAGATAGATGACATGAAAGACATTTCTTATGCTTCGGCTGTCGGAAGCCTTATGTATGCAATGTTGTGCACGAGACCGGGTATCTGCTTTGTCGTTGGCATGGTGGCAAGATATCAAAGTAACCCGAGAAAAGAGCATTGGACGGCAGTTAAAAACATTCTGAAGTATCTAAAAAGAACTCGGAATAGAATGTTAATTTATCAGTCAGATAGTCTAATCCCCATCGGTTACACGGACTCGGATTTCCAATCAGACTTAGACTCCAGAAAATCTACCTCCGGTAGTGTGTTTTGCATGGGGGGAGGAGCCATGACATGGAAAAGCGTTAAGCAGAAATGCATCGCCGAATCTACCATGGAAGTCGAATACGTAGCTGCTTGCGAGGCGGCGAAAGAAGCGGTTTGGCTCAAGAACTTCCTAGTGGACTTGGATGTAGTTCCGAATTTGCCCAGCACAATCACTATTTACTGTGATAATGTCGGAGCAGTTGCAAATTCAAGGGAACCAAGAGCCCACAAGGCCAGCAAACACATTGAAAGGAAATACCATCTTATACGAGAAATCGTTAAGAGAGGAGATATAGAGGTGGCAAAAATCGCGTCAGAAGACAACCTAGCAGATCCATTCACAAAGGGTCTGCCTCAGAATACATTCGAGAGACATGTGGAAGGAATGGGTGTCAAGACCGTTGCCAATCTGCTTTGAGTATAAGTGGGAGATATTATTAGGTTCGTGTATGTGACATTTGATGTCACGTATTAGGAACTACACGAGATGTGTTGTAGTATACTTAAAAGCAAATTTTGAGTATAAGTGGAGATTGTTGGGGTTATACTGGAAAGTATGCTTTTACTTTGTATAACCAAACTGAATTTTCTGTCTTATTTACTGAAATAAATTATTTATCACTGATGCTTTAAATATCATTGAATGTTACATATATTTATTGCATAATTGTTCAATAAACAGTACGTGTTACATTGTAGTTAATTTAGTGATACCAGATCACAAAATATTAAATTAACAGTCCCTTGTAACTAAAAGTACGTGGTTCACGACCTAGATGGAAATGAACAATCCATCGTGAAAGGTTGAAGTGTAAGGCTCAGATTGGCTTGTCTTGACCAAGAGATTACACTAGTGCATGACTGATGCACTGAACAGGACCTACAGGAGGATAAATTCTTCAGCACTGAACCAGGAAGAATTAGACCTCAGTGGTTCGTTATTTCTTAATCTTCGTCCCATAAATAGGATCGCGTGTGGTTAGTAATTATTGCTTTGACTTATGACGGGTAGAGAATCAATGAGATTCAATACTTTATATATTGGGCAATATTACTGGTCACATGCGATTGCTAAGATTTAATACGAAGAATCGTGTGCGAGTACGCTCGTTTGATTTGCCCCCTTAGGAGGTTCATAAGATTTATCATACCAAATCTTGCAAGTGGAATTTGTTTCCGGTATGGATAATAATGTTGAACCGTTCCTTGACCAAGGACAAAAGATATTAATTAATGGAAAGTTATTTCAGTGGCTTGAATTAATTAATGGGCTAGATAATCTTAAACACGGGAAATAATAACCGGGAGCCATATTAACAGTAATATGGGTTAAGATGGATAGTGCAATATTAATTATGTAGTGGGATTAATTAATATTTATGGGCTTGAATAATATTGTGGCTCAATATTGAAAATTCAAAGTCCATTGGAAGGTCCAATCTTAATTCTCCTAAAGGCCCCTCAAGTAGCCCAAATATAATGTCCAATAACTGAAAAAGGTGTTTAAAATAAAATAAATTATTGTTGCCTAATTTTTCATTATTTTCGAAAATCACAAATAAAAGAGGGAGAAAGATTTTCTTTGAATTTTGTTATGGAATGAGGATAAGTATTCTTGGAATACAAGATTATCTCATTAAATTCAAGAAATCTCCCACTTGGCTATTTGTTGTGATATTTTCGAAAAATACCATAACATAAGGAGAGAAAGATTTTATTTGGGAGATATTTTGGAAAATAGAATATATTGGATATATTCAAGACTGTATCTTGAGGAAGAAGCAAGAAAATTTCCCAATCACCCAATAACCCAAAGTTTTCGTCCCCCCCTTAGTATTATAAATAGGGGATGAATTTTTCATCCCCAATGCAATTCCATGTGTTGGAAAAATTAGAAATCCACAAAGGTGGTGCAACATAATTTTATTTTTTCCTTTTGTTAAATTGTTCACGAGTTCCTTCCACCGGATTGTTGAACAAGGATAAGGGAATACTTGAGAAGACCTTTTGGTGTGTTCGTGTGAACGGGGTCCATCTTCTCAACGGTTGTCACTCCGAGAGGTTAGTTTACGTAAACTCGTAGTAATTCCGCATGCGTAGGATTTACGTGAACTATTTGTATGCATGATTGGTTGTTGAATTATTATTTGAATTAATATAGGATTAATTCATGCTAGTAATAATTGTTAGAATTAAATTTGTATTTAAATATTCAACCCGAATAGATCCGGACATTTAATTTCCCAACAATAGTGATTTGTTGTTTCAAGAATGTGAAAGAAGATTGGCACATAGGTTTATAGTCATTTCAGACTGTATAGGTTTATAGTTGTTTCGGACTGGAACATATACCTGCGACCAATAAAGTTATTTTCGTTCGAGTCGTCTTATCTAATGCGACAAGCTAAACTTTGCTAGGTCATCTTAACGATATTGTCTTAGATGAGGTCGCCGTATATGGGATACGAGGTTGTCGGGTCTGCTTGTTTGAGCTCGCCGACTTTGTGAATTTGGACGTTGGCGGGTCTGCTTATTTGAGACCGCGACTGTGTGAATCGGAGTATTTTGCTTAGTTGCTTGACGCAATATGGAATTGGAGTTGGATTTGATTTGTTCCCATATGAGACTTTAATAATTACATATAAATATACCTATATAAATACATATATATGCATACATTGATATACATTATATATATACATAAATAGATACATATAAATAAATATATATAAATATATAAATATTTATATATGTAAATATGCATATATATAGGTATGGATGAATGTATATATATATATACATAAATATATAAATATATATAACATATAAATTATTGTAGCCCCGTTGGAGTTTGAATTGAATTCCGTTCCGTACGAGACTTTTAAGTGCTCGCAGGTGAATTTGTGTGGTAGTCCATTTTTAAGGGTTTATGTTAATAGCAAGAAGTAAGAACTTTGAGTTGTTTTGATTAAACCTCCAAATTTAGGCATGCTAGTAATGGGTTTCGAAAGGCTCGAGATGGGAGCATATATGCCCCCGCCTTTTAATATATATGAAAAAAGTGTTAAATGTAGTACATATTAAAAGGACGTTACCGAAATAAACTTGATGTAAGTAGGTCAAAGGAATGCCTGTAGATTTTGGGTTGCCTCCGAGGCTTCGTGCGCACGTGCAACTTTTCCTTGTGAGAGTCGCAAACATTTTTTCTCGCAGCAAACAAGTAAATCATCAAGTATCGGGTTACTTTCATTTAATCTTGATAATTAATGAGTTAAACATATCAAGAATCCAAGTCATATTCACATGACTAGAGACAGTTAATAATGCATGCTGCTAATATTGGAAATGGTCAAACATGCAACAGATACAATTATTCGCCTTTATCAAGCACATCTGCTCAAATTCAGGAACTCAGATACTTGCATGCACGTGACTCGTGAGATCATGCAACATTCACTCTTCACTTATACTTATCAGATTAACACACGCCAGAGCACATTCAATAAATATTAGCATTTTCCCTGAAATCTCAGTTCCTCTGCCAGAAAATTCATATGATCAAAACCATACTTGGTAGTTGGTACTGAACACAAATTCTTTTGTTTTAGCCAACCGAGCACACCTCTTCATGCCTAAATAAATACTCTAATTCATAGAAAGAGCAATTTCTCATGTAAAGGTGAGGCACATAGACACAATTTTCATAAGCATTTAACGAGCTGGTGGCGTGCGTACTGGCGCCATAGACCATGTACTAAACAGAGATATGAAGATTCATGTATGAAGCCAAATATCCAAATCTATCAGGAAATGACGTTCACACAGAGAGAGAAAAAATGACTTATATAGTTTAGACAGCGAATCGGCGTTGATGGGGTCGGCTGCAGCGACGACGACTGGTACCGAAGCAGTGGATTTCGTGTGGTGCTACATAAGCGGAGCGCAGCGCAGCGAGATCGTTGTCATGATTCCTGGCGGCGTTGGGTTTGGCCAGAGATGTCGAGACAACAAACAACTTCGGCATTGGAGCAGGCTTGAGCAGTGTGAAACGAGATGGGGCCCACTTAGGAAGCCATTCCAATTGATGAGCGGCCCATTTACGAAACCATTCTAATTACCAAATATTAAGCCCAAACCCTACTCAGGGCCCAACTGAATCGCAACAGCCATCAGGGGGCGAGATTTTTGCAACGCGTCATTGCAACTCTGAGTGGCGGCGCGCGGTGGCGATCGTTTACCGACCGGCACGGTAATCTGTCGCGAGGGTTGGAGGACGGATCAAGTGAACAGACGGCGTTGACCTTAAGGATTGGGGCAATCTGCAGAGAGCCACGGTGCGGCGGGGCTTAGCCGCTTTTTGGGCAATGGCGGCATGCTCGCGGTGGAGTTCCGGGGCAGAGGCGGTGTGACGGCCACCCACTACGACAATTCACCAGAAACCGCGGGGGCGGCATGCCGATTTGAGAAGGGCGGATTGCAAGCGATGTTGATTAAGGAAGTCGCGCCGCCACATGTGAATTGTGTCCCCTCAGTCGTTTGAACGATTCCTCTTCATTGTTGTTGTTTGGAGTGTGTTTGGTTTTTTACGAAGGGGTTTTTCACTGTAGATTTTGAGAGGTTTTAGTGATAGGTTGTTGTGAAAGTTTGAAAAACAGGACGTATGAACATGATGGTGTTTCTGGATTTTTCATCAGGGTTCTAACAAATATGCAGTGAAATTTGTTAATATTTCCCACAGACGGAGCCAATTGTTGTAACTCGAAAATAATAATCGGACAACAAATAAATGATAAACAAATAAATCAACGATAAAATGTAAAGAACAAGAGATTTGTTGACCCAGTTCGTCAGGAATGACTATATCTGGGGGCATGCCAAGCCAGGATATTTTACTATCAGTTTTCTACGTATTTTTGTGCTCCCTTTTCTCTTGGGGTTTGTCCCCTATTTATAATAATTACAAGATACAAAGATAAAAACTTTAATGGGCCTCTAAATGGGCCCTACAAAATGGTAAATACTAGATACAGTGAATCTTCGTCTTGATACTCCTGCCGACCTCACCTACGGAACGACCTTGAGGGAAGTCGTCCGATCAGGCGAGCTCGACTTGTCTTCGTTCCGCATTGGCCGACCTCGCCTGGAAGCGACCTCGGGGGAGGCTGCTCGCCCCGACGAGCTCGACTCATCTTCTTCCTTGTTCTGCTGCCAGGTCGCCCTATGGGGGCAGACCTCGGCTCTTCGTACTTTACTACTAAACCATGTTGTCACGTCATCAATATTCGCCAGGTGGTCGCTGGCCGATCACATGGCTATAACACGCACCCTTGATAAGCTAGAACAGATAGTTGTCAAACTGAACAAACTCAACTGAGTATTCAGTAAGATAGTTATCTGATCCAAGCTTCTCAGGACTTTGTTAAAAACTCAGATCAGTTAGGCTAATTTGAAGTTACTGAAAGCCACTCAGTGTTATTGTCTCAGCAGACTTTGACTCAGGGTAATTTGTGCTTCTCAGGGCTAATTCTCAGGACAATCTGACCCACTGATTTCAGTATTGAGAAAAGTTTTAAAAATCACTGAACATGTGTATTTCTCCCTCCCCCCCATACACGTGTAAGACTCGTTTACACCGGGACCAACAGTCCAAATTTGTCTTTATCCACTTCAAGGGATCGAACAATTACTAGAGTATTAAGTAGCTGAAATTTAAGATAAAATCTCTCCAATACCTTCTCCAAGTAAGTTGATAGATATATAAAGATTCATTTTGCTTTAGGGAAATGCTCGATCTGCTGGGCGAGACAATACTTGCTTTCACTAACGTTTTATTTCAAAATTCAATCTCTAAGATTAAATTAGCTTTCTTTAATTTCCTTACTTGTTCCAACAATATTTAGAATATCACCATAAACCGAGATAATACAAACACCACCAAAATAATTTCTTTGTAAACACGTAAGGAAATATTTCAATGTTTATTTATTCCTCCTTCGGGAGGAATTAATTGAGTCAATCGTGGAATATTCGACCCAAATATTTTATGTCATATAATGACCTTTGTAATTCTAATATCATACTGTTGGAAGATGAATTTAATAAAGATATGATTTTGATTAGATCCCAAAACCCCTGAGTATGACATGTTCAGAATAATCTTGATAGTTGAGTCAGGATTCAGTTTTAGAGTATTCAGGATGTTATCTACAAAATGTATAGTCGCCAGATATAGATCGGGGTTAGATCTCAAGATTCAAGAACTCAAGAAGTTTTCAAGAAACCGGTTATGAAACTTCGGTTCAAGTTTCAAAGATAAAACGAAGAAATCAAGACTCAAGATGAAACCGAGATATCAAGACTCAAAGATGAAACTAAGATACTGAAGACTCAGTATGAAACCGAGGAACCAAGACTCAAAGATGAAGACTCAAAGATATCACCAAGACATCCAAAGACTCGTAAGACGCTGAAGACTAAGAAGACCCTGAAGACTCAAGACTCACGAAGACACAAGACAAAGATGTAAGATTGAAGAATCAAGAAGATCAAGAATATGAAGGCACAAAAGAATTATCAAGACTCAAGAATGTATCAATGCTCAAGATAAACCCGAATGTTCCGAGGCAATTGAAAATATCTATCCGGAAGGATTCAATCTCGAGAAGATCGCGATTCCTTAGAAAAAATAGATATTTGCCAAGACATTCAAATGCGGAGACAAAAAGGAACTAAGACAAAGTGTTGTTAAGGTTATATCACTCGAGATTGTAACCAAAAAGAGCCGTTGAGTTGTCTACCTTTAAGCGGAGACAAAAGTCAAAAGAGGAAGACAACATTTGTACCATATCGACATCGGCAATGACGAGTGTTTGAAAAAGATGTCAGAAGTACTAAGTTCCAGACTGCAAAAAGTGAAAACCGGCTACATGAAAGGCTATTGCCTAAAACGTGTTAAGGAGTCTCAAACCCTAAATATAGTCGTTCTTCACACACCATAAGAGGAAAGTCACGAAGCTATCTCTCCAACGGATAGTTTTTAAGAGTAACCTTGGTGTATGCCTATAAATACTTGTGACCCTCTACATTGTAAGGTTACGAGAAATTTGTAAGCAACTCAAGAGCTCAAACTTATTATTGCAAGTTGAAGCACTCGAAAACCCAAGAATTTCCCAAGTGCTTTAAATCGAAGAGAGCTCATTCCACTAAGCCTAGCTTGATAAGATATATCCAAAAGCTTAGTTGTGATATCCTAGCCTTTGCATTGTTCTTTATTGTAAAGGATATCTCATCCTAGTTGGAAACCAACCAAGAAACCCCAAACCCTTTGTAAGGTAGTTTGAGTGTGATTGTTGGTGAGATTGGAGTTGTAAAGAGTGAGTAAACTACATTGAGGTAGTCACAAAGCTCTAGAGGAGAAGTTAGTAAGCTACTTGTGGTAGTCTGAAAGCTTGTGTGAGTTGAGTAAGTAAACTACAGAGGTAGTCAGAAAGCTCAAGGTCGGGTTGAGTAAGTAAACTACAGAGGTAGTCAGAAAACTCAGGGCCGAGTTGAGTAAGTAAACTATAGAGGTAGTCAGAAAGCTTAAGGAAGTGATTAGTGAATTTCTCTGAAGAGATCAGAGAGAGTGGACGTAGGAGCTTGAGTCTCTGAACCACTATAAATTGTTGTGTTCTTTGCTTTCTGTTTTGCTTTGCTTAACTGTTGCATATATTCTGAAAGCATATTTTCACTGACATTTCAGTCGGAATCAATCCACTGAAAGTTGCATATAAATTGAATCACAGCCTAATCACTATTCCATTAAGGGAAGGTTTTCAGCAAAAGCTTAAAACGAGTATAAACTAAGGGCCAACCATTCCGCACATCTGAGTAGCTAGAACAGATAGTTACCAAACTGAACTTACTCTTTTGAGGGTTCAGTAAGTTAGTTATCTGATCCAAGCAACTCGGGATCTCTGAAAACCCAGGACTCAGTTGGGATTATCTGAGGTATCTGAAAGCAGCTCAGGATCACTGTCTCAGATAGACTTTGACTCAGAGCGATTTTTGCTTCTCAGGACCAAATCATCAGGACAACCTGACCCAAGCTGACCTCAGTAAGAAAAGTTTTAAAAATCACTGAACACGTGTATTCCCCCCCCATACACGTGTAAGACTCGTTTTCATTGGGACCAACAAGTGGTATCAGAGCAGTGGTTCAACTTGACCACCTGTTTTGTTGACCAAAGTTTTATTTTCTAAAAATACTTGTGGTCTATTTGAACTGATCTTATTTGCTGAATTCTTAAAAGACTCAGATAAAATGTCTTCTAAGAAACTTCCCATGTTCTCAGTGGAGAACTATGATTTATGGAGATTGAGAATGCAGGCACACATGTATTCTAAACATGAACGAATGTGGAGAGTGGTCTCTGAAGGGCCATTCCAATTTACTGTGGTGAATCCCAGAGGAACAGAAAATGAGAGAAACGATCCTAGAGCAGAATTTCCTAAGTCTGATGACCAACTGATTCCTGAGGAGAGGAAGTTAGTCAATCTAGACTATATTGCTAAAGACACACTATACAATACAATTGATGATGGTGTGATGGGAATGATCTCTCACTGTAATACTGCAAAAGAAATTTGGGATACACTAGCTGTAATGTGCCAAGGCACAGATCATATCAAGGAAAACAAACTTTCAGTTGCAATTGGAAAGTTTGATAGTTTTGAAATGGATGAAGGTGAATCTATAGACAAATTGGAAGTCAGATTCACTAGCATTATGAATGATCTAAATGCACTTGGTAAGAAATATCCCAGAGAGAGAAGTTGCATTGAAAATTCTTAGAGGTCTTTCTAAGAAATGGGATATACATGCAAGTGGTGATTGAAAACACCAAAAACATTAATTCAATGCCATATCAACAAGTCTTCTCGAAATTTGAAGGCCTATGAGTTAAGTAATTGATAAGAAATCTAAAAAAAATTTGTGACAAAGAAAGATGATTCATCATCTAGTAAGAATGTGGCTTTTAAGGCCAAAGATAAAAAACCTCAAAAACTAGAGAGTCTGAGAACTCCCTTGCTAAAAATCAGGATGAGCTTGAGGATAAGCTAGCACTGATGGCAAGGAGGTTTGAAAGACTTAATAGTTGATATGGAAAATACAAAAACTATTACGGGAATCACGGTGCGGAAGAAACCTGAGGACAGATCAACTGAGAAGAAGAAGGACCTGAAAGCTGAGGGATCTTCATCCAAAAGGAAGGACTCCAAGTCCAAAGAAGAAAGTGATCAGGATGATGATGCCAACAGATGCTATAATTGCCAAAAGAAAGGTCACTTCGGTATGATTGTCGGATCGAAAGTCTTTAAGGAGAGAAGAGAAAGACAAGCTAAAAGAGACAAGAAGTTCTCTAGCTAAAAGGTCATGGTTGCAGAAGAAGAACATTCTGAGGAGGGATCTAGCTCTTCAGATGAAATATTCACAGATAGTGAAAGTGATGACATCTGTCTGATGGCCATTGAGGAGGAGGAAAACAAGGGCACTAAGCTGATTAAAGATCACATAGCACTGATGAGCAAAGATGAAAAAGCCCCTGATGTATGGTATCTTGACAGTGGATGCTCAAGACATATGACAGGATTCAAGAAGATACTCAGTGACTATGTTGAACAAAGAGGCCCTCAGATCACTTTGGAGATAACTCAAGGACGGATGAAGGATATGGAACTTTGGAAATCGACTCAGTTCATATCCATGGTGTTTCATATGTATCTGGATTGAAGCATAACTTGCTTTCAATAAGCCAATTCTGTTATAAGGGTTTTAATGTTGAGTTCTCTAAGAACTTATGTTATGTGAAAGATGATATCTCACAGAAAATATTACTGACTGGTACTAGAAAAGGAAATGTGTATCTTGCTGATTGGAGTTCAACTCCTAAAGATACATGTTTGGTTGCTAAAAGTTCCACAGATAATAGTTGGTTATGGCATAAAAGAATGAATCACCTGAATTTCAAAACCCTGAATAAGCTTGCAAGATTAGCTCTTGTGAGAGGGTTGCCTAATGAAGTGTTTAGTAAGGAACATATTTGTGATGCGTGCCAAAAAGGAAAATAAATTAGAGCATCATTTAAAAGCAAAGTAGATGTTTCTACTAAAAGAATACTTAAGTTGTTACATATGGATCTTTTTGGTCCAATAACACCAGTGAGCACTAATTACAGGAAATACACATTGGTAGTAGTTGATGACTACTCAAGGTATACTTGGGTCATATTCTTACTCAGTAAGAAAGAGACTCAGATAAAGCTGCCAGAATTACTAAAAAGGCTCAGTATTGAGAAAAATCTGAGTGTGGTCAAAATCAGATCTGACAAGGGAGCTGAATTTATAAATCATATCATATCTGATTATTGTGCAGCAAATGGAATTACTCATGAAACATCAGCTGCAAGGACCCCTCAACAAAATGGTGTTGCTGAAAGAAGGAATAGGACTCTGAAAGAAGCTGCAAGGACAATGATAGCTGAAGCTGATATTCCTAAAAGATTTTGGGCTGAAGCTGTCAACACTGCATGCTATTCTCAGAATAGATCCATGCTGACCAAGAGTCAAGGCAAAACACCCTATGAGATTTGGAATGAAAGGAAGCCTCTTGTTTCTTTCTTTCGTGTGTTTGGTTGCAAGTGTTTCATACACAATAATGGTAAAGATCAGTTGAAAACATTTGATAGCAAAGCTGATGAAGGAATATTCTTAGGGTATTCTGAAATCAGTAAAGCTTTCAGAGTTTACATTTGTAGAACTCTTATTGTGGAGGAAACACCTCATGTTGTTTTTGATGAATCTACTTGTGTTCAGAAGAAACATGAACATGATGCAGAAGAACTGACCAAGAGGATCACCAGATTAAGCCTGAAAAAGAATGACAAATCATCCACTGAACCTGAAAAGAAGAAGTTAGTCACATTCTATGATTGGAGTGACTCAGACTCAGATAAAGAAGTTTAGGATGGAACTCAGGATGGTGAGACTCAGGAAAGCCAACACACCAAAGGTGACCAATCTGAACAGACACCAGTTCAGACTCAGGTATGTGATGCCAATGAAGATGTGGTCACAGCTGAGGCAAATTCTGAATCTATCAACCAAAGGGGAACAAATGTCTCTGACAATGTTCTGAATGGAATTTCCCCTGAGGAAGATGATTCCCTTTCTCCTTTTCTGTTGTTCCCTGAGTTTACTGAATTAACTGAACCTAACATTTTAAATGTTGAGGATACTATTGAAGGGGGAACATCTAGAAGAAGATGGTTAGATAGTCATCCTACAAGTCAGATTGTGGGTGATCTAACTGATGGTGTCAAAACAAGAAGGTTCCATGGTGAGAGTGCACTATTTCTGCTGCTTCCCTATCGGAGAAAGAGCTCTCTTGAGATTGGTGAAGCTCTACAAGATTCTCATTGGATTCTTTGCTATGCAAGATGAGTTGAATCAATTCTCAAGAAATGAAGTATGGGAGCTAGTGGATAGACCAGAAAGGCACAATGTCATTGGAACCAAGTGGGTATTTAAGAATAAAAGAGATGAAAACAACAACATTGTAAGAAACAAAGGCAAAATTTAGTTGCACAAGGTTATTCCCAAGAAGAAGGCTTGGATTATGATGAAACTTTTGCACCGGTTGCAAGACTAGAAGCCATCAGATTGTTTCTTGCATATCTTTGCCCACATGAAGTTCTGATCTATCAAATGGATGTGAAAAGTCCATTTCGAAGCGGTGTGCTTAAAGAAGAGGTTTATGTAGAACAACCTCCCGGTTTCAAACAGAATGCCAAAGTTTCTGTGCTCGGAAAAAGCCTTGTATGGTCTTAAGCAAGCACCCGAGCATGGTATGATACTCTTTCTCAGTTTCTTACTGACCATGGTTTTGTCAAAGGAACTGTTGATAGAACTCTGTTCAGGATAGAAGATGGGGAAGATATCTTACTAGTTCAGATATATGTTGATGACATTATTTTTGGATCTCCAAACCATCAGCTGTGTGAAAAGTTTTTGTTGGTCCCGGTGCAAACGAGTCTTACGTGTATGGGGGGAATACACGTGTTGGTGTTTTTAAAACTTTTCTTTTACCGAGGTCGACTTGGGGTCGATAATCCCGAAGATTAGGTCCCGAGAAGCACAAATCACTCGAGTCAAAGTCCATCGAGGCAGTGATCCGTTCCATTTTTGAAAACCTCGATAATCCCAACCGAGTCCCGAGTTTGAGAGATCGAGTTTCTTGGATCGATAACTAACTTCTTGAACCCTCGTAAGAGTAAGTTCAGTTTGGTAACTATCTGTTCTAGCTACTCAGACGTGCGGAATGGTTGACCCTTTAGTTTATACTCGTTTTAAGCTTTGCTGAAAACCTTCCTTTAATGGAATAGTGATTAGGCTGTGATTCAATTATATGCAACTTCCAGTGGATTGATTCCAATTGAAATGCCAGTGAAAATATGCTTTCAAACTCAGTGATGCAACAGTTAAGCACAGATAAGGAAAGCAATAAACAACACAACAATTTATAATGGTTCAGAGACTCAAGCTCTTACGTCCACTCTCTCTGATCCTTAGAGAAATTCACTAATCACTTCTGAGCTTTCTGACTACCTCGCGTAGTTTACTTACTCAACTCATTACTGAGCTTTACGACTACTCCACGTAGTTTACTTACTCAACCCGACCTTGAGCTTTCTGACTACCTCCGTAGTTTACTTACTCGAACACAAACAAGCTTTCAGACTACCTCTGTAGCTTACTAACTTCTCCTCTAGAGCTTTCTGACTACTCCGCGTAGTTTACTAACTCTTTACAACTCTTCTCACCAACAAACACACTCCAACTACCTTCACAAGGGTTTGGGGTTTCTCGGTTGGTTTCCAACTAGGATGAGATATCCTTTACAATGAAGTACAATGCAAAGGCTAGGATATCTCGACTAAGCTTTGAATATATCTTATCAAACTAGGCTTAGTTTAGTGAGCTCTCTTCAATATAAAAGCACTTGGGAAATTCTAAGTTTTTCGAGTGCTTTAACTCTGCGATAATAAGTTTGAGCTTCTTGAGTTGCTTATAAATTTCCCGTAACCTTACAATGTAGAGGGTCACATGTATTTATAGGCATACACCAAGGTCACTCTTGAAAACTATCCGTTGGAGAGATAGCTTCGTGAGTTTCCTCTTATGGTGTGTGAGGAACGACTATTTTTAGGGTTTGAAACTCCCTAACACGTTTTAGGCACTAGCCTTTCATGTAGTCGGTCTTCACTTTTTGCAGTCTGGAACTTTCGTACATCTGACATCTTTTTCAGCGACCTGTCACTGTCAGTGTCAGTATGGTACAGTGTTGTCTTCCTCCTTTTTGACTTTTGTCTCCAGTTAAAGGTAGACACCTTCAACGGCTCTTTTGGTTACAAACTCTGAGTTGATATAACCTTAACAACACTTTGTCTTAGTTCCTTTTGTCTGCATTTGAATGTCTTGGCAATATCTAACTTTCTAAGGAATCGCATTTTTCTCAGTATTGCATCCTTCAGATAGATATTTTCAGTGCCTCGGAACATTCAGGTTTATACTGAGCATTCAGTACATTACTGAGTCTTCAGTAATTACTGTGCCTTCAGTATTCTTGATCTTTAGTTCTTCAGTCTTCTGTCTTCTGTGTCTTCAGAGTCTTCTGAGTCTTCACAGATATACTGACTGATATACTGAGTCTTCATGCTGAGTCTTCAGTTCCTCAGTTTCATACTGAGTCTTCAGTATCTCAGTTTCACACTGAGTCTTCAGTATCTCAGTTTCACACTGAGTTTTCAGATTCTTAGTTTCTTACTGAGTCTTCAGAAACTTAGTTTCATACTGAAACTTCAGTTTCTTCAGAAACATACTGAGTTCTTCAGAATCTTCAGATCTAAACCTGATCTATATCTGCTGACTACATTTTGCAGATATCATCCTGAATACTATAAAACTGAATCCTGACTCAACTATCAAGATTATCCTGAACATGTCATACTCAGGGGTTTAAGGATCTAATCAAAATCATATATCTTTTATTAAATTCATCTCCCAACAGTTTTCAACACTGATGAAAGGCAAGTTTGAGATGTCAATGATGGGAGAGATGAATTTCTTTCTAGGTCTTCAAGTGAAACAATCAAAGGAAGGAATCTTCATCAACCAGGCAAAGTACACCAGGGATCTGATTGCCAAGTATGGTGTACAGAATTGCAATGCAGTTAGAATTCCTATGAATACTAACTACAAGATGGATCCTGATTCTGAAGGCAAATCAGTGAGTCATACTGATTATAGAGGAATCATTGGATCATTGCTCTATCTCACAACAAGTAGGCCGGATATAACATTTGCTGTTGGGATATGTGCAAGATACCAAGCTAATCCTAAGGTTAGTCACATGGAGGCTGCCAAAAAGATACTTAAGTATCTTAAGGGCACAGTGAATAGAGGATTATGGTATCCAGCTAATGATAACCTTGAATTAACTGGTTACTCATATGCTGATTATGGAGGTTGCAGGATTGACAAGAAGTCCACTACAGGAACTTGTCAATTTCTAGGAAGTAAGCTGATATCTTGGTTTTCAAAGAAACAGACCTCAGTAGCAACCAGTACTACTGAAGCTGAATACATGGTTGCAGGAAGCTGCTGTGCTCAGATTCTTTGGCTTAGACAACAATTAAGGGATTATAAAGTTGTAGCCAATGAAGTACCAATATTTTGTGACAATAATAGTGCCATTGCTATTTCACAAAATCCGGTATTGCACACCAGATGCAAGCATGTGGATATCAGACATCACTTCATCAGAGATCATGTCGAGAAAAAGGACATCAGGATGGAGAAAATTCATACTGATAAGCAGAGAGCTGATATCTTGACTAAACCTTTGGCTGAATCAAGATTTCAGGAACTATCAGTTGAATTAGGGATGTTGGATCCAGGTGTATAAAGTAAAATCTGAAAAATTGAAGGTTTTTAGATGCATGAAGTTTTCTCAGAATTCTACTGAGAAACTCAGGATAAAATTGGAAATACTGAACTTAGTCTCAGGAAACTCAGATTTACTGAAGGTCAGTACTCAGTAGCATACTGAACCCATTCAGTACTCAGTATCATACTGACATTTTATCAAGGTCAATACTCAGTAAGACTGAGAGGGAAATTAGTCTGAAGAAGTAATGACTCATGTGACTCATTTATTGCCTAAGTGAAACTCAGTAATCATTCGCAATAAATACAAAACACCATAGGAATGTTTTTGGGCGGGATCTTTGAAATTCCTAAGAAGGTCAACAGTCATTAAATGCTCTGTTACATTTAATCACCAATGAAGTTAAAATGGCGGCTTACTTTTCGGGGATCGACCTTTCGCATACCCGATTAATCGTGGATTAATCTCAACCGTTGCTTTTCACCAAACCGGTACGACTTCCCACGATCTCAAGCTATTTAATCCTTTGAAAGCCATTCAAGCCAAAACTTTATTGAAACCCTTCGTTCCCAAAAACCCTCTGCAAATAAATCCATTTTACCCAGAAAAACTTCATCACTCAAAACCCTAAATCTTCAAATCTCAAATGGCTCCTACCATGTTCGAAAATTAGCCGAGACAAATAAGCCATGGTATGAGTACGTGGTTTCTTTGGAGAGTACCACCAATGCCAAGCACGAAGAAGAGGCGCTCCATTTAATCCGATTGGCGAAACTGACGAACCTCGTCGCAAATTGACCGGAGGCAGAGTATACTCCCGAGGTAATATAGTTTGTCGCTAATTTGGAAATAAATGAGGATGATTGTATAGAGTCAGAGATTTCTGTTTCTCATCTTGAACAATCGATGAAGTATGTGGATTTTGTTCGAGAGCTCTACATTGTCCCTAAGAACTTAAACAACGTTTTTGAATTGTGCGATAGGGGAGATGACCCCTCATTGTATATGTTGGGACTGGAGCAAGAGTATCTTGATGGGATTTTTGAGAATCCTGTTAAGTTTGAAGCCACTCTGCATAAACGGCATCTGAAGCCGAAGTACAGAGTGTTGATGGATATTGTTGGAAAGTGCATCATGAGTCGATCTGGAAGCTTCGAGCAGATCAGCACTCCCAAACTCCGACTTATGGCGGCAATTGAGGACTCACCCACCAAGGAGTTTAACTGGTTGAAATATCTAATCAAGGTGGTGAGTGAGCAAGCCAAGGTCATAAAAAGGGAGAAGGATGGGGCAATATCTATCAAAGGCAGAATCCTCCACGCCACCAAAATAGCCTTTATTTTGGAGATGTGCCGAGAGGAGGAGGATATCTTCATCAAATCTACTCCATTCCATAAGTCCAAAATAATGTTCAAGCCCATTGCTGCAAAGAGGACAATCAAGGGAAAGAAAGAGAAGAAAGTGGAATCACCAATTGCGGCTGCTGCTGAAGAAAGCCAACAAACCAGGGGGATGGTTTTCTTGGATGCCAAGAAGGAGCATGGTGAGAAATTGAAGAAGCAGAAAACCCTTGCTCCTAAGCGCAAAAGGATGGTGGTTCTCACCGATGATGATGAGGAAAGTGAGACTGAGGAGATTCAGCCTGAGAGCCAAACTGCTCAGAAATCGCCTTTACTTGTATTGGCTCAGGCTATCTCAAAGGCACAGGATCAAACTGAGGAGCAAGTCTTCTCTGAGGTTCTTGAGACATCGCTTAGTTCTGATAAGTTTTCTCAGGAAATATTCCAAGGACCTCAGACCTCAGAGAATGTTCAGATTCCCACTGAGGAAGTGCCGGCTCAGACCGCAGAAGATGCTCAGATTCCTGCTGAGGATGTGCCCACTCAGTTCTCAGAGCAAACTTAAATTCCCACTGAGGAGGAGCCAACTCAGACCTCAGAACCAAGCCAGATTCATACTGAGGAGCTGCATGCCCAAACCTCAGAGTTTGCTGAGACTCGGGAGCCAATGAATTTTGATGAGCTCCTGAATGAGCTGTTAGACGATCTTTCAGCAGAGTTTCCAACTGAACCTGAGAGCCCGATGCTCAAGAAAGGTGAAGCTGAAGAGACCGAATGGCGAAGCAAGGGGGAAAGGTTCATTCTTGACCGCTACCCTGAGCTGAGCTCATTCCCTGACCTCCAAGACATCTTTTTCAGATTGAGGTCAACGGTCTACATCCTCAACCAGACTCTTCCAGAGATGCTCAATATTGCTTTATTCAGAGGGGAAGACTGGTGGAACGAGGAGACAACTTTTCTCACTGAATTCTCATGGTTCAGAAAAACCAAGCTCCGGATGAAAATCTCAGATTTTGATGAGCTGGTGAAGAGGAAGGTTGCTGAGAGAAAAGCTACTGAAGTTGGTGCCCCGAGCTCCATTGACAAATCTCAGGATGGGGACCAACAAGGGGATGATGAGAGTCAATCTCAGAAGGAGAAAGACTCAACTGATGCTGATCAGGCTGCTGTCGAACATCCTCAGACTGAAGTTAGCCTTCAGGTAACTTTTGGCACTATTGATAATTATGCCAGGATTACTGAAGTTCCTACCTTTAAATCTATAATGTCTGATATGCAGACTGAGGCTCAGGTGGACACCCAAGCTCAGGGTGAAACCTCAGTTCAAACTGAAGCTCAGGTTCAGACTGAGACTCAGGATGAACAGGCAACTCAGGAGTCACAGCCGATCAGATATACTCCTGAGATTGATCTCACCCCCGTGATGGAAAAGCTAGAGAAGGTTGAGCCGATCCTGACCAAAGTTGCTCAGATCGAGGAGGCATTGGCCAACCAAGCTCAGAAGGTTGAGAGTTTGAGTTCTTCTTCAGAACTGGTGCAGCTTCAGGATACTCTGACAAACAAGCTGACCTCCATGGAAGCAAAGCTAGAAGACAAGATGGAGGGGGTCAAGGCTGAGCTTAATGCAGAGCTGAAGCAAAAGCATCAGGAGCAGACACAAATTCTAGAAGCAAAGTTGGTTGAGAAGAATGAGATGCTGGTGAAGAACGCTGTTGAGGAAATGAGCTCAATGCTCATGGCCAAGATGACAGATATGTTCAAGGAAGCTCTCTCAAGCCAATTTGCTCATCTGTCTGAAGAGTTCTCTGTGGCGAAGAACCACCTTAGGCGGCTCGAGGAGGAGCAAGATCAGATGGTAGGGGAGGTGCGGAGTGTCAGTAAAGAGCAATACCATATGGACACAACACTCTCCAGGCTTCTGCCAGAGTATGGTTCCAAGAAGGGGGAAAGACCTGGAGCTGATCTCAAGGTTTTATTGGAACATACTCTGAAGGGCAAGGTTGTAAAGGAAGCTGAAAAGAAGATAATTGCCGAAGCCATGAAGGAGATAGAAGCCACTGAGAAGCTTAAGTTCAAAGAGGTGGAGAAGCCAGTCTACACTCAGGTTTCAGAGGAAACAATGCAGGAAGTTGCTATGGAGAAACTGAGTGGTAGAGGAAGGATTGGGACAAGCCAGGCTGGTGCTGAATTGCCCATCAAGAGAAAGGCTATGGCGATGGAAGAGCCTGAGGGCAAAAGAGCAAAGGCTTCTAAGCCAGTTCAGAGGAAATTGATACTGGGTACTGAAGATTCTGAAGTCGAGCCCAAGAAGAAAGTCTTCAATACCAGAAGCGCTCTGAAAACACTCCAGATTGAACAAGCGAAGAAAGCTGCTGCTTCTGTTTCTGGTGTACCAGTGATCAGAAAGAAGGTAGAAGAAGAGCAGAAAAGAAGGAGTGGGTTCAAAAAGTTCGCAAGCAAGAGGAGAGGGAACACTAAAGCACAGAAATGGCCGCACGTTGACAAATGGATGCCAGTCCATCTCAACGATGCGTGGGAAGAAATCAAGAGAACCTTCTGGTTCTACTATGATGTGCTCAGAGAATGGAGAGGGGAGAGCTCAGATCCGAATGAGGCTTTCATCGACTATCTCCTGACCTTCTATCCAAAATATCTTCAAGGATGGATAAATCTTGCGGATGAAGGAAAGGTGCAGATAACCGCCCCTGGTCCATATGTGTACCCTCTCCCAGGCTGGAGAATGGCTGTGTTAATGAGAAAGCTATTTCTCAGGAAATATCTCAGTACGCCACTCAGTTAGGTCTGACAGGGAACAATCCTGATATCATCAAAGAAAGAGATGCGCTGAAAAGAAGATATTACGGAATGTTCAACCTTGAAGTCCCTGCTGATGAGGTAGAAGAGCCGAACTGAAGATCAGAAGAAGACAAGAAGATGAAGACTCAGAAGATTCTTGTAATCATTTATTTTTTTTGTCTTTTTGATTTTGTTTGATAAGATTCATTGTAACTTGTAACAGTCTACATATCATCAATGAAAACTTATCATTTATGCTCAAAAGATAATATCTCATTATCTTATTTACATGTCTTTTAATTTTTATATGCCTGAATGATTGTCTCTGAGAATAATTGATTGAGAAATTAAGTATTTGGTGGTGAATCCTTTGAGAGATTCATCACTGTAGAAATTATTGTGAGAATCTCTGTATGGAAATTGTTGGGAGATTAATTGTTAAGAGACTCATTATTTATGGGGGAAATTGTTGAAAATAAAACCAATCTTGTAATAGAATAAACTGAAACCTGAGTATAGGTTAAGTATGTGTGTAACAAGATAGGTTTTGGCATAATCAAAAAGGGGGAAATTGTTGGGAGATGAATTTAATAAAGATATGATTTTGATTAGATCCCAAAACCCCTGAGTATGACATGTTCAGAATAATCTTGATAGTTGAGTCAGGATTCAGTTTTAGAGTATTCAGGATGTTATCTGTAAAATGTATAGTCAACAGATATAGATCAGGTTAGGATATGAAGATTCTGAAGAACTCAGTAAGTTTCTGAATAAACCGAAGTTTCAGTATGAAACTGAAGTTTCTGAAGTTTCAGTATAAAACGAAGAAACTGAAGACTCAGTATGAAACTGAGATACTGAAGACTCAGTATGAAACTAAGATACTGAAGACTCAGTATGAACAGAGGAACTGAAGACTCAGCATGAAGACTCAGTATATCAGTCAGTACATCTGTAAAGACTCAGAAGACGCTGAAGACTCAGAAGACCCTGAAGACTCAGAAGACTCTGAAGACTCAGAAGACTCTGAAGACACAGAAGACAGAAGACTGAAGAACTGAAGATCAAGAATACTGAAGGCACAGTAATTACTGAAGACTCAGTAATGTACTGAATGCTCAGTATAAACCTGAATGTTCCGAGGCACTGAAAATATCTATCTGATGGATTCAATACTGAGAAGATCGAGATTCCTTAGAAAAATAGATATTTGCCAAGACATTCAAATGCAGACAAAAGGAACTAAGACAAAGTGTTGTTAAGGTTATATCACTCAGAGATTGTAACCAAACCTTTAACTGGAGACAAAAGTCAAAAAGAGGAAGACAACACTGTACCAAACCGACACTGACAGCGACAGGTCACTGAAAAGATGTCAGAAGTACTAAGTTCCAGACTGCAAAATGTGAAAACTGGCTACATGAAAGGCTATTGCCTAAAACGTGTTAGGGAGTCTCAAACCCTAAATATAACCATTCTTCACACACCATAAGAGGAAACTCACGAAGCTATCTCTCCAACGGATAGTTTTTAAGAGTAACCTTGGTGTATGCCTATAAATACTTGTGACCCTCTACATTGTAAGGTTACAGGAAATTTGTAAGCAACTCAAGAGCTCAAACTTATTATTGCAAGTTGAAGCACTAGAAAACCCAAGAATTTCCCAAGTGCTTTAAATCGAAGAGAGCTCATTCCACTAAGCCTAGCTTGATAAGATATATCCAAAATCTTAGTCGAGATATCCTAGCCTTTGCATTGTTCTTTATTGTAAAGGATATCTCATCCTAGTTGGAAACCAACCAAGAAACCCCAAATCCTTTGTAAGGTAGTTTGAGTGTGATTGTTGGTGAGATTGGAGTTGTAAAGAGTGAGTAAACTACATTGAGGTAGTCAGAAAGCTCGAGAGGAGAAGTTAGTAAGCTACTTGTGGTAGTCTGAAAGCTTGTGTGAGTTGAGTAAGTAAACTACAGAGGTAGTCAGAAAGCTCAAGGTCGGGTTGAGTAAGTAAACTACAGAGGTAGTCAGAAAACTCAGGGCCGAGTTGAGTAAGTAAACTACAGAGGTAGTCAGAAAGCTCAAGGAATTGATTAGTGAATTTCTCTGAAGAGATCAGAGAGAGTGGACGTAGGAGCTTGAGTCTCTGAACCACTATAAATTGCTGTGTTCTTTGCTTTCTGTTTTGCTTTGCTTAACTGTTGCATATATTCTGAAAGCATATTTTCACTGACATTTCAGTCGGAATCAATCCACTGAAAGTTGCATATAAATTGAATCACAGCCTAATCACTATTCCATTAAAGGAAGGTTTTCAGCAAAAGCTTAAAACGAGTATAAACTAAGGGCCAACCATTCCGCACATCTGAGTAGCTAGAACAGATAGTTACCAAACTGAACTTACTCTTCTGAGGGTTCAGTAAGTTAGTTATCTGATCCAAGCAACTAAGGATCTCTGAAAACTCAGGACTCAGTTGGGATTATCTGAGGTATCTGAAAGCAGCTCAGGATCACTGTCTCAGATAGACTTTGACTCAGAGCGATTTGTGCTTCTCAGGACCAAATCATCAGGACAACCTGACCCAAGCTGACCTCAGTAAGAAAAGTTTAAAAAAACATTGAACACGTGTATTCCCCCCCATACACGTGTAAGACTCGTTTGCACCGGGACCAACACATACTTAATACGATTTTCACCATTCCTCATATGAGGAATTTTATATCCATTAGGGATTTTCATATAAATATTGACATTCCTTGATCAATATAAGCATGCGGTTACAACGTCAATCAACAACATTTCTAAATTTAATTTTACTTACTGCCAGAAATATTAAGTAGCGGAAAGTTATTTCATGCATAACAGGAGTATATATTTGATAAGATCAATATCGGGTCTCTACAAAAACCCATGAGCTACTAATCTCGCTTTGTACCTCATTACATCATAATCTCTTTTCCTTTTTGTACAAATACACATTTATATCCAACAAGGATAATATTTCTGGGTGTATGTACGATAAAGCCAAAAATATTAGTGAGTCGAGCTCTGTATCAATTGCTTCTTTCTATTTTACCTAGTCAAAGTGCTTCTAGCTCAACTATTGACTTGGGTACTGGATCCAGATTTTTAATGGTAAGAGCAATTGTGGCGGTGAATTAGTTGTCGACAACAGTGATACATTTTCTCCTGTATTTATAAAATTCATATCAATTTCTATATTTATATTAACCAGATCCTCATCATTTCCCATAATATTTTGATATGGTTGTTCCGCAATTCTAGTATTTTTATTATTTTGTGCATGTGCTTCATTACTAGAATTTTCATCTTCGGGACGAATCTCTTCAAGAGACTTCAAGAGTGACTGAATATATTTGCTAGCTTTAATAATTACCGTGGATTTATGTCTTACATAATAAGGGGTCTTTTACGCTTCTGGCGTGTAGGGGCATTAACATATATATTTGTATAAAATTGGCACATTTACTCTTTGTGGTGCATTTAAAACAAGTATATGTGCTTCAGTCACTTCTTTATCATCAGTAAATTAATCTGGCAGGTCACTTGCTAAATATTGCAAGTTAATATATCATTTGAACTTCCAGTTCATTTTGACTAGTGCGTAAATTTTCATATTGAAGATCTTTTATATTCCACGAAATTTCTCGGCATTCATTTAATTCTAAATTCCTATCTCTCCCTAATGCCGAGAAATGATCTTCGTCAAATGTGCAATCAGCCAACTGGGCCGTGAATTGAGGTACATTGTGGTGGTGATATATAAATAAATATTGCACAATCAAGTGTTTGCAGATGGAAAATGTTTAGGTTTTATTTTTTTTCCAGTTTTTTTAAATACCCATTTCGTATACCATGAACCTTAAACCCTAAATCATTAACCATTCGGGTCGGGTGAACCATGAACCACTTGGGCCGGGTTCGAATCGGGCCGGGTTGGGACCGGAATGGGTATTTATAAAAACTGAAAAAAAAACCTAAACCCATTTGAGTCGGGTGAACCATGAACCAGTCGGGCCGAGTTCGGGTCGAGTTGGGTCCGAGTCGGGTAAAAAGCTAAAAAAAAAAAACTGAAAAACAAAAGTTGAAAAAAAAAATCAATTGGTGGTATTGCAATTATGGTATAAAATTAAATGAAATCCAAAATATCTAAATATATATGTTGCACTGCCACATCGTCAGCCACATAGGCGGTGGACACAATTATAGTGCCCACTAGTGGGCTCTATATCATTCCCGTATATATGTATACTATATGTTTTTCTTATTGTTATTGTTATTGTTATGTGTGTCGAGTATGTGATGAGTATGTGCGAGTGTGGCTGTGTTTAGTGTGAGTATGTGTGTGTTTATAGTATATATGTATACTATATATATGTATTAATTTATCTATATCTATATCTATATATATATATATATATATATATATATAACATTAAGAGGCAAATTTTTTGGTATAGTTACTGTTCACGTGAACAGTACTCCCAGGGAGGACAACTGTGTCATGCACACGCCTGAATAAGTGTGATATGTGTGTTAACAATATAAACAATTATAAAATATATATTCAAATTGACACAGAACACAATTGCGGCTGAGCTGCTGGTAATAATGAGAAGTTGATAATAATTACAAACTTCTCAGATATACAACTTAAATTTACATAATAAATTCTGGAATCTTCCAACATATTTGAAATGCTGCCATTTCTCAATCAATATTGGCACAAACCACAACTAAAGCATGCACGCATGGAACCAATTGTCCTACTTTAAATTTTATTTTATTTTAAATACAATAAAACCCTAATTTGAAGGCTCTACATCTTCCTCTCTTTAACTATAAATATTGGGGTGTTCCCCAACAACATCATCTCATCTCACCCCTGAAACCAGCAACATAATCTCTTCTTCTTGCATTTGTAATGGCTCCATTCTTTAGATTGGTAAAAGACATCAATTCATTAAAAACACAATGGGCTATGAAGTTACGATTGATATGTGCATATCGAGTACCTACATATGGAAATCCAAGAATAACACAAAGCTTAGATTGTGTATTCCATGACAATGAGGTAATAGTTATTTTCTTATGCAAGTCAAGTTTGCATTAATTTCTAGTCTAATACTACATGTTTGGTATATTGTAGGGTGAAAGAATTCATGCAATCATCAATAGGACCTTATTGGCAGGTTTGAACCAACATTGAACGAGGTTGTCACATTCAATCGTAGCACCTGCAGAACTGCAACTAATAGAAAACTGATAATTTTTATCAATGAGACCAAGGTTGTTGAGGTGATAGATGAAGAATTTCCATTAATGATGTATAAGTTCAAATCATTCACTGAGATATCAATTGTTGAGAATTTGAATGATGTTGAAATGTTTGGTAAACTCCATATTTTACTTATTTATTGGAAGCTATGTTATATAGATGCAACAACTCATATTTCTTAATTGTTTCAGATGTTATTGGGCGTATGGTTTCTGTCAAGAAGCAAAAGATACATAAATGCAAGGGTGTTGACAGAAAACTGATGGAAATAGTTCTTGAAGATGAACAGTAATATTTTTATTACAGTGTCATATATCTAAAGTACACATATGTTCAATTTATGTACTTCAATACTAACTATATATTTTTTATTGATTTATTTTGTAGGAGGAATCAATTGCATTGCACTTTGTGGGAAGATTATGCTACTCAAATGGCTGACTATGTAGCTATTGCAGGCCCGGAACCACCTGTACTAATACTGCAGTTTTGTAAGGGAAATATATTTAATGGTACTTACTATATTGTAAATTATATGGGTAGTTTACGTATAGATGCTCACTTACTTTTTTTCTTTTTTTATTAAACAGATCGAGTTGATGTATCAACCACTTTTAATGCTTCTAAGCTTGGCATCAATGTGGATTGCCCTGAGGTTAATGATTTTAAGGACAGGTATAAATGTTATATGCTTAATATGCTTTTGCATGGATATTTTACATTTGGTATATAATTTTTAAGTATAATAGATGAAAGCACTAACCAGGAGAAACATGAGAAGATATCAACATTTTTAGTCACTCCTTTTAAGTCATTTTTCATACAATCCTTCACTTCATCAAAAGTTTAAATCTGGCAATCTCTCATCACCCTGAAAAATGAAAACCAGTTCTAAATAACATAAAATTATCACATCATCCTATAAATTTATATGAACTTAAACTCATTGAAAATATAAAAAAATAAACTTCAAAAGTGTTAATTTTTTAGAAAGAAACTTTGGAGACTTGGAATGGGAAGCAAACAATTCCACATCAGATTTTAATATTTGCATGGAAGCATAGTTATAGGTGCTTTACATCTACAAGTTCCAAGTGTTTGTTAATAATATATATCTTTTTTTTTTCAGATTTAATGGTACTCCAATATCTACCATGAGTTCGGTTTCACTTGCTTCTGCAAGCCCCATTGCAGATGAGCTATCCAGTTGCAGTACACTAACTAAAACAATTGAACAGATCATTCGACAAGGAGAAGTTTGTCTTCTATTACATTATTCTTTGTATTTGCATTATGTTACCATAATATTATATTGACATGCACTTTGATTTTAAATAATTATAGGCTGGAAGTTTCTGGGTTCTTGTAAGAATTGTCTCAATTGAGACATTCGGAAAGTGGTGGTACATCTCATGCCGTATATGCAAGAGAAAACTGAAAAAATTAGAGAAAGAGTTTAATTGTGTGCATTGCAAAAAAATTTAATCAAATGGAACGCCAAGGTTGATAACACATATTACTTAAATACTATTAGATCTAACACCACATATTAATTTTCTTGCATATTTTGTAATTCAGGTATAAAGTTCAGGTTCGGGTTCAAGATGAAACTGACAACACACTTTTCATCCTTTGAGACCAACATTGTGTGAATTTGATAGGGAAGACTGTATCACAAACCTTAGAAGAAGAAGAAAATACTAACAGTTTATATCTACACATTATGTATATGTATATGTATATGTTCATAAGGATAGTATTATATAAAAATATTGTGCTTATAAAAAAAGCTATATTAACATACTTCAGCATTATCATTGACAACACTCTCCTGAAATCAGATCTATCATAAACAATAAAAAGCTCAACATAATTGTATTAAAAATCAACTTACATGTTTATGTTATCCTGTCAGCTTGCATCTTCACCATTATGCTCAACATTCAAAGTATATTTATAAATTCTAAAAACAGTAATAGAAAGAAAAATAGAAGATGCACTATTTTCTTTTCTTCACATAAACTATTATTGATACAAGGTCATCTACAAATTTATTGGATTTAACTGAATATCCCAAAATGTCAGTGGTACTGCCTTTTTTTTTTAATATTTATACCCAAATCATACTAATTGGATACATGTACTGTAATTAGTGGTATTAGTTTCAGAACAGTGTAAAATTCACTACATGATAAAGTTGCTCAACTATTAACAAATAAACTGTGAGCAGGTATCTATGTACATTCTAGTTTCCATCTCATTTTAATTTATCAATGATTGAATTCAATCTCTACCTCAAATATTAATATTACACGTTGAAACACACACCATATATATATAACTATGTCACACACCACACCAACTATTAAGTCATTAAAGTCATTCAAAGACCATCAACAATTTATTTAAGACTAGGAAGATGTTCTTTTTTTCACTTTAATAAGATGGGAAATACCAACACAAGCAAAAAATCTTTCATTAAAAAATAAACAAAGTATCATAAGAATTCAATCAATTAAATTCCTAAAAGACCCACAACTCAAAGAGAAAATTCAATAAAATTAGCATCGACAATCAGTTGTACTAGCTCTGCAATTAAGGTATAAGAATTTCATTAAAATTAATTTATGTACACAATCATTTAATAGAATCAAAATTTGGGGGCAAAGTAATTCTTATAAATTTGAGCAACAGAAGGTGATCCCCAGAGAAATTTACGTTGCTCTTGCTACTTGTATCTAATTCTTTAGTTGCTTGGAATGGATGCGAGACACCAAGATGTGCGCTCAGTAACCTTAAGATAAATATCCCAAAAAAGATTATATATTTTTTTTTATAAATTAGCCAAAAATAAAAAACTCATTAGAAAAAATAAAACTCCATGCCAGGAGTTGTAATACAGAAAAAAAAAACTCAATCCATAGGAAATGACACTTATCTGAAGAAGGGTTAGTCCTGTGAATTGGAGAGAACGAGGTAGATCAAGTTGCATCTGTTGATCTGTCGAAGAACCACCGATGCAATAATTTCTTAGATCTCAACACTGCGAATGCTTCTGGATCTGAAAGTATTTGCTCGGATCTACAAATAGTAGAGAATTAAATCTTCAATGATGTCAATATTACAAGAAAATGAGTCATTCAAAGAACGGATTCGAGAATATTACCTTTAGAGATGAATTAACATTAGATCTTCATCTCGGTTCAGATCGAGCTGCATTGTAAACCCCTGGATCTTGAAAAAGAGCTACTCGATCTGCAAATTAGGGAAACATACATCAGTGGTTTTCGGCGCAGATTAGGCCGAATTAATATAGATCTGATAAAAAACCTAAATCTGCCATCTATAAAGAAACAACACATTTTTTAGAACACAGGTCTAACATCTCACAAGAAATTATATATGCTTTCTAATGGGCTTACTACTACAAGGGTGGATACAATTTGGTGGTCATTGTTAGAGCAAGGATTATTGGGATTTTGCCTGTAATACTTTCAGAAATCTTGACTGAGATCGAAATCTTGAATTCGGTTGTGTCTACTGTGATATACAACAATACTTTGTTCTTTAGCATATCACAAAGATGGAGAGCTTCCATCTGTAAGTTTAAAATTCATGCTTTCTAATTAAAGTTATATATTTAAAAAATTTAATTAAAAATAAATGTATTTGTACATAATGATGTTTATTTATAGTTTAAGCTTTTCTTAATCAATAAACATTAAAGTTTCATCACGTATTAGTTAAACATAATTAATTATTTTCTAATAGAATTATAATGTAAATCTTATATTTATGCATATCTATATTATAATAACTTATGATAAAAAATTGTATAAACTCGAGTTCACGGTGAAATATATTTTGTTAATATCACCACCATGTATAAAAATTATCATTGTAATAAATAAAAAAATCAATGTTAGGTACAAAAATTGTCACAGTTAAATATATATTTTTTTTTAACAATGATAGTTTTTTAGTATAATAGTAATAGAGTTCATGTATAAACTTGATTTACAAGAGTATTACTCATAATTAATTATTTTCTAATAAAAATTATGTATATAATATATTAACACAATTTTAAATCAATTTAATATTTTTTTTTGTTTACAGATGATCGAGGGAAACAAGCTAGATCAAGAAGAAAATTAATTATGGATCAAAAGAAAAAAAATCACAACAAAAGGTATGTTGATCATTGATTTAATAGTATATGTGTGCTTTAACTATAACTCTGTTTATTTTTATGCAAATATTATTTTTGAATAAGCCTTTAGTGCAATGTGAATGTCCAGTACTATATATTTTGTGAATTATAGGTTTCTTTTTATTTATTAGTATTATACCATTATTGAAATGCTCGGTTAATTATAAAATGTTTTGTTTGTCTTTTGTTGGTCCCGGTGCAAACGAGTCTTACACGTGTATGGGGGGGGAATACACGTGTTCAGTATTTTTAAAACTTTTTCTTAACTGAGATCAGAAGGGTCAGGATGTCCTGAGAATTTTGCCCTGAGAAGTATAAATCACCCCGAGTCAAAGTCTACTGAGACAGTGATCCTGAGCAGCTTTCAGAAGCTTCAGATTAGCCCAACTGATCCTGAGTTTTATCAGAGATCCTGAGAAGCTTGGATCAGATAATTATCTTACTGAATACTCAGTAGAGTTGATTCAGTTTGGTAACTATCTGTTCTAGCTAATCAAGAGTGCGGAAAGTGTTGGCCCTAAGTTTGTTTATACTCGTTTTATCTTGCTGAAAATCTCTTCCTTAGTAAAGCAGTGGTTAAGGCTGTGATCAAGTTTGATGCAAGTTCAGTGGATTGTTTCAAACTGAATATCAAGAAAATCAGTATGCTTTCAGTGAAAATATGCAGCAGATAGAATGCAGAACAAAAAGCAAACAACACAACAACTTATAGTGGTTCAGAGGCAAAGCTCCTACGTCCACTCTCTCTGATCTTCAGAGAAATTCCTTAACTCACTATCACCTAAAGCTTTCAGGCTGACCACAGCAGCTTACTAACTTTTCTACCTTGAGTTTTCTGGCTGACCACTGCAGCTTACAAACTCAACACACACAAGCTTTCTGACATTCTAAAACAGCTTACTCACTTCTTCTCTAGAGCTTCCTGGCTGAACTCTGCAGCTTACTCACTCTTTACAACTCTTTCTTACCAACAATCACACAATACACAAACTAACTGTCAAAAGGGTTTGGTGTGGGTTGGTTTCCAACTAGGGTGAGATATCCTTTACAATAAGAACAAATGCAAAGGCTAGGATATCTCTACTAAGCTTTGGATATATCTATCAAATCTAGGCTTAGTGTAATGAGCTCTCTTCAATGTGAAACACTTGGGAAATCTTGGTTTTTCGAGTGCTTCAATTTGGAAGAATACGAATGAGCTCTGGAGTTGTTTTGATTTCCCGTAACCTTGCAATGGTGAAGGTCACTTGCATTTATAGGAAACTTCTCCAAGGTCACTCTTTGAAGAACTATCTGTTGGAAGAGATAACATCAAGAGTTTCCTCTTCTGGTTATTGATGAACGGCTATTTTGCGGTTTGAACACACCCTTGCATGTTTTAGGAAATATGCAGCCATGTAGCCAATCACCAATTTTTGTGAACTGGAAGATATCAGACCTGACATTTCTCAGTGAGGTGTCTCTTTCAGTGTCAGTAAAGTACGTTGTTGTTGCCTCCTCATTGGTCGAAGTTTTCCTTTGAGCAGAGACAAACAAACGACTTTATTTAGGTTAACCTTTCTGAGCTGATAAGTTCCTTAATGTTCACAAATGTCTAACATTCTGTTTGTTTGTACTAGGAATGAACATAACACTATTTCATTAAGATAGTGGTTCAGGGTCCTTTTTGTTCAGTACAAAACAGTCTTCAGGATCTTCGGTCTTCAGGATTCTTCAATCTTCAGGATACTTCAGAGTCTTCAGGTTTCTTCTGAGTCTTCTGAGTCTTCATAGTCTTCAGGGTCTTCTGAGACTTCAGGATACTAACAATTCCCTGATCTATATCTGCTGACTATACATGATGCAGATAATCCTGATTCCTAGTATCTATTGAAACCTGATCCTGATTCTATACTATCAAGATATTCTGAACATGTCATACTCAGGGGTTTTGGGATCTAATCAAAATCTTTATTAAATTCATCTCCCAACAATTTCCCCCTTTTTGATGATGCCAAAACCATCTTGTTACATTTTAAGAAAACCTAACCCATACTCAGGTTTCAGTTGTCTATTACATTCAAATGGCATATCAGATAAGTAAGAGCATGTAAAAAGATAATGAGATATTGTCTTTTTCAACCACAAAAGATAAACTTTTCATTGATGAGGAATGAGAATTACATAGTACAATGAAAGTAAAAAAAAAAGCAGCCTTCAATCTTCCTCAATCTCATCTTCAGGTACTTCCAAGTTGAACATTCCAAAGTACGTCTTCTTGAGTTCATCTCTTTCCTTGATGATTTCAGGATTATTTCCTGTTAGGCCTAGCTGGAGGGCATACTGAGCAATTTCTTGAAAGATTGCAGCCTCATTTATATAGTCATTCTCAAATCTTGGAGTTGGGTACATGTATGGCCCTGGAGCAACAATCTGAGTATTGTTCTCATCTGCCAGATTGATCCATTTTTGCAAGTACTCAGAGTAGAATGTCAGCAAATATTCAATGAAGGCTTCATTCTTGTCTGAGCTGCTCCCTCTCCATTCCCTCAGAATTTCATAGTAGAACCAGAAGGTTCTCTTTATCTCTTCCCACACATCATTCATATGGATAGGCATCCACTTATCAATGTGCGGCCACTTCTGAATTTCCTCAGTGCCTCTCCTTTTGCCAATGAATTTCCTGAACACACCCCTTCTCTTCTGCTCTTCTTCCTTTTTCTTCTTAATCAGTGGAGCACCAGATACTGAAGCAGCAGTTCTTTTCTCCTTTTCAATTTGTAGGGCTCTCAGAGTCTTCTTTGTATCAAAGGTCTCTGGTTGTGTATCAGGTTCAGCTTCCTCAGGTTCTTCCTCAGATTCATCAAATTCAGCCACAAGCTTCCTTTGAACAGGTTTTGTTACCTTGGCTCATTTCTTCTTCTCTTGCTCCACAAAGGCAACTGCTTTCCTCTTTTCTGGTCTAGCCTGAGCCTCACCAGTTTTGCTTGTTTCAACCCTTCTCCTTTCAATCATCTTCTCTTCTATGATTTCCTGAGTAGTTTGTTCTGATGTCTGAGTGTGGCCAGGCTCTTCAACTTCTTTAAACTTCAGCTTTTCTGTGGCCTCAATTTCACTCAGAGCATCCAGGATCTTCTTAGCCTCAACTTCTTCTTTGTCTTTCTTCTCCAAGGTTTGTGCCAACAACATAGCCAATTGGCCTTTAGCATATGGTCTTTCCCCTTTTTTGGCACCATACCTTAGGAGAAGTTGGGTTAGTGCAGTATCCATGTAGTATTGCTCCTTTCCTAAACTGCGCACTTCCCCAGTCAGTTGATCATGTTCATCTTCCAGCCTCATTAGATAGTTTTTGGCCATTGAGATTTCTTCTGAAAGTGGAGCAAACTGTTTTGAGAAGGCTTCATGCATCATCTCTGTCATTTTGGTCATGAGCAGAGTGCTCATTTCCTCAACAGCTGTCTTGATCAAGTGCTCATTTTTCTTAACCAGTTTGGCCTCAAGATATGCAGTTCTGGCCAGGTATTTCTACTCCATATTGGCATTGAGTTATGTCCTTACCCCATCAATCTTCTCATCCAGTGCAATCATCTTATCTGAGAGAGTTGTTTGAATTTGCAGCATATCAGATGATGAGCTCAGATTTTCCAACTTTTGAGATTGACTTGCCAAAATTTCCTCCATCTTAGTCATTTCCTCCACCACTGGTACCACCTTCTTCAGTTCATCCAGGATTGGGGTTAAGTCAATCATTGGAGGTAGTACAACAGTTTCCAACTGAGCTGGGTGCTCCAAACGAGCCTCAGTCTGCATATCATAAACATCAGATTTAAAGCTAGGTACTTCAGTAACTTCAGCATAATGTATAACAGTGTCAAAAGGTACCTGAAGATTGCTAACTTCAGTCTGAGGTTGTCTGACATCAGTCTGTTCAGCTTGAGTTTCCTTCTCCATGTAACTTTCAGTTTGTTTCTCTTTCTCAGCACCTTTTCACCTTCTCCATCCCGATCCCCATCTTCTTCCTGATTTAGAGAACTGGATGCACCAGCCTCAACATTCTTCTTTTCAGCCACCTTTCTCTTCACCAGCTCATCAAAGTCAACAATTTTCATCCTGAGCTTGGTTTTCCTGAAGCCAGAGAACTCTGTCAGCACAACAGTCTCGGCACTCCACCACTCCTCTCCTCTGAAGGAGGCTATGTTCAGCATTTCTGGGAGTGTCTGGTTCAGGATTTAGACTGTTGTCCTGAGCCTGCAGAAAATATCCTGAAGGTCAGGATAAGCATTCAGCTCAGGTTATCTGTCCAAAATGAACCGTTCCCCCTTGCTTTGCCATTCTGTTTCTTCTACTTCGCCCTTCTTCAATTTAGGACTTTCTGGAACATCAGGCTCGGATTAAATGAGTTGTAGTGCTGTAGGATCAAGAAATGGTTCTTTCAGGAGAGTATCCAAACTCAGCAGATCCTGAGATTCTATCTGCTCCTGAGGTCCCTTGAAAATCTCCTGAGATATTTTATCAGTGCCCAGGGAAGTTTCAAGTACCTCTGAGAATACATTTTCTTCAGCGTCCTGCTCCTGAACATTCTTTACTACTTGAGCAAGCACCTGAAGTGGAGATTCCATTCCTTGCTGAGTCTCAGTATGAGTTTCTTCAGCATCACTGGCCTCTTTCTCTGCAATTGTCTGAAGTCTTTTCCGCTTCTGAGGTGCCAATGCCTTTTATTTCAGCTTCTCTCCAGTCTCCCTCTTTATCCGCAAAAGATCAAGAGATTTCTTCGTCCTTTCCTCCTGTCCTGAAGCCTCAGGATGTTTTACTGATGCTGTCCTGACAGGCTTCTAGAAAACCTTAGCAATTACCACATCATCCTGATCAGTACTCGAATCATCCTGATTCTCAGATTCCTCCTGAATCATAGAACTTTGGCTTCCTGATGGAGCAGTCTTCTTTTTCTGGGACTTGGGCTTTCAGAACATGATCCGAGTCCTAGAAAATTCTACTCCTGTCATCAGGAACATGTTTTCCCTGGGCAAGGTCTCGATCAAAAAGCTTATCTTTGTTCCAAACATGACCTTCCCATTCTTGGTGAATGCACCTTTTGTATACTTCAGTTTCTGGTTCTGGTGAAGAATGCAGTCCACCAAGAATTTCAACCAGTTGAAGTCCATAGAAGGTGAGTCCTCTATCGCAACCATGAGCCTCAATTTATTCCTGCTCACCTGCTCCAGACTTCCAGAGGTGCTCATCAAGCACTTAGCCACAATGTCAATTAAGACTTTGTATTTTGGCTTTAAACATCGTTTATGCAGAGCCCCTTTCAACTCCACCTTTGTTTTTGCAAAACGGTCCAAAATCTCCTGTTCTCTTCCAGACGTATACAATGCTGGATCTTCTCCTTTATCGTTTAACTCAAACTCAGAGTTAATGTCTTCTAAAGACAGTATTACCTGTTTGGAGCAAACTACCTCTGCTTTCGATTTCGCATAAGTTCCAAAACTTAACTGCGAAACCAATCCCCCCCGTCCTCTTTCTCGAAGGTTAATAACAAATTGCAAATACTTCTTGGGTTAGTTCGGATTCTGGCATATTGCTCACCAGTCGCGTCAATCGAGCCATCCGCAACATGTTTAGAGCTTCTTCTTCTATCTGGGTAGCCTTGTTGTCGATCATTGCCACCACATGTTCAAAATACGGTTTTTCGGTTTTGGCAAGATCCTTAATCATTGTATAACTTGGGAATTCCATTACAGAGTAATTTCTGGGTAGTGTATATGAAGAGTTTGAAGATTTGAAGGTTTTGAATGTTTAAGGATATGAGAATTCGGATCGTTTAAATGTGAGAAATAAACGAATGAGGGTTAACGATGGGTTTATATATGATCTGTGAAATAAAGATCAAGGGTTGTGATTAAATCTCAAAAAAATATGAATGGTTGAGATTTAATCTGAATTTAAAGAAAATCTCGAGAAAATAGCTATTTTTGGCTAATTTTCTGGACAATAGGCAAGTAGCAGTTTATAGGTTGACAAATGAACGTTTCTCGGAAATCGAGGCGAATGTTCGTCTTTTTCAGTCAAAGACACTTCAAACATTCCCACTTTAAAAGTTCAGGCCTTTTGTCATTTATTTCAAATGATTACTGAGTAATCTCTTGTGTAATAAATGCCACTGAATTTAATGCATGTATCAATATAACTTCAGGATTATTTGAATATATAAACCTTACTGAATATTGACCTTGATAAAATTTCGTCCTGAGTCTCAGTTTCCATCCTGAGAAAATTTTGTCCTGAGTTATTCCTCCTGAATAACTACATGCCCCTGAAGGACTTCTCCCTTCAGTGAAATTCATTCACCTGGAACCAACATCCCTAATTCTACTGATAGTTCCTGAAATCTTGACTCAGCCAAAGGTTTAGTCAGGATGTCAGCTCTCTGTTTATCAGTATGAATTTTCTCCATCCTTATATCCTTTTTCTCAACATGATCTCTGATGAAATGATGTCTGATATCAACATGCTTACATCTGGTGTGCAATACCGGATTTTGTGTAATAGCAATTGCACTATTATTGTCACAAAATATGGGTACTTCATTAGCTATAATCTTATAGTCCCTCAATTGTTGTCTGAGCCAAAGAATCTGTGCACAACAGCTTCCTGCAGCCATGTATTCAGCTTCAGTAGTACTGGTTGCTACTGATGTCTGTTTCTTTGAAAACCATGATATCAGTTTACTTCTAAGAAATTGACAAGTTCCTGTAGTAGACTTACTGTCAATTCTACATCCACCATAATCAGCATCTGAGTAACCAGTTAATTCAAGGTTATCATCAGTTGGATACCATAATCCTCTATTTACAGTGCCCTTAAGATATTTCAGAATCTTTTTAGCAGCCTCCATGTGACTAGCCTTAGGATTAGCTTGGTACCTTGCACATATCCCAACAGCAAAGGTAATATAAGGCCTACTTGTTGTGAGATAGAGCAATGATCCAATGATCCCTCTATAATCAATGTGATTTACTGATTTGCCTTCAGGATCAGGATCCATCTTGTACTTAGTATTCATAGGAATTCTAACTGCATTGCAATTCTGTACACCATACTTAGCAATTAGATCTCTGGTGTATTTTGATTGATTGATGAAAATTCCTTCCTTAGTCTGTTTCACCTGAAGTCCAAGAAAGAAATTCATCTCCCCCATCATAGACATCTCAAACTTTCCTTTCATTAGAGCTGAGAACTTCTCACACATCTGATGATTTGGAGAACCAAATATTATGTCATCCACATAAATCTGAACTAGTAAGATATCCTTCCCATCTTCTATCCTGAACAAAGTTCTATCAACAGTTCCTTTGATAAATCCATAGTCAGTAAGAAATTGAGAGAGTGTATCATACCATGCTCTGGGTGCTTATTTAAGACCATACAAGGCTTTCTTGAGCCTGTAAACTTGGTCATTCTGACAAAATCCTGGAGGTTGTTCCACATAAACCTCTTCTTTAAGCACACCATTCAGAAATGCACTTTTCACATCCATTTGATAGACTGTGAATTTCATATGGGCAGCATATGCAAGAAACATTCTGATGGCTTCTAGTCTTGCAACAGGTGCAAAGGTTTCATCATAATCCAAGCCTTCTTCTTGGGAATAACCTTGTGCAACTAGCCTTGCCTTGTTTCTTACAATGTTGTTGTTTTCATCTCTCTTGTTCTTGAACACCCACTTAGTTCCAATCACATTGTGCCTCTTAGGTCTGTTCATTAGCTCCCAAACTTCATTTCTTGTGAACTGATTCAGCTCTTCTTGCATAACAGTAATCCAGATGAATCTTGAAGAGCTTCTTCAATCTCAGTAGGTTCTTTTTTAGATAGGAAGCAGCAGAATAGAGCACTTTCACCATGGAACCTTCTTATTTTAACACCTTCTGATAGATCACCCACAATCCGACTTGTAGGATGACTATCCAACCATCTTCTCCTGGATGTTCCCCCTTCAGTAGTATCCTCAACATCAGAAATATTAGGTTCAAGTAATTCATCAAACTCAGGGAACAACAGAAAAGGAGAGAGTGAATCATCTTCCTCAGGGGAAATTCCATTCAGAACATTGTCAGAGACATTTGCTCCCCCTTGGTTGATAGATTCAGAGTTTGCATCAGCTGTGACCACATCTTCATCGGCATTACATACCTGAGTCTGAACTGGTGTATGTTCAGATTGGTCAGCTTCAGTGTGTTAGCTTTCCTTCAGTGGAGAATTATTGTCCTAAGTCTCACCATCCTGAGTATTTCCATCCTGAGTTTCTTTATCTGAGTCTGATTCACTCCATTCATAGAAAGTGATTGACTTCTTCTTTTCAGGCTCAAATGATGTTTTATCATTCTTTTTCAGGCTAAGTCTGGTGATTCTTTTGGTCAGATCTCCTGAGTCATGTTCCTGTTTCTTCTGAACACAAGTAGATTCATCAAAAACAACATGAGGTGTTTCTTTCACAATAAGAGTCCTACAGTTGTAAACTCTGAAGGCTTTACTGACTTCAGAATATCCTAAGAATATCCCTTCATCAGCTTTGCTATCAAGAGTTTTCAACTGATCTTTACAATTATTGTGTATGAAACACTTGCAACCAAACACATGAAAGAAAGAAACAAGAGGCTTCCTTTCATTCCACAGTTCATAGGGTGTTTTTCCTTAATTCTTTGTCAGCATGGATCTGTTCTGAGAGTAGCATGCAGTGTTGATAGCTTCAGCCCAAAATCTCTTACGAATATCAGCTTCAACAATCATTGTTCTTGCAGCTTCTTTCAGAGTCCTATTTCTTCTTTCAGCAACACCATTTTGTTGTGGGGTCCTTGCAGCTGATGTTTCATGAGCTATTCCATTTGCTGCACAATAATCAGATATAATATGGTTGATAAATTCAGTACCTTTATTTGATCTGATTTTGACCACACTCAGATTCTTTTCAGTACTGAGTCTTTTCAGTAATTCTGCCAGTTTTGTCTGAGTCTCTTTCTTACTGAGTAAGAATATGACCCATGTGTATCTAGAGTAGTCATCAACTACCACAAGTGTATATTTCCTGCCATTAGTGCTCACAGGTGTTACTGGACCAAAGAGATCCATATGTAACAGTTGTAGAATTCTATCAGTAGACACTTCTACTTTGCTTTTGAATGATGCTCTGATTTGTTTTCCTTTTTGACAAGCATCACATATATGATTACTGAACACTTCATTAGGTAACCCTCTCACAACAGCTAATCTTGCAAGTTTGTTCAGGGTTTTGAAGTTTAAGTGATTCAGTCTTTTGTGCCACAACCAACTGGTATCAGCAGAACTTTTTGCAACCAAACATGTATCTTTAGGAGTTAGCCTCCAATCAGAAAGATACACATTTCCTTTTCTAGTACCAGTCAGTAATATTTGTTGTGAAGTATTGTCTTTCACATAGCATAAGTTCTTTGAGAACTCAACACTGAATCCTTTGTCACAGAATTGACTGATAGAAAGCAAATTATGCTTTAAACCAGAAACATATGAAACACCATGAATATGAACAGAATCAACTTCAAGAGTTCCATATCCTTCAGTTTGTCCTTTGGAGTTATCTCCAAAAGTGATCTGAGGGCCTTTTTGCACAACATAGTCAGTGAGTAATTGTTTATATCATGTCATATGTCTTGACTGTCCAGATACCATGCAGCAGGAGCCAATTCATTTCCACTCATCAGGGCTATGTTGTCTTCATTCAGCTCAGTGCCCTTTTCCTTCACCTGAAAAACAGATCAGGTCTTAGGTACCCATTTGGTGTAGGGTCCTACCAGGTTAGTTGTACCTTTTGGAACCCAAATCTGCCTGATAACTCTAATTACTTTAGAGTGGGTGATTTGTCTCCCATAAACATCTACATACACATTCACCACCCTAGGTGCATTGACAGTACCCTGTGTATGAGTGCTAGCCTTAGCATGAACATGAGCCTTAGAGTTCTTCTTGGGTTCAGGCCTCTTGTTCCAATGCTTTGGCCTTGGTGCAGCTGGTCTCTATCTCTGTTTAGGTTTCCTGTACTGAAATTGAGGTCTTTCAGTATCCTGAGGACTTGCTCTCTTTAGTTGAGAATATCTCTGCTGAGTGTTTCTCTTCTGAAGATTCCTCTGATGGTTCAGTGTAGATCTCTTCAGGTTGGTATTCTTAGCCTGAGGCTTAGAAGTACTGGCCTGAAAATTTCCTACTGAGTGTTCAGGTTTTCTAGCCTTTTCCTGAGGTTTGGGCTTTCTATCCTGAACCTTCAGTTTTTCTGAGACCATTGGTCCTTTACCCTTGTCTAAAACATGGGGTTGTTCTTCAGTATGAAGATTAGTACATGCCACCGGTTTAACAAAGACAGTTTTAGTGCTACTAGAAAAAACATCATTTAGAAGACCTTGTGAGGTTCCCCCTGGACTATATCCCAATCTAGTCTTTATAGTTGCAGATCTTTGATAACTCTGAATTTCATCTATTACTTTAGATGCAGAATTCAATAGAGCTAACTTTCTCTACACACTATCCTCACTTTTCTTTAGAGTTTCATGCTTCTCAAAGAGGTCATTGAATTCAGTCCTGATAAGCTGATTTTCCTCAGTGGATTTCTCTAATTTTCCTTTCAGGGTCTCTATCACTTTCTCTTTTTCTGAGAGTTGTACTTTCAGAACATCTAGTTCATCAGTAGTTCCCATTAATAGAGAAGTGATTTCAGCAGTATTAGAGTCTTTCCACTTTAGATTTTTAGCAGTCAGTTCCTTATTCTGCTCTTGAGTTTCTATGAGCAGTTCTTGTAACACAGAATAGTCCTTCATAAGATTCTCAAAAGAATCCACCAGGTCAAAGTTACTGGTTACAGATGAACTTGATAACTCTGGTGCTTGTGTAGGAGAAACAACAGAGATAGAAGAATTTACCTCCTCCATAACAACAAGGCAGACATCATCACTGTCACTATCTAAGAATATCTCATCTGAAGAACTGGATCCTTCTTCAGATTGTTCTTCTTCTTCAGCAATCATAGCCTTCTTGCTAGAGATCTTTATGTCTCTCTTGGTTTGTCTCTCCTTCCTTTCTTTGGCACTCAGCTCAGGATAATCATACTAGAAGTGACCCTTCTTTTGACAGTTATAGCATCTGTTGGCATTATCATCCCGATCACTTTCTTCCTTGGTTTTGGAGTCCTTCTTTCTGGATGAGGATCCTTCAGCTTTGTGGTTCTTCCTTTTCTCAGTGATTCTGTCCTCAGCTTCTGAGTTATTCCTGTTCCTGTACCTGTTGTTCTTATAGTATTTCTTATACTTTCCATATCTGCTATTGAGTCTTTCAAACCTCCTTGCCAACAGTACTAGTTTATCCTCATGTTCATCCTGATTTTTGGCAGGTGAGTTATCAGACTCTCTAGTTTTACAGGATTTCTCTTTGGCTTTGAAAGCCACATTCTTGCTAGATGAAGATTCATCTTTGCTATCAGATTTCTTAGTTTTCTTATCAATCACAAACTCATAAGCTTTCAGTTCAGAGAAAACTTGTTGATATGGCATAGAATCAATATTCTTGGTGTTTTCAATCACCACAGCATGTATATCCCATTTTTTAGACAATCCTCTAAGAATTTTCAGTGCCATTTCTCTTTGTGGGTATCTTTTCCCAAGAGCATTCAAATCATTCATAATGCTAGTGAACCTGACTTCCAGTTTGTCAATGGATTCACCATCTTCCATTTCAAAGCTGTCAAACTTTCCAATAGCAACATAAAGTTTGTTCTCTTTAATATGATATGTGCCTTGACACATGATAGCAAGTGTGTCCCATATTTCTTTTGCAGTTTCACAATGAGAAATCATCCCCATAACACCATCATCAATAGTGCTATATAAAGTATCTTTAGCAATGTAGTCCAAATTGACTAACTTTCTCTCATCAGGAGTAAGTTGGTCATCAGGTTTTGGAAATTCATCTCTGGAATCATTCCTCTCAATATCAGTAATTCTAGGATTCACAACAGTGTATTTGAATGGTCCTTTAGATACCACTCTCCACATTCTCTCATGTTTAGAATACAGATGTGCCTGCATTCTCAATCTCCATAGGTCATAGCTCTCAACAGAGAACCTAGGAAGTTTCTTAGAAGGCATGATGAATGAGCCTTGTAAGATATCAGCAGTAAGATCTATTCAGTAGACCACCAAAGTCTTTCAGCAAATAGACTATGGCTACCAAAGCAAGTGGTCAAAATGAACCACTGCTCTGATACCACTTGTTGGTTCCGGTGCAAACGAGTCTTACACGTGTATGGGGAGGGGGAATATGTTGGGGAATAATTTGCACAGATCTATTCGGAATGAATATTTAAATACAAATTTAATTCTTATAATTATTACTAGCATGAATTAATCCTATATTAATTTAAATAATAATCCAACAACAAATCATGCATATAATTAATTCACGTAAATCCTACGAGTTTACGTGAACGTACCTCTTGGGACGGCAATGGCGTTGTTTATTAGACACACCAAAAGACTTCCCAAGTATTCCCTTAATCCTTGCTCGACTATCCGGTGGTAGAACGCTTGCGAACAATTTAACAAAAGAAAAATAAATTATGTTCCACCACCTTTGTGGATTTACTAATTTTTCCAGCACATGGAATTGTACACTACTCACAATTGACGTTTTTCGAAAAAAATACAATCTGTCGATGTTTCAAAATATTTGATATTTTATCGACGCTGATATTTTTCCGAAAAACCAATTTTCGTGTGTTGCTGGGAATGAAACATTCATCCCCTATTTATAGAGGGTGGTGGACGAAATTTCATGTGGAATAGGGAGGAAAAAATCATTTCTTGATCTCCAAGAAATCTTGAATATATCTCATATATTCTTTTCTCCATAATTAAAATATTTCACAAAATCCCACTCTCTTATTTGTTATGGAATATTTTGAAATATTAGGGAACAAGAATCCAAGATTTGGATTTCTTGAATTTATGAGATATTCTTGTATTTCAAGAAATACATATCTTTCATAATATCTTTTCAAGAAAATCAAGAAAATCTTTCTTGCCCTTTATATTCCAAAATTTTCGAAATTTCTCTATAAATAACCAAGTGGGAGATTTCTTGAATTTAATAAGATAATCTTGTATTCCAAGAATACATATCTTCATTCCATAACAAAATTCAAAGAAAATCTTTCTCCCCCTTTTATTCATAATTTTCGAAAAATAATAGGAAAAATATGCAACAAGATTTATTTTATTTTTAAACACCTTTTCAGTTATTGGACTTTATGTTGGGCTACTTAGGGGGCCTTTAGGAGAATTAAGATTGGACCTTCCAATGAATCTTGAATTATCAATATTGAGCCACAATATTATTCAAGCCCATAAATATTAATTAATCCCACTACATAATGAATATTGCACTATCCATCTTAACCCATATTACAGTCAATATGGCTCCCGGTTATTATTTTCCGTGTTTAGGATTATCTAGACCATTAATTAATTCAAGCCACTGAAATAGCTTTCCGTTAATTAATATCTCTTGTCCTTGGTTAAGGAACGGTTCAACATTATTATCCATATCGGAAACTAGTTCCACTTGCAAGATTTTGTATGATAAATCTTATGAACCTCCCAAGGGGGCAAATCGAACAAGCGTACTTGCACACGATTCTCCGTATTAAATCTTAGCAATCACATGTGACCAATAATATTGCCCAAGATAAAAAGTATTGAATCTCGTTGATTCTCTAACCATGATAAGTCAAAGCAATAGTTACCAACCACACGTGATCCTATTTAAGGAACGAAGATTAAGAAATAACGAACCACTGAGGTCTAATTCTTCCTTGTTCAGTTCTGAAGAATTTGTCCTCCTGTAGGTCCTATTCAGTGCATCAGTCATGCACTAGTGTAATCTCTTGGTCAAGACAAGCCAATCCGAGCCTTACACTTCAACCTTTCACGATGGATTGTTCATTTCCATCTAGGTCGTGAATGGTGTACTTTTAGATACAAGGGACTGTTAATTTAATCTTCTGTGATCTGGTATCACTAAATTAACTACAATGTAACACGTACTATTTATTGAACAGTTATGCAGTAAATATATGTAACATTCGATGATATTTAAAGCATCAGTGATAAACAATTTATTTCAGTAAATAAGTCCGAAATTCAGTTTTGATTATACAAAGTAAAAGCATACTTTCCAGTATAATCCCAACAATCTCCCACTTATACTCAAAGTCTGCTTTTAAGTATACTACAACATGTCTCGTGTAGTTCCTAATACGTGACATCTAATGTCACCTACACGAACCTAATAATTTCTCCCACTTATACTCAAAGCAGATTGGCAACGGTCTTGACACCCATTCCTTCCACATGTCTCTCGAATGTATTCAGAGGCAGACCCTTTGTGAATGGATCAGCTTGGTTGTCTTTCGACGCGATCTATGCCACCTCTATATCTCCTCTCTTAACGATTTCTCGTACAAGATGTCTTTCCTTCAGTGTGTTTGTTTGACTCGTGGACTCTTGGTTCCCTTGAATTTGCAACTGCCCCTAGCAAATATTGCTAGAGAAATTCGGAACTCCATCCAAGTCCACTAAGAAGGTCTAGAGCCAAATTGGTTCTTTCACTACTTCACAAGCAGCTACTTACCCGGCTTCCATGGTTGAGTCAGTGATGCATTTCTGCTTCACACTCGTCCATTTGATGGTTACACTTCCCAAATGAAAACACACTAACTGAGACAGATAGTTTCTGGAATCTAAGTCTGATTGGAAATCCGAGTCCGTGTAGCCTAGGGGATAGACTATCTGACTGATAAATTAACATTCTATCCCGAGTTCTTTTCAGATACTTCAGAATGTTTTTAACTGCCGTCCAATGTTCTTTCCCCGGGTTACTTTGATATCTTGCTACCATGCCAACGGCAAAGCAGATATCTGGTCTCATACATAGCATTGCATACATAAGGCTTCCGACAGCCGAAGCATATGGAATGCCTCTCATGTCATCTATCTCCTTTTGTGTCTTAGGGCACATTTTCTTGGATAAATGGATTCCATGTCTGAAAGGTACGAAGACTTTCTTGGAATCCTGCATGCTGAATCGTTTCAAGACAGTGTCAATGTATGAAGCTTGCGATAAGCCTATCATCCTTTTCTTGCGATCTCGAGTGATCTTGATCCCAAGGATGTGTGCGGCTTCCCCTAAGTCCTTCATATCAAACTGTTTTGAAAAGCCATGCCCTTACGTCTGATAACACCTTTACATCGTTCCCGATGATCAGAATGTCGTCTACGTATAGTACTAAGAATACCAATGCAGTTCCGACACGCTTTTTGTACACACAACTTTCGAACTCGTTTTGATCGAACTCATAAGACTTTATAACATGATCAAAACATTGGTTCCAAGCTCTGGATGCTTGTTTGGGTCCGTAAATGGACTTCATGAGCTTACAAACTAGGTGTTCTTGGCCTTTTTCAATGAAGCCTTGGGGTTGTTGCATATGGATCTCTTCATCAAGACTTCCGTTAAGGAAAGCTGTCTTGACATCCATTTGCCAGATTTCAAAGTCGAGATGCGCAACAATCGATAAGAGAATTCGGATGAACTTAAGCATGGCTACGGGTAAAAAAGTTTTCTCATAATCGATCCCTTCTTTCTGAGTATAACCTTTCGCCATGAGTCTTGCCTTGAAGGTTTCCACCTTCCCGTCTGGTCCTCTTTTTCTCTTATACACCCACTTGCAACCAATGGGTCTGACCCGATTAAGTGGTTCGACTTGCTCCCACACTCTGTTATGATACATAGAACCCATTTCAGCTTTCATTGCTGTTTGCCAAGAATCTGCATCCTTGTCTTGGATTGCCTCGTCATATGTCCATGGGTCTGATTCATCTTGTCCGGGAATCAAGTCCGAGGACTCTCGTATTCCCATGAATCTCTCGGGCTATTTCACAACCCTCCCACTACGACGAGGCTCCGGTTGTGTAAGTGTGTCGTTTGGTATGTCATCTTGTACAGTTGGCATTGAGGCTAGCCCCCTTAGCTCATTTAAGGTAATCTCACTTCTGGGTCTTCTTTCGTTCATATAGTCTTCTTACAAAAATCTAAAGTGAGTGCTTATTACCACCTTTTGATCTTCGGGACCATAGAACATACACCCTTTTGTTCCCTTGGGGTACCCCACAAACAACCTTAATTCTGATCGAGGATCCAATTTACCGGCTTCCTTGTCCAACACGTAGGCCGGACACCCCCAAATCCTCATGTGTCTCAAACTAGACTTGCGCCCGGTCCACAATTCTTTGGGAGTTTTGGGAACCAATTTGGATGGCACCAAGTTCAGAATGTAGGCTGCTATTTCCAAGGCATGACCCCAGAACGACTTGGGAAGATCCGCATAACTGATCATAGATCTAACCATTTCCAAAAGAGTTCTGTTTCTTCGCTCTGCAACCCCGTTTTGTTGAGGGGTTCCGGGTGCAGTTAGCTGGGATGCAATCTCTTCATCAGATAAGTAGTTCAAAAACTCATCGCTGAGGTATTCGCCTCCACGATCGGATCGTAGAGACTTGATACGTTTTTCCCTATGATTCTCTGCTTGAGCCTTAAATTCTTTGAATTTCTCAAAGGTCTCATATTTATGCTTCATAAGGAAAATATAACTGTACCTTGAGTAATCATCAATAAAAGTGACGAAATACTCATAACCTCCTCTTGCTTTGGTTGACATTGGACCACATACATCTGTGTGAACGATTTCTAACACTTCTTTGGCTCTATTCTCCTTGGCTCCGAATGCCCTCTTGGTCATTTTACTCTCCAAACATGATTCACAGGTTGGAATTGGTTCAACTTGGAGAGACTCCAGTGAACCTGCTTCTACCAACCTTTGGATCCTCTTTGGATTAATATGTCCCAATCTTAGATGCCATAGAAGTGTCTCGTTCACGTTTTCTTTTATCGGAAATAGTTGATGTGTTATAGGATGTATTTCGTGAGTGGTGTGCACAGTTAATTGTATAGAGATTTTCCATCAATGTCCCGTAACAAATACACTCATCATTTCAAGAAATGATTTCATTCTTATTAGAAGAAACTAAGTGTCTATTAACAGAATTTTAGAAACTGAAAGTGAATTCTTTCTAAAACTGGGAACATAAAGAACATCTCTTAAAATTAGAACTCTGTCTTCAAAAGACTGGTGCACTTCTCCCACTGCTTCAGCTGCCACTCTCGTAGCATAGCCCAGTGTGATGAGGATCTCACTGCCACTAAGTTGCCGGATCAGTTTGAACCCGTGAAGAAAACATGATTAGTGGATCTCGTATCAACCACCCACGAATGAGAAGTATACGCCGCTAAACAAGTTTCAACAACTAGTGCGTGATAATTACCTTTCTTTCCGTCCCTTTTGGGGTTGGAACAGGCAAACCTCCATTGTCCTCTTTCACCGCAGCTTAAGCACTTCCTCTTTAGATTTTCCTTGACACCACCTGCATTCGTCATCCTATCATTGCCCTTGGTAACAGTTGAGTATGATTACTTATGGCCTTTGGTCACCTTCTTCTTCTTGCCATCCCTTGGCTTAGAAGATGAAGACGAACCACTTGCCGTCAAAGCTTGAGTTTGGTGCCCTATCAACATCTCTGCCGTGACCAAAAGCTTGCAACAAATCAGCTAGCGAGGCAAAATTGCTCAGAAACTTTTGGGCAGAGAGTGAAATACCAAATTCATCTGAGTCTCCAGATTATAATCTGTACTCAGAACCTCAAGTTTGTTCAGATGGGCCATCAATTTTGAGGACGTAATCCCTTACGGGTTTGTCCTCCACCATTTTCAGCGATGACATCTCTCGCAAGGTGATCTGACGAGTCTCGCATTTTTGACTCGTTAGTTGGCTCATCTGATTTTGGTGTGTCAAGAATCCACTTGTGCTTTTGTGCAGTTAGGACAATTTTAATTTTTTGTTTCCAATCAATATAGTTTCCATACATATTGTATTGACTTTAAGTATATTAATAGTGGATTAAAAGGTAACGACATGCTGAACTGAAATAAATAATAATATGCATAAGCATAAATATATCACAAGGTTCGATCATATGCATCATATTAAAATCTAAAAAAAAAATGAACATGCATCAGCCAACATCTCTAAACAGTTTAAATAAGCCACGTGGGGTGGGTCATTATTTAAACACATTCAAGCAGGTTACAAACAAGAACAGTTACAAACCTTTAATATCCAGATTAATAGTTGGCTCCCATTTGACCAATATAAAATTGACAGGGACTTCGGGGAAGTATATGCATATCAATTTTATACCTAAGTAATAACCTTGATTAAATACAAAATTATTATTTCGCTTTGAACGAGCCTCGTGGGGAGGGTCATCGTCGCCACTAGTAATAATCCACAATCATCCATTTGGAATTCATTCATGTGAAAGCTAACTTTTGACCATCTCGTGGGGGGAATTTCTCCAAAAGAATTCACAAATAAATAAATCATGGAGGTCAAAATTAATTCAATTTTATTATCCGGAATAAAATTGTCAATTAATTATTTAAATATACTTAGTAATTATTTTGATGGTGAGATTTTTCATTGGGCAACTCTCATGCAAACACATTTAAACAAATTAAATAAAGCATAAGATAACACAATAATAAATCAAGTAAAGCGGAAAAATAAACATATTGGGCACAAATTATCCAATTGTCATGGTTTGATTTTTCTTGGCTTGATCTTGAAAAACGCCGTCTTGAATTTCTCCCACTCGATCGTCTCGAAAAAAACTCCATCTCGAAACGCCATGCCAAATAGCTCGCAGACCGGATGATGCACCCCGATCCGCCTTTTTGGCCGAAGCGATCAGCGCCCGCCGGCCTTGGCTTAACAATGCGCGACGCCTAACGCGGCGGCTCCTAAGTGCTTGTTCAGCCGGGCTTTGCAATAGGTTTCGACAAAGCGACGCCGTCGAGACACAAGATCGGTGCCGGCCTTCACACCGCCTCGCCCGTGGAACTTCGGCGATCTTTTGTGCCTGTGCCGCCAGCATCGCCACTCCATCCACCGATCCGGCCACAGACGGGCGCGTCAGCGCCCTACGCCCGTCGTTTTCGGCTTGATCTCACAGCGTGCTCGGCCTCGGCCTCCCACGTGCATGCTGCCTCGTCAGCGTCATGCGTGCGTGCCTCCCTTGGCACGTTTCACGCGACGCACGCCACCCATGCCCGGTTCTGGATTTTATCCTTTAATTCTTCGTCTCAGTCTCCATTTCCGATTCGGTTACAATTTATTTACAAAAAATAAATAAACCTAGATCTAGACTAATCTATTACATTGATCAAATCAAACAAATCCTAATCTACTCGTGGATTTTCTCACGAGGCAAAACGAATTCGAACGAATCGAATTAAAAACCACAATTTATATGCATGCATAAATAAACACATTAAATTCCATGACAATTGGATACCTGCAAAATAGATCTAGCAATTCTACTATCCAATTTCAAATTTAATGACAGCGAATTAAATTACAATTTAAAATTCAGATCCCGAAACCGTGGCTCCAATACCAGTTGTTGGGGAATAATTTGCACAGATCTATTCTGGATGAATATTTAAATATAAATTTAATTCTTATAATTATTACTAGCATGAATTAATCCTATATTAATTCAAATAATAATCCAACAACAAATCATGCATATAATTAATTCACGTAAATCCTACGCATGCGGAATTCTACGAGTTTACGTGAACGTACCTCTTGGGACGGCAATGGCTTTGTTTATTAGACACACCAAAAGAACTTCCCAAATATTCCCTTAATCCTTGCTCGACTATCCGGTGGTAGGACGCTTGCGAACAATTTAACAAAAGGAAAATAAATTATGTTGCACCACCTTTGTGGATTTACTAATTTTTCTAGCACATGGAATTGTACACTACTCACAATTGATGTTTTTCGAAAAAAATACAACTGTCGATGTTTCAAAATATTTGATATTTTATCGACGCTGATATTTTTCCGAAAAACCAATTTTCGTGTGTTGCTGGGAATGAAACATTCATCCCCTATTTATAGAGGGTGGTGGACGAAATTTCATGTGGAATAGGGAGGAAAAAATCTTTTCTTGATCTCCAAGAAATCTTGAATATATCTCATATATTCTTTTCTCCATAATTAAAATATTCCACAAAATCCCACTCTCTTATTTGTTATGGAATATTTCGAAATATTAGGGAACAAGAATCCAAGATTTGGATCTTCTTGAATTTATGAGATATTCTTGTATTTCAAGAAATACATATCTTTCATAATATCTTTTCAAAAAAATCATGAAAATCTTTCTTGCCCTTTATATTCCAAAACTTTTTGAAATTTCTCTATGAATGACCAAGTGGGAGATTTCTTGAATTTAATGAGATATTCTTGTATTCCAAGAATACATATCTTCATTCCATAACAAAATTCAAAGAAAATCTTTCTCCCCCTTTTATTCATAATTTTCAAAAAATAATAGGAAAAATATGCAACAAGATTTATTTTATTTTTAAACACCTTTTCAGTTATTGGACTTTATGTTGGGCTACTTAGGGGGCCTTTAGGAGAATTAAGATTGGACCTTCCAATGGATCTTGAATTATCAATATTGAGCCACAATATTATTCAAGCCCATAAATATTAATTAATCCCACTACATAATTAATATTGCACTATCCATCTTAACCCATATTACAGTCAATATGGCTCCCGGTTATTATTTCCCGTGTTTAGGATTATCTAGCCCATTAATTAATTCAAGCCACTGAAATAGCTTTCCGTTAATTAATATCTTTTGTCCTTGGTTAAGGAACGGTTCAACATTATTATCCATGCCGGAAACTAGTTCCACTTCCAAGATTTGGTATGATAAATCTTATGAACCTCCCAAGGGGGCAAATCAAACAAGCGTACTTGCACACGATTCTCCGTATTAAATCTTAGCAATCACATGTGACCAATAATATTGCCCAAGATAAAAAGTATTGAATCTCGTTGATTCTCTACCCATGATAAGTCAAATCAATAGTTACCAACCACACGTGATCCTATTTAAGGAACGAAGATTAAGAAATAACGAACCACTGAGGTCTAATTCTTCCTTGTTCAGTTCTGAAGAATTTGTCCTCCTGTAGATCCTATTCAGTGCATCAGTCATGCACTAGTGTAATCTCTTGGTCAAGACAAGCCAATCTGAGCCTTACACTTCAACCTTTCACGATGGATTGTTCATTTCCATTTAAGTCGTGAATGGTGTACTTTTAGTTACAAGGGACTGTTAATTTAATCTTCTGTGAGCTGGTATCACTAAATTAACTACAATGTAACACGTACTATTTATTGAACAGTTATGAAGTAAATATATGTAACATTATATGATATTTAAAGCATCAGTGACAAATAATTTATTTCAGTAAATAAGTCCGAAATTCAGTTTTGATTATAAAAGTAAAAGCATACTTTCCTGTATAATCCCAATAGAATACACGTGTTCAGTGTTTTTAATAGTTTTTCTTAACTGAGATCAGAAGGGTCAGGATGTCCTGAGAATTTTGCCCTGAGAAGCATAAATTGCCCTGAGTTAAAGTCTACTGAGACAGTGATCCTGAGCAGCTTTCAGAAGCTTCAGATTAGCCCAACTGATTCTGAGTTTTATTAGAGATCCTGAGAAGCTTGGATCAGATAATTATCTTACTGAATACTCAGTAAAGTTTATTCAGTCTGGTAACTATCTGTTCTAGCTAATCAAGAGTGCGGAAAGTGTTGGCCCTAAGTTTGTTTATACTCGTTTTATCTTGCTGAAAATCTCTTCCTTAGTAAAACAGTGGTTAAGGCTGTGATCAAGTTTGATGCAAGTTCAGTGGATTGTTTCCAACTGAATATCAAGAAAATCAGTATGCTTTCAGTGAAAATATGCAGCAGATAGAATGCAGAACAGAAAACAAACAACACAGCAACTTATAATGGTTCAGAGGCAAAGCTCCTACGTCCAATCTCTCTGATCTTCAGAGAAATTCCTTAACTCACTATCACCTAAAGCTTTCATGCTGACCACAGCAGGTTACTAACTTTTCTACCTTGAGTTTTCTGGCTGACCACTGCAGCTTACTAACTCAACACACACAAGCTTTCTGACTGTCTAAAACAGCTTACTCACTTCTTCTCTAGAGCTTTCTGGCTGAACTCTGCAGCTTACTCACACTTTACAACTCTTTCTCACCAACAATCACACAATACACAAACTACCTATCAAAAGGGTTTGGTTTGGGTTGGTTTCCAACTAGCGTGAGATATCCTTTACAATAAGAACAAATGCAAAGGCTAGGATATCTCTACTAAGCTTTGGATATATCTATAAAATCTAGGCTTAGTGTAATGAGCTCTCTTCAATGTGAAACACTTGGGAAATCTTGGTTTTTCGAGTGCTTCAATTTGCAAGAATACGAATGAGCTCTGGAGTTGCTTTGATTTCCCGTAACCTTGCAATGGTGAAGGTAACTGGTATTTATAGACAACTTCTCCAAGGTCACTCTTTGAAGAACTATCTGTTGGAAGAGATAGCATCAAGAGTTTCCTCTTCTGGTTATTGATGAACGACTATTTTGCGGTTTGAACACACCCTAGCATGTTTTAGGAAATATGCAGTCATGTAGCAAATCACCAATTTCTGTGAACTGGAAGATATCAGACCTGACATTTCTCAGTGAGGTGTCGCTTTCAGTGTCAGTAAAGTACGTTGTTGTTGCCTCCTCATTGGTCGACGTTTTCCTTTGAGCAGAGACAAAGAAACAGCTTTATTTAGGTTGACCTTTCTGAGCTGATATGTTCCTTAATGTTCACAAATGTCTAACATTCTTGTACTAGGAATGAACATAACACTATTTCATTAAGATAGTGGTTCAGGGTCCTTTTTGTTCAGTACAAAACAGTCTTCAGGATCTTCGGTCTTCAAGATTTTTCAATCTTCAGGATACTTCTGAGTCTTCAGGATTCTTCTGAGTCTTCAGAGTCTTCTGAGTTTTCATAGTCTTCAGGGTCTTCTGAGACTTCAGGATACTAACAATTCCCTGATCTATATCTGCTGACTATACATGATGCAGATAATCCTGATTCCTAGTATCTATTGAAACCTGATCCTGATTCTATACTATCAAGATATTTTGAACATGTCATACTCAGGGGTTTTGGGATCTAATCAAAATCTTTATTAAATTCATCTACCAACATCTTTTAAGTAACAAAATAGTTAATCAGTGATACAATAATATGTAATATAAAATTTGTGGTGTTGGTACTAATAGGAAATCCAGTGATCAAGTTGTGTACAAGACATCTTTTGCGAAGTCTTCACCGTGTCGTATGAGTGATGTTACAAATGGTAAAGTTTTATTTAATATGTAATGTTAGTTTATGGTATTCATCATTATATAATTTTTTTTTATTTATTTACAGTTTTCCAATCACGGTGTTTTCGTAAGAAATTAGAGTCTAACTGCAATGGTATAACCAAATTATTACCCACTGAAATACCAAGCAAGATAACAAATGAATCAGTGATTATTAATTTGACTGGAGTTCCTGAATACCTTCAAAATTCAACATCAATCGTCAATCAATCGGATCCAATTTTGACGACTACTGGTCTCGGAACATCACCTAATCCGAACAATAATGGTATGAACTAACAATTCTAATGTTATTTTTTTATGTTATATATATGCCCATTCAATGAAATAAATCATTATGTATTTCACAATGTAGTGACTGAAGACTCGGTCGATGATGTTGAACCTACTTCAGCAGGTAATGAAAACTCATATGTAACTCTTTACATGTTTTTTGAAATTTTTACTAACAGTTAACATTTTTATTCCATTTAGAGTATTGGGATATTGGTGATCCAACGTGTAAATGTCAATATTGTGGAGCTTTCTTTTGGTACGATGAACGACTAGGAGCTCGATGTGAGGCAAAAAATCTGAAATACTCAGGATGTTGCATGAAAGGTAAAATTCAACTCCCGCCAATGAAAACACCTCCTAAAGTTTTACATGAGCTCCTAAATGGAAACTCTGAGAAGAGCAAACACTTTCTTCAAAAAATTCAGTCGTACAACAGTATGTTTGCCTTTACATCAATGGAGGGAAAGATTGATCCCACTCCAAACCAGTCAAGAGGTCTGCCCGTGTTTAGATTGCACGGACACAATTATCATCTAATGGGGAGTCTTTTACTGGTAGAAGGAGCGACTCCTAAATTTGCTCAACTCTATATTTATGACACTGAGAATGCAATTAACAATCGAATCAGGAGCGTCAGGTTATATATTTTTTCTTAGTTATTGTTTTAATAGTCTACATTTGTTAATCACTATTATATCCTAATATCAAGCATTCATCATTTTTTAGGCAAAAAGAGAATATTAATACTCTTCATGCAGAAATTGTGTCTGATCTAAAAGAGATGTTAGATGAACACAATATTCTCATTTTTTTTTATATTACAATTGCAACATTACAATTACTAAATCAATATGCATAAATATACAAAAAATTATTTAATAATAAAATGAGATTAAAAATTCATATAATTTGAAATACGTGCATCGCACGGGTGAAAATACTAGTTATATTAATGTGATAAGTGAGTGTGGTGTGTGCGGGAGTTATATATGGGGGGGTGTTTAATTAATGTATGTATTATTTATTTTATTGTTATTATTACTATTATTATTAGAATTATATTATTGTTATTTAAAGTGATATTAATACCTTGTGCTTATAGATAATTATCTTTTATTAAGGTTTTCAACATGTTCTAAATCTTATAAAATTCTACTTTTGTAAATTAGAATGGTTTAATTCAAATCTCTATTTGTGTAAATTATTGATCTAATAATTTACAGCCTTATTTAATTAAAGAACTAATCCAACAATATTTGACTAATAATAGATTCAACCATTTGTTCATCTAAATTAATTATATTAATCATCAATTATCAAAATATTCTTTGTATACTTTATGATAATATCTATCTCAATACTTGTATATTATGTGTTTCGTCTTTTATTAACAAAGAAGATTATGTTTATTGGGAGCATGAGTTTCTTGGTTATTTTACTAATGAAAATGAGTTTTAATTGCTTCCAAGTACATATTTAAATGAGGTATCAATTTTAATGATTATTACTAATTTTACTATTTGAAGTGTTTGCTCAAAGTAAAATATATAATTTTAAGAGTCCTAAATAGTTGCGTTATAAAAATAAGAATGCGGTTTTGAATGAGCATAGAAAAATCGAGATTAATTGTCTTATTTTGTTATGCTACTCCTTTTCAATTGTTAAGTGAAATATGTGTTTAAATTATAGATGAGTTATGCCATAAATTGTTATCATCTGCTAAAATGCATAAATTGATGTATGTTAAATTACAATTTATTATTATAATTAAAATAATTTTTATGATAGTACTCGTCTGATATAGATTTATTAATTGAGAATATTATTAAGTAATTTAAGAATCAAGAGGTTCTGATAATAATTGAACTTTTAAGAAAACGTACTGGGAGAAGTGCTTCAGACCAGAGGATCGGGAAGTCCCTACAGCTTGAGTTATTTTGTAAAGGAATTCAAAAACAGTTCTAACTTATCTATAAAGTTATAAGGTGGGTGATGCTCTCTGTATTGCAGTTGTTAATGTTACATGGCCTGTTAGTGTATTCTACGGTTATCGTTATACAAACTTTTACGAAATTAAAGACCTCCGGGTCCCATGAATAAGCGGTATTAGTAAGCCGCTATGATACTACGACCACTATGTCGACATGAATATGGTATGGGCATCATAAACTCGTGCGTACTTAAGTGTATGGGCATCAGAAACTCGTGCGTACCTACGACATAATAGTCGATATGAATATGGTATGGGCATCAGAAACTCGTGCGTACCTATGACATAATAGTCGTTATGAATACGTATGGGCATGAAAGACTCGTGCATACGATATGTATATGTATATAGTATAATTGGTACTAGGATACTGCTAATCTGTGTAACAACATATGTTGGGAAATCTGTATTTTAGTTTTGATGGAAGTTCCAAAACAGGTTTTAATAGGACCAGTCAGACCTGTTAGCTGACTGATGACTTAGAATCAGATTAAGATGATCAGCTGAAATGTATAGATAGCTGATGTAAAAGATAGGTCACATATTGAGGGGGAACTCAATATGTATAGGTCAGGTCGAAGTATCAGATGACCCAGATAAGGTCAGATGATCAGAAGACTAAGAACAAATCAGAAGACAAGAAGTCAGAAGATCAGGTGAAGACAGAAGACACTAAAGACTCAGATGAACCTGAAGACTCAGATGAACCTGAAGACTCAGATAGACACTGAAGACTCAGATGAACCTGAAGACTCAGATAAACCTGAAGACTCAGTAACAAACCTGAAGACTCAGTATGACTGAAGACACTGAGGCTCAGAGTCACCTGAAGATCAGAAGACTACCAGAAGACCTTAAGACCTACATATCAGCAGAGTCTGCATATTGTGCTAAGACAATCTGCATCAGAAGACTCAACAAGGTAGACTGATCAGTTACCTGATCAAGTCAGCTCACACCTGGTGACAATCAAAAAGATACACCAGACAAGACGAATCTTCTACAAAAGGAATATCAATCGTCTAACGGACAAATTACTGAAGTGCCGCCTCGCGAAGCTAAGGAGAAAGCGACACGTGCACAAAAAGAGCTGACAATGCGGGATACGACGCTGCGGACAAAAACGGCGCTAATCATGCCTACGGCCACGCCGATAATCGGAGCACGTCACAATCATATCCTACAACCTACCTAATATAGCCCAAAATTCAAATTGCTCTCCAACGGCTCTTTGATTTCGAGGTATATAAAATGGGATTACTCGATAGAGAGGAAAAGAGACCAACTACTATCACATGAACAATTGAGCAAAGTGAAACAACATCATTAACGCAGATTCTCAAGAAGGAAAAAGCCTTCAGAATTTCCGATAGAAGAACACCACATTTGAAGAATATTCTTAGAGTGTTCATCCCATTGTTCTTAGCAAGAAATCCTATCCACTAGCATTTTGGCTACCTAAAACACCAGGATAGATTTCCAGTTGGAACCCTCAAACATTCTTTACCCAAACGCAAGTTAGGTTAAGTTTGTTCCCGGAAGATTTCAGACTAGGGATTCTAGTTTTCTGATTTCTAGTTCGGTTGAGTGTGAACTCGATAAACATATGTAGAGTGTGAACTCAATAAACATCTCGGCCATCCCATGAGAGATATAAGTCCCGCAGGTTAAGTTCGGTTAAGCTCGGTTAAGCTCGGTTAAGTTCGGTTAAGGCTCCCCTGTGTTAAGGGAAGAGTGGACGTAAGACGGATTTCGTCTGAACCACTATAAAAAGTCTTGTGTTCATTTACTTGCTTTCTTATTGCTTTACACTATTCACACAACTGAGTTTAAAACTGCATACATATTCTAAGTTAAGATCAGTCTGCACCAAGCAACTGATCTGATCAGGTTGACACCTTAGTCAGCTGGTTGAAAACTGACTTTAGAATCTGAATTGATAAAACTGGTTTTTCACACGGGTAAAAACAAGCTTCCGCACCACTCAGTTAAACTGACAGATATCAAACTGATCTGCCCTTAGGCACTCAGTAAGATTGAACATCAGTCTAAACTGATACACTAGCACTCTGATCGAGTAATCTGCAAATCACACCTGATCCGCACGAAAAGTTTTGGAAGTTTATTCACCCCTCCCCTCTAGACTTCCACCCTCACAAAACTCGTTCGGGACCTACAGCATACAGGTCATCCACTGAGATTTTTATCTCACACCCCAACAGTTTTATGTTTTCAGTTTATGATCGAGAGGGGCCGGAACTGTAGCAGGGATGACACAGAGTTTTCCCAAATAATGATTTCCAATGAATTTATAATCACATCATAAATAGTTTAATTATTATGCCGAGAAACATTTTAAACTTACTCAATAAAGTATCATGTACATTACTTTTTTTATAAACATCATCTTCTATAAATATATACTATCTTGCAATTTAAATTATGGGTCCTTCCACATTCTTTACCTCAATTAATATTGATGATTAGGTTCTTCCGCTGTAAAATTGTAATACTTATGCTTGTCTTTATATTTAAAAAAGAAATTTTTAAGCTCAGATTTTACAGTCACTAAGTGGCGACTCGAGTTTAGAGTGTCGAAGTTGCAAGGACCGGCATTCTGGATTTGGGGCATTACATATGGTATCAGAGCTAGGTTCAACTTTTGGACAAAAACTAAAATACAATTTTTTTTTCATATTAAAATCTTTTTATAAAAAGTTTACATAAATGAACTTGCCTTAATATATTAATATACTAGTAATTAGAAATTCTTAAAAGTTGTGTATAAAATGGTTAATAGAAACATTATGCTAATAAATGAACTTCTTGAACTAGGTTACTTGTGGGAAAATGTGTCTCCTGCCGCAGCAGAAGCACCTCGAGGTATGTATTTGTTTTAAAGATTTTCAAGTAAGGTTATAATTTGAAAGTGGTTTCAAGGACATTGACTTGCATAATTTAAAGAAGTTACGAAAGTGAGAAATGATGAGCTATGCGTTGATAACACATGTTTATGAAATGAAAGGAAATGTTACATGTTTAAGCTCAGATTTTACAGTCACTAAGTGGCGACTCGAGGTTAGAGTGTCGAAGTTGCAAGGACCGACATTCTGGATTCGGGGCGTTACATTAGGTATCCCGTGATGGATTCACAGATACCTTAGAGGGTATTGGTATACCCATCCGAGAAATAATTTGATGTAATTCTACAATATGTGTCTACGGGTATCTCAGTTAGTGGGAGCGATGAGATACTCCTTTGACTTGAGGTCAATACGCATGACATGTGTGGAGTGATGAACTTTGACCATGACCGACGCTTGCACCCTTCCATGGGTAGATATGACTTGGATTGGGTTCATCACGAAATACATGTGCGTGGTAGTTGAGCCAAGAATAGGGTTCATTCCTCAATGTGGATTTAGAGAGAATACTCATCTTCTCATCATAATTGGATCTAAGACTTCGGCCGATGCACGTCTACTTGGACTTTGTGGCCAAGTGTGACATAAGTGATCAATTAGTGATTAGAGATAATATGATTAAGTTATTTGAATATACACTTCATCATGTTAAAGATTTAATCAAGTATTCGCGAATGAAAGGAAGTTATCGCAATAGCCCATGTTTCAGTTACAGGTAGTTGCACGTTTCCTCGCAACGTACCTCATATATTGAGAATATTTGATTTATTGTCTAGGGTTCAATTAAGACCGTTAGTTTGACTAATCGCTTGATATATGAGGGCCTAGGGTCACAAAACAAGTAACAATTGTTTACTGATTATAGTTGGTTGATTAAACATTATATTGGATATTAATATTTAATTTATGGAGAATATAATAATAATTATATCTAGAATTATTTATTATTATTATTATTCAACCTGTTGGAAACATAATGAGTCAAGCAGAACAGATCGCTCTGCTTACCAGGAAACTTGAAAGATCAAATACTCAACTTGGTAAGTATCGCAGATTCTACAGAGATTATCAAGACAATAGAAGAAACAGGAGGCCAACTGACAGATCACTAGAAAGAACCAGATCTGATGATCGAAGAGATCACAGAGAAGAAAAGAAAAGAGATGATCTGTCAGATGAGAGAAGAGATAACAGATCTGACAGAAGGAGTTCAGATTACCATCAGAAAGGAAAGTCACCTGACAGATCCTACAGACGGAGTGACTCACCTGGCAGAGGAAGTTCCGTAGATCGAGGATCATGCTTCAACTACGAGAAACCAGGCCACTACAGCCCCGACTGCCCTGACCTGACTCCCAGAGAAAGAGAAGAAAAGCGGAACAGAAGAGAGCAATGCGTCAGAGACAGAAAAGCCATGGTCGCTGACACATCTGGAATTAATGATTCCTATCTGCCTTCTGAGGATTCTGGCTACTCATCTGTAGAAGACTTCTGTCTGATAAGCAGTGCTGTTGATTTCCTCGAACATGAAGATTTGATATTCTCTTCAGATGACGATGAAATCTGCCTGATGGCCAGGGAGGAAGACCAATCTGAGGTAACCTCCAAACCTTTTGCTCTTTCAATTTCCAAACCTGCTATTATTAGCACACCTGCTGGAAAGATTGACTTGCAGCTCTACTCTGAGCAATTGCTTGATGATCTCTCTGATGCAGTAGACACTTATACAATAGTGGAAGCTGAAAATGACAAGCTAAGGATCAGAAATAATCAGCTTGTTAAAGAAAACGCTGTCAGTAAAGCTACTGAACTGAAATAAGCTGAAACTGCTCAGAAGGTAACTGAGGAACTTAACGTTCTGAAAGTTAAATCTTCTGATCAGGAGAAGCAGATCAAAGTTCAGCTAGCAATCAGCAAACAGCAAGCTGATGATTTCAAAATCCTTCAAGCTAAATTTGATGAGCTATTCCGACTACATGAGAGTCTAAAATCTACTGAGGATAGTTTGCGCAAGAAAATAGAGGTTTTCACGAAGTCATCAAAAACCGTTCAAGATATGAACACCTATTTTCGAACGCCGACTAACAAGAAGGGAATTGGGTATGAGAACCCTTCTACATCCTCAAAAGCCCCGTTTGATTCACTTCAGAAGGGTGTAATCAAATGAGTCTCTGACAAAGATACACAAAAAGCTAAACATGTATCTGATAAGGGAAAAAGACCTGCTGAGCAAATAAGGCAAGTGCCTAATCAGAAAGGGAACAGAAATGGACCCCAACTGATTAAGCATCAGCCAAGGAATCAACAGAAGAATCCAGTTCTTCTGAAGAAACCTCAACCTGATCAGTAGATTAGGTATCAGAAGAGACAACCTGTAAAAAGGAAGTCTAATCTGAGACCCAATCAAGGTCAGCTGCCTAATAAACAAGCTATAGGTAAACTGCAAAGACCATCTATGCCAAGAAGATATGAATCTTTCGATGGTAGCAGTCGTACCTACCCTTATAACCAGAGACCTAGGGCTACTGCACCTGAGCCACACTGGATTAAAAGAAGACAAAATATAAAGAAAAATCCCAAGTCTTTTAAGTCACCCAAGGCTCACACAAATAATCATACTGTTGGGAGATGAATTTAATAAAAGATTATATGATTTTGATTAAGATCCCAAAACCCCTGAGTATGACATGTTCAGGAATGATCTTGATAGATGAGTCAGGATTCAGTTCCAGAGTATTCAGGATGATATCTGCAAAATGTATAGTCAGCAGATATAGTTCAGGATAGGTTCAAGACTCAAGAACTCAAGATGTTTCAAGATATCAAGTTTCAAAGATGAAATGAAGTCTCTCAAGACTCAAAGATGAAACCGAGAATCAAGACTCAAAGACGAAGACTCAAGATATCACCAAGATAAATCTAAAGACTCAGAAGACCCTGAAGACTCAGAAGAACTCAAGACTCGAACACACCTCAAGACTCGTAAGACTCAAGACGCAAGATCAAGATCGAGTATTCAAGATCATTAATATCGAAGCACAAGAATTATCAAGAACTCAAGAATGTATTGAATGCTCAAGATGAACTCGAATGTTCCGAGGCAATCAATATATCTATCCAAGGATGCAACATCGAGAGAAACGCGATACCTTAGAAAGATAGATCTTTCGCCAAGACATTCAAATGCGCATAAGAGGAACTAAGTCAAGTGTTGTTAAGGTTATATCAAACTCAGAGTTTGTAACAAAAAGAGCCGTTGAAAGGTGTCTACCTTTTCGAGACAAAAGTCAAAAAAGAGGAAGACGACATCGTACCATATCGACATCGACGGTGATAAAGCCACAAAAAAAAGATGTCGATGTAACGAAAAGTTCCAGATCGCAAAAAAGTGAAGACCGGCTACATGAAAGGCTATTGCCTAAAACGTGTTAGGTAGTTTCAAATCCTAAATATAGCCGTTTCTCACACACCATAAGAGGGAACTCACGAAGGTTATCTCTCCAACGGATAGTTTTCAATAGTGACCTTGGTGTATGCCTATAAATACTGGTGACCCTCTACTTTGTAAGGGGACGGGAAATTTATACGCAACTCAAGAGCTCAAACTTATTCTTGCAAAAGTTAAAGCACTCGAAATACCGTGAATTTCCCAAGTGCTTCTATATTGAAGAGAGCTCACTTTACTAAGCCTAGCTTGATAAGATTTATCAAAGCTTAGTCGAGATATCCTAACCCTTTGCATTGTGCTTCATTGTAAAGGATATCTCATCCTAGTTGGAAACCAACCAAGAAAACCCCAAACCCTTGAGAAGGTAGTTGGAGTGTGTTTGTTGGTGAGTAGAGTTGTAAAGAGTTAGTAAACTACGCGGAGTAGTCGAAAAAACTCTAGAGGAGAAGTTAGTAAGCTCTGAGGGGTAGTCAAAAAGCTTGTGTGTGATTGAGTAAGTAAACTACGGAGGTAGTCGAGAAAACTCAAGGTCGGGTTGAGTAAGTAAACCACGTGGAGTAGTCGTAAAAACTCGTACGAAGTTGAGTAAGTAAACTACGAGGTAGTCGTAAAGCTCGAAGTTGATAGTGAATTTCTCTCAAGAGTCGGGAGAGTGGATGTAGGAGCTTGAGTCTCGAACCACTATAATGGCTTGTGTTCTTTATTGCTTTCCTTTATCTGCATTTTAATCGTTGCATCAACTTGATTTTGAAAGCATACTTTTCACTAATATTCAGTTGGAATCAATCCACTGAAGTTGCATAAGTGAATCACAGCCTAATCACTATTTCATAAGGGAAGGTTTTCAAAGAAAGCTTAAAACGAGTATAAACTAAGGGCCAACCATTCAAGACGATCGAAAGTAGCTAGAACAGATAGTTACCAAAACCGAACTCTCTTTCCGAGGATTGAAGAAGTTAGTTATCGATCCAAGCAACTCAGATCTCTCGACACTCGAGGACTCGGTTGGGATTATCGAGGTATATCGAAAAAAGCTCGGGATCTTTGTCTCAAGAGACTTTGACTCGAGTGATCTGTGCTTCCGAGAACCTAATCTTTGGATTGTCGACCCAAGTGACCTCAAGAAGAAAAAAGTTTTAAAATCACTAAACACGTGTATTCCCCCATACACGTGTAAGACTCTATTTTCACGGGACCAACAAGTGGTATCGGAAGCGGTGGTTCAACTTGACCCACTTTGTGTTGACAAAAGTTTTATTTTCAAAAATACTTGTGGTCTATCCGAATCGATCTTATTCTTTGAATTTTTTTTTTTCTTTTCAAAAGATCAGAAAAATGTCTTCTAAAAAACTTCCCATGTTCTCAGTAGAGAACTATGATCTATGGAGACTGAGAATGCAGGCACATCTGTATTCCAAACATGAGCGTATGTGGAGAGTGGTTTCTCAAGGACCATTCAAATTTACTGTGGTGAATCCCAGGAGGAGCGAAGATGAGAGAATTGATCCTAGAGCAGATTTCCTAAGTCTGATGACCAACTAACTCCGAGGAGAGAAAGTTAGTCAATCTAGACTACATTGCAAAAGACACACTATACAAAGACAATTGATGATGGTGTGATGGGAATGATCTCTCACTGTAATACTGCTAAAGAGATATGGGATACACTAGTTGTTATGTGCCAAGGCACGATCATATAAAAGAAAACAAACTTTCAAAGGGCAATTGGAAAGTTTGACAGTTTTGAAATGGATGATGGTGAATCAATAGACAAATTGGAAGTCAGATTCACTAGCATCATGAATGATCTAAATGCACTTGGAAAGAAATATCCACAAAGAGAAGTGGCATTGAAAATTCTTAGAGGTCTTTCTAAGAAATGGGATATTCATGCAGTGGTGATTGAAAACACCAAGAACATTAGTTCAATGCCATACCAACAAGCCTTCTCTGAGCTGAAAGCCTATGAATTTGTAATTGATAAGAAATCCAAAAAGGCTGACAGCAAAGATGATTCTTCATCAAGTAAAAATGTGGTTTTAAAAGCCAAAGATAAAACCTGTAAAACTAAAGAGTCTGAGAACCCCCATGCCAAACATCAGGATGAGCTTGAGGAAAAGCTAGCACTGATGGCAAGGAGGTTTGACAGACTTAATAATAGATTTGGAAAATACAAAAGCTTTAACAGGAACCACAGGTACCAGAAGAAACCTGAGGACAGATCAACTGAGAAGAAGAAGGACCTAAAAGCTGAAGGATCTTCATCCAGAAAGAAGGACTCCAAGTCCAAAGAAGAAAATGATCAGGATGATGATGCCAACAGATGCTATAATTGTCAAAATAAAGGTCACTTCCAGTATGATTGTCCAGAATTGAGTGCTAAGGAGAGAAGAGAAAGACAAGCTAAAAGAGACCAAAAGTTCTCAAACAAAAAGGCCATGGTTGCAGAAGAAGAACACTCTGAAGAGGAATCTAGCTCTTCAGATGAGATATTCTCAGACAGTGAAAGTGATGACATCTGTCTGATGGCCATTGAGGAGGTAAACTCTTTTGTCTCTGTTGTTGCTCCTACACTAGCACAAGAGTTTTCAAGTTCCATCGAAAAAAATCTATTTTGATTCGATGGATTCTTTTAAGAATCGATGAAGGACTATCTTTATTTTTTTTGCAAGGATCGCTAAATAAAACTCAAGAGCGAAATAAGGAACCGAATGTTTGAAAATCTAAAATGGAAAGACTCTAGCAAAACTGAAATCACTTCTCAATTTATGGGAGCTACTGATGAACTGGATGTTCTGAAAGTCCAACTCTCAGAGAAAGAGAAGTTGATAGAGACCCTAACTAAAAAGCTAGAGAAATCCATCAAGAAATTCAATTAATCGTAACTAAGTTCAATGACCTCTCCGAGAAGCATGAAACTCTGAATCGTGAGGATAGTGCATGTAAGAAGTTAACTCTATTGAATAATGCATCTAAAGTAATAGATGAAATTCGAGAGTTACCAGAGATCGCCACTATAAAACTGGATTGGGATACACTCCAGGGGAACCTCACAAGGTCATCCGAATCTTCGCATCAAGTAGCAAGAAGACAATCTTTGTTAAATCAAATGGCACCTACACTTCAATCAAGTAATGCCCAAGGTTGTAGACAAGGGAAAAGGACCTATGAGCCAAAGAAACCTGAATGATCAGGTTAGAAAGCCCAAACCTCATGTGAAGGCTAGAAAACCTGAGCAGTCAGTTGGAAAATTTCAGGCAAGTACTTCAAAGCCTCAGGCTAAGAATGCAACCTTGAAAGGATCTACACTGAACCATCAGAGGAATCTTCGAAGAGAAACACTTTCGCAGAGATATTCTCAATGAAGAGACCAAGTCCTCAAAGATCTCGAAAGACCCATATTTCAGTACAGGCAACCTAAACTCCACTTGCCTAAGGGTAAAGGTTACCTGAACGCAAGTCAACAAAGATTCAGACCAGCTGCACAGAAGCCAAAGCAATGGAACAAAAGGCTTGAACCAAAGAAGAATTCAAAAGCCCATGTTCATGCTAAGGCCAGCACTCATACACAGGAAACTGCTAAGGCACCCAGAGTAGTAAATGTGTATGTAGATGTTTATGGAAGACAGATCAGCCACTCTAAAGTGATTAGAGTTGTTAGGCGATTTGGATTCCTAAAGGTACCAACTTAACCTTGTAGGACCCTACACAAATTGGGTACCTAAGAATTAAATTGTTTTTCAGAGGAAAACAAGGGCACTGAACTAACTAAAGATCACATGGCACTGATGAGCAGAGATAAAAAAGCTCCTGATATATGGTATCTTGATAGTGGATGTTCAAGACATATGACAGATACAAGAAGATACTCAAATGACTATGTTGAACAAAGAGGCCCCTGAGATCACTTTTGGAGATAACTCCAAAGGATGATCAAGGATATGGAACTTTGGAAATCGACTCGATTCATATCCATGGTGTTTCATATGTATCCGGATTGAAGCATAACTTGCTTTCAATTAGCCAATTACGTGATAAAGGTTTTAATGTTGAGTTCTCTAAGAACTTATGTTTTGTGAAAGATGATACATCACAGAAAATACTACTGACTGGTACAAGAAAAGGGAATGTGTATCTTGTTGATTGGAGTTCAACTCCTAAAGATACATGTTTACTTGCTAAAAGTTCCACAGATACCGATTGGTTATGGCATAAAAGAATGAATCACCTAAATTTCAAAACCCTGAACAAGCTTGCAAGATTAGCTCTTGTAAGAGGGTTACCTAACGAAGTGTTCAGTAAGGAACATATTTGTGATGCATGCCAGAAAGGCAAACAGATAAGAGTATCATTTAAAAGTAAAGTTGAGGTTTTCTACCGAAAAGAATACTTGATTATTTCATATGGATCTTTTTGGTCCTATAACACTGTGGAGCACTAATGGCGTGAAATACACATTGGTAGTAGTTGATGACTACTCGAGATATACTTGGGTCATATTCTTACTCAGTAAGAAAGAGACTCAGATAAAGCTGCCAGAATTACTGAAAAGGCTCAGTATTGAGAAAAATCTAAGTGTGGTCAAAATCAGATCCGACAAAGGAACCGAATTTATAAATCATATTATATCCGATTATTATGCAAAGAAATGGAATTTCTCATGAAACATCGGTTGCAAGGACCCCTCAACAAAATGGTGTTCTTGAAAAGAAGAAACATGACTCGAAAGAAGTTGCAAGGACAATGATAAATGGTCGATATTCCTAAAGATTTTTGAAAAGTCGCCAACACCGCATGCTACTCACGAATAGATCCATCTTGACCAAGAGTCAAGGCAAAACACCTTATGAGCTTTGGAATGAAAGGAAGCCTCTTGTTTCTTTCTTTCGTGTGTTTGGTTGCAAGTGTTTCATACACAATAATGGTAAAGATCAGTTGAAAACTTTTGATAGTAAAGCTGATGAAGGAATATTCTTAGGATATTTCAAGTCGATAAAAAGCTTTCGAGAGTGTCTGTTTGTAGGACTCTTATTGTGGAGGAAACACCTCATGTTGTTTTTGATGAAACTATTTGTGTTCAGAAGAAACAGGAACATGATGCAGAAGAACTGACTAAGAGGATCACCAGATTAAGCCTGAAACAAAAAGATAAATCATCCACTGAACCAGAAAAGAAGAAGTCAGTCACTATCTATGACTGGAGTGACTCAGACTCAGATAAAGAAGTTCAGGATGGAAATCAGGATGGTGAGACTCGTGAAACCAACACTCCAAAAGGTGACCAATCCGAGCAGACACTAGTTCGGACTCGGGTATGTGATGCCAATGAAGATGTGGTCACGGTGAGGCAAATTCTGAATCTATCAACCAAAGGGGAACAAATGTCTCTGACAATGTTCTGAATAGAATTTCCCCTGAGGAAGATGATTCACTTTCTCCTTTTCTTTTGTTCCCTGAGTTTGCTGATTTAACTGAACCTAACATTTTAAATGTTGAGGATACTATTGAAGGGGGAACATCAAAAAGGAAATGGTTAGATAGTCATCCTACAAGTCAGATTGTGGGTGATCTAATCAAGGAGTTAAGACAAGAAGGTTCCATGGTGAGAGTGCACTATTCTGCTTTGCTTCCTATCGAAAAAAAGAAACCGCCGAGATTAATGAAGCTCTACAAGATTCTTATTGGATTCTTTGCTATGCAAGATGAAATTTGAATCAATTCTCAAGGAATGAAGTATGGGAGTTGGTAGATAAACCTCGAAAAGGCAACAATGTCATTGGAACCAAGTGGGTTTTCAAGAATAAAAGAGATGAAAATAACAACATTGTAAGAAACAAAGGCAAGGCTAGTTGCACAAGGTTATTCCCAAGAAGAAGGCTTGGATTATGATGAAACCTTTGCACTGTTGCAAGACTAGAAGCCATCGATTGTTTCTTGCATATTTGCCCACATGAAGTTCACGATCTATCAAATGGATGTGAAAAGTGCATTTTCAAGCGGTGTGCTTAAAGAAGAGGTTTATGTGGAACAACCTCCCGGCTTTAAAACAGAATGACCAAGTTTACGTGCTCGTAAAAGCCTTGTATGGTCTCAAGCAAGCACCGAGCATGGTATGATACTCTTTCTCGGTTTCTTCTTGACCATGGTTTTGTCAAAGGAACTGTTGATAGAACTCTGTTCGAGGATAGAGGATGGGGAAGATATCTTCTTGGTTCGGGATATATGTTGATGACATCATTTTGGATCTCCAAATCATCGGTTTGTGTGAAAAGTTTTCAACATCGATGAAAGGCAAGTTTGAGATGTCAATGATGGGAGAGATGAATTTCTTTCTAGGTCTTCAAGTGAAACAATCAAAGGAAGGAATATTCATCAACCGTGCAAAGTACACCGAGATCCGATTGCCAAATATGGTGTATAGACTGCAATGCGATTAGGATTCCTATGAATACTAACTACAAGATGGATCTGATTCAAAAGGCAAATCGGTGAATCATACCGATTATAGAGGAATCATTGGATCATTGCTCTATCTCACATGACAAGTAGGCGGATATAACATTTCTTTGTTGGGATATGTGCAAGATACCAAGCTAATCCTAAGACTAGTCACATGGAGGTCGCCAAAAACATACCGAGATATCTTAAGGGCACAAAATGAATAGAGGATTATGGTATCCGGTGATGATAACCTTGAATTAACCTGGTTACTCGAGATGTCGACTATGGAGGTTGCAGAATTGATGAAAAGTCCACAACAGAACTTGTCAATTTCTAGGAAGCAAAACCGATATCTTGGTTTTCAAAAGCGGACCTCAAGAGCAACCAAGATTTGAAAAGTTGAATACATGGCTGCAGGAAGCTGTGCTTTCGATTCTTTCGCTCGGACAACAATTAAGGGATTATAAAGTTGTGGCCAATGAAGTACCCATATTTTGTGACAATAATAGTGCCATTGCTATTTCACAAAATCCGGTATTGCACACCAGATGCAAGCATGTGGATATCAGACATCACTTCATCAGAGATCATGTCGAGAAAAAGGACATAAGGATGGAGAAGATTCATACTGATAGGCAAAGAGCTGATATATTGACTAAACCTTTGGCTGAATCAAGATTTCAGGAACTTTCAGTAGAATTAGGGATGTTAGAACCAGGTGTATAGAGTAAATCTGAAAATTGAAGATTTTCAGATACATGAAGCTTTCTCAGAATTCTACTGAGAAACTCAGGATAAAATGGAAATATCGAATCGAGTCTCGTGAAACTCAGATTCTTCAAGGTCAAGATTCAAGAATATCTTTGAACCCTTTCAAGATTTTCAAAGATTATCTTCGACATTTTATCAAGGTCAGTACTCAGTAAGACTGATAGAGGGAAATTAGTCTGAAAAAGTAATGACTCATGTGACCCATTTATTGCTTAAATAAAACTCAGTAATCATTCGCAATAAATACAAAACACCTGAAGAATGTTTTTGGGCGGGATCGTTTTAAATTCCGAAGAAGGTCAACAGTCATTTAATGCTCTGCCATATTATTGACCAATGAGGATATTTTGGCGGCTTACTCTTCGGAGATCGTCGGTTCATATACCCGATTAATTGGAGATTAATCTCAACCGTTGCTTTTCACCTAACCAACACGATTCCCTACGATCTCGAAGCTATTTATACCTCTTTAAGCCATTCAAGCCAAAATTTTATCAAACCCTTCGTTCCCAAATACTCTGTAACTATAATCCCCTTTGCCCAGAAATTGTAAAACCCTAAAGCTTCACATTCTTCAAATCGTATTCTAAAATGGCCTCAACCGTGTACGAGAGATTAGCCATAACCAATAAGCCATGGTACGAGTTCACTGTCTCACTTGAGAGCACAACCAACTCAAAGCCAGAAGAGGAGGCTCTGCATATGATCCGACTGGCTAAACTCACCCATCTAATCGCAAGCCGACCAGACCAGGAGTTCGCAAAGGAGGTAATCGAATTCATCTGCAATTTGAAAATAGATGAAGAAGATTGTAAGCACTCTTCGATTACCGTATCTCATCTAGAGCACTCATCAAAATACGTCGATTTTGAGAGGGAGTTGTGCATTATTCCTAAAAATCTGAATGATGTGTTTGAGCTATGTGATAGAGGAGAGGATCCTGCGATGTATATGTCGGGTAGAGAGCAGGAGTACCTAGATAGGATTCCTTGAGAATCTGTGAAGTTTGAGGCAACTTTGCACAAGAAGCACCTAAAGCCACAATATATCGTGCCGATGGATATTGTGAGCAAGAGCGTCATGAGTCTTCTTGGGGAGTTTTGAGCAGATTAGTACCCCGAACCTCGATTGATGGCGGCGATCGAGGCATCTCCCACCACTGACTTCAACTGGCTGAAATTCTTAGTCCAGATGGTGTCGGAGCAAGCCAAGATCATAAAAAGAGTCAATGGGGAAATCACGATGAAAGGCAAGATCCACCATGCCACCAAAATTGCCTATATTTTGGAGATGTGCAGAGAGGAGGAGGATATCTTCGCCAACTCAACCCCATTCCCTAAATCCAAAATTCTCTTCAAGACCCTTTCTTTGGAAGAAGGTGTCATTCGAGGGAAAAGAGAAAAGAAGGTAGAATCACCATCTCTGGGTCGCTAAGAAAGAGACCCAACAAACCAGGGGGAAGGTTCTGTTGGAGGCAAAAATGGAGCAAGGAGCAAAACTGATGAGGCAGAAGAACCTCGCTCCAAAGCGCAGAAGATTGGTGGTTCTCACCGACGATGGTAGCAGTGATTCTGAGGAGAGACAACCTGAGGGCCAAACTGCTCAGAGTTCACCATTACAAGTACTGGCTCAGGTTAGCTCAAGGACACAGATCGACCGACGAAAGGTGTCTTCTCTCGAGGTGCTCGAGACATCACTTTCAGTTCGGATAAAATTTCTCAGAAATTTTAAAGGAGCTCAGACCTCAGAGATTCCTACCTCAGATGCGCAGAGATCGATCAAGAGCCAATTTCGTGAGTCGATCCGAAGATATGCAGGCTGATTGACGAGCCAACTCTCGGACTCATATTGAGGAAATGCCACCAGCCTCGTAACCCTCTCGATGCAAACCGAGGACCTCGAATGCACAAGCTTCAGATACTACTGAGGCTCAGGAGCAAAATGTACTCGATGAGCTCCTGAGTGACCTAATGCTTGATCCCTTAGCGAAGCTTCTACCGAACCAAAGAGCCCGAGATGGAAGAAGGGCGAGGCCGAAGAAGGCGAGTGGAGGAGCAAAGGGGGAACGGTTCATCCTTGACCGATACCCCTGAGCTCAAATTTCATTCCCTGATCTGCTAGATATATTCTTCAGATTAAGGACGACAGTATATCCTCAATCGACTCTTCCCGAGATGATTGATATTGTCAGATTCGAGAGGGGAAGACTGGTGGAATGAGGAGACAGCCTTCCTGACCGACTTCTCAGGGTTCAGAAGGACAAAGCTCAGGATGAAAAATTCCGATTTTGATGAGCTGGTTCAAAGGAAGTTTCACCGAGAAGAAAGCAATCGAGGTTGGTGCCCGAGCGCAAATGGAGACAAATCCAAAGATGGAGATGGGGACCAACAGGGAGATGCTGAGGATCAGTCTCAAACAGAAAAAGAGACTTCTGTTGCTGATCAACCTCAGACTGAAGCTAGCACTCTTCAGGTACCTTTTGGCACTATTAATAATTATGCCAGAGTTGCTGAAAGTACTATCTTTAATTCTGAAATGTCTGATATTCAGACTGAGGCTCAATTGGAGACCGGAGCTCAGGATGAAGCTGGAGCTCAGAATGATCAAACAAAGTAGAAGGTGCGAAGTAAGCGGGCTTGAGATTGATCTCACTCCCGTTATGGAGAAACTTGAGAAGATTGAGCCAATGTCGATCAAACTTACTCAAATGGAAGCAACGTTGGCCAATCAAGCTCAGAGAATGGAAGGACTTAGCCATTCTTCAGAACTGGTGCAGATACAAAACACTCTGACCACTCAGATGACCTCCATGGAAGAAAAGCTGAATGAAAAGCTGGAGGGAGTCAATGCAGAGTTAAGTGCTGAAATGAAACAAAAGCACCAGGAATCGACTGAATTTCTAGAGGTGAAACTGACAGAGAAAAATGAGGTGCTGATCAAATCTGCTGTTGAGGAAATGAGCTCAGTGCTCATGACCAAGATGACAGAGATGCTTAAAGATGCACTCTCGCCGGCTTTGCCCCCACATATTCGAAGAACTGTCTGCGTGGCTAAGAACCACATTAGGAGAATGGAAGATGAGCAAGATCGGCCTAGCAGGAGAGATCATTTGTGTGAGCAAAAACGATTATCACATGGACCTGACTCTCTCCGGACTTCTTCCAAACTACGGTGCCAAGAAGGGGGAAAGGGAAGGTGCAGACCTCAGGAAGTTCATGGCACGTACTTTGGAAAAGAAGGCTCAGAAAGATGCTGAAATGTACAATCTAGCCCAAGCCTTTAAAGAAGTCGATGCTACTGAGAAGTTAAAATTTGCTCAAGTAGAGAAGCTCGCATCTACATTCGAAGTTTCGAGCAAACCAAGCTTGAGGTTGCAAGAGAGAAACCGAAGTGCTAGAACTAAGGTTGGAACAAGCCAGCCGGTCCGAATCGCCTATGAAGAGGAAAGCCTTGGGCGTTGTTCAACCTGTAAGCAAGCGTGCGAAGGCTTCTAAGCCAATCCAGAGAAAGTTGGTTCTGGAAGATGAAGATGCAGAAGAATCTGAGTCTCAACCTCAGAAGAAAGTCTTCAACACTGAGAGAGGCTCGATGACACTCCAAAAAGAACAAGCTAAGAAAATTCTTGCCGCTTGGGTCCTCGGGAACTTCGCGGATCGAAAAGAAGATAGATGAAGAGTAGAAGCGAAGGAGTGACTTCAGAAAGTTTGCGAGCAAGAGGAAGGGAACATCGAAAGAGCTGAAGTGGCCCCATGTTGATAAATGGATGCCCATTAAACTCAACGACATGTGGGAAGAAGTGAAGAGAACCTTCTGGGTTCAATTATGATGTTCTAAGGGAATGGAGAGGGAAGGCTCACAGACCAGCGAAGCTTTCATTGAATATCTTCTCACCTTTTATCCAAAGTATTTACAAAGCTGGATTAACCTTGCGGATGAAGGTGGAGTACAGATAGTAGCCCCCAGTCCATATTCTTATCCTCCTCCAAGACTTGGTAATTGCTTGGTAAATGAAAAGGCCATTACGCAAGAAATTGCTTCAATCTTATTTGGTCGGTTGGGCCTAATCGAAACTTGATCCGGACATTATCAGGGAAAGAAATGAGCTGAAGAAGAGATTCTTCGGAATGTTTGATCTGGAAGTGCCCACTGATGAAGTCAAAAATGAAGCAAACAGAGCAGAAGACTGAAGAGTCGAATCTGAAGACTAAAAACTGAAGACTCAGAAGATTTTGTATTCTTTAAATTTTTGTCTTTTTGATTTTGTTTGATAAATTCATTGTAATCTGTAATTGTACACTTTTCATCAATGAAGATTTATCATTATGCTCAAAAGATAATATCTCATTATCTTATTTTACATGTCTTTATATTTGATATGCCTGATTACTGTTGTTTAGTGATGAAGTTGTTGGGAGATTCATTGCTGAAGTAATTGTTGAGAGACATAACCAATCTTGTAATAGGATAAAATCAAAACCGAGTATAGGTTATATGTCTCAGAATAAGATAGGTTTTGGCATCATCAAAAAGGGGGAAATTGTTGGGAGATGAATTTAATAAAAGATTATATGATTTTGATTAAGATCCCAAAACCCCTGAGTATGACATGTTCAGGAATGATCTTGATAGATGAGTCAGGATTCAGTTCCAGAGTATTCAGGATTATATCTGCAAAATGTATAGTCACAGATATAGTTCAGATAGGTTTCAAGACTCAAGAACTCAAATATGTTTCAAGAATCGGTTTCAAAAGATGAAACCGAAGTCTCTCAAGACTCAAGATGAAATCGAGAATCAAGACTCAAAGATTTAAGACTCGATTAAGATATCACCAAGATAAATCTAAAGACTCGAAGACCCTAAAGACTCGGAAGAACTCAAGACTCGAAGACCTCAAGACTCGTAAGACTCAAGACGCAAGATCAAGACCGAGTATCCAAGATCATTAATATTGAAAGACAAGAATTATCAAGAACTCAAGAATGTATTGAATGCTCAAGATGAACTCAATGTTCCGAGGTAACTGAATATATCTATCCGAAGGATGCAATCACGAGAGAAACGCGATACCTTAGAAAGATAGATCTTTGCCAAGACATTCAAATGCGCATAAGAGGAACTAAGTCGGAAGTGTTGTTAAGGTTATATCAAACTCGAGTTTGTAACCAAAAGAGCCGTTGAAAGGTGTCTACCTTTTCTTTGGAGACAAAAGTCAAAAAGAGGAAGACGACCTTTGTACCATATGACCTTAATCGTAAAGACATTTGAAAAAAGATGTCGGATGTAATGAAAGTTCCATCGCAAAAAGTGAAGACCCCGGCTACATGAAAGGTTATTACCTAAAAACGTGTTAGGGAGTTTCAAATCCTAAATATAGCCGTTTCTCACACCATAAGAGGGAACTCACGGCTATCTCTCCAACGGATAGTTTTCAAGAGTGACCTTGGTGTATGCCTATAAATCCGGGTGACCCTCTACTTTGTAAGGGGACGGAAATTTATACATAACTCAAGAGCTCAAACTTATTCTTGCAAAAGTTAAAGCACTTTCGAAATACCTTGAATTTCCCAAGTGCTTCTATATTGAAGAGAGCTCACTTTACTAAGCCTAGCTTGATAAGATTTATCCAAAGTTTAGTCGAGATATCCTAACCCTTTGCATTGTGCTTCATTGTAAAGGATATCTCATCCTAGTTGGAAACCAACCAAGAAACCCCAAACCCTTGAGAAGGTAGTTGGAGTGTGTTTGTTGGTGAGTAGAGTTGTAAAGAGTTAGTAAACCACGCGGAGTAGTCGTAAAACTCTAGAGGAGAAGTTAGTAAGCTCTGTGGGTAGTCCAAAAGCTTGTGTGTGATTGAGTAAGTAAACTACGGAGGTAGTCGAAAACTCAAGGTCGGGTTGAGTAAGTAAACTCACGGAGTAGTCGTAAAACTCGGGGCGAGTTGAGTAAGTAAACTACGAGGTAGTCGTAAAGCTCGGTTGATAGTGAATTTCTCTCAAGAGTCGGGAGAGTGGATGTAGGAGCTTGAGTCTCCGAACCACTATATCGCTGTGTTCTTTATTGCTTTCCTTATCTGTATTTTAACTTATTTGCATCAACTTGATTTTGAAAGCATACTTTTCACTAATATTGGTTGGAATCAATCCCTTTGAAGTTGCATAAGTGAATCACAGACCTAATCACTATTTCATAAGGGGAAGGTTTTCAAAGAAAGCTTAAAACGAGTATAAACTAAGGGCCAACCATTTCCGCACGTCGAGTAAAGCTAGAACAGATAGTTACCAAACCTGGACTCTCTTCCGAGGATTGAAGAAGTTAGTTATCGATCCAAGCAACTCAGGATCTCGACACTCGGGACTCGGTTGGGATTATCTCGAGGTATCGAAAGCGACTCGGGATCACCGTCTCGATGAGACTTTGACTCGAGTGATCGTGCTTCTTTAACCTAATCTTGAGGATTTATCGACCCAAGTGACCTCGAAGAAAAAAAGTTTTAAAATCACTGAACACGTGTATTCCCCCCCATACACGTGTAGGACTCGTTTTCACCGAGACCAACACATACTAATCAGAAAGCATATAAAGAGACGTATGATTATGATAGATATGTATGGGAGACAAATCAGACCTTCTTATCTATCTGATTATCATAGAAGTGCTATGTTTGTGTGGATCCCTAAATCCACCACTAACCCCCCAGGACCCAATTCCAAAGGGGTACCTAAAGCCTGATTCGATTGCAGGTTCGTGTGGGACTGGCCAACAAAGGAGGTGTACAAACAACTCTCTGGTACATCGATAGTGGATGCTCAAGGCACATGACTGGAAGTAAACTTCTCCTTAGCTCTTACAAAGAACAAGAAGGCCCACGTGTACTCTTCGGTGATGATAACTTTGGTTTTACCAAAGGATTCGGAACCTTAGAGAATGATGATGTACAAGTAACTGGAGTCTCGTATGTCGAAGGATTAAAGCACAATCTACTATCAGTATCACAATTCTACGACAACGGATTCAGCATTGAGTTCTCGAGCGATAAGTTTACGATAAGGAATCGAGCTACTCAACAAATCCTGCTAACTGGTTCAAGGAAAGGCACGATCTACACAGCAGATTGGAACAGTTGCCCAAGAAATGCATGCTTAATTGTTAAGAGTTCCAAAAGTAGCAGTTGGCTCTGGCATAAAAGAATGAGTCATCTGAACTTTAAGACTCTTAACAAGATAGCTAGGGTACCTTTGGTTGAGAGACTTCCGAATGAGGTATTCTCTAAATATCAGACATGTGCCGCATGTCAGAAGGGAAAACAAGTCAAAGCCTCATTCAAGGAATACGGACCAAAGATCAATGAAATCTTGAATCGCTCCATATGGATCTATTCGGACCCGATTACACCGGTCGATCTCAATGGGATTTAAATATACTCTAGTAATCGTGGATGATTATTCCAAGTTTACTTGAGTTGTATTCTTATACAAGAAGAACGGGACAACGACAAAGATACCCGAGCTGCTCAAGAAGCTACAAAACGAAAAGGGTGTCAGCATAGTAAAAATCAGATCAGATAAAGGTACGAAATTCACGAATTCATTTATTCTTGATTTTTAGACCGAGTTTGGTATCTGACATGAGACGTCACCGCAAGAACGCCACAACAAAATGGAGTAGCAGAACGGAGAAACAGAACTCTCAAGGAAGCTGCTCGCACTATGTTAGCTGAACATGCGACACCAAGCTATTTCTGGGCAGAAGCAACCAATACTGCATGCCATACTCAGAACAGATGTTCTCTGACTAAGACTCACTTCAAAACACCCTATGAACTGTGGAAGGGCAGAAAACCTCGTGTTTCATACTTCCATGTTTTTGGGTGCAAGTGTTTCATACACAACAATGGGAAAAGTCAGTTGAAGACTTTTGAGGCCAAGTCAGATGAGGGTATATTCTTAGGATATTCCTCATCCAGCAAGGCTTTCAGGGTTTACAACAAACGAACCCTAGTTGTGGAAGAAACACCCCATGTGGTCTTTGATGAGACATCTTCTGAACAAGAGAAAGCTGCCTAAGAACAAGCCATACCAGATCAACCTCTACCTGATACGCAGAAAATGGATCAGCTAAGTATCAAGGAGAAAGAAGCTGAACATGTAACAGTGTACATCCCAAAACTTGATCTTGCTGATTCAATAGGTCAATTAGACCCTAAGGTACGCACAACTGTCAGTGAAGAAGCTGATACAGCTGAGACAGTATCAACTGAACAATCTGGTTCAGGGGGAACTCCTGAAGTTCCTACGAACAGACATCAGCACATGATGAGTCCAACATCAGCTGAGACATGTTCTTATAAAGTGGATCATAATTCCGCACCACTCCCAATCACTAGTAATGAACTACTATCAGAAATGGATGATGTTCTCCAAACAGACGCACATCAGAAAAGAAGGACCTGGATTACCAGTCATCCAACTGATCTGATTATCGGAGACCCATCTGATAGAGTCAAAACTAGACCCCAGATTGGTGAAAGTGCCATGTACTATTGTTATCTGTCTTTGAAGGAACCAACTACAGTAGAGGAAGCTCTACAAGATGCAAGCTGGATTCTAGCCATGCAAGAGGAACTGGAACAGTTTGAGAGGAATCAAGTTTGGAAACTGGTGGATAGACCAACTGATCAAGACGTGATTGACACGAAGTGGGTATTCAAGAACAAGAGAGATGAGAATAATGTCATAACCAGGAATAAGGCAAGACTTGTTGATAAGGGGTATTCACAATCAGAAGGAATTGATTATGATGAGACCTTTGCACCAGTCGCTCGCCTAGAAGCCATTCGGCTGTTTCTGGCATATGCTGCCCACAGAGGGTTCATTGTGTATCAGATGGATGTAAAGAGTGCATTCTTAAACGGGGTACTAGTAGAGGAAGTTTATGTCGAACAACCTCCAGGCTTTAAAAAAGGCAACCAAGTGTACCGTTTAAGGAAAGATCTTTATGGCCTGAAAAATGCTCCTCGAGCTTGGTATGATACACTCTCTCAGTTCTTGATAGACAGCGGGTTCACTAAAGGAATAGTGGACAGAACCTTATTCAGAATAGAAGATGGAGAAGATATTCTGATGGTTTAGATTTACATGGACGACATCATCTTCAGATCTCCCAACAAGAAGCTGTGTGAGAAGTTCAGCAAATTGATGCAAGGGAAGTTCGAGATGTCAATGATGGGTCAGATGAATTACTTTCTGGGGTTACAAGTCAAGCAGAGTACAGAAGGGATATTCATCTGCCTGGCGAAGTACACAAGTGTAGGTCCCGAACGGGTTTTGTGAGGGTGGAAGTCTAATGGGGAGGGGTGAATAGACTTCTAAAACTTTTCGTGCGGATCAGGTGTGAACTGCAGATTACCCGATCAGAGTGCGAGTGTATCAGTTTAAACTGATCTTCAATCTTACTGAGTGTCTGAGGGCAGATCAGTTTGATATCTGTCAGTTTAACTGAATGGTGTGGAAGCTTGTTTTTACCCGTGTGAAAAACCAGTTTTCTTAATCCGATTCTGAAGTCAGTTTTCAATCAGTTGACTAAGGTGTCAATCTGATCAGATCAGTTGCTTGGTGCAGACTGAGCTTAACTTAGAATATGTATGTTGTTTAAAACTCAGTTGTGTGACTTGTGTAAAGCAATAAGAAAGAAAGTAAATGCACACAAGACTTTTTATAGTGGTTCAGACGAAACCCGTCCTACGTCCACTCTTCCCTTAACACAGGGGAACCTTAACCTACTTTAACCTGTGGGACTTATATCCTTTTCAGGATGGCCAAGATGTTTACCGAGTTCTCACTCTTACAACTTTAACCTGCGGGACTTATATCCTTTTCAGGATGGCCGAGATGTTTACCGAGCTCCCACTCAAGATTAACCTACGGGACTTATATCCTTAAAAAGGATAGCCGAGATGTTTATCGAGTTCCCACTCTACACACGTAACCAGCGGGACTTATATCCGTAAAAAGGATAGCCGAGATGTTTAATGAGTTCTCACTCTACAAACTTAACCTAACTTGCGTTTGGGTAAAGAATGATTGGGGGTTCCAACTGAAAATCTATCCTGGTGCTTTAGGTAGCCAAAATGCTAGTGGATAGGATTTCTTGCTAAGAACTATGGGATGAACACTCTAAGAATAAACTTCAAAAGTAGTGTTCTTTGAGTGGAGATTTGCTGTAGCTTTAGCTTCTTTTGCGATGTCTCCGTGTTTGTTCTTGCGTTTTCACTTGTTGGTCATTTTCTTCAAAATGAAGATCGATCCCATTTTATAGACCTCGAAATAAAAGAGCCGTTGGAGAGAAATTTGAATTTCGGGCTATATTAGGTAGGCTGTAGGATATGATTGTGACGTGCTCCGATTATCAGCGTGGCCATAGGCATGATTAGCGCCATTTTTGTCTACAGCGTCGTATCCCGTATTATCAGCTCTTTTTGTACACGTGTCGCTTTCTCCTTGGCTTCCCGAGACGACATTCCAGAAATTTGTCCGTTAGACGATTCATATTCCTTTTGTAGGAGATTCGTCTTGTCTGGTGTATATTTTTTGATTGTCACCAGGTGTGAGCTGACTTGATCAAGTAACTGATCAGTCTACCTTGTTGAGTCTTCAGTTGCACATTGTCTTAGCTTCAATATGCAGACTCTGCTGAAAGTAGGTCTTCAGGTCTTTTGATCTTCAGGTGTCTCTGAGCCTCAGTGTATTCAGTCGTACTGAGTCGTCAGGTTTGATGCTGAGTCTTCAGGTTTATCTGAGTCTTCAGGTTCATCTGAGTCTTCAGTGTTATCTGAGTCTTCAGGTTCTTCTGAGTCTTCAGTGTCTTCTTGTCATCACCTGATCTTCTGACTTCTTGTCTTCTGATTTGCGCTTAGTCTTCTGATCATCTGACCTTCTCTGGGTCATCTGATACTTCGACCTGACCTATACATATTGAGTTCCCCCTCAATATGTGACCTATCTTTTACATCAGCTATCTATACATTTCAGCTGGTCATCTTATTCTGATTCTAAGTCATCAGTCAGCTAACAGGTCTGACTGGTCCTATTACAACCTGTTTTGGAACTTCCATCAAAACTAAATTACATATTTCCCAACAATTTCCCCCTTTTTGATGGAACCAAAACCCTTAAATTAACTTAATCAGAAAAACAGATACCATGAATGGAAATGTAGATAATGCAAATAGTACATACCTCAGAAGACAATGAGATGTTGTCTTAGAATCAGTGAGATGAAGAATTTTATTCAGATAGGTGTGTGCATTGTAGAATATGTGAAGAGCGTACCTATCATCTGATTCAAAGTTGTCTTCTTCAGGTGTACTTGAACATTTACAGTTCTTTGGGGATGCCAAACATCCTGTACATCCTTTGCATTAGCTTGTCCAGCTCTTCTTTCCTATGGATTCCTCCTTTTTCAGCTAGTCCATAGTATATGTTCTTGAATTTAACGGGATCTAGCTTGTTGTCTGGACGCAAAGGTGGAAGGAGTAGTTCAAAGGGTGGAGCTTCTGGTATTAGTGACATGATCTGGCCTTCATTCATCACTGTTTGGTAGAAGTCTGGATACTTTGTTTCTAGCCAGTTCCGGAATTCATCATTATTTTCAGTCTGATCTTGATGAATTGGAATCTTCTCTAGGATGTAGACGTCACATAACCATTCTCCTCTGATCTGGTCCCATTCTGGTAGCAGATCTTGTCGTGCACAGAGGATGTCTTTAACAGGTGCCGGAAGGGCATTCTTCTCCCAAGCAATCTCCTCTGCTGCAACCGTTCTTCCTTTTCCTTCCGGATGTAAGCGATGTTCGAGTCCTTAGCCTCTGCTAACTACGCTTCTTGATTGTGGCCTCTCTTATTCTCGGTCTTATGCGCTCTTGAACTTGTTCAGAGTCATCAGCTTTTGGTGGAGAATATTTGGCCTTGTCTCCGATCTTCCGTGATCTGCTTTCATCATCTTGCCTTTGCCTTTCTTCCTCCTCGAGTTTGCTCTCAGTTCATCTTGTTCGTCTTCTTGACTAATTTCTTAGCGAGTTCAAGGCTCTTGGCACGATCATCGATTTCCATTCTTTTACGGGACGAGCGATGAAAAGTCTTCAATCTTATCGACTCTGGCGATTACCTCTGAAAAGAGCACTTTTACCTTTCGCGATCTCTTTCTTGTGTTGCTCCACGGTTTCTTTCATTAAGAATGAGATCGGTAGATGGAGTGGTTGGCAAGTCGGATCTGATGGTTTTGGTAGAGATGAAATTTTTACCAAGCGTATGCGAAAGTCTGTTTTTCTTTGTTCTCTTTTTCTTGAGTCCATTTTTTACGTATTCTCTTTTCCTTGGACTCTTTTCGGACTCTTTTCCTTCCCCCTTTTTTGGTTGCATCAAAGAGGTTGGACATCTTCTTGATTTGAAACATTGTTAATTGCCGTGAGATCTCTCTCTCGAGTTCTCGACAACAAGAGGTGATCTGAGCAGTGGCGAAGATCTTGAGGAATGTAGAAAGCGTCGAGAAGCGTTTCGATTTCTGTCTTGCTTGTTCGTAGAAGCTAGAAAATGTTTTCAACCCATATCCGGTGGTTGTTGGTCTTGTCCAGGATGCCCGGACACTCTCCAAAAGTACACGTGGTTCGATTGGGCATCTCTATCGAACTGTGAGTTTGTCGATCGAGTTTGAGCTTCTCAGCAAGAGGATATACTAGTTTCATTACTTCCGGCCAAGAATGGCATTGTGCATCCCTTTGTGTGACTTCGTTCCTTGTCAACTAGTTTTGCTTGCTCATCTTCAAATCGCTTCATCGGATCTGCTTTGTGGAGCGCCTGAATTTGTCTTCAAATGCGCACTGGATCCCATCTGAATCTTCTGAGAGTGATGATCTAGGGTATCAGAGCTCATTTTAGCAGTCTGTTCAAATGTTGAAGCCTTGCCAAGTCGGGTCTTATCTGCAGCACCCATTCTTGGTTCATCGGCAGCTCCCTCTTGATCTGTAGGAGGTTGAACGGTTTCCTCCCTGTTATCAACAATACCGAACCTTTCGTGAATCAACCATCTGATATCATCGTCAGATGCCAATTCAACTGCACTTTCAATCCCAACATTGTGTCGACATTTCAACTCCAAGTCTACAAAGAAATCTGATCCCAGAGTTGTCATTAGAATCAGAAATTCTTCAATGCTCTCCAGTCGAATATCCCTCCAGAACACTATTTCTTCTATCTGTTGCTGGATGCCAGGATGTTGATCCAATTCAGGGCACAGATCCAGCAGATACTCTTTGATATGTTGCTTCATTATTCTTATGATGGGGCTCTCTAGAGCAGGTGAAGCGAGCACTGTTCTGGTGTTGAAGGGATTATGAGAGATGGACACATGCTTATCGGATCTCTCAGGTTGTTGAGACTGGATCGGGGATTGGGATGATTGTAGTTCAGGTTGGTTTTTAGCGTGTTGAGGGTGTTCAGTTTCCTGAACGGGTTCATTGATTGGTGGTGTGGGAGATGTTGTTCTGATTGGTGAGGGTGAGGGTGAGAAGGTTTTGTGGGGAGAGGATGGTGGTGATGATTTTTGAGGAGAGGGTGATGGTGATTTGGAAGTGGGCATTGGCGATCTTGCTCTCTGGAAGATCTTGGTGAGAGGCAGAGAATCAGATGGTGATTCTTCCTCAGGTTGCTCCACTTCATCCCCTCTCGATGATTTCTCTCCATACTTTGGCCATCATCTGCTCTTCCTTCCTTCTTCTCGATAGTTGGCTCAGAGCGGTTCTTTGCCTCTCTTCATCGATTGTACTTGCATCGGATCCTCCGCTTGGCAGCTTCTTTGGGTAGAACTTGGAGCGATTTTCGAGAGGAGATGAGATTCTCTTCGACGTTCCATTGAAAGCTGGTTTCTTGGCAGATCCTTCCTCTTCATCCTCTTCTCTTGACGACCTTTTGCACGCCGGGCGATCGATTTGCCTTGTCTTTTCCTTTATTTTCTCCCTTGGTTTTGGGCATATAAAGAGTCGGATCCTCATCAGCTTGTCCAGGTAGGGACTCATCTTTGCCCAATATGGCCTTGTGTTTTCCTTGGTATATCTTCGCTCCATTCTCATTCCATTCATAATTCTGTGGCAGCTTATCTGACATAATGATAGAGATTTTGTGTATGAATGAGCACTTCGAAGATAAGCACACTTCATTGCTCTGGGTCAGCTCGAACTTCCCGGAGTCTTTTCTCAGTCTTGCTTTGACCATACCTAACCAATCAATATCTGAAGCCTTCTTGATTATAGCAGCCATGACACTTACCTTGTATGAAGTGACTGCATCAAGGCTGTAAGTTGAGCACATGATCACCTTCTGAACAATTTCAAGAAGAAGGCGATACTTTCTCTTCAGATAAGAGGCTTTGACGTTCATCGTGTTCTCCTTGTTTGCTGGTCTCAACAGCTCGGCTTCAAGAAACTCCTTTTCTCCTACAACAGTCGTGTAGGTCTCTGGATTGATGCTTCCTCGAGTTAGGCCGAATATCCTCTGAAGATCATCATTCGACACTCTAACTTCCATTCCTCCAACGGAAGAAATCAGGTCAGCATTATTGTCTTCATTCCTCTGCAGATTGTAGAGAAACTCCAGGGCTTCATGGGTGTGAACGATGTTCTGATGAGTAGAGTAGTATCGTTCCAGTCCACACGCTCGTAAGCACTCCAGAATTTCCAGCGATTCCGGATCTGAGGTGATGTTGAAGACAACGTACTTTTCATCAATGATGTCTTTCTTCATTGATGCAAAGTTGCAGTACTTTTTCCCTTGGCCCGGTCGTGAAACAAGGTGTGCCATTTCTGTACGATATGCAAATTGATGTTTAGTTTGAGTAAGATATTTCAATAAATTCAGTCAAACTAGCAATTTCAACATCAATTTAGCAAGTAAGCGTTTAGATCTTATAAAAATTTCAGAATCACAACTTGTAAACCTAGGTACCATAGAGAAATTGAGATCATGCAATTAAAACAAGAAATTACCAGTAATTGATTCAAAGGATTTTGAAATCAGAAGAGTAGAATCAAATAATTTCGAAGGTAATGCTCTGAAGATTTTGAACGAAATGATCTCTTAAGAGCTTTGAGAAGACGAAGTAGTTGAAAGCGGTTTTCTGAGAAAGATTTGGTTTTTATGGAATACGAGGGAAACCTATTTGCACAACTTTCCAAAGTACTCAAGTATCCGTGTTTTGAAATCGATGGCTGAGATTAGTCGGCCAAAAAGTATTTTGATCGCACGGTTGAGAAAAGTAGTCTTCTCGTTTTCCGAACTCGAAAAATCACAATAAAATGTTTTGAAAACATTTTCCCAAGTCCGCATTAAAAGCTTTGCAGGGCATGCATCATGAATAGTGTAAAATAAATCATTTAATCAAATAATGCATATAAGGTATTCAGAAAGAGATAAATAAGAGAGCGTATCTGACTAATTGATATTGTAATCAATCAGTTACCATGGTGATCTGATTTGGTACTTTGTTGACTTATCTGATGGTTGCCTTATGCATTTCCCAACAATATCTCACTTATCTGATCAGATTCTTGCTTGAAACACTTCGCCACTTATCTGATCCTCTTTTCTAATACACTTCATCCTTCAGTTTTAAACATTCTTCTAAACAACCCGCATTTACTGAAGTCAACTCCCGCCAAAACTTTTACTTCGGGGAGTCCAAAAGTCGCCTCGATTCCCAAATCGGTGTGATTTGACATCCCATATTAATGGTATAGATACGATGTGATTTAATCACACCGTTAACTCATCCAACCATTATCTGCATGTTCCTAACGCGTTGTCGATGCAAATTTCTCTTAAGATCTTCTGAGAAGATAAAATTTGCATTTATACCCCTAATTTTCTTCTATAAATAGCTTGGGGTGTTAGGCGAACAACATAATCATAAACCATTTCATCTTCTTTAGCATATCCTTCATGCTTTTCCGATGAGTTCCTTATTTCCGGTGAAACTTCCGGTGGGAACCTTTAGCCCTTTCCCAATGAATTCAGCTTCTCAAATCAACCCTGTGTGTTCCTTCACACTGCTTTCGTCGTCATCTGAGATTTCACATACGATCAATGCTAAGCTTCTTTACCACCGTGGAGGCGGATCTGCTAAGGCAAATGAGAAGGCACTTCTCCTAACCGTATGCACCTTGTGCGCCTATCGAGATGACGGAATTAGCATCAACAGACTTAGTCTGAAACAAAACATGGGTTTGATATACTAAATAGTGTATCAAACTCAATATTTGCATGAGACACTCATGGCCATATGGTCTTTGTGACCAAACCTGTGGCACTGTGTCCCATTTAACAGCTGGAGAGTCCATTGATTTTAGGTCTAAGGGCTCCTAGCTTAAAGATCATTCAACGCTCGCTCTCGCTTCTTACTCCAAGATTCTAAGAGCGGCTTCCAGGATTATAGAAGCTTCTCTGCTGCCCCCTGGGTCGGAGAGTCTGAGAGCATCAGCTCTTAAAATCTCTCTCTCTCCTTCCCTGCCTAGGGTTTTCTTAGGGCTGATGGTTTATGCTTTGACCTCCGGGTCTTCTTGTACTTGTAATACCACTTGAAGATAGCTTGTAGCATTTGTAGCTTTGTGATATCACTTGTAACTTGTAAATCTGACCTTCGGGTCTTTATCAATGAAAAAACTCTGTTATTCCATTGATGTGTTGTTTCTTTTGACTTATGCGATCTGTAGCTTTAAACTTGACTTGCTTGTTGACTGCAGCTTTTAATCGACTTATAAAGTAATCTTCCACTCTGATCAGTTCCCCCTTAATTTGATATATCTTGAACTGATCTGCCCTTTGTCTGAACTTCGGACGGGCTACTTATCGACTTTTCGACCGCTGCCTTATCGAACTTCAGATCGGCTCCTCGTCTGGTCATCTGATCAGTTGAGATTCCTAACTCAACTGATTCCACTTAACCTGGTTAGTCTTATAACCAACTGATTCTGGAGATCAATCCTTCAGCCATATCTGGTGCATTTTCTCCAAGATCCAGAAGCCCTAGCTCGTTGCATAAATCTCGAATTTGATCTCTGCGTAGCGGCCTTGGTTAAGATATCGACTTTACGCTTGTCGGTATGGATCTTTTCCATCCCGATATTCTTCTTTTCAACGTGATCTCTCGATAAAATGGTGTCCGACATCCACATGCTTGCATCTTGTATGTAAAAGAACAGATTCGAAAGTGATTGCAATAGCACTATTATCATCACGAGAATATAGTGCGTTCTTAGCTACAATGTTGTAATCCTCACCGCCGACTTAGCGAGCGGTTGGGAACAACAAAGATCCCCGCTGACCATATATTCCGCCCAAAAGAGTAGATGTCATAATCGATGTCGCTTCTTCGAAAACCATGAGATCGGTTTATTTCGTAAATCGACATGAACACGAGGTTGACTTTTCATCGATTCTGCAACCTCCGTAATCTGAATCAGAATACCCACTAAGCTCTAGATTGTCATCTGATGGGTATAATAAACCAAGGTTTACAGTCCCCTTCAGATACTTGAGAATCCGCTTAGCTGCTTCTAGGTGGCTTTGCATTGGATTTGCTTGAAATCTGGCACATACACATACTGCAAAAGTAATGTCTGGTCGGCTGGCAGTCGGGTATAGTAGTTATCCAATCGGAGCTCTATATTCCTTCTGATTAACTTTCTGACCATCTTCATCTGGATCCATCTTGAACCCGGTCATCATGGGAATTCTGCCTTCCTTGCAATGTTGAACTCCGAACTTTGCCAGTAGATTCCTTGTGTACTTTGCCTGGCAGATGAATATCCCTTCTGTACACTGCTTGACTTGTAAACCCAGAAAGTAATTCATCTGACCCATCATGGACATCTCAAACTTCCCTTGCATTAACTTGCTAAACTTCTCACACAGCTTCTTGTTGGGAGATCCGAAGATGATGTCGTCCACGCAAATCTGAACCATCAGAATATCTTTTCCATCTTCTATTCTGAATAAGGTTTTGTCCACTGTTCCTTTAGTGAACCCGCTATCTATCAAGAACTGAGAGAGTGTATCATACCAAGCTCGAGGAGCTTGTTTTAGTCCGTAAAGAGCTTTCCTTAAACGGTACACTTGGTTGCCTTTTTCAAAGCCTGGAGGTTGTTCGACATAAACTTCCTCTGCTAGTACCCCATTTAAGAATGCACTCTTTACATCCATCTGATACACGGTGAACCCTGTGGGGAAGCATATGCGTAAATAGCGAATGGCTTCTAAAGCGGCGGATCGTGCGAAGGTCTCATCATAATCAATTCCTTCGATTGTGAATACCCCCTTAGCAACAAGTCTTGCCTTATTTCTGGTTATGACATTTTTTCATCTCTCTTGTTCTTGAATACCCACTTCGTGCCAATTACGTCTTGATAAGTTGGTCCGTCCACCAATTCCCAAACTTGATTCCTCTCAAACCTGTTTCTAGGCTCCCCGCATGGCTAGAATCCCGACTGCGTCTTGTAGAGCTTCCTCTACTATAGTTGGTTCCTTCAAATCTGAGATAATAAAGAGACATGGCACTTTCACCAATCGATGTCTAGTCTTGACTCTATCGGATGGGTCTCCGATAATCAAATCAGTTGGATGGTGGTAATCCAGTCCTACATTCGATGTGCATCTGTTTGGAGAACATCATCCATATCTGATAGTTCATTACCAGTGATTGGGAGTGGTGCGGAATTATGATCCACTTGATAAGAACATGTCTCAGCTGATGTTGGACTCATCATGTGCTGAAGTCTGTTCATAGGAACTTCAGGAGTTCCCCCTGAACCAGATGGTTCAATTGATCTCGTCTCGGTAATGAACTTCTTCAGCGGCGGTTTGTGCGTACCTTTAGGGGTCGATTGACTGTTGAATCGAGAAGATCAAGTTCGGGATGTGCCTTTGTTATGTGTTCAGATTCTTTCTCCTTGATGCTTAGCTGATCCATTTTCTGCGTGTCAGGTAGCGGTTGTTCTGGTAAGGCTTGTTCTGAGGAAGCTTTCTCTTGTTCAGAAGATGTCTCATCAAAGACCACATGAGGTGTTTCTTCCACAACTAGGGTTCGTTTGTTGTAAACCCTGAAGGCTTTGCTGGATGAGGAATATCCTAAGAATATACCCTCATCTGACTTGGCCTCAAAAGACTTCAACTGACTTTTCCCATTGTTGTGAATGAAACACTTGCACCCAAAAACATGGAGGTATGAAACACGAGGTTTTCTGTCTTTCCACAGTTCATAAGGTGTTTTGAAGTGAGTCTTAGTCAGAGAACATCTGTTCTGAGTTTGGCATGCTGTGTTGATTGCTTCTGCCCAGAAACGGCTTGGTGTAGCATGTTCAGCTAACATAGTGCGAGCAGCTTCCTTGAGAGTTCTGTTTCTCCGTTCTGCTACTCCATTTTGTTGAGGTGTTCTTGCAGCTCACGTCTCATGCTGTATACCAAACTTAGTGCAAAAATCAGTAATAAAGGAATACAGGAACTCTGTACCTTTATCTGATCTGATTTTTACTATGTTGACACCCTTCTCATTTTGTAGCTTCTTGAGTAGTTCGGGTATCTTAGTCGTTGTCTCGTTCTTATTGTATAAGAATACAACCCAGGTAAACTTGGAATAATCATCCACGATTACAAGAGTATATTTGCGTCCACTCAGACTGACTGGTGTAACTGGTCCGAATAGATCTATATGGAGCAGTTGCAATACTCTACTGGATGTTGGTCCAGGTATTCCCTTGAATGAGGCTTTAACTTGTTTTCCCATCTGACATGCGGCACATGTCTGATCTTTGGAGAATATCTCATTCGGAAGTCCCTCAACCAAAGACATCCTAGCGATCTTGTTAAGAGTCTTGAAGTTCAGATGACTCATTCTTTTGTGCCAGAGCCAATTGCTACTTTTAGAACTCTTAACAATTAAGCATGTATTGTTTGGGCAACTGTTCCAATCTGCTATGTAGATTGTGCCTTTCCTTGAACCAGTCAGCAGAATTTGTTGAGTGGCTCGATTCCTTATCATACACTTGTCCCTCGAGAACTCAACACTGAATCTGTTGTCGCAGAATTGTGATACTGATAGTAGATTGTGTTTCAGTCCTTCGACATACGAGACTCCAGATACTTGTACATCATCATTCTCTAGGGTTCCGAATCCTTTGGTAAAACCAAAGTTATCATCCCCGAATAGTACACGTGGGCCATCTTGTTCTTTGTAAGAGCTAAGGAGATGTTTGCTTCCAGTCATGTGCCTTGAGCATCCACTATCGATGTACCAGATAGTTGATTGTGCACCTCCTTTGTTGGCTAGTCCCAAGCGAACCTGCAATCAAATCAGGCTTTAGGTACCCCTTTGGAATTGGATCCTGGGGGGTTAGTGGTGGATTTAGGGATCCACACAAACAGAGCCCTTCTATGAAAATCTGATAGATTAGAAGGTCTGATTTGTCTCCCATGCATATCAACATAATCATACGTCTCTTTATATGCTTTCTGATTAGTATGATTATTAGTGTGAGCCTTGGGTGACTTAGAAGACTTGGGATTTTTCTTTATATTTTGTCTTCTTTTAATTTAGTGTGGCTCAGGTGCAGTAGCCCTTGATCTCTGGTTATAAGGGTAGGTATGACTGCTACCATCAAAAGATTCATTAGTTTTTTGGCATAGGTGGTCTTTGCAGTTTACCTATAGCTTGCTTATTAGGCAGCTGACCTTGATTGGGTCTCAGATTATATTTCCTTTTTTAGGTTGTCTCTTCTGATACCTAATCATTTGATCGAGTTGAGGTTTCTTCGTAAGAACGGGTTCTTTGTTGATTCCTGGTCGATGCTTTATCAGTTGGGGTCCATTTATGTTCCCTTTCTGATTAGGCATCTGCCTTACTTGCTCAGCATGTCTTTTTCCCTTATCGACATCTGATTTTAGCTTTTAGTGTATCTTTTTCAGAGACTCGTTTGATTACACCCTTCTGAAGTGAATCAAATGGGGCTTTTGAGGATGTAGAAGGGTTCTCATACCCAATTCCCTTCTTGTTAGTCGGTGTTCGAAAATAGGTGTTCATTTCTTGAACGGTTTTAGATGACTTTGTTAAAACCTCTATTTTCTTGCGCAAACTATCCTCAGTAGATTTTAGACTCTCATGTAGTCGGAATAGCTCATTAAATTTAGCTTGAAGGATTTTGAAATCATCAACTTCTTTGTTTGTTGATTGCTAGGCGATCTTTGATCCGCTTCTCCGATTAGAAGATTTAATTTAGCGTTAAGTTCTCTAAGTTTACCTTTCCGATTTTGGATTTGATTCAAGAGCTTTATTGAGAGCGTTCTCTTTAACAAGCTGATTATTTCTGATCCTTAGCTTGTCATTTTCAGCTTCCACTATAGTATAAGTGTCTACTCCTTCAGAAAGATCATCAAGCAATTGCTTAGTAGAGCAAAGTTCTCTTTGCTAATAATAGCAGTGTGGAAATTGAAAAGAGAGGTTTGGAGGTTACCTCGAGATTGGTCCTCCTTGGCCGACTTCATTCATAAGAGAATATCGATCTTCATGCTTGTGGAAGTCAACAAAGACCGCCTTATCGGCGAAGTCTTCTCTCGGAAAGAGTAGCCAGAGTCCTCAGAAGGCAGATAGGAATCATCAATTCCAGATGTGTCAGCGATCAGTGCTTTCCTATCTCTGAGGCGTTGCTCTCTTTTGTTCGATGGTCCCGTTTTTGAAAACCCATTTCATCACGGAAGCAAAACAAAACGATTAATTGCATATAAAAAAAAGAGGGCAAGAGTGATTCAATTTTTTTTTGCTTTTAAGCTCGTGTGTGTGTTATGCTTTATAAACGAATGCATATGACAAGTAATAACATAAAGCTAAAGAAAGAACACACAATTTTATAGTGGTTCGGTCGCCCCTACATCCACTCTTCCCTTCATGGGGCACCAACTAAACCAACTTAACCAACGGGAGGGTTTGGATTGGACCCAGGCCCTCCCTTTGGGGATTGCTAGATGTTTACCGAAGTTCACACTCAAATGGGACTTATCACCCTCACGGGATTGCCGACCCTCCCTTTCGGGATTGCTAGATGTTTACCGAGTTCACACTCAAACGGGACTTATCACCCCTCGGGATTGCCTACCCTCCCTTTGGGATTCTTTAGATGTTTCGAAGTTCACACTCAACCTACAAACTTAACCTACCAACTGGTTTGGGTATAAGGTTGTTTGGTTTCCAACTAGGGTGAGATTTTCCCTTACATTTGTTTAGCCTCAATGCTAAGGTTGGGAAAATCTCTCTAAGCTTAGGATATGGCATTTTTGCTTAGATACAATGAAGAACACTCTTGGGTAAATTTGGATATGTAATGCTCTGTGTTCTTGAATGGAGTTGCTTGAATATTTGGCTTTTAATTTCACTTTGCAGATCCTCCATCTGCTTCTTTTGAAGCTAGTGCAATGTATTTATAGTGTGGATTTGAATATTACCGTTGGAGAGTAATATTCAAATCCATACTAATAATCTTCCAAATTTTTTGTCCTTTGTCCTTTTGCGACTTTATGTCATGACCATATATGTTGTTATCTTCTTATTGATCACCGCTTTTTTTATTGAGTGACGATTTACGGGTTTCATTCTTCGATTTCGTTGCTCGATCGATCATTTCACTGATCGATCAGTCTGAGGATTCGATCATGAGCAAATCGTAAAATGGTGGGTTAGAATGATGTCAAGAATCACTAGCTATAAAGCTTCTTCATGTTGATCATTCTTTAAAGATCTGATAAAAACAATTATTTGCCGCGCCCAGACGCCTTTAGCTCGAACTCATCCTCTCATCATTGATAATGTCGCTGACCTCGTCGATCTCGATCATCTTCCTCGATTTCATGAGTTCCCCTCAACTTGTTCTTCCGTTCCCCCTCAACTTGTTATCGTGAAATTAGCTTCAAAAAAACACAAGTTGATAATGTTTTGGCATAATTAATCAAAACTAAAATATCAACAATTTCCCCTTTTTGATAATGGCGCCAAAACATTAAAATATATGCACTTTTACAGAGATCGGGTTTTTGATTTAAAAGATCGTTCGGTGGTCACTTTGAAAAGTTGTGAACGTTTGAACTCGCTCGATACCAATTGATGGTATCGGTTAAATCCACATTGAAAAAAAAGGACTTTTGAACAACCCGCCTCGATACCAATTGATGGTCCCGCTTTGAAAACCCATTTGCACGTGAAGCAAAAACGTTTTGATTCGGTGCATATAAAAAAAGGGTGAGGGCAGAGTGATTCAATTTTTTTTTTTTGCTTTTAAGCTCATGTGTGTGTTATGCTTTATAAACGAATGCATATGACAAGTAATAACATAAAGCAAAGAAGAACACACAATTTTATTGGGTTCTGGACAACTCGCCCTACATTCTTCCCTTCATGGGGCACCAACTAAACCAACTTAACCAACGGGACTTATCACCCTCATGGGATTGCCGCCCTCTCCCTTTGGGATTCTTAGATGTTTACCGAAGTTCACACTCAAACGGGACTTATCACCCTCTTGGGATTGCCACCCTCCCTTCGGGATTGCTAGATGTTTACCGAGTTCACACTCAAACGGGACTTTTTCGGGATTGCCTACCCTCCCTTCGGGATTGCTAGATGAAAAGTTCACACTCAACCTACAAACTTAACCTACTTGGTTTGGGTATAAGGTTGTTTGGTTTCCAACTAAAGTGAGATTTTCCTTTACATTTGTTTAGCCTCAATGCTAAGGTTGGGAAAATCTCTCTAAGCTTAGGATATGGCATTTTTTGCTTAGATACAATGAAGAACACTCTTGGGTAAATTTGGATATGTAATGCTCGTGTTCTTGAATGGAGTTGCTTGAATATTTGGCTTTTTAATTTCACTTTGCAGATCCTCCATCCGCGCTTTTGAAGCTAGTGCAATGTATTTATAGTGTGGATTTGAATATTATCTTGGAGAGTAATATTCAAATCCATACTAATAATCTTCCACTTTTCTTTTTGTCCTTTTGCCTTTGTTGTTGACTTTATGTCCGTGACCCATATATGTTGTTATCTTTTTTTTGTGTATGGCGGATCGATCATTTCGACATCGGATTCATTGTTCATTGCTTTCGTCACCTCGATCGATCGGATCAAGAGGATCTTGACGTAAAAGTTGAATCAAGCATATTTGATCGATTGTTTCAAGATCGATAAAGAAAAATCGATTCTCTGGTGTCGGGCCAGAAGTTAGCCGGAACTCATCCTTCTCATCCGATCTTGATCGACCTCGGTGAGCCTCGTCCGATCTCGATCATCTTAGATCGATTTCATGAGTTCCCCCTCAACTTGTTCTTCTTGTAAATTAGCTTCAAAAACACAAGTTGATAATGTTTTGGCATAATTAATCAAAACTAAAATATCCCAACAATTTCCTTTTTTGATAATGACGCCTTAAAACATTAAAATATATGCACTTTTACAGAGATCGGGTTTTTGATTTAAAAGATCATTCGGTGGTCACTTTGAAAAGTTGTGAACGTTTGAACTCCCCGCTCGATACCAATTGATGGATCGTAAATCCACATTGAAAACAAATGACCTTTTGAACAATATCTCGATACCAATTGATGGTCCTGTTTTGAAAACCCATTTGCACGCATGGAAAAAAACGTTTGATTGGTGCATATAAAAACAGGGGTGAGGGCAGAGTGATTCAATTTTTTTTTGCTTTTAAGCTCATGTGTGTGTTATGCTTTATAAACGAATGCATATGACAAGTAATAACATAAAGCAAAGAAGAACACACAATTTTTTGGTTGGACAACTCGCCCCACATCCACTCTTTCCTTCATGGGGCACCAACTAAACCAACTTAACCAACGGGACTTATCACCCTCACGGGATTTGCCCTCCCTTCGGATTGCTAGATGTTTACCGAGTTCACACTCAAACGGGACTTATCATCACGGGATTGCCGGCCCTCCCTTTCGGGATTGTAGATGTTTACCGAAGTTCACACTCAAACGGGACTTTTCACCCTCGCGGGATTGCTTACCCTCCCTTTTGGGATTGCTAGATGTTTACCGAAGTTCACACTCAACCTACAAACTTAACCTACCAACCTGGTTTGGGTATAAGGTTGTTTGGTTTCAACTAGGGTGAGATTTTTCCATACATTTTGTTTAGCCTCAATGCTAAGGTTGGGAAAATCTCTCTAAGCTTAGGATATGGCATTTTTGCTTAGATACAATGAAGAACACTCTTGGGTAAATTTGGATATGTAATGCTCGTGGTTCTTGAATGGAGTTGCTTGAATATTTGGCTTTTAATTTCTTTGCGGATCCTCCATAGTGCAAATGTATTTATAGTGTGGATTTGAATATTTTGGAGTAATATTCAAATCCATACTAATAATCTTCAAATTTTTTTCTTTGTCCTTTCAGACTTTTGTTGTTTTTTTTATCCATATAAATCGCTCATGATTTCTTCGATTACGTCACCGATTATGGCCGCATGGATGCATTGAATAAAAACTCTCTGATGAAGAATTAGTTGCTACAAAGGTACCGATACAAAGAATCGATGATCGAAAGATTTAAAGAAAATCGTGATTAGAAAAACGCTTTGGTGTCGGTTTCGGTTTTCATCCTTCTCATCGATCACATACCGATCTCGATCATCTTGGCCCGATTTCATCAGTTTCGATTCAGATCATCTGAGATTTCCTCAACTTGTTCTTCCGTCCCAAACTTGTTATCCACAAGTTGATAATGTTTTGGCATAATTAATCAAAACTAAAATATCCCAACATGTTCCATTTCTCTTTTCTTTCTCGAGTCGTCCAAAGGGTCGGTCTTTGGAGTGACCGGTTTATGATTGAAGCATGATTCATGAGTCACTTCATTCGTAGGATCCGTCGAGGTGACTTTCTTTTCGATTATGATTTGTTATCTCTTCAACATCGGATCATCTCTTTTCTTTTCTTTGATCTCTTCGATCATTGAAAACTCGGTTGGCCTCCTGTTTCTTTGATAGTCAGAGAATCTCCGATAATAGTATTTGTTCTTTCAAGTTTCTTGGTAAGGGAAGATTCTTCGCTTTTGACTTATTATGTTTCAACAGTTTGATGGCCTTCGTGTGGTTGCTTTAAAAGCAAACCGATTTAGACGATTGAGGCTTGAGGTATCTTCATCGCTTGTCCTCTTTCGATTAAGTCGAACTCGTGAGCTTTAAGGCTTAGGAACAAGCTACTCGGCTTCATCTTTGAAATGTCTTGGCAATCCTTGATTACCGTGACTTTCATGTCCCATTTCTTGGTGAGAGATCTTAAGATCTTGTAGTTGATATCTTTGTCGACATCTCTACCAAGTTCTCGTAGCTTATTGACTGACATGGTGATCCTCCCATCGAGCTCGTTGATGGTCTCGTTGGGCAACATCTTTAACTTTTCGAACTTCACCAAAAAATTTTGTAGGGTCGTCTTTGATCGATCATTTCCTTTGCATATCTCAAAGAAGAGTATCCCACATTGCTTTTGCGGTTTTGAGATACTTTATCTTCTCTTTGGTGACTTTATCCATTGTCTTCATGATTATATGCCTGGCGATTGTATCTAGAGTATACAGCTTTCTTTCCTTTGTATCCATCAAGGCTGGGCTTTTTCGCACAAGACTTCCAATGGCAAAATCTGGATCTCCTCCGACCATAGGGTTGTCGTGGTATATGATGATGGGTCCTCGTTCGATGACTTCCATCATTCTGCCGCTTATCGATCCTAGATGGTTGCACATATATATAGCCCAATCTGCATACTCATCAATTGAAAACTTAGGCAAATCATGATACATACCAGAGGTATTATCCATGCTGAGTGATTTTGAAAACGAATGAGTTTTAAAAACGGTTTTTCAAGATCTGTTCAAATGACCACAAGGATTCTTCCTCAAGAATCGATGATACTCAAAGCCCGATTGGTGAGAACCACAACTCGATACCACTTGTAGGTCCCTTAACGGGTTTTTGAGGGTGGAAGTCTAGAGGGGAGGTGAATAGACTTCTAAAATTTTCGTATGGATGGATCGGTGTTTACCCGTTCGAGTGTATCAAAGATCGATTTTCAATCTTTGCCCGAGGGAAGATCGATTTGATACAATTTAATGAATGGTGCGGAAGCTTGTTTTTACGTGTGAAAAACCGGTTTTATTAATCTGGTTTTCAATCATTGACTAAGGTGTCAATCTGATCGAGATCGCTTGTTTGGGTGATCGAGCTTAACTTAGAATATGTATGTTGTTTAAAACTTCGGTTATTGTGACTTGTGTAAAGCAATAAGAAAGCAAGTAAATGCACACAAGACTTTTTTATAATGGGTTGAGCATTTAAACCCGTACGCCCCCTCTTCTCTTAACACAGGGAACCTTAACCTACTTTAACCTGCGGGACTTATATCCTTTTCAGGATGGCCGAGATGTTTACCGAGTTCTCACTCTTACAACTTTAACCTACGGGACTTATATCCTTTTCAGGATGGCCAAGATGTTTACCGAGTTCCCACTCAAGATTAACCTACGGGACTTATATCCTTAAAAAGGATAGCCGAGATGTTTATTGAGTTCCCACTCTACAAACATAACCAGCGGGACTTATATCCTTAAAAAGGATAGCCGAGATGTTTAATGAGTTCTCACTCTACAAACTTAACCTAACTTGCGTTTGGGTAAAGAATGATTGGGGGTTCCAACTGGAAATCTATCCTGGTGCTTTAGGTAGCCAAAATGCTAGTGGATAGGATTTCTTGCTAAGAACTATGGGATGAACACTCTAAGAATAATCTTCAAAAGTTGTGTTCTTTGAGTGGAGATTTGCTATAGCTTTAGCTTCTTTTGCGATGTCTCCGTGTTTGTTCTTGCGTTTTCACTTGTTGGTCCTTTTCTTCAAAATGAAGATCGATCCCATTTTATAGACCTCGAAATCAAAGAGCCGTTGGAGAGCAATTTGAATTTCGGGCTATATTAGGTAGGCTGTAGGATATGATTGTGACGTGCTCCGATTATCGGTGTGGCCGTAGGCATGATTAGCGCCTTTTTTGTCTGCAGTGTCGTATCCCTTATTATCAGCTCTTTTTGTGCACGTGTCGCTTTCACCTTGGCTTCGCGAGACGGCATTCCAGAAATTTGTCCGTTAGACGATTCATATTCCTTTTGTAGGAGATTCGTCTTGTCTGGTGTATCTTTTTTTATTATCACCAGGTGTGAGCTGACTTGATCAAGTAACTGATCAGTCTACCTTGTTGAGTCTTCAGTTGCACATTGTCTTAGCTTCAATATGCAGACTCTGCTGAAAGTAGGTCTTCAGATCTTTTGATCTTCAGGTGTCTCTGAGCCTCAGTGTATTCAGTCGTACTGAGTCTTCAGGTTTGATGCTGAGTCTTCAGGTTTATCTGAGTCTTCAGGTTCATCTGAGTCTTCAGTGTTATCTGAGTCTTCAGGTTCATCTGAGTCTTCAGGTTCTTCCGAGTCTTCAGTGTCTTCTTGTCTTCACCTGATCTTCTGACTTCTTGTCTTCTGATTTGCGCTTAGTCTTCTGATCATCTGACCTTCTCTGGGTCATCTGATACTTCGACCTGACCTATACATATTGAGTTCCCCCTCAATATGTGACCTATTTTTTACATCAGCTATCTATACATTTCAGCTGGTCATCTTATTCTGATTCTAAGTCATTAGTCAGCTAACAGGTCTGAGTGGTCCTATTACAACCTGTTTTGGAAATTCCATCAAAACTAAATTACATATTTCCCAACAACAAGGAATCTACTGGCAAAGTTTGGAGTTCAACATTGCAAGGAAGCAAGAATTCCCATGATGACCGGGTTCAAGATGGATCCAGATGAAGATGGTCAGAAAGCTAATCAGAAAGAATATAGGGCTCTGATTGGATCACTACTATACCTGACTACCAGCAGACCAGATATTACTTTTGCAGTAGGTGTATGTGCCAGATTTCAAGCAAATCCAATGCAAAGCCACCTAGAAGTAGCTAAGTGGATTCTCAAGTATCTGAAGGGGACAGTAAACCTCAGTTTATTTTACCCATCAGATGATAATTTAGAGCTTAGTGGGTATTCTGATTATGATTACGGAGGTTGCAGAATCAACAGGAAGTCAACCTCAGGTTCATGTCAGTTTCTGGGAAATAAACTGATCTATTGGTTTTCGAAGAAGCAGACATCAGTTGCGACATCTACTACTGAAGCAGAATATATGGCTGCAGGAAGCCGTTGTTCCCAACTGCTCTGGCTAAGTCAGCAGCTGAGGGATTACAACATCGTAGCTAAGAACGTACCTATATTCTGTGACAGTAATAGTGCTATTGCAATCACTCAGAATCCTATTCTACATACAAGATGCAAACATGTGGATGTCAGACACCATTTCATCAGAGATCACGTTGAAAAGAAGAATATCAGGATGGAAAAGATCCATACTGATAAGCAGAAAGCTGATATTTTAACTAAGCCGCTAGCTGAGATCAGATTTAGAGAATTATGCAACGAGCTAGGGCTTCTGGATCTCGGAGAAAGCGCACCAGAAATGGTTGGTGGACTGTTCTCTAGAACCAGTTGGTTAAAAGACTAACCAGGTTAAGAGGAATCAGTTGAGTTTGGAATCTCAACTGATCAAATGACCAGACGAGGAGCCGATCTGAAGTTCAGATAAGGAGCAGATCAGAATGTCAGATAAGTAGCCGATCTGAAGTTCAGACAAGGAGCAGATCAGTTCAAGACATATCAGATTAAGGGGGAACTGATCAGATTGGAAGATTACTTTATAAGTCGATTAAAGCTGCAGTCAACAAGCAAGTCAAGTTTAAAGCTACAGATCGCATAAGTCAGAAGAGGCAACACAACAATGAAATAACATAATTTTTCATTAATAAAGACCCGGAGGTCAAATTTACAAGTTACAAGTGATATCACAAGCTACCTTCAAGTGTTATTACAAGCTACAAGTACAAGAAGACCCTGAGGTCATAAACCATAAACCCTAAGCCAACCGTAGGCAGGGAAGGAGAGAGAGAGTTCAAGGTTTGATGCTCTCATTTTCCCCCGATCCTAGAAGGGGCGTCAGTGAGGCTTCTAGAATCCAGAGCCAATCTCAAAAGCTTCGGAGTGAGGAGCGAGAGAGGCTTGAAGGATGTCCAAGCCAAGAACCCTCAGACGTGAAATCAATGGGCTCTCCAGCTGTTAAATGTGGCACAGTGCCACAGGTTTGGTCACAAGGATCAAACGGACACTAGTGTCGCATGCAAAAATTGAGCTTGATATACGAAGATCAGCTGTTATCTGATCAAGATCGTATATCAAACCCATGTTTTGTTTCAGACTGAGTCTGTTGATGCTAATTCCGTCATCTCGAGTAGGCGCACAAGGTGCATACGGTTAGGAGAAGTGCCTTCTCATTTGCCTTAGCAGATCCACCTCCATGGTGGTAAAGAAGCTTAGCATTTATCGTAAGTGAAATCTTAGATGACGATGAAAGAAGTGTGAAGGAACACACAGGGTTGATTTGAGAAGCTGAATTCATTGGAAAAGGGTTAAAGGTTCCCACCGGAAGTTTCACCGGAAATAAGGAACTCATCGGAAAAGCATGAAGTATATGCTAAAGAAGATGAATGGTTTATGTTGTGTTGTTTGCCTAAACACCCCAGGCTAATTTATAGAAGGAAATTAGGGGTATAAATGAAAATTTATCTTCTCAGAAGACCTTAAGAGAAATTTGCATCGACAGCGCGTAAGGAACACGCGGCTAATGGTTGGATGAGTAGACGGTGTGAGTAATCACAGTGTATCTATGCCATTATTACAGAATGTCAAATCGCGCCGATTTGGGAATCGAGGCGACTTTTTAACTCCCCGAAGTAAATATTTTGGCGGGAGCAGACTTCAGTGCATAATAAATGCGGGATGATTAGAAGAAGATTGAAGGATGAAGTGTATCAGATAAGTGGATCAGATAAGTAACGAAGTGCTTCACACAAGAATCTGATCAGATGAGTGAGATATTGTTGGGAAATGCATAAGGCAACCATCAGTAAGGTCAACAAGTACCAGATCAGATCACAGTGGTAACTGGTTGATTACAATATCAATCAGTCAGATACGTTTTCTAATTTATCCCTTTTTGAATACCTTATATGCGTTATGTAAATAAATTGATTTTTACTATGTTTTCACTTTATGACGCATGCTCTGCAAAACTTTAATGCGGACTTGGGAATGTGTTTTTAATGCATTTTATTGCGAATTTTCGAGTCTGAAATACGAGAAGACCACTTTTCTCAACCGTACGATCAAAATACTTTTTGGCCGACTAATCTCAGCCACTGATTTCAAAACACGGATACTTGAGTACTTTGGAAAGTTGTGCAAAAAGGTTTTCCCCCGCATACTATAAAATCCAAATCTATCTCAGAAAACTTCTTTCCACTACTTCGTCTTCTCAAAGTTCTTAAAAGATCAAAACTTTCAAAATCTTCAGAAAATTACTTTCGAAATCAATTGATTCTACTCTACCTATTTCTAAATCATTCGAATCAATTTCTGGTAATTTCTTGTTTAAATATTGCATGATTTCAATTTCTCTCTGGTACCTAGGTTTACAAGTTGTGATGCTATGGTTCTGTAACTTTTATTAGATCTAAACGCTTACTTGCTAAATTGATGCTAAGATTACTGGTTTGACTGAATTTATTGAAATATCTTACTCAAACTAAACATCAATTTGCATATCGTACAGAAATGGCATATCTTGTTCTACGGCCGGGCCAAGGGAAAAAGTTCTGCAACTTTGCATCAATGAAGAAAGACATCATTGATGAGAAGTATGTAGTTTTCACCATCACCTCAGATCCTGAATCGCTGGAAATTCTGGAGTGCTTGCGAGCGTGTGGGCTGGAACGATATTGCTCTACACACCAGAACATCGTCCACACACATGAAGCTCTGGAATTGTTATACAATCTACAGAGGGATGAAGACAATGATGCTGACCTGATTTCTTCCGTCGGCGGACTGAAAGTTCAAGTGTCGAATGACGATCTCCAGAGGATATTCGGTCTAACTCGAGGAAGCATCAATCCAGAGACCTACACGACTGATGTAGGAGAAAAGAAATTTCTTGAAGTCGAGCTGTTGAGACCTGCAAACAAGGAGAACATGACAAACGTCAAAGCCTCCTATCTGAAGAGAAAATATCGCCTTCTCCTTGAGATCGTTCAGAAGGTGATCATGTGTTGTCACTTCATATAAGATCAGTGTCATGGCTGCAATAATCAAGAAGGCTTCAGATATAGATTGGTTGGGTATGGTCAAGGCACGACTGAGGAAAGACTCCGGGAAGTTCGAACTGACCCAGAGTAATGAAGTGTGCTTATCTTCCAAGTGCTCCTTCATACACAAAATCTCTATTATTCTGTCAGATAAGCTGCCACAGAGTTATGAATGGAACGAGAATGGAGCGAAGATATATCAAGCAAAGCACAAGGCCTTATTGGGCAAGGATGAGTCCCTACCTGGACAATCTGATGAAGATCCAACTCCTTATGTGCCCAAACCCAAGGGAGAAAAGAAGGGAAAAGATAAGGCAACTGCATCGTCTGAAGTGCAGGAAAAGGTCATTCCATAGAAGAGGATGAAGAGGAAGGATCTGGCCAAGAAACCAGATGCTCAGTGGAAACGTCAGAAGAGAGTCACATCTCCTCTAAAGACTGCTCCAAGTTCTGCCCAGCAAGTTAGCAGAACGAAGGATCTGATGTAAGTAGGATCAGAAGAAGAGATAGCAGTCCGCTCTGAGCCCACTATCAGAGAAGTAAGGGAATAGCAGATGATTGCAGCAGAAGGAGAGAAATCTGTCAGAGGGACAGAAGTGGAGCAATTTGAGGAAGAATCACCATCTGATTCTCTGCCTCTCACCAAGATCTTTCTGAGAGCAAGATCGCCAACGCCCACTTCCAAATCACCATCACCCTCTCCTCAAAATTCATCACCACCACCCTCTCCCCACAAAACCTTCTCACCCTCACCCTCACCTATCAGATCACCAAGATCTCCCACACCACCAATCAATGAACCTATCCAGGAAACTGAACACCCTCAACACGTTGAAAATGAACCTGAACCACAAATATCCCAATCTCCAATCAAGTCACAAGAACCTGAGAGATCCAACAAGCGAGGGTCCATCTCTCATAATCCCTTCAACACCAGAACCGTGCTTGCTTCACCTGCTCCAGAAAGTCCCATCATAAGGATAATGAAGCAACATATCAAGGAGTATCTGTTGGATCTATGCCCTGAATTGGATCAACACCCTGGCATCCAACAACAATTAGAAGAGATTGTGTTCTGGAGGGATATCAGACTGAAAAGCATTGAAGAATTTCTGATTCTCATGACAACTCTGGGATCAGATTTCTTTGTAGACTTGGAGGTTGAACAATGCTGGGATTGAAAGTGCTGTTGAATTGGCATCTGACGATGATATCAGATGGTTGATTCACGAAAGGTTCGGAATTGCTGATAACAGGGAGGAAACTGTTCAACCTCCTACAGATCATGAGGGAGCTGCCGATGAACCAAGAATGGGTGCTGCAGATGAGACCCGACTTGGCAAGGCTTCAACATCTGACCAGACTGCTACGATGAGCTCTGATACCCTAGATCTTTATACTGAGAAGAATCAGGATGGGATCAAGGATGCTATTGAAGACAAATTCGCAGCGCTCACAGCAGATCTGATGAAGCGATTTGAAGAAGAGCAAGCAAAACTAGTTGACAGAGAAAGAAGTCACACAGTTGGGATGCATAATGCCATCCTTTCTGAAGTAATGCAACTAGTTAACCCTCTTGCCGAGAAGCTCAATCTCCAGTCTGACAAACTCAAAGTTCAGACAGATATGCTCAATCAGACACAGGTACTTTTGGAGAATGTCTGGGCATCTTTGGAGAAAACTGACAACCACGTGGATATGGGTTGGAAACACTTTGTAGCTTCTACAGAACGAGCAAGACAGGACATCGAAGTTGCTCTCAGACGCTTCTTGAAACCTTCACCTTCTGCCACCGTTCAGATCACCCCTCTTGTTGTCGAGGAACTCAGAGAGGAGATCACACGGCAATTCAATGCTCTGAACCGCAAGATGTCCAACCTCTTTGATGAAACCAAAAAGGGGGAAGGACATGAGAATAAAGAGAAGAAAGAAAAATAGACACAGTTGGTAACAATTACATCTCTACCAGAAACCACTATATCTGACTTGCCAGCCACTCCATCTACTGATCTCGTTGCTGAAGTGAAAGAAACGGTGGAGCAACATAGCAAAGAGATCGCTGAGAAGAAAACTGCTCTTTCAGAGGTTATTGCCAGAGTCGACAAGATTGAAGACTTTTCTTCGTTCGTACAGAAAAGAATGGAAACTGATGATCAGGCCAAGAGCCTTGAACTCGCTAAGAAATTAGCTGAAGAAGACGAATAAGATGAAACTGGGCAGACTCTGAGGAGAAAGAAAGGCAAAGGCAAGATGATGAAAGCAACTGCGGAAGATCAGAGACAAGGCCAGCTATTCTCTACCAAAAGCCAGATGACTCCTGAACAAATTCAAGAGCAAACAAGACAGAGAATAAGAGAGGCCGCCATCAAGAAGCAGAAGTTAGCAGAGGCTAAGGGACTAAACATCGCTTACATCCGAAGGAAGAGGAAGAACGAAGCTGCAGCAGAGGAGATTGCTTGGGAGAAGAATGCCCTTCCGGCACCTGTTAAAGACATCCTCTGTGCACGGCTAGATCTGCTTCCAGAATGGGATCAGATCAGAGGAGAATGGTTGTGTGATGTATACATCTTGGAGAAGATTCCGATTCATCAAGATCAGACTTAAAATGATGATGAATTCCGGAACTGGTTAGAAACGATGTATCCAGACTTCTACCAGACAGTGATGAAAGAAGGAAAGATCATGTCACTGATACCAGAAGCTCCACCCTTTGAATTACTCCTTCCACCTTTGCGTCCAGACAAAAAGCTAGATGCTGTAAAATTCAAGAATGCCTACTATGGATTTGCTGAAAATGGAGGGATCCATAGAAGAGAAGATATGGACAAGCTGATGCAAAGGATGTACAAGATGTTTGGCATCCCCAAAGAGCTGCAAATGTTCAAGTACACCTGAGGAAGACAACTTGGAATCAGATGATAGGTACACTTTTCATGTATTCTCTAATGCACACACCTGTCTGAATGAAATATTCCATCTCTCTGATTCTAAGACAACATCTCATTCTCTTCTAAAGTATGTACTGATTTCATTATCTGCATTTCTATTCGTGGTATCTGTTTTTCTGATTAAGTGTTTTGGTTCCATCAAAAAGGGGGAAATTGTTGGGAAATTCTGTATTTTAGTTTTGTTGGTAGTTCCAAAACAGGTTGTAATAGGACCAGTCAGACCTGTTAGCTGACTAGTGACTTAGAATCAGATTAAGATGACCAGCTGAAATGTATAGATAGCTGATGTAAAAGATAGGTCACATATTGAGGGGGAACTCAATATGTATAGGTCAGGTCGAAGTATCAGATGAACTAGATAAGGTCAGATGATCAGAAGACTAAGAACAAATTAGAAGACAAGAAGTCAGAAGATCAGGTGAAGACGGAAGACACTGAAGACTCAGATGAACCTGAAGACTCAGATGACACTGAAGACTCAGATGAACCTGAAGACTCAGATGAATCTGAAGTCTTAGATGAACCTGAAGACTCAGTAACAAACCTGAAGACACGGTATGACTGAAGACACTGAGGCTCAGAGTCACCTGAAGATCCGAAAGACTACCAGAAGACCTACAATCAGCCGAGTCTACATATTGAGCTAAGATAATCTACATCAGAAGACTCAACAAGGTAGACTGATCAGTTATCTGATCAAGTCAGCTCACACCTGGCGTCAATCAAAAAGATACACCAGACAAGATGAATCTTCTACAAAAGGAATATCAATAGTCTAACGGACAAATTACTGAAGTGCCGCCTCGCGAAGCCAAGGAGAAAGCGACACGTGCACAAAAAGAGCTGACATTACGGGATTCGACGCTGAGGACATAAACGACGCTAATCATGCCTATGGCCATGCCGATTTTCGGAGCACGTCACAATCATATCTTACAACCTACCTAATATAGCCTGAAATTCAAACTGCTCTCCAATGGCTCTTTGATTTCGAGGTCTATAAAATGGGATTGCTCGTCAAGTGAAAAAAAGAGAGAGGACAAGAGACCAACTATTCTCACATGAACAATTGAGCAAAGCGGAACACACAACATTAACGCAAATTCTCAAGAAGCAAAAAGCCTTCAGAATTTCTGCTGGAAGAACACCATATTTGAAGATTATTCTTAGAGTGTTCATCCCATTGGTCTTAGCAAGAATTCCTATCCACTAGCATTTGGCTACCTAAAACACCATGATAGATTTCCAGTTGGAACCCTCAAACATTCTTTACCCAAACTCAAGTTAGGTTAAGTTTGTTACCGCAAGATTTCAGACTAGGGATTCTAGTTTTCTGATTTCTGGTTCGGTTGAGTGTGAACTTGATAAACATCTGTTGAGTGTTGGACTAACATGGTAAACTAAGTCCAGATCGGTTAAGTTCGGTTAAGGTGCCCCTGTGTTAAGGGAAGAGTGGATGTAAGATGGGTTTCGTCTGAACCACTATAAAAGTCTTGTGTGCATTTACTTGCTTTCTTTATTGCTTTACACTATTCATACAACTGAGTTTAAAAGTGCATACATATTCTAAGTTAAGCTCAGTCTGCACCAAGCAACTGATCTGATCAGGTTGACACCTTAGTCAGCTGATTGAAAACTGACTTAAGAATCTGAATTGATAAAACTGGTTTTTCACACGGGTATTTACAAGCTTCCGCACTCTCAGTTAAACTGACAGATATCAAACCGACCGCCTCGAGCACTCAAGAAGATTGAACATCACCCAAACCGACTCACTAAAGCACTGATCAGCAACTGCAAATCACACCTGATCCGCACGAAAAGTTTTCAGAAGTCTAGAAAAATGCTACAGAGCCAAGAGCCATATACTCAAAGCATTCCCACCATAGAACACAAGTCTGTAGATATACAAATATATTCAAGAGTGTTCTTAAACCCAATCTAAGCAACCCAAGATATATCCTAAGCTTAGAGAGATTTTCCCAACCTTAGCATTGAGGCTAAACAAATGTAAGGGAAAATCTCAACCTAGATGGAGACACCAACCCAAACCCAAACCCTATTGTTAGGTAGTTTGTGTGATTGTTGGAGTTGCAAAGAGTGAGTAAGCTGTAGAGTAGTCAGCCAGAAAACTCTAGAGAAGAAGTGAGTAAAACTATCTTGGATAGTCAGAAAGCTTGTGTGTGTTTGAGTAAGTAAGCTGCAGAGTAGTCAGCCAGAAAACTCAAATGTAGAAGAAGTGAGTAAGCTACAGTGAGTTAGCCTGAAAGCTTGTAGGCAATCCCGTGAAGGGTGATAAGTCCCGAGGCGAGCCCGAGAGGGTGATAAGTCCAGTTTGAAGGAATTTCCCTAGGAACAGGGAGAGTGGATGTAGGAGCTTGAGTCTCCGAACCACTATACTTTGTTGTGTTCATTATTGCTTTATGTTCTTATCTTGTCATATGCATTCGATTATAAGCAAAACACAACACATGGACTTAAAAAGCAAAAGTATGGAAACACTCTGCCCTCACCCCTGTTTTATATGCATTTCATGATTTTTCCGCATTTCATGGGTTTTTCACCGGGACAAACAAGTGGTATCAGAGCAGGAGTTTAAAAGATCACTTTTGATGTGATCACCTGAACTGATCTTTTTAAACGAAAACCCATTTCTTTAAAAATGCATATATTTTAATATTTTGGCGTCATTATCAAAAAGGGGGAAATTGTTGGGATATTTTAGTTTTGATGAATTATGCCAAAACATTATCAACTTGTATTATACAAGCTAATTTACAGATAACAAGTTGAGGGGGAACGAAAGAACAAGTTGAGGGGGAACTCACGAATTAGAAGTAGATGATCGAGATCAGACGAGGCTGCAGACGAGACTGATCGAGATCAGATGAGTAAGATGAGTTCCGAGCTAACTGATGAGCTGAGCAAAATTAGAATTGAATAATAAGCTAAGACACCGGTGATCGTAAGATCGATGACCGTAACAGATTCGATCGATGACCGTGAAGAATGCATTTAGCCGATCTCGTGATCAAGAGCGCTAAGCCGACAGAAAGAAACCGACTGTAAGATCGTAAGAGAAGGTTGCAGATCGTAAGAGGAAAGGAGATGAGACCGACAAGATCGACGGATCGAGATCGATAAGATAAACCGATATGCTAACCCGATGTAATCGACCGATGCTATCCCGACATGTAGACTGAAGATAAGCCGATCCGACAAAGGAATGATCGATCGCAAGAAGAAATCGATAGCTCGAGTCAAGGACCCGAGGGTCGCTGGAGTAAAAGTTGACTCGAGGCAGGATGTCTGGAAGTCGAAGAGCCGAACTCAAGAAGTTCGAAAGTGTCAAGATGTCCGGGACGTATAAAGTCCGCCAAGAGAAGTCTCACGAATCAAGAAACCTGAGACTCAGAGAAACCTGAGACTCAGAAGAAACCTGAGACTCAGAAGAAACCTGAAGACTCAGAGAAACCTGAAGACTCAGAGAAACCTGAGACTCAGAAGAAACCTGAGACTCAGAAGAAACCTGGAGACTCAGAGAAACCTGAAGACTCATAAAACCTGAAGACTCAGAAGAACCCTGAAGACTCAAAAGATCCTGAAGAATATAGCCGTTAGATTCTCTCCAACGGTAACATTCAAATCTACACTATAAATACAAGATCTTCCATCAAATTAAGTGTGGAGAATGTGGAAAAATGCTACAGAGCCAAGAGCCATATACTCAAAGCATTCCCACCATAGAACACAAGTCTGTAGATATACAAATATATTCAAGAGTGTTCTTAAACCCAATCTAAGCAACCCAAGATATATCCTAAGCTTAGAGAGATTTTCCCAACCTTAGCATTGAGGCTAAACAAATGTTAGGGAAAATCTCATCCTAGTTGGAGACACCAACCCAAACCCAAACCCAAACCCTATTATTAGGTAGTTTGTGTGATTGTTGGAGTTGCAAAGAGTGAGTAAGCTGCAGAGTAGTCAGCCAGAAAACTCTAGAGAAGAAGTGAGTAAAACTATCTTGGATAGTCAGAAAGCTTGTGTGTGTTTGAGGAACTGAAGACTCAGCATGAAGACTCAAGATATCACCAAGATATCCGTGAAGACTCGTAAGACGTCAAGACTCGTAAGACGCCAAGACTCGTAAGACGCCAAGACTCGTAAGACCCTGAAGACTCAGAAGACCCTGAAGACTCAGAAGACTCTAAAGACACAGAAGACAGAGATCAAGATCGAAGATCAAGAATATCAAGGCACAATGAATTATCAAGACTCAAGAATGTCATCAATGCTCAAGATAAACCTGAATGTTCCGAGGCACTAAAAATATCTATCTGAAGGATGCAATACTGAGAAGAACGCGATTTCTTAGAAAAATAGATATTGCCCAAGACATTCAAATGCAGACAAAAGGAACTAAGACAAAGTGTTGTTAAGTTTATATCACTCAGAGATTGTAACCAAAAAGAGCCGTTGAATTGTCTACCTTTAACTGGAGACAAAAGTCAAAAAGAAGAAGACAAAGATCGCCATATCGACAATCGACAAATGACAGTGTCATTTGAAAAAAAGATGTCAGAAGTACTAAGTTCCAGACTGCAAAAAGTGATAACCGGCTACATGAAAGGCTATTGCCTTAAACGTGTTAGGGAGTGTCAAACCCTAAATATAATCGTTTCTCACACACCATAAGAGTAAACTCACGAAGCTATCTCTTCCAACGGATAGTTTTCAAGAGTGACCTTGGTGTATGCCTATTAATACTTGTGACCCTCTACATTGTAAGGTTACGGGAAATTTGTAAGCAACTCAAGAGCTCAAACTTATTATTGCAAGTTGAAGCACTCGAAAACCCAAGAATTTCCCAAGTGCTTTAAATCGAAGAGAGCTCATTCCACTAAGCCTAGCTTGAAAAGATATATCCAAAGCTTAGTCGAGATATCCTAGCCTTTGCATTGTTCTTTATTGTAAAGGATATCTCATCCTAGTTGGAAACCAACCAAGAAACCCCCAAACCATTTGTAAGGTAGTTTGAGTGTGATTGTTGGTGAGATTGAAGTTGTAAAGAGTTAGTAAACTATATTGAGGCAGTCAGAAAGCTCTAGAGAAGAAGTGAGTAATCTATCATGGATAGACAGAAAGCTTGTGTGAGTTTTGAGTTAGTAAACTACAGAGGTAGTCAGAAAGCTCAAAATTAGAAAGGTTAGTAAACTATGAGAGGTAGTCGTAAAAACCTTAGGAAGTGATTAGTGAATTTCTCTGAAGAGATCAGGGAGAGTGGACGTAGGAGCTTGAGTCTCCGAACCACTATAACTTGCTGTGTTCTTTGCTTTCTGTTTTGCTTGATTTATCTGTTACATTACTTATTTTGAAAAGCATATTTTCACTGATATTCAGTTGGAATCAATCCACTGAAGTTGCATCTGAATTGAATCACAGCCTAATCACTATTCCATTAAAGGAAGGTTTTCAGCAAAAGCTTAAAACGAGTATAAACTAAGGGCCAACCATTCCAAGACATCCGAGTAGCTAGAACGAGATAGTTACCAAACTGAACTTACTCTTCTGAGGGTTCAGTAAGTTAGTTATCTGATCCAAGCAACTCAGGATCTTTAAAAACTCAGGACTCAGTTGGGATTATCTGAGGTATCTGAAAGCAGCTCAGGATCACTGTCTCAGGTAGACTTTGACTCAGAGCAATTTGTGCTTCTCAGGACCAAATCATCGAGACAACTCGACCCAAAAGCCGGGCCTCAAGAAAAGAAAAGTTTTAAAATCACTGAACACGTGTATTCCCCCCCCATACACGTGTAAGACTCGTTTGCACCGGGACCAACAATTGGTATCAGAGCAGTGGTTCAACTTGACCACCTGCTTTGCTGACCAAACTTTTATTTGCTAAAAATACTTGTGGTCTATCTGAACTGATCTTATTTGTTGAATTCTAAAAAGACTCAGATAAAATGTCTTCTAAGAAACTTCCCATGTTCTCAGTAGAGAACTATGATTTATGGAGACTGAGAATGCAGGCTCACCTGTATTCTAAACATGAACGTATGTGGAGAGTGGTCTCTGAAGGGCCATTCCAATTTACTGTGGTGAATCCCAGAGGAACATAAAATGAGAGAAACGATCCCAGAATAGAATTTCCTAAGTCTGAAGACCAACTGACTCCTGAGGAGAGAAAGTTAGTCAATCTAGATTATATTGCTAAAGACACACTATACAGTACAATTGATGATGGTGTGATGGGAATGATCTCTCACTGTAATACTGCAAAAGAAATTTGGGATACACTAGCTGTAATGTGCCAAGGCATAGATCATATCAAGGAAAACAAACTTTCAGGTTGCAATTGGAAAGTTTGATAGTTTTGAAATGGATGAAGGTGAATCTATAGACAAATTGGAAGTCGATTCACTAGTATTATGAATGATCTAAATGCACTTGGAAAGAAATATCCACAGAGAGAAGTTGCATTGAAAATTCTTAGAGGTCTTTCTAAGAAATGGGATATACATGCCGTGGTGATTGAAAACACCAAAACCATCAATTCAATGCCATATCAACAAGTATTCTCTGAGCTGAAAGCCTACGAGTTCGTAATTGATAAAAAATCTAAAAAGGCTGACAGCAAAGATGATTCAAAGCCAAGGATAAAACCTGTAAAACTAGAGAGTCTGAGAACTCCCTTGCTAAGAATCAGGATGAGCTTGAGGATAAGCTAGCACTGATGGCAAGGAGGTTTGAAAGACTTAATAGTCGATATGGAAAATACAAAAACTATTACAGGAATCACAGGTACCAGAAGAAACCTGAGGATAAATCAACTGAGAAGAAGAAGGACCTGAAAGCTGAGGGATCTTCATCTAAAAGGAAAGACTCCAAGTCCAAAGAAAAAAGTGATCAGGATGATGATGCCAACAGATGCTACAATTGCCAAAATAAAGGTCACTTCTAGTATGACTGTCCTGACCTAAGTGCTAAGGAGAGAAGAGAAAGACAGGCTAAAAGAGACAAGAAGTTCTCTAGCAAAAAGGCCATGGTTGCAGAAGAAGAACGTTCTGAGGAAGGGTCTAGCTCTTCAGATGAAATCTTCTCAGACAGTGAAAGTGATGATCTCTGTATAATGGCTATTGAGGAGGAGGAAAACAAGGGCACTGAGATGATTGAAGATCACATAGCACTGATGAGTAGAGATGAAAAAGCCCCTTCTGTATGGTATCTTGACAGTGGAAGCTCAAGACATATGACAGGATTCAAGAAGATACTCAGTGACTATGTTGAACAAAGAGGCCCTCAGATCACTTTTGGAGATAACTCCAAGGGACAGACTGAAGGATATGGAACTTTAGAAATCGACTCAGTTCATATTCATGGTGTTTCATATGTATCTGGATTGAAGCATAACTTGCTTTCAATAAGCCAATTCTGTGATAAGGGTTTTAATGTTGAGTTCTCTAAGAACTTATGTTATGTGAAAGATGATATCTCACAGAAAATATTACTGACTGGTACTAGAAAAGGAAATGTGTATCTTGCTGATTGGAGTTCAACTCCTAAAGATACATGTTTGGTTGCAAAAAGTTCCACAGATACCAGTTGGTTATGGCATAAAAGAATGAATCACCTGAATTTCAAAACCCTTAATAAACTTGCAAGATTAGCTCTTGTGAGAGGGTTGCCTAATGAAGCGTTCAGTAAGGAACATATTTGTGATGCGTGCCAAAAAGGAAAACAAATTAGAGCATCATTTAAAAGCAAAGTAGATGTTTCTACTGAAAGAATACTTCAGTTGTTGCATATGGATCTTTTTGGTCCAATAACACCAGTGAGCACTAATGGCAGGAAATACACACTGGTAGTAGTTGATGACTACTCAAGATATACTTGGGTCATATTCTTACTCAGTAAGAAAGAGACTCAGATAAAGCTGCCTGAATTACTGAAAAGGCTCAGTATTGAGAAAAATCTGAGTGTGGTCAAAATCAGATCTGACAAAGGAACTGAATTTATAAACCATATTATATCTGATTATTGTGAAGCAAATGGAATTTCCCATGAAACATCAGTTGCAAGGACCCCTCAACAAAATGGTGTTGCTGAAAGAAGGAACATGACTCTGAAAGAAGCTGCAAGGACAATGATAGCTGAAGCTGATATTCCTAAAAGATTTTGGGCTGAAGCTGTCAACACTGCATGCTATTCTCAGAACAGATCCATGCTGACCAAGAGTCAAGGCAAAACACCTTATGAGCTTTGGAATGAAAGGAAGCCTCTTGTTTCTTTCTTTCGTGTGTTTGGTTGCAAGTGTTTCATACACAATAATGGTAAAGATCAGTTGAAAACATTTGATAGCAAAGCTGATGAAGGAATATTCTTAGGATATTCTGAAATCAGTAAAGCTTTCAGAGTTTACAACTTTAGGACTCTTATTGTGGAGGAAACACCTCATGTTGTTTTTGATGAATCTACTTGTGTTCAGAAGAAACAGGAACATGATGCAGAAGAACTGACCAAGAGAATCACCAGATTAAGCCTGAAAAAGAATGACAAAACATCCACTGAACCTGAAAAGAAGAAGTCAGTCACCATCTATGATTGGAGTGACTCAGACTCAGATAAAGAAGTTCAGGATGGAATTCAGGATGGTGAGACTCAGGATGGAAAGTCTTCACTGAAGGAAAACCAACACACTGAAGCTGACCAATCTAAATAGACACCAGTTCAGACTCAGGTATGCGATCCCAATGAAGATGTGGTCACAGCTGAGGTAAATTCTGAATCTATCAACCAAGGGGAACAAATGTCTCTGACAATGATCTGAATAGAATTTCCCCTGAGGAAGATGATTCCCTTTCTCCTTTTCTGTTGTTCCCTGAGTTTATTGAATTAACTGAACCTAACATTTCAAATGTTGAGGATACTATTGAAGGGGGAACATCTAGAAGAAGATGGTTAGATAGCCATCCTACAAGTCAGATTGTGGGTGATCTAACTGAAGGTGTCAAAACAAGAAGGTTCCATGGTGAGAGTGCACTATTCTGCTGCTTCCTATCAGAGAAAGAGCCTACTGAGATTGGTGAAGCTCTACAAGATTCTCATTGGATTACTGCTATGCAAGATGAGCTGAATCAATTCTCAAGGAATGAAGTATGGGAGCTAGTAGATAGACCTGAAAGGCACAATGTTATTGGAACCAAGTGGGTATTCAAGAATAAAAGAGATGAAAACAACAACATTGTAAGAAACAAGGCAAGGCTAGTTGCACAAGGTTATTCCCAAGAAGAAGGCTTGGATTATGATGAAACCTTTGCACCTGTTGCAAGACTAGAAGCCATCATATTGTTTCTTGCATATGCTGCCCACATGAAGTTCACAGTCTATCAAATGGATGTGAAAAGTGCATTCTGAACGGTGTGCTTAAGGAAGAGGTTTATGTAGAACAACCTCCCCGGTTTTTGACAGAATGACCAAGTTTACAGCTCGTAAATGTCTTGTATGGTCTTAAGCAAGCACCCAGAGCATGGTATGATACTCTTTCTCAGTTTCTTACTGACCATGGTTTTGTCAAAGGAACTGTTGATAGAACTCTGTTCAGGATAGAAGATGGGGAAGATATCTCACTGGTTCAGATATATGTTGATGACATCATTTTTGGATCTCCAAACCATCAGTTGTGTGAAAAGTTTTCAACACTGATGAAAGGCAAGTTTGAGATGTCAATGATGGGAGAGATGAATTTCTTTCTAGGTCTTCAAGTGAAACAATCAAAGGAAGGAATCTTCATCAACCAGGCAAAGTACACCAGAGATCTGATTGCCAAGTATGGTGTACAGAATTGCAATACAGTTAGAATTCCTATGAATACTAACTACAAGATGGATCCTGATTCTGAAGGCAAATCAGTAAGTCATACTGATTATAGAGGAATCATTGGATCATTGCTCTATCTCACAGCAAGTAGGCCGGATATAACATTTGCTGTTGGGATATGTGCAAGATACCAAGCTAATCCTAAGGTTAGTCACATGGAGGCTGCCAAAAAGATACTAAAGTATCTTAAGGGCACAGTGAATAGAGGATTATGGTATCCAGCTGATGATAACCTTGAATTAACTGGTTACTCAGATGCTGATTATGGAGGTTGTAGGATTGACAGGAAGTCCACTACAGGAACTTGTCAATTTCTTGGAAGTAAGCTGATATCTTGGTTTTCAAGAAATGCAGGACCTTAGTAGCAACCAAAGATTATCAAATCGAATACATAGTCTGCAGGAAGTCAACGCCTTTTCGATTCTTTGGCTCGCACAACAATTAAGGGATTATAAAGTTTAAATAATGAAGTACCTATATTTTGTGACAATAATAGTGTCATTTCTATTTCACAAAATCCGGTATTGCACACCATATGCAAGCATGTGGATATCAGACATCACTTTATCAGAGATCATGTCGAGAAAAAGGACATCAGGATGGAGAAAATTCATACTGATAAGCAGAGAGGTGATATCTTGACTAAACCTTTAGCTGAATCAAGATTTCGGGAACTATCAGTTGAATTAGGGATGTTGGATCCAGGTGTATAGAGTAAATCTAAAAAATTGAAGGTTTTCGGATGCATGAAGTTTTTCGTAATTCTAACGAGAAAACTCGGGATAAAATTGAAATCTTCGAATCGAGTCTCGAAACTCAGATTCTTGAAGGTCAAGATTAAGAGAGCATCTTGAACCCATTCAATTTTTCAAGATCATCTCGACATTTTATCAAGGTCAATACTCAGTAAGACTGATAGAGGGAGATTAGTCTGAAGAAGTAATGACACATGCGACTCATTTATTGCTTAAGTGAAACTCAGTAATCATTTGCAATAAATACAAAACACCTGAAGAATGTTTTTGGGTGGGATCTTTGAAATTCCTAAGAAGGTCAACAGTCATTAAATGCTCTGTTACCTTTAATCACCAATAAGGTTAAAATGGTGGCTTACTTTTCGGAGATCGACCTTTCGCATACCCGTTTAATCGTGGATTAATCTTAACCGTTGTTTTTCACCAAACCGGTACGACTTCCCACGATCTCGAATTATATATTCTTTGAGAAAGCCTGTCAAGCCAATTTTATTAAACCCTTCGTTCCCAAAAACCTCTGCAAATAAAATTCCTCTTTTACCCAGATAAGCTTCATCGCTCCAAACCCTAAATTTTCAATTCTCAAAATGGCCCCTACCATATTCAAAAGATTGGCCGAGACAAATAAACCATGGTATGAATGCGTGGTTTCTCTGGAAAGTACTTCCAATGCCAAGCACGTAGAAGAGGCGCTCCACTTGATTCGGTTGGCGAAACTGACGAATCTTGTCACAAACCGACCGGAGGCGGAGTATACTCGCGAGGTAATAGAGTTTGTATCAAATATGGAAATAGATGAGGATGATTGTATTGAGTCCAAGATTTCTGTTTCACATCTTAAACAATCAATGAAGTATATGGATTTTGTTCGAGAGCTTTATATTGTCCCTAAGAATTTAAACGACGTTTTTGAGTTGTGCAATAGGGCAGATGACCCCTCATTATATATGTTGGGACGGGAGCAAGAGTATCTTGATGGGATTACTGAGAATCCTGTTAAGTTTGAAGCAACTCTGCATAAGCGGCATTTAAAGCCGAAATACAGAGTGTTGATGGATATTGTGGGTAAGTGCATCATGAGTCGATCTGGAAGCTTTGAGCAGATCAGCACTCCCAAACTCCGACTGATGGCGGCGATCAAGGACTCACCCACCAAGGAGTTCAACTGGCTGAAGTATCTGGTCAAGGTGGTGAGTGAGCAAGCCAAGGTCATAAAAAGGGAGGATGGCGTAATATCGATCAAAGGCAGGATCCTCCATGCCACCAAAATAGCTTTTATTTTGGAAATGTGCCGAGAGGAGGAGGATATCTTTGCCAACTCTACTCCATTCCCTAAGTCCAAAGTAATGTTCAAGCCCATTGCTGCAAGGAGGACTATCAAAGGGAAGAAAGAGAATCAAAGGGAAGAAAGAGAAAAAGGTGGAATCACCAGTTGCGGCTGCTGCTGAAGAGAGCCAACAAACCAAGGGGAAGGTTCTGTTGGAAGCCAAGAAGGAGCAGGGTGAGAAATTGAAGAAGCAAAAGACTCTGGCTCCAAAACGCAAAAGAATGGTGGTTCTCACCGATGATGATGATGAGGAGGAGAGTGAAACTGAGGAGATTCAACCTGAGAGCCAAGAAGCTCAGAAATCGCCTTTGCAAGTGCTGGCTCAGGATATCTCAAAGGCACAGGAACAAGTTGAGGAGCAAGTCTTCTCTGAGGTTCTTGAGACGTCATTAAGTTCTGACAAGTTCTCTTAAGAAATATTCCAAGGACCTCAGACCTCAAAGAATGTTCAGATTCCCTCTGAGAAAGTGCCCACTCAGTTCTCAGAGCAAACTACAATTCCCATTGAGGAGGCGCCAGCTCAGACCTCATAACCAAGTCAGATTCAGACTGAGGAGCTGCCTGCCCAAACCTCAGAATTTGCTGAGCCTCAGGAGCCGATGAACGTTGATGAGCTCCTGAGTGATCTGTTATTTGATCTTTCAGCAGAATTTCCCACTGAACCTGAGAGCCCGATGCTCAAAAAGGGTGAAGCTGAAGAGACCGAATGGCAAAGCAAGGGGGAACGGTTCATCCTTGACCGCTACCCTGAGCTTAGCTCATTCCCTGACCTCCAAGACATCTTCTTCAAATTGAGGTCAACGGTCTACATCCTCAACCAGACTCTTCCAGATATGCTCAACATTGCTTCATTCAGAGGCGAAGACTGGTGGAACGAGGAGATAACTTTTCTCACTGAATTCTCAGGGTTCAGGAAAACCAAGCTCAGAATGAAAATTTCTGATTTTGATGAGCTGGTGAAAAGGAAGGTTGCTGAGAAGATGGTTACTGAAGTTGGTGCCCCGAGCTTCAAAGACAAATCTCAGGATGGGGACCAACAAGGGGGTGATGAGAGTCAATCTCAGAAGGAGAAAGACTCAACTGATGCTGATCAGGCTCCTGTCGAACATCCTCAGACTGAAGTTAGCCTTCAGGTAACTTTTGGCACTATTAATAATTATGCCAGGATTACTGAAGATCCTATATTTAAATCTGTAATGTCTGATATGCAGACTGAGGTTCAGGTGGACACCCAAGCTCAGGGTGAATCCCAGACTCAGACTGAGTCTGAAGCCCCAGTTCAGACTGAAGCTCGGGTTCAGACTGAGACTCAAGATGAACAGCCAACTCAGGAGGCACAACAGATCAGATATGCTCTTGAGATTGATCTCACCCCAATGATGGTGAAGTTGGAGAAGGTTGAGCCAATCCTGAATAAAGTTGCTCAGATCGAGGAGGTATTGGCCAACCAAACTCAGAAGATTGATAGCTTGAGTTCTTCTTCAGAACTGGTGCAGCTTCAAGCTACTCTGACAGAAAAGCTGACCTCCATGGAAGAAAAGTTTTAAAATCACTGAACACGTGTATTCCCCCCCCATACACGTGTAAGACTAGTTTGCACTGGGACCAACAAGTGGTATCAGAAAAGCTGACCTCCATGGAAGGAAAGTTAGAAGAGAAGATGGAGGGGGTTAAGGCTGAGCTTAATGTAGAGCTGAAGCAGAAGCATCAGGAGCAAACTCAAATTCTAGAAGCAAAGTTGGCAGAGAAGAATGAGATGCTGGTAAAGAATGTTGTTGAGGAGATGAGCTCAATGCTCATGGCCAAGATGACAGACATGTTCAAGGAAGCTCTCTCTAGCCAATTTGCTCATCTTTCTGAAGAATTCTCTGTGGCGAAGAACCACCTTAGGAGGATCGAGGAGGAGCAAGATCAGATGGCAGGGGAAGTGCGGAGTGTCAGTAAAGAACAATACCATATGGACACAGCACTCTCCAGGCTTCTGCCAAAGTATGGTTCCAAGAAGGGGGAAAGACCTGGAGCTGATCTCAGGGATTTATTGGAACATACATTGAAAGGAAAGGTTGTCAAGGATACTGAAAAGAAAATCATTGCCGAAGCCATGAAGGAGATAGAGGCCACTGAGAAGCTAAAGTTCAAGAAGGTGGAGAAGCCAATCTACACTCAGGTTTCAGAGGAAACAATGCAAGAAGTTGCTATAGAGAAACTGAGTGGTAGAGGAAGAATCGGTACAAGCCAAGCTGGTGCAGAATTGCCCATCAAGAGAAAGGCTGTGGCGATGGAAGAGCCTGAGGGCAAAAGAGCAAAGGCTTCTAAGCCAATTCAGAGAAAGTTGTTGCTAGATATTGAAGAATCTGAGGTTGAGCCAAAGAAGTAGGTCTTCAATACCAGAAGTGCTCTGAAAACACTCCAAATTGAAAAAGCAAAGAAAACTGTTGCTTCTGTTTCTGGTGTACCAGTGATCAGAAAGAAGGTAGAAGAAGAGCAGAAAAGAAGGAGTGGGTTCAAAAAGTTCGCAAGCAAGAGGAGAGGGAACACAAAAGCACAGAAATGGCCACATGTTGACAAATGGATGCCAGTCCAGTTCAACGATGCATGGGAAGAAATTAAGAGAACTTTTTGGTTCTATTATGATGTGCTCAGAGAATGAAGAGGGGAGAGCTCAGATCCCAATGAGGCTTTCATCGAATATCTCCTGACCTTTTATCCGAAGTATCTTCAAAGCTGGATAAACCTTGCGGATGAAGGAAAGGTGCAGATAACCGCCCCTGGTCCATACGTGTACCCTCCTCCCAGGCTGGAGAATGGCTGTGTGAATGAGAAAGCCATTGCTCAAGAAATTTCTCAGTACGCCATTCAGTTGGGTCTGACAGGGAACAATCCTGATATCATTAAAGAGAGAGATGCGCTGAAAAGAAGATATTACGGAATGTTCAACCTTGAAGTCCCTGCTGATTAGGTGGAAGAAGATCAGAACTGAAGAGCCGAAGAAGACTGAAGATGAATACTCAGAAGATTCATGTAATCCTTTATCTTTTTTTTTGTCTTTTTGATTTTATTCAGATAAGATTCATTGTAACTTGTAACAGTCTACCTATCATCAATGAAACCTTATCATTTATGCTCAAAAGATAATATCTCATTATCTTATTTACATGTCTTTTAATTTTGATATGCTTGAATGTTGTCTCTGAATTAATTGTTGGGAAATTAAGTATTTGGTGATGAATCCTTTGAGAGATTCATTACTGAAGAAATTATTGGGAGATTAATTGTTGGGAGACTCATTATGTATGGAAATTGTTGGGAGATAAAACCAATCTTGTAATAGGATAAACTGAAACCTGAGTATAGGTTAAGTATATTTGTAACAAGATAGGTTTTGGCATCATCAAAAAGGGGGAAATTGTTGGGAGATGAATTTAATAAATATATGATTTTGATTAGATCCCAAAACCCCTGAGTATGACATGTTCAGGATAATCTTGATAGTTGAGTCAGGATTCAGTTTTAGAGTATTCAGGATGTTATCTGCAAATTGTATAGTCAGCAGATATAGATCAGGTTAGGATCTGAAGATTCTGAAGAACTCAGTAAGTTTCTGAAGTTTCTGAAGTTTCTGAAGTTTCAGTATGAAATTGAGATACTGAAGACTCAGTGAGAAACTGAGATACTGAAGACTCAGTATGAAACTGAGGAACTGAAGACTCAACATGAAGACTCAGTATATCAGTCAGTATATCTGTGAAGACGCTGAAGACTCAGGAGACGCTGAAGACTCAGAAGACGCTGAAGACTCAAAAGACCCTGAAGACTCAGAAGACTCTAAAGACACAGAAGACAGAAGACTGAAGACTGAAGATCAAGAATACTGAAGGCACAGTAATTACTGAAGACTCAGTAATGTACTGAATGCTCAGTATAAACCTGAATGTTCCGAGGCACTAAAAATATCTATCTGAAGGATGCAATACTGAGAAGAACGCGATTTCTTAGAAAATAGATATTGCCCAAGACATTCAAATGCAGACAAAAGGAACTAAGACAAAGTGTTGGTAAGGTTATATCACTCAGAGATTGTAACCAAAAAGAGCCGTTGAGTTGTCTACCTTTAACTGGAGACAAAAGTCAAAAAGAGGAAGACAGCACTATACCATACTGACACTGACAGCGACAGGTCACTGAAAAAGATGTCAGAAGTACTAAGTTCCAAACTGCAAAAAGTGATAATCGGCTACATGAAAGGCTATTGCCTAAAACGTGTTTGGGAGTGTCAAACCCTAAATATAGCCGTTTCTCACACACCATAAGAGTAAACTCACGAAGCTATCTCTTCCAACGGATAGTTTTCAAGAGTGACCTTGGTGTATGCCTATAAATACTTGTGACCCTCTACTTTGTAAGGTTACGGGAAATTTGTAAGCAACTCAAGAGCTCAAACTTATTATTGCAAGTTGAAGCACTCGAAAACCCAAGAATTTCCCAAGTTCTTTAAATCAAAGAGAGCTCATTCCACTAAGCCTAGCTTGATAAGATATATCCAAAGCTTAGTCGAGATATCCTAGCCTTTGCATTGTTCTTTATTGTAAAGGATATCTCATCCTAGTTGGAAACCAACCAAGAAACCCCCAAACCCTTTGTAAGGTAGTTTGAGTGTGATTGTTGGTGAGATTGGAGTTGTAAAGAGTTAGTAAACTACATTGAGGTAGTCAGAAAGCTCTAGAGAAGAAGTAAGTAATCTATCTTGGATAGACAGAAAGCTTGTGTGAGTTTTGAGTTAGTAAACTACAGAGGTAGTCAGAAAGCTCAAAATTATAAAGGTTAGTAAACTACAGAGGTAGTCAGAAAACCTTAGGAAGTGATTAGTGAATTTCTCTGAAGAGATCAGGGAGAGTGGACGTAGGAGCTTGAGTCTCTGAACCACTATAACTTGTTGTGTTCTTTGCTTTCTGTTTTACTTGATTTATCTGTTGCATTACTTATTTTGAAAAACATATTTTCACTGATATTCAGTTGGAATCAATCCACTGAAGTTGCATCTGAATTGAATCACAGCCTAATCACTATTCCATTAAAGGAAGGTTTTCAGCAAAAGCTTAAAACGAGTATAAACTAAGGGCCAACCATTCCGCACATCTGAGTAGCTAGAACAGATAGTTACCAAACTGAACTTATTCTTCTGAGGGTTCAGTAAGTTAGTTATCTGATCCAAGCAACTCAGGATCTCTGAAAACTCAGGACTCAGTTAGGATTATCTGAGGTATCTGAAAGCAGCTCAGGATCACTGTCTCAGGTAGTCTTTGACTCAGAGCAATTTGTGCTTCTCAGGACCAAATCATCAGGACAACCTAACCCAAGCTGACCTCAGTAAAAGAAAAGTTTTAAAATCACTGAACACGTGTATTCCCCCCATACACGTGTAAGACTCGTTTGCACCGGGACCAACAATGGGTTTTTCACCGGGATATACAAAATAAAAGACCCAAACTTAGTAATAATGAAAACCCAACTTACTTGTGTCATTGTAGACTTGGTCATACAAACGAGAAAAGGATTGCAAGGTTAAGGAAGTTAGACTACTTGACCCCATTTGACTTTGAGTCTTATGGAGATTGTGAATATTGTCTCAAGGGCAAAATGATCAACAAACCCTTTTCTGGGAAAGGGGTACGTGCCAAAGAAGTTCTAGAGTTGATCCACAGTGACGTATGTGGACTATTGCCCACTTTATCTAGGGGTCACTTCAGTTACTTCATCACTTTTACTGATGATTTCTCGAGGTACAGATACATGTATCTTATGAAACACAAATCCGAATCTTTTGAGAAATTCAAAGAGTACAAAGATGAAGTAGAGAAGCACCTTGGTAAGAGTATTAAGACTCTTCAATCAGATCAAGGAGGAGAATACCTCGGTCATGAGTTCACTAATTATCTAAAGTTGCATGGAATCCGATCACAATGGACTTCTCCCTGAACACCCTAAATGAATGGAGTTTTCGAAAGGAGAAACAGAACCCTGTTAGACATGGTAAGGTCCATGATGAGTTTTTCCTCTCTTCCAACATTCTTATGGGGATATGCGCTCCAAACCTCAATCTATATTCTGAATATGATTCCATCCAAGTTGGTTGAGCATGTTGGGGTTATATTGGAAAGTATGCTTTTACTTTGTATAACCAAACTGAATTTCTGTCTTATTTACTGAAATTAAATTATTTATCACTGTTGCTTTAAATATGAATGAATGTTATATATATTTACTGCATAACTGTTCAAATAATAGTACGTGTTACATTGTAGTTAATGTGGTGATACCAGATCACAGAAGATCACATTAACAGTCCCTTGTAAATATGTACAAATTCACAACCTAGATGGAAATGAACAACCCATCATGAAAGGTAGAAGTGTAAGGCTCAGATGGACTTGTCTTGACCAAGAGATTGCACTAGTGCATTATGATGCGCTGAATAGGACCTACAGCGAGGATAAATTCTTCAGTACTAAATGTAGAAGAATTAGGCCTCAGTGGTTCGTTATTTTTTAATCTATGTCCCCATAAATAGGATCGAGAGTAATTAATAATTATTGCTTTGATTCATGTCAGGTAGAGAATCAATGTGATTCAATACTTTGTGTTTTGGGCAATATTATTAGTTACATGATGATTGCTAAGATTTAATACGGAGAATCGTGTGCAAGTACGTCTTGTGTGATTTGTCCCCATGGTGGGCTCAGAAGTTTTATCATACTAAATCTTGCAAGTGGAATTTTTTTCTGGTATGGATAATAATGTTGAGAAAACCTTACTCCAAGGAAAAAGATATTAATTAATATAAAACATTTCAGTGGCTTGAATTAATTAATGGACTGTATAATCTTAAACATGAGAAATAATAACCGGGAGCCATATTACAATAATATGGGTTAAGATGGATAGTGCAATATTAATTTTATAGTGGAATTAATTAAAATTAATGGGCCGAATAATATTGTGGCTCAATATTGATAATTCAGAGTCCATTGGAAGATCCAATCTTAATTCTCCTAAAGGCCCATTAAGTAGCCTAATATAAAGTTCAATAACTGAAAAGGGTGATTAAAATAAATAAAATCATTGATGTTATTTTTCCATGATTTTCGAAAATCATGTAACAAGAGAGAAAAAAGATTTTCTTGAAAAGATTTTATGGAAAAAGATATGTATTCTTGGAATACAAGATTATCTCATTAATTCAAGAAATCCCAAATCTTGTTTCTTGTCATGGAATTTTCGAAAATTCCCTTATAATAAATAGGGGATATTTTGTTGGAATTTATTTTTGGGAAATAGAATATATGAGATATATTCAAGATTGTATTTTGGAGAAGATACAAGGAAATTTCTCATTGGCCAATAAACCCTACAATTTTTGCCCCCCTTGGTTATTATAAATAGGGGATGATTTTTTCATCCCCAACACAGTTCCATGAGTTGGAAAAATTAGAAATCAACAAAGGTGGTGCAACATATTTTTTTCCCTTTTGTTAACTGTTCGTGAGCATCCTCCCACCGGATTACCAGACAAGGACGTGAAAATACGTGAGAAGGACTTTGGATTTGTTCGTTGAACGGGTACTCATCTTCTACGAGTTGATTCGTCAAAAGGTACGCCCGCATAAATACCTAGAAATTCCGCATGCTTAGGATTTACGCAATTATATTGTGTGCATGATTGTTGTTGGAATTATTATTTGAATTAATATAGGATTAATTCATGCTAGTAATAATTGTTAGAATTAAATTTATATTTAAATATCATCCCGAATAGATCAGGCCAATTAATTCCCCAACAACTAGTATCAGAGCCACGGTTCCGGGCTCTGATTTTTTAATTGTAATTAAATTCGTTTATTTCATTAAATTTGAAATTAGGTAGTAGAATTGCTAGATCTTTTTTGCAGGTATCCAATTGTCATGGTATTTGATGAATGTTTAATTATGCATGCATATAATTGTGGTTTTTAATTCAATTCGTTCGAATTCGTTTTGCCTCGTGAGAAAATCCACGAGTAGATTAGGATTTATTTGATTTGATCAATGTAATAGACTAGTGTAGATCTAGGTTTATTTATTTTTTGTAAATAAATTGTAATTGAATCGAGAACGAAGACAGGGACGAAGAATTAAAGACGGGCGACCAAGTGCCTAGACGTACGTGAGCCAAAGCACGCGCACGGGCAAGGCCGAAGGACTAGCGACTGCACGCCATGCTAGGCGGTCGCGCACAGGGCAGGGCTGGATGCACACGGGTGCACTGGCTGGGACTTGGCAAGGGACGTGCACGGGCGCGCGCGGAGATGGGCACGGGTGGACGTAGCGCACGGGCGCGCATGGAAGCTGGGAGTTGGAGGCGGCACGCGAGCATGTGCTGTTGTGCGCGAGCGCGCGGGCGAGGCGTGCGACGGGCGCGCGCAGATGCGCTCACGCGAAGCACACCGAGCCGACAGCTGCGGGCGATGGGCGACGGGATGGCCGGTTCGGACACATGTTCCGAGCCGTGAGCTACCTATTGTCAAACGTCATCTTGAACTTTGACGGAGGCGTTTTAAAGAATTTGTTGCGGTTGAGTGGGAGCCTTTCGAGACAAACGATGAAGACTACGAAGACGATTTTTCAAGATGAAGACATGACAAAAATTAACCGTGACAATTGGATATATGTGCCCAATATGTTTAATTTTTTGTTTTGATGATTGCTTTACTTTCATGCATATTTAATTTGTTTGAATATGCGATGCATGAGAAATTGTTTGGAAAAATCTCACTTCAAAAATTACTAAGTATTTTAAAAATAATTAATTGACAATTTTATTCCGGAAAGTAAAATTGAATTAATTTTGACCTCCATGATTTATTTATTTATTTGTGAATTCTTTTGGAGAATTTTTCCCCACGGAACGGCCAAAAGATAGCTTTCACATGAATGAATTCCTAAAGGATGATTGTGGAACGTTTTCTTTTATTACTTAAAACAGTAGATGTGTTATAGGATGCATTCTGTGAGTGATGTGCACAATTAATAATATAGAGATTGTTCTGTAAAGTTCCATGACAGATAACCACATCGTTACGAAAAACAGTAACATGTTTATTAAAACGAACAGAATATCCATCAGCAAATAGTTTTGAAACAGAAATTAAGTTTTTGCGAAAAACAGGAACATAAAAAACATCTCTTAAAATTAAACTCTTGTCTTCAAAAGACATGTGCACGTCTCCCACTGCTTCAGCTGCCACTCTCGTAGCATCGCCTAGCGTGACGAGGATCTCTCTCTCACTAAGTTGTCGGGTCCGCTTGAACCCCTGTAATGTGAAACAAACATGAACAGTGGACCCCGTATCCATTACCCACGAGTGGGTAGCATACGCCGCTAAACAAGTTTCAACAACTAGTGCGTGAGAATTACCTTTCTTTCCATTCCTTTTCGGTTTGGAACAGGCTGACCTCCAATGTCTCTTTTCACCGCAGTTAAAACACTTCCCCTTGGCCAGTTTCTTTACTCCTCCCTCCCTCTTCACCTTTCCTTTGCCCTTGGCAATGCTTGAGTTAGCTTCACTTTTGGTCTTCTTCTTCTTCTTACCTCCTTTTGGTCTAGAAGAGGAAGATGGACCAGCTGCCGCTAAGGCTTGGCTGCTCTCTCCTAATATTCCTTCAGCCGAGACTAGAGTTTGTAGCAGATCAGGCAAGGAGAACTTCTGATTGTTCATTTGGTAGTTGAGTCTGAACTGCTCGAAGCTTTTGGGCAGGGAATGGAGTATGAAATCGATCTGGGTCTCGATATCATATTCAGCACCAAGTACCTCAAGTTTGTTAAGGTGAGCCATCATCTGGAGAACGTGTTCCCTTACGGGCATTCCCTCCACCATTTTCATTGAGAGCATGTCTCTCATGGTGATTTGGCGAGCCACACGATTTTGATGTTGGAACATTGCTTTAAGATTGACCATGATGCCTGCAACAATTTCAACATTTTGGTGCTGGTGTTGCAACACATCTGACATAGAAGCCAAGATGGTACACTTTGCCATTTCGTTGGAACACTCCATGTCAGCATACTCTTTCTTTTCCGTTTTACTAGACTCGTCAGTTGGCTTTTCTGGTTTGGGTGTAGTAAGAACCCAATTGTGATGTTGTGCGGTGAGGACAATAGTAAGTTTTCGATACCAATCAACAAAGTTTTCTCCAGTAAGCAAATTGTCTTTCAGTATATTGAACAGTGGATTAAAAGGTTGCGACATGATGATACTAAAAATAAACATACATATTGTGTCAATATCCAGATCAACACAAAGAAAATCTCATAATTCGATCACATGATTCATATTGAAATCTCAAAAAAAATATGAACATGCATCAGCCAACATCTAAAAACAGTTTTAAATGAGCCTCTTGGGAGGGTCATCATTTAAATCACATTCAAGCAGGTCACAAACAAGAACAATTACAAATCTTTAATTAAAAAATTAATTAATAGTTGGCTCCCACTTGACTAATACAAAATAGATAGGGATTCGGCGAAGTATATGCATATAAGTACCTAAGTAATAACCATGATTAAATACAAAATTACTACTTTGTTTTGATCAAGCCTCTTGGGAGGGTCATCGTCGCCACTAATAATAATTCACAATCATCCTTCTAAGAATTTATTCATGTGAAAGCTTTCTTTTGGCCGTCCCTTAGGGGAATTTCTCCAAAAGATTTCACAAATAAATAAATCATGGAGGTCAGAAGTAATTCGATTCAAAACCGAATTAATTGTTTAAAAACATACTTAGTAATTTTTTAATTTGAGATTTTTCGTTGGGCAATTCTCATGCAAACACATTTAAACAAATTAAATAAAACATAAGAAAATACAACAATAAATCAAGCAAAGCAGGAAAATAAACATATTGGGCACAAATTATCCAACTGTCATGTTTGATTTTTCTTGGCTTGATTTTGAAGAAACGTCGTCTTGAATTTCTCCCACTCGAACGTCTAGAAAAAGTCACGCGTCGCACGCACCGACCAGATCGTGGTCGGTGGTACCGCCTTTGTACCCGACCCGCCATTATCGGTCATCGCCGTCTTTCGCGATCGGCACAACGCCCCATCCGCACCAAAGCCACTGGCGCCCAGCGTGTCCGTCGTCGCTCACCTGTCTTGGCGCGCGCCTTGACAGATCTTTTTTGCGCGGCGTCCGAAAGACTTACGTCTTGTAGCGTCGAGGCCGATCCCGCTCAACGCCCAGTGTCGTGCCCGTGCGTGCCTGGCGACGTCCGCATCGCGCGTGTGCCTTCCTTGGCACGTTTTGCACGATGCACGTCGCCCGCGTACGATTCCGGATCCATTTTAATTTCTCGCCTCCGTCTTCGTCTTCGATTAGGTTACAATTTATTTTACAAAATAAATAAACCTAAATCTAGACTAGTCTATTACATTGAACAAATCAAATAGCCTAATCTACTCGTGAATTTTCTCACGAGAAAAACAAATTCAAACGAGTCGAATTAAAACCAAAAGCATACGCATGAAAAATAAAACACATTAAATACCATGACAATTGGATACCTACAAAACAGATCTAACAATTCTACTATCCAATTTTTAATAAAATTTAATGGCCAACATAATTTAAATAACAATTTAAATACAGAGCTCGAAACCGAGGCTCTGATACCAGTTGTTGGGAAATTAGGGGTGCCCGGATCTATTTGAGGTGAATTTAAATACATATTTTAATTAATTAATTAATTAATTACATGAATTAATCCTAAATCAATTCAACATAATAATTAATAAGCAAATAAACAACATGCGTACACATAATCCACGTAAATCCTAAGCATGCGGAATCTAGGAGTTACGAGATTACATACCTATTGTAGAGACAACCGTTGAGACGATGGATCAACCCAGAGTGCCTTCTCAAATATGTCCCAAGTCCACGAACATAATCCGGTGGGAGGATTATCAACGAACGATTTTAATTTAAAGGAAAAAATAAAATATTTGCCACCACCTTTGTGGATTTCTAATTTTTCCAACACATGGAATTTCTTTGGGGATGAAAAATTCATCCCCTATTTATAGAGCAAGGGGGGGACAAAAATTTATGTTAATTGGGAATTGGAAAATTTCCTTGCTTCTTCCTCAAGATACAATCTAGAATATATCCAATATATTCTATTTCCCAAAATATCTCCCAACAAAATCTTCTCCTCCTTCCTTGTCTTGCATTATTTTCGAAAATATCACAAAATAGGGAAGAAATAAGATCATTTTCCTTTCTTGAATTTATGGGATAAACTTGTATCTCAAGAATACTTATTCCATAAAATCTTTCCAAGAAAATCAAGAAAAAATCTTTTTCTCTTTCCTACCCAATTTTTCGAAAATTACATGGAAAAATAGGCAAAATATTTTCTTCTCCTTTTCATTAATTGGACTTTAATTTTGGGCTATTTGAGGGGCCTTTAGGAGAATTAAGATTGGACCTCCAATGGGCTATGAAACTTTAATATTTAGCCAAAATATTATTCAAGCCCATTAATATTAATTTACTCCATTATAAAATTAATATTGAACTATCCATCTTAACCCACATTACGACTTCACAATAATATGGCTCCCGATCATTATTTCCTGCGTTTAAGATTATCTTAGTCCATTAATTAATTAAGTCACTGAACAGACTTTATATTAATTAATATCTTTGTCCTTGGAGTAAAGACAGCTCAACATTATTATCCATACCGGAAATAAATTTTCACTTGCAAGATTTGGTATGATAAAGATTCTGAGCCCACCAAGGGGACAAATCAAGCAAGTCATACTTGCACACGATTCTCTGTATTAAATCTTAGCAATCGTCATGTAATCAATAATATTGCCCAAGATACAAAGTATCGAATCTCATTGATTCTCTTCCCATCATAAGTCAAAGCAATAGTTATTAATTTCACACGATCCTATTTAAGGGATGAAGATTAAGAAATAACGAACCACTGAGGTCTAATTCTTGTATATTCAGTACCGAAGAATTTGTCCTCCTGTAGGTCCTATTCAGCTCATTATAATGCACTAGTGTATCTCTTGGTCAAGACAAGTCAATCTCTGCCTTACACTTCAACCTTTCATGATGGATTGTTCATTTCCATCTGGGTTGTGAATTTGTTCATTTCCATCTGGTATCACCAAATTAACTGCAACGTAACACATACTTACTTATTGAACAGGTATGCAGTAAATATATATAACATTCATTCATATTTAATGCAACATGTGATTAATAATTTATTTCAGTAAATAAATAAGAAATTCAGTTTGGTTATACAAAGTAAAAAACATACTTTTCAGTATAACCCCAACAACATTTTCTATGTATAGATCAGTTCAGCACCAAGCAGCTGATCTGATCAGTTTGACCTGTTATCATCTGATTTGATTCAGAATACTTAGAATCTGATTTATCTAAACTAGTTTTTCTACACGGGTTAAAACTTGCTTCCGCACATCAGTTGACCTGATAGACACCGAACTGATTTGCTTCACAATAATCAGTAAGTTGGATATCAGATCGTACTGATTCTCACACGCACTCTATCAGCACCTATCTGACTTTACACGCTGATCACAAAAAGTTATTGGAAGTCTATTCACCCCTCCCCTTTAGACTTCCACCTCATGAAACTCGTTCGGGACCTACAAGTGGTATCAGAGCAGGAGTTCAAAAGATCACTAGCTTTTAATGTGACCACCTGAACTGATCTTTTTAAAAACCCATTTGGTTTAAAATGCATTACTTTTATAAAATTCATGGAGGTTGACAATCATTTTCTCATCATTTTTTTAAATGCATTCAATATTCTTCATCATTTCACTTGTTTAACTAACATCGTTTTTCTCGTATGTTTTTTTTGTTGTTAGTTAGTTTTGGCATCATGATCAAAAATCGAAAAATTGTTAGGATAATTTTAGTTTTGATTATTAAGCCAAAACACCTTGTAATAGGAAAATCTAAGTTGTATAGAAAGCTTGTGTTTCTAGACTTAGTTTTATTTGTACAGGTAACAAGATGAAGGGGAACTGATCAAGGTAAGACGAGACTGATGATTTTGTGCGGACTGGATCAGAAGACATGCGAACTGAATTAGGTAGCGTGCAGACTAAATCAGGTAGCGTGTGGACTGGTCAGGTAGCGTGCGGACTAATCAGGAAGTGTGCGGGCTGATCAGGAAGTGTGCGGACTGATCAGGTAGTGTGCTGACCTGATGCCGTGCTGACCTGATGTCGTGCTGCCTGATGTCATGCTGACCTGATGCCGTGTTGACCTGATGCCATGCTGACCTGATGCCGTGTTGTGCTGATAACGTGCTGATATGATGTCGTGCTATGCTGATGTTGTATTGACCTGATGTCGTGCTGACTTGATTTGGCAAGCTGAACACACAAAAAGCTGGCCAATGAGAAGATGACAACACATATATGGATGTGACATAAAGCTGCAAGCAACAGTTCAAAAGGACAAAGAAAAAGTGGAAGATTATTAGTATGGATTTGAATTTACTCTCCAACGGTAATATTCAATTCCACGCTATAAATACATTGCACTATCTTTAAAAGAAGATAATGGAGGATGTTGCAAAGTGAAGATTAAAGCCAAATATTCAAGCATCTCCATTCAACATCACAGAGCATTAAATATCCAAATTTACCCAAGAGTGTTCTGAGGGTCCCGCATTTTGGTGTAGAAAAACCCATTTTGCGCTTGTGGAAGCAAACATGTCATGTGATGCATATAAAACAGGGGTGAGGGCAGAGTGACACCTAATTTTTTGCTTTTAAGAACATGTGTGTTGTGTTTTGCTTAATCGAATGCATATGACAAGTAAGAACATAAAGCAGTAAAGAACACACGATTTTATAGTGGTTCAGATGAAACCCGCCCTACATCCACTCTTCCCTTAACACAGGGGCACCTACTTAACCGACTTAACCAACGGGACTTATCTCCCTCACGGGATTGCCTATAGATGTTTACCGAGTTCACACTAAAATGGGACTTATCTCCCTCACGGGATTGCCTATAGATGCTTACCGAGTTCACACTCAAACGGGGCTTATCTCCCTCACGGGATTGCCTATAGATGTTTGCCGAGTTCACACTCAACCGAGCCCAGAAATCAGAAACTAGAATTCCTAGTCTGAAATCTTGTGGTAACAACAAACTTAACCTAACATTTGGGTTTGGGTAAAGATTTGTTTGGTTTCCAACTAGGTTGAGATTTTCCCTTACATTTGTTTAGCCTCAATGCTAAGGATGGAAAAATCTCTCTAAGCTTAGGATATTACATTTGTGCTTAGATCTAGGGTAGAACACTCTTGAATGTATGCGTGTATTTCTTGCTCTGTGTTCTATGGTGGAAATGCTACATGATTTGGCTCTGTAGCTTCAATGGTGTTTTCACGCATTTTACACACTTCCACACTTTTGATAATGAAGGAAGAACTTGTATTTATAGTGTGGATTTGAATGTTACCATTGGAGAGAATCACATTCAAATCCATACTACTCTGTAGCTCTTTGCAGCTTTTTCAGTCTTGTCGTCTTCCTCTCATTGGTCCACGTCAAATTTGAATCCTTGGCTATAATCTTGATTTCTTTCCGAGTCTCGGGATCTTGATTCTATCCGAGCCTTGAGTTATCCGAGCTATCGAATCTTGAGTTATCTCGAGCCTTGAGGTTATCTCGAGCTATCCGAACCTTCAGTTATATGAGCCTTGAGTTATCCGAGGTATCCGAACCTTGAGTTATCCGAGCCTTGAGTTATCCGAGCTATCCGAACCTTGAGTTATCCGAGCCTTGAGTTATCGAGCCTTGAGTTCTCTCGAGCCTTCGAGTTCTCGACCGCCGGAGTTCTCTCGAGTCTTGAGTTCTCGAGTCTCGGGTTTCTTGATTCAACAAACTTCTCTTGGCGGACCTTGTTTGATCAGCATACCGACAATCGGGCTTATCGAGTTCAACTCTCTTGAATTCGGACATCCGACCCCTCAGTCACATCGACTCAAATTTATCTCGATTTCTTCTTTGCTCGATCGATTAGTTCGACCGATCGGATCAACACTTCTTGAGATCAACATATCAAGATAGCATCAGTCAAGACATCAAAGTTAGCATATTAGGGTTTATCATATCCGATCTCGATCACGCGTCGATCTTGATCGGTCTCATCTGCTTTCATTTTCATATCCGATCTCGATCACGCGTCGATCTTGATCGATCTCATCCGCTTCATCTTCGATCCGCAACCTTCTCTTTCGATTTTCTTTGGTTTTAGCTTTTCTTCTCTTCTGATTTTGCATAGCTCATCAGCTAACTCCAGAACTCATCTGACTCAACTGATCTCGATCATTCTTGTCTGCAGCCTCGTCTAATCTCGATCATCTTCTTCTGATTTCGTGAGTTCCCCCTCAATTTGTTCTCTCGTTCCCCGTTAACTTGTTATCTGTAAAATAGCTTGAATAACACAAGTTGATAATGTTTTGGCATAATTCATCAAAACTAAAATATCCCAACAATTTCCCCCTTTTTGATAATGACGCCAAAACATTAAAATATATGCATTTACAGAGATCGGGTTTCTGTTTAAAAAAGATCAGTTCAGGTGGTCACTTTGAAATAAGTGAACTTTTTGAACACCCGCTCTGATACCAATTGAGGGTCCCGTATTTTGGTGTAGAAAAACCCATTTTGCGCTTGCGGAAGCAAACATGTCATGTGATGCATATAAAACAGGGGTGAGGGCAGAGTGACACCTAATATTTTGCTTTTAAGAACATGTGTGTTGTTTTTTGCTTAATCGAATGCATATGACAAGTAAGAACATAAAGCAGTAAAGAACACACGATTTTATAGTGGTTCAGACGAAACCCGCCCTACATCCACTCTTCCCATAACACAGGGGCACCTACTTAACCGACTTAACCAACGGGACTTATCTCCCTCACGGGATTGCCTATAGATGTTTACCGAGTTCACACTCAAACGGGACTTATCTTCCTCACGGGATTGCCTATAGATGTTTACCGAGTTCACACTCAAACGGGACTTATCTCCCTCACGGGATTGCATATAGATGCTTACCGAGTTCACACTCAAACGGGACTTATCTCCCTCACGGGATTGCCTTTAGATGTTTACCGAGTTCACACTCAAATGGGACTTATCTCTCTCATGGGATTGCCTATAGATGTTTACCGAGTTCACACTCAATCGAGCCCAGAAATCAGAAACTAGAATTCCTAGTCTGAAATCTTGCGGTAACAACAAACTTAACCTAACTTTTGGGTTTGGGTAAAGATTTGTTTGGTTTCCAACTAGGTTGAGATTTTCCCTTACATTTGTTTAGCCTCAATGCTAAGGATAGGAAAATCTCTCTAAGCTTAGGATATTACATTTGTGCTTAGATCTAGGATAGAACACTCTTGAATGTATGCGTGTATTTCTTGCTCTGTGTTCTATGGTGGAAATGCTACATGATTTGGCTCTGTAGCTTCAATGGTGTTTTCACGCATTTCACACACTTCCACACTTTTGATAATGAAGGAAGAACTTGTATTTATAGTGTGGATTTGAATGTTACCGTTGGAGAGAATCACATTCAAATCCATACTACTATGTAACTTTTTGCAGCTTTTTCAGTCTTGTCGTCTTCCTCTCATTGGTCCACGTCAAATTTGAATCTAACTATTTATAATCTTGATTTCTTTCGAGTCTCGGGATCTTGATTCTATCCGAGCCTTGAGTTATCTCGAGCTATCCGAACCTTGAGTTATCTCGAGCCTTGAGTTATCTCGAGATATCCGAACCTTCGTGTTATCTCGAGCTATCCGAACCTTCAAAGTTATCGAGCCTTCAGTTATCGAGCTATCTAAACCTTCGAGTTATCTCGAGCCTTCAGTTCTCTCGAGTCTTCGAGTTCTCTCGAGTCTCGAGTTTCTTGATTCAGACTTCTCTTGATTGACCTTATGCGATCGAGGCATCTTGACACTTTCGGGCTTCGAGTTATTTCTTACGAATTCGGACATCGACCCTCGAGGTCACATTATTTCGAGCTATCGATTTTTTCTTTGATCGTCGGTTTGGTGATCGAGATCAACCTCTTCTTCGATCAACATATCAAGATAGCATCAGGCCAGTACATCAGGTTAGCATATCAGGTTTATCATATCTGATCTCGATCACGTTTGATCTTGATCAGTCTCATCTGCTCATCTTCATATCTGATCTCGATCACGTCTGATCTTGATCAGTCTCATCACCCTTTCATCTTCGATCTGCAACCTTCTCTTACGATTTCTTTGGTTTTAGCTTTTCTTCTCTTACGATTTTGCCTGATTTCATTAGCTAACTCCGGAACTCATCTGACTCATCTGATCTCGATCATTCTCGTCTGTAGCCTCGTCTGATCTCGATCATCTTCTTCTGATTTCGTGAGTTCCCCCTCAATTTGTTCTCTCGTTCCCCGTTAACTTGTTATCTGTAAAATAGCTTGAATAACACAAGTTGATAATGTTTTGGCATAATTCATCAAAACTAAAATATTCCAACATGTTTTTCATTATATCTAATCGTAAATGTCATATCCTAAGCTTAGAGAGATTTTCCCTACCTTAGCTTAAAGGCTAAAACAATGTAAGGGAAAATCTCACCTAGTTGGAAATAACACCAAACCCAAACCCTTTCTTGAGAGAGAATTAGTGGTTAAGTGAGGTAAAAAAGTAGGCGATCTCGTGAGGGAGATAAGTCCCGTAGGCAATCCCGTGAGAGAGATATGTCCCGATAGTGAGAACTTATTAAACATCTATATGCGATCCCGTGAGGGAGATAAGTCCCATTGAGTGAGAGCTCCTTAAATATCTATTGGTGGTGTGCCTGTTGTAGCCCGATAGTCATCGGGCGACCTCTGACTGATGATGTGGCGTAACCACCGTGACTGGATCATTATCTCGAGGCAAGAGGGACATGGCTGACTAGAGGAAGGCAATTACCCGAGGGGCGACCACCGTGGCCATGCCCACCATCCACCAGTGACCATCCACTGGTGGCCGCCATCCACCAGTGACCATCACCTGATGGCCACCATCCACTGGTGGCCATCTGCTGGTGACCATCCACTGGTGGCCGCCCAGACGACCAGACAACCATCCACTGGTGGCCATCCACTGGTGACCATCCACCGGTGGCCGCCTAGATGACCAGACGACCATCCACTGGTGGCCATTCACTGGTGACCATCCACTGGTGGCCGCCTCGACGACCAGACGACCATCCACTGGTGGCCGCCCCGACAACTAGACGACCATCCACTGGTGACCATCCACTAGTGGCCGCCTAAACGACCAGACGACCATCCACTAGTGGCCATCCATTGGTGACCATCCACTGGTGGCCACCCAGACGACCAGACGACCATCCACTGGTGGCCGCCCAGACGATCATCCATCAGTGGTCGCCCATCACAAATATGGAATGGATTCAGAGTAACTAAGGAAGCAGATTTCAAGGAGATAACCGCAGAAAGCATATCTCTCGGAGGCGATCTCGGCCCCAAATCAAGGGATTCATGCCTGGAATATCTCCTGCATTAATTATCGTCCAGAGGCCTTTCTCGAGAACGCCCATGAAGCTTCTTGACCTACTTTGTAATCTATAAATACTAGTTGTATAACATGTTGTAAAGGATGGAAGTTTTAGGATTCTTAGACATATTATTGATATACTCCTGGCTTGGTATTGCCCCCGGAATTAGCCAAATTCTGGCGAACCGAGTCACCAAGTTCTATCTTATTTCTTGCTTTCCGTCCTTTTATTACCATATTTGATTGTTTGTACGTCGGTGGTAAATTTGATACAACAATTTACGCCAAATGGTATGGAAAAATACAACAATTTTTACTAAATTTCTATGAAACTCAAAAAAACTAATGGATTTTACTAAAGAACGTGAATCTCGGTTAAAAACTAATCCTCGGATGGAAGGTAAGCCTCTTGACCATCTGGATTGAGACCCTGTGGTGCCATCGGACGAGACTTGGAAGGAAACGTTGCCAGCCATCTTCAGGTACAACTCCTTCCTCCTTTTCTCCTTTCAGGTTCGGCGAAGAAGGTGATCTCCAACTGGCCCTTAGGACTGCACGCAATGAGGCGGCGAAGAAGGTGATCTCCACCCAGACGACCAGACGACCATCCACTGGTGGCCGCCCAGATGACCAGATGACCAGTGACCATCCGCTAGCCACTAATGGCTGCCATCCGCCATCGACCGTCCACTGATGGTCGACTAGACGACTAGATGACCAGTGACCATTCAGGTCCGGCGAAGAAGGCGATCTCCAACTGGCCCTCAGGACTGCCCGCAATGAGGTGGCGCTCAAGGGTAAGGTTCACGCTTCCCGACTGAAGGGACAGCTGACCATCACCCGGACGATGGCTACCTCGAAGATCCATCACTACCAAAGGGACGGTGCAGGCAAGATCCATAACCGAGATGCAGGACACGAAGGAATCCCTGAGCAGCTCAGTTTCCCAGCGCCTGAGGAGAGCAGGGACACAGAGGAGGCCAGACCAACATGGTTGTCCCAACATCGCCCTTGGGGCCGACCAGACTACCAGCCCGCCCAACCGAGGCAGGACACCAACATGGTCATCCCGGCATTGCCCTTGAGGCTGACCAGACAACTAGACCATTCAACCTGGGGTAGGCGATCAACATAGTCATCCCAGCATTGCCTTAGAGGGCTGACCAACCGGGCTAGGAAACCAACATGGCTATCCCAGCATCGCCCTTGGGGCCGACTAGATGACCAACCCGCTCAACCGAGGTAGGCGACCAACATGGTCATCCCGGCATCGCCCTTGAGGCCGACCAGACGACCAGCCCTTGGGGCCGACCAACCGGGCCAGGAAACCAACATGGTTATCCTGGAATCACCCTTGGGGCCGACCAGACGACCAGCCCACTCAATCAGGGCAGTCGACCAACATGTTTATCCCGGCATCACCCTTGGGGCCGACCAGACGACCAGCCCGTTCAACCGGGACAGGCGACCAACATGGTTTCCCAGCTTCGCCTTTGGGGTCGACCATGCAACTGGCTCTAGCATAGACCTAGATCAATGCGTTTTTGCTGAACAACGGGGACACTGAACCATGGACCCGTCTAACAAAATACAACTCCTACATGACATCCGTAGGGGCATCCAGCGCGACCATGTGCAACTGGTTCCCCCTAACTTCGGGCGAACAAGCTCACAAATGGTTCACCCCTTGGGTACCCCTCCTCGGTCGACCACTTCGAGCAATTGGGGAATCTCTTCATGGGTGTAGGTCCCGAACGGGTTTTGTGAGGGCAGAAGTCTAGAGGGGAGGGGTGAATAGACTTCTGAAAACTTTTTATGCAGATCAAGTGTGATGGCAGTTAGCCTGATCAGAGTGCGAGTGAATCAGTTTGGGCTGATAACCAACTTACTAATCGCCTGAAGGCAGATCAGTTCGGTAACTATCAGTTTAACTGATGTGTGCGGAAGCTTAAGTTTTACCCGTGAAAAACCAGTTTTTATAAATCAGATTCCAAAGTTAGTGTTTTAACCAGTTGACTGAAGTGTCAAGCTTGATCAGATCAGAAGCTTGGTGCTAGCTGATCTCAACTTAGAATATATATGCGCTTTAAAGGTTGTGTGCAATTGTGTAAACAGTTAATCAAAGCGGTAAAGGCACACAAGATTTATAGTGGTTCGGACAAACCAGTCCTACATCCACTCTTCCCTATCACAAGGGGCACCAACTTAACCAACTGGACTTAGTTTTATGTGTTAGTCCAACACAGTACACCGACAGATATTTAAGGAGTTCTCACTCAACCGATCCCAGAAATCAGAACTAGAAACCCTAGTCTGAAATCTTGCTAAACAACTTAACCTAACTTGGGTTTGGATAAGATTGTTTTGGTTCCAACTATGAAATCTTTTCTAGTGTTTAAGGTAGCTTATCAGCTAGATGAAAAGATTTCCATGCTAAGAACTTATGGGATGAACACTTAATAAAATAATCTTCTTGATCGTGTTCTTCGTGCGGAAATCTGATAATTGCTTGAGCTTCTTGATTGTTCAATGTTTCCGTGTCTTCACTCTGAAGTGTGATCCCATATTTATAGACTTTGAAATCAAAGAGCCGTTGGAGAGCAATTTGAATTTCAGGCTATATTAGGTAGGTTTCTTGAGGATTGATGTGGCGTGCCGAGAACGGCATGGCCGAAAGCGTGAACTTGTATTTTATAGCCGTTAGAGAGAGCAGCATCAAATCCCTTAATTGTCGGCTCCGATCATACGTGTCTTGTTCTTATTGGTTAACAGACGCACTTTTCAGTGTTGTTCTTCCAACTAAGGTTGACATTCTTCTTGTTCAGATCATCGACGTATGATTAGGTGAAACATCAGTTTTCACTGGTGGCCGACCGATCGATCAAGGTCGATCGATCTACGATGGAGTCTTCCTCGTGCTTGGGTTGACTTAGCTTCAACTAGCGGACTTTACCGATGTAGGTCTTCCGGGTCCGATCTTCCGAAGTCATCTAATCTTCAAGTATTTCGAGTTTGAGCTTTATGACTTGGTGAGATATCGACTAGATCGGATCGATCCGATCTTACTGTTCTTCTCTAGCATTCGGCACATTTGATATCACCGTTCTTTGGATCTTCAGATCTGACTTATACATATTGAGGTTCCCCCTCAATATGTGACCTATCTATTACATCAGTTGTTCTATACAGTAATTATCAACTGGTATTCTATAGACGGTAATATAAACATCAGTCAGCTAACAGGTCTGACTGGTCCTATGACATGTGTTTCTGGAACTTTTATCAAAACTATAAATTTCCTAACAATTTCCCCCTTTTTGATAAAACCAAAACACCTGAGAAACCAAACACAGTTGATAAATATAGAACAGTAAAGAGCACATAATCAGAAGACAATGAGATTTTGTCTTAGGATCAAAAAATAAACTTTTCTCATTAGATATGTCAATTACATGTTACATCAGAAAAGTTTGAATTTAAAAACAGCTGATCCTGAGAAGTCTTCTGATTCTTTACTCTTTAGGCTTGTATCCTTCTAGCATCTCTCTTTGATCTTGAGATACGTTGAAAATCTGATATAGTTTCCATTTGACATCATTGGTCTGCTGAGGATCAGTTATGTGCGTTTTGCTCAGGATGTCAAAATAGAATCTCTGAAATGTCATCATTAAATGAGCCATCCCTTCTTCGAGTAATCCAACGGATCATACTCTTGGCGAGATATTTTTACATTGATAAGTTTGGCCTCATTTTTCGAGATACTTCCGAAAAATGCGGATATTTATTTTCTAACCAGTTGAGGAATTCATCATCTGGAGATTCTTCTCGTGGAACAAGATTAAGGACAAAAGCATCCAGAAGCCATTCACTTCTGATCTTGTTCCATTCCTCAAACCTCTTAGCATGTGTAGCAGTTTTTGGAATGATCTCATCAACTCTCTTGGGGTTACCGAGGTTCCGTACTGATTTTCCACCTTTCCTTTCTTTGCTCTCGATCCGAATTTTTTTTCTTGATTTTACGCCTCTGTCAATTTTTTTTACGCCCTTCTTTCTTCTTTTTCGCTTTTGGTCTCTTCAAAGAATTTGCTCTTTGGATAGTTTCTCGGCAAGTTCCTTATCGGCTCAGATCCGGCTATTTGTTTTGCTTCTTGTGACTATTTTTTCCGAGTGGCGGGTACAGTTGTGATGTCAAAGACACCAGCAGCTAGCCTACCTTTGTGATGTCAAAGACCGCAGTTAGCCTACCTTTCTTGCCTTTGACTTTTCCATCTTTTCAGAGACTTCCGTTAGCAAAAAGAGATCCGGATGGTCTAGTCTTTGTCCATAGGCTTCAACCGTCTTCAATTAGGTCTTGTTGTTCGATCATGTCGGTTGGTTTTCTCTCCGTCCTTCCCCCTTTTTGGTTTGATCAAAAAGAGCTGTGAGGTGGGAAGTTAGGGATCCAAAACTGACTGATATTGCCCTGTTGAGATCCGCAACAAATAAACCTGGAACTTGAGCAGTTAGATGTTCAACCTTCGAGATCAGCTCAGTCTTAACAGATTCCATGGCAGTAGAGAGTGTAAAAATTAGTTTGTCAAGTTTCTCTTCTGTCAATTCGAGCTTTTCAGTGAGCATCAGAAAAGAAACTTGTTGTTTATCCACAGAATCGACTTGTCATCAACGGATTTTATAAGTTCGGCGGAACGGTGGTGGTCACAATTTGGGAGAATTGATCTTTGATTGTTTTAACCGGGAAATAGCAGTTTCCCTTTGATCTGTTATTTCTTTGAGGCGGTCTGCCTCGATCACCTATCACTCCTCAACTTCTTCTTTCAGGAGATCTTTGAGACAAGATCTGATCTTCTGAAGTTGATCAGCGGTGATGTGAGATGTTGGAATGTTTTGCGTCACTTGATCAGTTTCAGTTGTTTGTGCCTCCAGTGGTTGGTCATGAACTGCAAAGACTAGTTCCACTATCATCGGGACCTCTCAGATCCTTCATTGTAGCATCTCGCTTCAGAGCTTTCTTGGCGATCTCCGGTTCGCCTTGTTCATCAACCCCAACTTCCTGTGGATCAGAGCTTTGATAGATTCAGTAGTTATCAGCTCAGCTGGTGATCCTACTTTAACAGATTTCCTCATATCGAAATCGAAGTCTGCAAACTCATCAGCACCGCCCATTTGTTCAATAATCATTATAAAATCTGAGAAGCTTTTTAATCTAAGATCTCTCCAGGTGAGGATCTCCATAACTTCTTCTCTAATAGCAGGATGGGCGACCAGATTCGGATACATCTCATCAATTTTCGTTCGATTTGCATTTCGACCATTTTCCCTGTGATGGTCTTTGATGATGTAGACTCAGGAATTGTCTGTCCAGATTCCGGTTGATGAGATGTGGAGGGTTCTGGTGGTGCTTGAGTAGGCGGAAGTTATCGATTGGCTCGACTTCGCAGAGGTTCTCTTTGTGGAGGCGGTGCGCTGGTTCCACAATGTAAGGTTTCGGTTATTGTTGTAGTTTGTGTTCGCGGACTGATGTGAATTCGTGTTCATGGGGCCGATGTAGTTTCGTGTTCGCGGGGTGGAAGAGTAGGAGAGACATGCTCAGACCATTAGTGTCGAGTGGTGAATCAGGGCTCGAGATGGAGGAGAAGGAGATCGTTCGTCTCGTGCTTCTTCCTCGAATGAACCGGCGAGCTCTCGGCTTGGAGAAGCCCGCCTGTCGATTTTTCACCGATTTTTGTGGTGCAACAGACCGATCGCACTCTTTCTTCATCCGACTCATCTTCTAGCATCAGAGTCATGGAGGCTTGCTTCGCCTTCTTGACCTCTTCTCCGGACCTTCACTGATTTTTTTTTTCTTCTTACGGGGGGCATCGGTGTAAGACGCGAAGTTCTTCGCTTTTTTCCTTCTTCGTCTTTGGGGGAGTTGGCGATATCATCGCTCGGTGGCCCAAATATGGCTAAAGTGGTGGAGAGGAATGCCTTGTAGGACTTGGTCCATTCATTTCCCATCGGCATTTGGCATTTTGTCTTGTAGGATAACCGCAACCTTGTTGAGATTGTCGATCCTATTCTTCGAGATAGACCGCCTCCACTCATCAACTCCAAATTTATCATGTTCTTGGAGTAGAATGGCCTTTAGGAACCCATGCCAATTGATGTTCTTAGCTTCATCAATTATTGCGACCATCTCGCATCTGGTTTGATGATGTAAGAGCATTCAATTTGAATGAAATACCCATAATTTTTTTTTTGACAATATGTCAAACAACAATCGGTATTTCCTCTTGAGCATTGGCCCGACAAAGCCCGACGTATGATGTTTGTCGGCCCTCTCGATGAGCTCGTTTATCGGCTCATCTTGATTCTCCTCAGAGTGAGAAAAGCGAGATTCGATCCTTTTGGTAGTAGGTGAATAAAAGAGTTATATCCTCATTCGTCGATCGATCTCTTCTCCATTGGATCGCCGAAAGTAGTTCTTCTCCCGAGCATCTCAGATCCACCCTTAAATTCCTTATTTAATTGAGGGCTTCATCTTTGCATCATTGGATTGCGTTGAAAAGACAATATTTCTCAAGTCCTGCTTTCTTCAGAATTTCCTCTACTTCCATTGATTTCGGATCCTTTGTAACCCCAAATTGTACGAACTTGTCCTCGACAATCCTTAATGTCAGTTCAGCATAATTGCACATTATTTTACCCATACCGTGAGTGATCATCTACAGATAAGATAGATTCGGTTAAAATTGTGCATAAATACTAAGAATATCACATATGCGGAAACCAAGAAACAATAAAACATAATACAGGATATCAACGATTGACAAAATCTTTAAGATCAATGGTTTTAAAAGAATGATTCATCAAATAATCAGGAATTACCAGATTCTGTTTTTCAAGAAGATAATTTTGAAACTTAAGAAAAACACTTTGAATCGCAGAGAAGTAATCTGGAGAGTTTTTTAAAATAAATCGCAAGTTTGTGAATTGGAAAACTCGGTAGGGTTTTTTGATGAACCTTATAAAGATGAGGAGGAACAAAGGACAAGATTTGGAAGATCAACCGTTTGAAAAGATTAGGCGATCCAGATTAAGCGGTTTTGATCGAATGGTTGGAAAAAGGTACGCATTTAAAACCTTTTGGATTTAAAAGCTCATTTTCAGAAGAATTAATACATGTACCCTAACGTCCGCATTAAATGATTTGCGGGGATACGTCACACGTAATGCGTCTGAAGAAGGCAAATAAAAACAGATAAGATCCGATAAATAAGCAAATAACAAGGAAAAGAAAAGCAGATTCGGTTGATCGATATAGTAATCAATCAATACCACTTGAAGTTGATTCCACTTGTTGATCTTAGTTTTTTACGCCTAAAGCCTTATAATTTCCTAACCGTTCTTTTTAATCGATCTGTTTCATTTTTGCGTCCCGATTTCCCTTCGATCCTCCTAGATCGGGTTGAAGTTCCCCCTTCAACCGATATTTTCGTTTTTCTCATAGATCGATATATCCGATTTGTTGAGGTTTCAAGTTCAACCGATCTTCCTTATCCGATCGGGCCAGATGTAATCGACTTTTGGTTGACCTAATCTGATTCTTCTCAGATCAAGCCAATTCTTGGGATAAGTGTTACCGCCAAAACTTAGTCTAGAATAGTAGTCTCTATTCCCTAAGTTGGTGCGATTTACATGCGTAATTATAAATCAGATATCTCGATATGTCAATCCGCCAGAATTTATCCAATTATCATCGCGTGATTTCTACATTTGTCCTTGTGATGTAAATTTCTCTAAAAGGCTTTTTGAAATCAAATTTGCATTTGCACCCTTGCTTGGCCTCTATAAATTGGACCAATGTTTTACACAACATAACCCATTCACCATACTTATCTTCTTTGTAAAATCATGCATTCTGGTGAACCCTTATTTCCGGTGAAACTTCCGGCAAACACCTTTGGCCCTTTTTCAATGATTTCAGCTTCTCAAATCAACCCTTTTTGTCCCTTATCACTGTTTTCGTCGTCATCAAAGATTTCACATACAATTGTTGCTAAGCTTCTACCACCACGGGCGGGGCGGATCTGGCTGTCAAGAATCGAGAAGACACTTCTCCTAACCGTATGCACCTTGTGTGTCTATCGTTATGACGTAACTAGCATCAACAGACTCAGTCTGATATAAAACATGAGTTTGATATACGGTCTGGATCAGACAATAGCTGATCTTCGTATATCAACTCAATTTTTACATGTAGCACATGTGCCCATAAGGTCTTTGAACCAAACTCTTGGCTCGTGTGCTCCATTTAACAGCTGGAGAGTCCATTGACTTCAGGTCTAAGGGCTCCTGGCTTAGAAATCCTATCAACGCCGCTCTCGCTCCACTGGTTTTAGCTTCAGCTAGCGGCTTTAGGATTACTTTAAAGCCTCTCTCACCCTTGTTAAGTGGGGGAAAATGAGAGCATCAGATTTAAAATCTCTCTCTCTCCCGTACTTCTTGGGCTAGGATGAGGGTTTAGGGTTATAGGTTTAGGGTTTTCGATTATGACTTATGTACTGACCTCCGGGTCCTTTGTACTTGTAACTTGTAATGTAATCTGACCTTCGGGTCTTTATCAATGAAAAGTTCTATTATTCCATTGTTGTGTAAATTCTCTGCTTTCTTATGCGATTGTAGGCTTTATTCTGTGAATCTTGCTTGTTGAATATCAGCTAAATCGACTTACAAAGATGTAAAATAACCCAACTGATTTAATCAGATATTCCTTTTAAATTGAGTGTTGCCTTTAATCTGATAAACCTTAAATCTGATCATTTCCTTTAATCTGATAGCTTGTAAATCTGATCGATTTCTCATATCAGTTCCTTGACTGATCTTCTGATCAGTTGAGATACCAAACTCAATCGACTCCTTTCAACTTTGGTTAGTCTCTTAACCACCGGTTCTCGAGAGAACAATCCATCAAGCATTTTAGGTGCTTTTTTCTCCAAGATCCGAAGCCCTAGCTCATTGCACAATTCTCTCGAATCGATCTCAAACTAGTGGCTTGGTTAGAATATCGACTTTCAGAATAAATCGGTGTGAATCTTTTCCATTTCGATATTCTTCTTTTCAACATGATCTCTTATGAAATGGTGTCCGACATCCACATGCTTGCATCTTGTATGTAGAACAGATTACGAGTGATTGCAATAAAGATTACATCGCGAGAATATAGGTACATTCTTAGCTACGATGTTATAATCCTCATTGCCGACTAAGCGAGGCGGTTGGGAGCAAGCGACTTCTGCTGACCATATATTCTCGCTTCAGTAGTAGATGTCGCGAATCGATGTCCGCTTCTTTGAAAACCACGAGATCGGTTTACTTCCTAAAACTGACATGTTCCTGAGGTTGACTTCCTGTCAATCTTGCAACCTCCATAATCGTAATCGTAATACCCACTAAGCTCTAGATTATCATCGATGGGTAAAATAAACCAAGGTTTCTTGTCCCCTTCAGATACTTAAGAATCTGCTTATTTCGCTTTAGGTGGCTTTGCATTGGATTTGCTCGAACCGCACATACACCTCTTGCAAAGGTGATATCCGGTCCGCTTTGCAATCGGTATAGTAGAGATCCAATGAGAGCCCTATATTCTTTCTGATTAGTTTTCTGACCATCCTCATCTAGATCCATCTTGAATCCAGTCATCATAGGAATTTTGGCTTCCTTGCAATTTTGAACTCCAAACTTAGCCAATAAATTCCTAGTGTACTTTTGCTTTGGCGGAGATGAATATCCTTTCGTGACTTTACTTCACCGGAGACCAAGAAAGTAATTCATCTATCCCATCATGGACATCTCGAACTTCCCTTGCATCGGTTTTTTTGAATCTTTCACATAGACTCTTGTTAGGAGATCCAAGATGATGTCGCCCACGAGATCCCGAACCATCGTAATATCTTCTCCATCTTATATTCTCGAATAAGGTTTTGTCCCATGTTCCTTTAGTGAACCCAATCGTCGATCAAGAACCCGAGAGAGTGTATCATACCAAGCTCGAGGAGCTTGTTTTGTGCCATAAAGAGCTTTTTCTTAAACGGTACACTTGGTTGTTCTTTTCAAGCCACGGAGGTTGTTCGACATAAACTTCCTCTCGCTAGTACCCCGTTTAAAAATGCACTCTTTCGTCCATCGATACACGGTGAACCCTCGTGGGAAGATATGCCGTAAACTTGACCGAATGGCTTTAAGCGAGCGGCGGTGCAAAGGTCTCGTCATAATCAATTCTTCCGATTGTGAATACCCCTTAGCAACAAGTCTTGCCTTATTTTCGGTGATGACATTTTTCTCATCTCTCTTGTTCTTGAAAACCCACTTCGTGCCAATTACGTCTTGATGATTTCGTCTCATCTACAGTTCCCAAACTTGATTTACGAACTGTTCCGGCTCCTCCCGCATGGCTAGAATCCAACCAAGCGTCTTGTAGAGCTTCCTCTATTGTTGTTGGTTCCTTCATAGACAAATAACAAAGAATACATGGCACTTTCACCAATCGATGTCTAGTTTTAACTATATCGGATGGGTCTCCGATGATCGATCGGTTGGATGACCGGGTTATCCAGTCCTTCAATTCGATTTGCATCGGTTTGGAGAACATCATCCATTTTCGATAAAGGTTCATTACTAGCGGATCGGGTGGTGGTGCGTAATTATGATCCACTTGATAAGAACATGTCTCGGTGATGTTGGACTCATCATGTCTTCGATGTCCGCTCGTGAGAACTTCAGTGTTCCCTCCGAACCGGATGGTTCGGTTGATACTATCTCACCATTGATCGAACTTCTTCATCGATAGTTTTTGTACCTTAGGATCTGAATGATCCGGTGAATCACCTAGATCTGGAATGTATCTTTATTTACGGTTTCGATTCTTTTTCCTTGATCATTAGCTGATCCATTTTCTGAGCATCAGGTACTTGTTGATCAGGTACATCTTGTTCTGAGGCAGATTTCTCTTGTTCAGAAGATGCTTCATCAAAGACTACATGGGGTGTTTCTTCCACAAGTAGGGTTCGTCTAGTGTAAACCCTAAAAGCCTTGCTAGATGAGGAATATCCTAAGAATATACCCTCATCTGACTTGGCCTCAAAAGTCTTCAACCCGACTTTTCCCATTGTTGTGTATGAAACACTTACACTCAAAAAAACATGGAAGTAAGAAACACGAGGTTTTCGTCCTTCCACATTTAAAGAGGGTGTTTTGTAGTGAGCCTTAGTCAGAAGACATCTGTTCTGAGTATGACATGTAGTGTTGATTGCTTCTGCCCAGAAACGGCTTGGTATTGCATGTTCAGCTAACATCGTGCGAGCAGCTTCTTTGAGAGTTCTGTTCCTCCGTTCTGCTACTCCATTTTGAGAGTTCAGAAATTTTGTACCTTTATCTGATCTGATTTTTACTACACTGACACCCTTCTCATTTTGTAATCTTTTTTAGCATTTCGGGTATCTTCGTTGTCGTCTCATTCTTCTTATGTAAGAATATAACCCAAGGTGTGGTTCTCGTGCGCTGACCCTCTAGATTTTTCGATTATAGGGGTAGGTACGATCGCTACCATCAAAAGATTCATATCTTTTTAAGATAGGTGGTTTTTGCGCTTTTACGAAGCATGCTTATTAGGGCGGTGACCTTGATTGGGTCTCGATTGGACTTCCCTTTTACAGTTGTCTTTTTCGATTTCGATCTGTTGATCGAGTTGAGGTCTCTTCGGTAAGAACTGGGTTCTTCGTTGATTCCTCGGTCGATGTTTTTACCGATTGGGGTCCATTTCGTTCTCCTACGGTTTAGGCACCGCCTTTACCCGCTTCAACTGGTCTTTTTTCCCTTATTAGATACATGTTTGGCTTTTGGTGTATCTTTGTTTAAACTCGTCTCGATTACACCTTTTTAGATGAATCGGTCGGGGCTTTTGAGGATGTGGAAGGGTTCTCATACCCAAGTCCCTTCTTTTTTTAATCGTTGTTGAAAATAGGTGTTCATGTTTTGAACGGTTTTAGATGATTTTGTAAAAACCTCTATTTTCTTACGCAGATTATCCTCAGATGATTTTAGACTTTCATGCTTTCGGAATAGCTCATCGAATTTTGCTTGCAGGATTTTGAAGTCATCAGCTTGCTGTTTGTTAATTGCCAGCTGATCTTTGATCTGCTTCTCCTGATCAGAAGCTTTAACTTCCAGAATTTTAAATTCCTCAGTTGCCTTCTGAGCAGTTTCAGCCGATTTAAGTTCAGAGGCTTTACTGAGATCATTCTCTTTAGCAAGCTGATTATTTCTGATCCTCAGCTTGTCATTTTCAGCTTCCACTATAGCATAAGTGTCTACTGCATTGGAGAGATCCTCAAGCAATTGCTCAGAGTAGAGCTGCAGGTCAATCTCCCCAGCAGGTGTGCTAATGATAGCAGGTGTAGAAGCGAACAAAGCAGGTTTGGAGGTTACCTCAGATTGGTCCTCCTTGGCCATCAGGCAGATCTCATCATCATCTGAAGAGAATATCAGATCTTCATTTCCATAGAAGTCAACAAAGATCGCTTCGATGTAAAGGAGGAGTATCCAGAGTCCTCAGAGGGCAGATACGAATCGTCAATTCCTGACGTGTCAACAACCATGGCTTTTTTGGTCCTGTACCGTTGCTCTCTTTTGTTCCTCTTTTCTTCCCTTTCTCTTGGCGTCAGGTCTGGGCAGTCTGCGCTGTAGTGACCTGGCTTCTCACAATTGAAGCACACTCCTTGATCCACGGAACCTTTTCTTCCAGGTGAATCACTCAAATCGTATGATCTATCGGTGATTTTCCTTTTCGATAGTAGTCTGAGCTTCTTCTGTCGATTGGTTATCCCTTCTCTCATCATTTAGATTATCTCTTTTCCTTTCATCTCTGTGATCTCTCCGATCATCAGATCTGGTTCTTTATGGAGATCTGTTGTCTGATCTTCTATCTCTTCCTCGGCTATGTTGATAATCTTTATAGAATCTTCGATACTTACCCAGTTTGAGTATTTGATTTCTCTAGTTTCACAGTAAGCAGAGCGACCTGCTCACCGACTTATGATGTTTCCAATGGGTTCATTGGTCTTCAATCTCTTCTTTGGTTGCCTTAAAAGTTAATCGATTTGGAAGTTGAGGCTTCAAATGGGCACCTCATCTTCATCTGCTTGTCCTCTCTCAATTAAATCGAACTTGTGAGCTTTAAGGCTCAAGAACAAGCTACTTGGCTTCATTTTTGAAATGTCTTGGTAATCCTTGATTACCGTGACCTTCATATCCCATTTCTTGGTGAGAGACCTTAAAATTTTGTAGTTGATATCTTTATCAGACATCTCTCTACCAAGTTCTCGAAGCTTGTTTATTGACATTGTAATCCTTCCATCGAGTTCGTTGATGGTTTCGTTGGGCAGCATCTTCAATTTTTCGAACTTTACCAGTCAAATGGTTCCAACTCAAGAAAGTCAAGATAGATCCAACTCGCCCGGATCTGGAAGTCATTATCGGCTCCAAGATACCAAACGACCTGAAGGGGGAAGTCATCGACTTTCTCAATATGAACTTGGACATCTTCGCCTAGTCACACAAAGACATGGTGGGTATCGATCTGGGAGTCGCGTGTCACCGACTTCATATTGACCTGGCCCGGAGGCCGGTAGCCCAGAAAAGGCAGAAATTTGGCCCCGAAAAATATGCCGCTTTAGCCGAAGAGGTGAAGAAGCTGCTGGATAATGACTTGATCATGCAGGCCGACCAGCCACAGTGGGTGGCCAATGCAGTATTGGTGAAAAAGTCCAATGGAACCTGGCGGTTAAGTATCGACTTCACAGACCTCAACGAGGCCTGCCCAAAAGATTTCTTTCCCATGCCACACATCGATCACCTGATAGATAACACGGCCGGACACAAGATGATGTCGTTCATGGACGCTTTCGCGGGTTATCACCAAATAGCCATGCATGAACCAGATCGACAACACACCTCCTTTCTGACCGAGAAAAATCTATATTGCTGGAAGAGAATGTCATTCGTCCTGAAGAACGCAGGGGCAACCTACCAAAGGCTTGTCAATCATATGTTTGCCAATCAGATCGGGAAGTCGGTAGAAGTGTATGTCGACGATATAGTTGTCAAAATCTTAAAAAGGGAGGATCACCTGTTCCACCTCGCACAGACCTTCGATATCCTTAGGAAGTTCAATATGAGACTCAACCCCAAGAAGTGTAACTTCGGAGTCGAGTCGAGGAAGTTCTTGGGACATCTGGTCAGTAAGCAGGGGATCGAGGCGAATCCAGGGAAGGTTAAGGCCGTACTGGACATGGGGGCACCCCGGAATGTGAAAGAGGTTCAGAAACTCACGGGGTTCCTGGCCGCATTAAGCAGGTTCATCTCTCGGATGGGGGACAAATGTAAGATGATGTTCGACACGATCCATAAGAAAGTAAAGTTCGAATGGACACCCGAGAGCCAGGATTCTTTTGAAAAAATCAAAACCTACCTGGCAGACATGAGCATCTTGTCCAAACCTGTCCCGGGAGAGAAGTTGTTCTTGTATCTCGCGGCCTGGGAGACCGCTTTAAGCGCAATACTGGTCTGAGTAGAGGGCCAAATCCACTTGCCCATTTATTTTGTAAGCCACACGTTGAACGAAACAGAATGACGTTATCCATCGTTAGAGAAGCTGGCCAACGCATTAGTCATGAGTGTGAGGAAGATGAGACCGTACTTTTTTTATCACCAGGTCGAGGTCCTCACTTCCCTGCCATTGACGAATGTGCTCCACCGACCAGACACATCAAGTCGATGCCTCAAATGGGCCATTGAGTTCAGGCAATACGGAGTGACATACGCGCCATGACCTGCCGTCAAGGCCCAGGCACTGGCCGATTTCCTAGTCGAGCACACGTTTCCTTCTGAGGCATGGAGTTCAGCAGCCTACCATGAGAGTTGTTCATAGATGGATCGGCGACCTCTCACAACTCGGGAGTCGGTCTAGTGTTAATGAGCCCTGAGGGTATCTCATTCCAGAACGCCATTACCTTTGATTTTCCCGCAACAAATAATGAGGCCGAATATGAGGCGCTCATCAGCGGCTTAGAAATGGCAATAGCCATGGGCGTCAAGAGATTGCAAGTTACGTACGTGTATCGTTCTCATTGGTTAACAAGTACACTTGTTCAGTGTTTGCTTTACCAACTAACGTTGACATTCTTCTTGTCTGATTGGCATCGTATGATCTGGTGAATCTTCAGTTGTCACCTGGTGTGAGCTGATCTGATTAGATAAAACTGATCAGTCTACCTGATTGAGTCATCTGGTGTAAGTTGTCTTAGCACAACTTAACAGACTCTTTTTTATACTTCTAATGTAGGTCTTCTGGTCTTGATCGTCTGGTAGTCATCTGATCTTCAGGTCTTCTGATCTTCAGCTTTATGTCTTCACCTGATCATCTGACTTATCTGATCTCTTCTGGTCTTCTGTTCTTCAGACTTGTCTGGTCTTCTAATCTTCTTCAAGACTTAAATCTTTACATATTGAGTTCCCCCTCAATATGTGACCTATCTTTTACATCAGTTGTCTATACAACTCAGCTGGTCATCCTATCCTCATTCTAAGTCATCAGTCAGCTAACAGGTCTGACTAGTCTTATTACAATCTGTTTTGGAACTTCCATCAAAACTAACTACAAATTTCCCAACAATTTCCCCCTTTCTGATGGAACCAAAACATATAATCAGAAAAAAAAATAACCATTGAAAGTAAATGACAGAATCAACAGAAATCAGAAGATAATGAGACGTTGTCTTAAGATCAGAAAGGTAAATCATTTCATAGATTTTTATCCCTCCAGAAGAGAATATCATCCACTTGTTGACGAACACCTGGATGATCAACCAGATCAGGATAGTGAGTGTTCAGATAGTTGTTTACCCTTTGCTTCAGAAATCTGATGACTGAATTTTCTGGCTCAGGTGATTCAAAGACTTTTCTGGTGTTAAAAGGGTTGTGAGCAATAGAAACAAATAAGGCCTTTTGGCTGGCTGTTTGGATATCTGGGGTGGCTTCTCTGTATGGTTCTGGTTGAGGTGGTTGGGCAAGCTCTGGTTGAGCAGGTTGGATTTGGGTAGGGGGTTGTCTGAGAGGTGATGGTAAGGGTGTATTAGGTTGAGATGATAGAGGGGTAGGTGATCTGGGAAAGTGAGTGGGTTCATGACTTTTAAAGAGTGAGCTCAGATGTGCCGAATTAGATGGTTCAGATTCGTCCTGAGCCTCTTCAAGATTATCTCCTTCTGCTCCACAAATCCTCATCTGACCAGTTTCGTCCACCTCAGTAAGTTCTCGACCCATGCTGACCGTGTGTTCAGAACTCACTGCGGTCTCCTCACCAGCCAGCACAATCTGTTGATCCCCACCAGACTCCAGAATCTCAATATCACTATCTTCATCCTAAAGACCCCCAGAAGGCATTCCAACCTTCTTTGACAACATTGTGGTGAGCTTTCTCTGACGCTTCTCACCCACAATTTCAGATGTTTGCGTTGGTTTAATCGCCAGTGGTTTTCTTTTAAGAGCTCTTGTCTTGGGTTCCTTTTTGGTTTTTGGCACATAGGGGGCTGGATCATCATCACGTTGCCCAGACAGTTCTTCATCCTTATGCAACAAGGCTTTGAACTTCTCCAGATATGGCTTTCTCCCAATCTCTGACAAAGGATAGTTTGGGATTTTGTCAGCAAGGATCATCGAGACCTTGTGAATGTTGCAGATGTTCTTGGTCAGCACCTCCTGATTTTTCTCATTCACGACAAACTTTGCAGTTTCCTACAGCAACCGATGTTTGAATAACCCCATCCAATTCATGTCCGGAGCCTTCTCTATGATCGCGGTCATCACGTGCTATTTTTGCTGGGTAAGAGCATCGGGGCTGAAGGTAATACCCAGAATTACTTTTGAAATGATTTCAAAAAGTAATCTGTACTTTCTCTTTAAATATGGAACCTTAACATTTGTGATGTTGGTGATGTTCCCTGGCCTTAACAACACCTTTTGCAAGTATTCTTTCTCCGACATCCCTGATGTGTACTCATCGGGGTAGTTTCTCCCCGTTGGAAGCCCAAAGATCCTTCCAAGGTCATCATTGCTTACATCAATTTTGTTCCCGCCGATGAACGAATACAGTTCCTTGTTGTCGGTTTCTTTCAACTTTCTCAAAATATCGAAAACAGAATTGTTCAAGCCCACATGCTCTAAGACATTCCAAAATTTCCTTCGATTCTGGCTCATTTGTGGTGTGGAATATGACATACTTCTCATCGATCACGTTCTTAATCATGGATGCATAATCACAACTTTCCAAAAATACTATAGAAGTTGCCATTTCTGAAAAACATATAAATATACAGTCTAAGTTAGGTTTTTCAAACCCTATTAAGTGTTAAAACGTTCAAAGTGCTTCAGACAGTATGTGGAATATTGCACAAGTAAAATCCTCAAAATATGCATTTGTTCAGAGAATACAAAGATTTATCATGGACATGATGTGAATAGATGTATAAAATAACATATGCATATATAATCTGTAATCCTAGTACATAATAGACATGATACAACACATACAAAATACGCAAATTACCAGAAAAGCGATGTAAGATTTTGAGTTTGAAGATTAATCGCAGAGTGTAGAGAGTTGTAAGAGGTTTTTCTGAAATTGGTTGCGTTTTCTTTGTAGTAGAAATGTGAAAGGTTTTAGAAAATGAAATTTTAGGGTTTTAAAAAGGTGGGAGGGAAAGTTTGCACGAAAATTTTGAAGGCACTTGAGTGTCCTTGGTTTAATCGGACTGTTAAAATCAAGTGTTTGAAAAGTAATATCATCGTGCGGTCAAGGATTTAAAACGACAGACTTTTGGACTTAAAAATTCGCAATAAATGCATTTAACACAAAAATCCCACGTCCGCATTTAATGCTTGCAGTCATGACGTCATCAAGTAATGGGAACAGTAATCGCTAGCATAGATTAGAATAAGCATAAATAAAGAGTAATCAGAAAATGTATCTGATTGACTGATATTGTAATCAGTCAGTTACCACTTTGTTCTGATCTGGTTCGCCTGATTACTGTTGGCCTTACTGATGGTAGGCTAGTCCTTATAAATTTTCCCAACAATGTCCCACTTTTCTGGTCAGTTTCCTTCTGATCCAATCTGATCAGTTGAAGTTCCCCCTTCAACTGATATCCCTATTCTGATTTGCCCCTGACTGATCTTTTCTGATCAGTTGAGGTTCCATTACTCAACTGACCTTCCTCATCTGGTCAGTCTCTTAACCAACTAGTCCTGGAGACCAGTCCACCAAAGATTTCTGGTGCACTTTCTCCTAGGTCCAGAAGTCCTAGCTCATTACATAGTTCTCTGAATCTGACTTCGGCTAGTGGCTTGGTTAAGATATCAGCTCTCTGTTTATCAGTATGGATCTTTTCCATTCTGATGTTCTTCTTTTCAACATGATCTCTTATAAAGTGATGTCTGACATCTACATGCTTGCATCTTGTGTGTAGAACAGGATTCTGAGTAATTGCAATAGCATTATTACTGTCACAGAATATGGGCACATTGGTAGCTACAATGTTATAATCCCTCAGCTGTTAACTAAGCCAGAGCAGTTGGGAACAACAGCTTCCTGCGGCCATATATTCTGCTTTAGTGGTAGATGTGGCAACAAATGTTTGCTTCTTTGAGAACCAAGAGATCAGTTTACTTCCTAAGAACTGACATGTTCCTGAGGTTGACTTTTTGTCTATTCTGCAACTTCCATAATCAAAATCAGAATACCCACTAAGCTCTAGATTATCATCTGATGGGTAGAATAAACCAAGGTTTACTGTCCCCTTCAGATACTTAAGAATCCGCTTAGCTGCTTCCAGGTGGCTTTGCATTGGATTTGCCTGAAATCTGGCGCATACACCTACTGCAAAAGTTATATCTGGTCTACTGGCAGTCAGGTATAGTAAAGATCCAATGAGAGCCCTATATTCTTTCTGATTAGTTTTCTGACCATTCTCATCTGGATCCATCTTGAATCCAGTCATCATAGGAATTTTGGCTTCCTTACTGTTCTGAATTCCGAACTTAGCCAACAGATTCCTAGTGTACTTTGCCTGACAGATGAATATCCCTTCTGTATTTTGCTTAACTTGAAGGCCCAGAAAGTAATTCATCAAACCAATCATGGACATTTCGAACTTCCCTTGCATCAGTTTGCTGAATTTGTCACATAAGCTTTTGTTGGGGGATCCGAAGATGATATCGTCCACATAGATCTGAACCATCAGAATATCTTCACCATCTTCTATTCTAAATAAGGTTCTATCTATTACTCCTTTAGTGAAACCACTGTCTATCAAGAACTGAGATAATGTATCATACCAAGCTCGAGGAGCTTGTTTCAGGCCATAAAGAGTTTTTCTTAAACAGTACACCTGGTTGCCTTTTTCAAAGCCAGGAGGTTGTTCAACATAAACTTCCTCAGCTAGTACCCCATTTAAGAATGCACTCTTTACATACATCTGATACACAATAAACCCTCTGTGGGCAGCATATGCCAGAAACAGCCAAATAACTTCCAGGCGAGCGACTGGTGCAAAGGTCTCATCATAATCAATTCCTTCTGATTGTGAATACCCCTTCGCAACAAGTCTTGCCTTATTTCTGGTTATGACATTGTTCTCATCCCTCTTGTTCTTGAATACCCACTTGGTGCCTATCACATCTTGATGAGTTGGTCTGTCTACCAGTTTCCAAACCTGATTCCTCTCAAACTGCTCTAATTCTTCTTGCATGGCTAGAATCCAGCTTGCATCTTGTAGAGCTTCTTCAATTGTGGTTGGTTCCTTCAAATACAGATAGCAACAATACATGGCACTTCACCAACCTGATTTCTAGTTTGGACTCGGGCATTCGGATTGCCAATTATCAGATTAGTAGGATGGTCATTCAACCAGGTCCTTCTTTTTTGATGTATATCAGTTTCGATATTATCATCCTCATCTGATATTGAGTCACTAGTGGTTAGGAGTGGTGCAGTAATAGGATCCACTTGGCATGGACAAGTCTCAGCTGATGTTGGAATCATCATGTGTTGATGTCTGTCCACAGGAACATCAGGTGTTCCCCCTAAACCAGATGGTTCAGTTGTTACTGTCTCAGCTGTACCAGCTTCTTCATTTACAGTTGTACATACCTTTGGGTCTGATTGACCTGGTGAATCAGTTAGATCAAGTTTTGGAACATACACTGTTACGTGATCTGATCCTTTTTCTTTGATACTTAACTGATCTATTTTTTGAGCATCGGGTACCGGTTGATCTGGTACTGCTTGTTCTGAGGCAGGTTTCTCTTGTTCAGTAGATGTCTCATCAAAGACCACATGGGGTGTTTCTTCCACAACTAGGGTTCGCCTGTTGAACACCCTGAAGGCTTTGATGGTTGAAGAATATCCTAAGAATATACCCTCATCTGATTTGACTTCAAAGGTTTTCAACTGACTTTTCTCATTGTTGTGTATGAAACACTTGCACCAAAAAACATGGAAGTAAGAAACACGAGATTTTTACAATACTGACACCCTTCTCATTTTGCAATTTCTTGAGCAGCTCAGGTATCTTTGTTGTAGTCTCATTCTTCTTATACAAGAATACAACCCAGGTAAACTTGGAATAATCATCCACGATTACTAGAGTGTATTTGCGTCCGCTGAGACTAAGTGGTGTGATTGGTCCAAACAAATCCATATGGAGCAGTTGTAGTACTCTGCTGGATGCTGGTCTTGGGATCCCCTTGAATGAGGCTTTAACTTGTTTTCCCTTCTGACATGCGACACATGTTTGATCCTTAGAGAATACCTCATTTGGAAGACCCTCAACCAGGGACATCCTTGCTATCTTGTTAAGAGTTTTAAAGTTTAGATGGCTCATTCTCTTGTGCCAGAGCCAACTGCTGCTTTAGGAACTCTTAACAATCAGGCATGTATTTCTTGGACAACTGTTCCAACCTGCAGTGTAGATCGTTCCCTTCCTTGAACCAGTTAACAAAATCTGTTGAGTAGCTCGATTCTTGATAATGCACTGATCAGTCGAGAACTCAACACTGAATCCGTTGTCACAGAATTGTGAAACCGATAACATGTTGTGCTTTAAACCATCAACATACGAGACTCCAGTAACCTGTACATCATCATTCTCTAAGGTTCTGAATCCTCTGGTAAATCCAAAGTTATCATCACCAAAGAGTACACGTGGGCCTTCTTGTTCTGTGTATGAGCTGAGGAGATGTTTGTTTCCAGTCATGTGCTTTGAGCATCCACTATCGATGTACCAGATGGTTGCTTGTACACCTCCTTTATTGGTCAAACCCACGCGAACCTGCAATCAAATCAGGCTTTAGGTACCCCTGTAGGATTGGATCCTGAGGGGTTAGTGTTACTTTTCGGGATCCACACAAACAGGGCACTTCTATGGTAATCATTGAGATCAGAAGGCCTGATTTGTCTCCCATAAACATCTAAATAATCATACATCTCTTCATGTGCTCTCTGGTCAGTATGATTATGAGTGTGAACTTTGGATGAATCAGAAGACTTGGGATTTTTCTGATTGGTTTGTCTTCTTTTAATCCAGTGTGGTTCAGGTGCAGATGTCCTAGATTTCTGGTTGAAGGGATAGGTACGAATGCTACCATCAAAAGATTCATATCTCTTTTGCACAAATGGTTTCTACAGTTTACCCCTAGCTTGCTGGTTAGGCAGCTTGACCTGATTAGGTTTCAGATCAGATTTTCCCTTGAGAGGTTGTCTTTTCTGATTCCTAATCTGCTGATCAGGTTGAGGTTTCTTCAGAAGAATATGATTTTTCTGTTGATTCCTCGGCTGATGTTTGATCAGTTGAGGTCCATTTCTGTTCCCTTTCTGATCAGACACTTGTCTTACCTGTTCAGCAGGTCTGTTTCCCTTCTTTGATATAAATTTTACTTTTCGTGTATCTTGTTCAGAAACCTTCCTAAATTCACTTTTGGACTGTGAACCAGGTTGGACATGTGAGGATCCAGAAGGGCTATCAAACCCAATGCCCTTCTTATCAGTTGGCTTTCGAAAGTAGCTTGTTATTTCATCAACATATTTAGAAGCTTTTCCAAAAATCTCTACTTTCTTTCGCAAACTGTCCTCACTTTGTTTTAGACTCTCATGCAATCGGAAGAGTTCATCAAACTTAGCTTGGAGGATTTTGAGATCATCAGCTTGCTGCTTGTTAATAGCTTGCTGTTCCTTAACCAGTTTACCCTGATCAGAAGAACTGACTTTAAGAAACTCCAGTTCTACAGTCATCTTCTAAACAGTCTCAACTGATTTTAGTTCAGCAGCTTTGCTTATAGCATTTTCTTTAACAAGCTGTTTGTTCTCTGACCTCAGCTTATCGTTCTCAGCTCCCACGATAGTATAAGTGTCTACTGCATTAGAGAGATCATCAAGCAATTGCTCATTGTAGAGCTGCAGGTCAATCTCTCCAGCAGGTGTGCTCAGCACAACAGGTGTGGAAACAGAAAACACAGAAGGTTTAGAAGTTACCTTAGAATTATCAGCATCCTTAGCCATGAGGCAGATGTCGTCATCAGATGAGAACATCAGATCATCAAGGTTGTCAAAATCATCAGCATTGGTCATCAGACAGAAATCTTCTACAGATGAATAACCTGAATCTTCTGAGGGCAGATAAGAGTCATCTATCCCAGGTGTATCAGCAACCATGGATTTTATGTCTCTGTATATTTGCTCTCTTCTGTTCCTCTTATCTTCTCTTTCTTTTGGAGTCAGGTCAGGGCAATCAGCATTGTAGTGACCTGGTTTCTGACAGTTGAAACATGCTCCAGGTTCCACGAAATTTCTTCTGCTAGGTGAGTCATTCCTTCTGTAGAATCTGTCAGTTAACTTGCCAGTTTGCCTGTGATCAGAATTCCTTCTTTCTGATTTGTTGTCTCTTCTATCATCAGAACGATCATCTCTTTTCTTATAATCTCTGTGATCCTCCCTATGATCATCTCTTCTTTCACCAGATCTATTCCTTTCTTGTGATCTGTCAGAAGATCTCCTATCGATTCCTCTGCTGTTCTGATAGTCTCTATAAAATTTCCTATATTTTCCTAGTTGAATGTTGGATCTTTCAAGCTTTCTGGTCAGCAAGCCAATATGTTTAGTTTGACTCATGATGTTTCCAATAGGTTCAGTAGACTTTGAGCTGCTGTCGGCTGCTTTGAATGCAACTGCTTTTGATGTGGCAGGTGTAACTTCGGTAGGCGAGTCATCATCTTCTTCTTGACCTCTTTCAATCAGATCAAACTCATGGGCTTTAAGGCTCAGAAATAGGTTGCTTGGCTTCATCTTCGCAATATCTTGACAATCCTTTATCACTGTTACTTTCATATCTCATTTCTTTGTCAGATATCTCAAGATCTTTTAGTTGATGTCTTTGTCTGACATTTCTCATCCTAGTTCCCGAAGCTTGTTGACATACATGGTGATTCTTCCATCGAGCTGATTTATGGTTTCATTTGGCAGCATCTTGAGTTTCTCAAACTTTACCAGTTCGGCTTTCAATCTGATGTCCTTAATCAAATCATTTTCTTCGCACGTCTCAGCAAGTGTATCCCACATCTGTTTGGCTGTCTTGAGATACTTAATCTTTTCTCGTGTTATCTTGTCCATCGTCTTCATAATGAAGTGTCTGGCCACAGTATCCAGATTAGACAGTTTTCTTTCCTCGACATCCATCAGTGAAGGACTCTTTCTGATTCTGGCTCCAGTTGGAAATTCAAGATCACCTCCTTCAGCTGGGTTGTTGTAATAAATGATGATGGGTCCTTGTTCAAGAACTTCCATCATTCTGCTGCTTATCGCATCCAGATGGTTGCTCATGAGTATGGTCCAGTCAACATACTCATCAATCGAGAACTTAGGCAGATCATGATACATACCCGAAGTATTATCCATGCTGAACGTGAGTTTTGAAAATGGATGAGTTTTAAAACAGGGTTTTCAAGATCTGTTCAAGTGACCACAATGGTTCTTCCTCAAGAACCGATGATACTCAAAGTCAGTGGTCCGTAGAACCACCACTCTGATACCACTTGTAGGTCCCGAACGGGATTTCGTGAGGGCAGAAGTCTAGAGGGGAGGGGTGAATAGACTTTTGAAAATATTTTGCGTGAGATCAGGTGTGAAAGGAAGTATGCCTGATCAGAGTGCGTGTGAATCAGTTTGGACTGATATCCAACTTACTGATAGCCTGAGGGCAGATCAGTTCGGTGTCTATCAGTGTAACTGATGTGCGGAAGCTAAGTTAACCCGTGTGAAAAACCAGTTTGCTCAAATCAGATTCTGGGTGATCTGTTTTAGATCATACGACAAAGTGTCAAACTGATCAGATCAGTTGTTTGGTGCAAATCTGACCGAGACTCAAAATATGCATGTAATATTGAAACAGGTAGTGTGCAACGTGTAAAGAAGATAAGAACATATAAGTCACACCAGAATTTTATAGTGGTTCGGACAACTTGTCCTACATCCACTCTTCCCTATCAGCAGGGGCACCAACTTAACCAACTTGGACTTAGTTTAATGTGTTAGTTCAACACAGTACAATCAGATGTTTCAAGAGTTCTCACTCAACCAATCCCAGAAATCAGAAACTAGAAACCCTAGTCTGAAATCTTGCAAAACAAACTTAACCTAACTTTGTGGGTTTGGGTATAAGATTTGTTGTGTTCCAACTGGAATTCTATCCTAGTGTTTGAGTAACTTAAAGCTAAAGGATAAGAATTCTATACTAAGAACAATGAGATGAACACTTAGAAAATATTCTTGATTTTGTGTTCTTCGTGCGGAAATTGCGGATAGCTTGAGCTTGATGATAATTTCCGTGTCTTCACTATGAAGGTTGATCCAATATTTATAAACCATGAATTTAAAAAAGTCGTTGGAGAGCACTTTGAATTTGAGGTTATTTTAGGTAGATTTACAGGCTTGATTTGACGTGCTTCAGGGACGGCATGGCCGAAAGCATGTATGTTTGTCCTTTCTAGCCATTTGACTATGCAGCACCGAATCCCGCAATATCAGCTCCATATGTATGTGTCTCGTTCTCATTGGTTAACAAGTACACTTGTTCAGTGTTTGCTTTACCAACTAAGGTTGACATTCTTCTTGTCTGATTGACATCGTATGATCTGGTGAATCTTTAGTTGTCACCTGGTGTGAGCTGATCTGATCAGATAAAATTGATCAATCTACCTGATTGAGTCATCTGGTGTAAGTTGTCTTAGCACAACTTAACAAACTCTTCTTTATACTTCTGATGTAGGTCTTCTGGTCTTGATCGTCTGGTAGTCATCTGATCTTCAGGTCTTCTGATCTTCAGCTTTATGTCTTCACCTGATGATCTGACTTATCTGATCTCGTCTGGTCTTTCATTCTTCGGGACTAAATGCGTCTTCTCGATCTTCTTCAAGACTTAAATCTTTACATATTGAGTTCCCCCTCAATATGTGACCTATCTTTTACATCAGTTGTCTATACAACTCAGTTGGTCATCCTATCCTCATTCTAAGTCATCAGTCAGCTAACAGGTCTGACTGGTCCTATTACAATCTGTTTTGGAACTTCCATCAAAACTAACTACAAATTTCCCAACAGACAACATCGGCGGTCGAGTATTTTTGAGGAGACTGTCAAGCTCACCGAACATACGGAGCGGCCACTATCAGACGTCAGGGACCGAGGTGGGCTTATTCCAGGATGACCAGTGACCATCTCACTGGTGACCGGGGGGCAATTGTTGTAGCCCGATAGTCATCAGGCGACCTCCGACTGATGATGTGGCGTAACCATAGTGACTGGATCGTTATCTCGAGGCAAGAAGGACATGGCTGACCAGAGGAAGGTAATTACCCGAGGGGCGACCACCGTGGCCATGCCCACCATCCACCAGTAACCATCCACTGGTGGCCGCCATCCACTAGTGACCATCACCTGGTGGCCACCATCCACTGGTGGTCATCCGCTGGTGACCATCCACTGGTGGCCGCCTAGACGACCAGACGAACATCCACTGGTGGCCATCCACTGGTGACCATCCACCGATGGCCTCCCAGATGACCAGACGACCATCCACTGGTGGCCATTCACTGATGACCATCCACTAGTGGCCGCCTCGACGACCAGACGACCATCCACTGGTGGCGGCCCGACGACTAGATGACCATCCACTGGTGATCGCCCAGACGACCAGACGACCATCCACTAGTGGCCATCCACTGGTGACCATCCACTGGTGGCCGCCCAGACGACCAGATGACCATACACTGGTGGTTATTCACTGGTGACCACCCACTGGTGGCCGTCCCGATGACCAGATGACCATCCACTGGTGGCCACCCAGACGACCATCCATCAGTGGTCTCCCATCACAAATATGGAATGGATTAAGAGTAACTAAGGAAGCAGATTTCAAGGAGATAACCGCGGAAAGCATATCTCTCGGAGGCGATCTCGGCCCCAAATCAAGGGATTCATGCTCGGAATATCCCCTGCATTAATTATCGTCCAGAGGCCTTTCTCGAGAAGGCCCATGAAGCTTCTTGACCTACTTTGTAATCTATAAATACTAGTTGTATAACATGTTGTAAAGGATGGAAGTTTTAGGATTCTTAGACATATTATTGATATACTCCTGGCTTGGTATTGCCCCCGGACGTAGCCGAATTCCGACGAACCGGGTCACCAAGTTCTATCTTATTTCTTGCTTTCCTTCCTTTTATTATCGTATTTGATTGTTTGTACGCCTGTGGTAAATTCCGACTACAACAGTGCCTAACACCGAAAACTAAGGTTTCCTTTGGATTAAAGAAGTGCCCCATGAAGGGAAGAGTGGATGTAGGAGGAGTTCTCCGAACCACTATAAAAATACGTGTGTTCCTATTTGTTTTCATATTAGTTGTCATACATACTTTAGCAAATATGCATAACACATTCGCAAAATTTTTAAAGTCACCTCCCATTGAGATTTTACGAGTTCTAAATCGGGTTTTTCGGGACCAACAATTCATGTTAGTAATAATTATAAGAATTAAATTTGTATTTAAATATCATCCCGAATAGATCCGGGCAATTAATTCCCCAACAATATTTGGGTAGGCGGCGGCCAATAGTTGCTCAAATGTGACGTAGTTATCATGCTGGATCTCAATTAAGCAATTAATACCCTGCCTTTAAAACATTCCTCACTAAAATATGGTTTTCTCATTAATTTTATAAGATGTCTTCCATCAAAATTAAAAGTAAACCGGAGATTTTGTTCCATTGGGTATTTAAGACCAAAGTCTTTTGCTCGGATCTACATCTAACGACACTTTTATAGGGACACGTAGTGTCTCCGCTTGATGGTTGTAAACTAACTTGACTTTGTTTCACCATCCAAAGCAGGGAAACAAAAGTTAAGGGACATCCGATTGAACTGGGTTCAATCAACTAGAAATTGCAGTTTTGCAATTGGTTTAGAGACCTACCAATTTTATTATTACGGTAATCAACCAAAACAGATATTGTAATAATAAGAATGTGGATCCTAGTCCATTATAATTTATATTTGATATAAATTCGTACTCTTCCGATGAGGTCGTTGAGTATGTGAAAATAATGGAGACATAATAAATTTAAAAGGGCATGTTTATTTTGATTGCTGAATATTGATCATAGGAATTATGTGTTTTTAATTCCCGTTTTAATTTATTTCTCTAGGATTGTTGAAATGAATAACTTGTCATTGAGAAGTGTTCTGGAAACAAACAAATTGGCTGGGCCAAATTTTCTTGACTGGCACCGAAACGTGCATATGGTGCTAAGGCAAGAAAAGATTAAGTACGTGTTGGACAAGCCAATCCCTATTACCCCTGAGGCTGGTACTGAAGAGGTTGAAGCGTTTGAGGTTGAAGCTCAAAAGAAACATCAAGAGGATGCTTCCCAGGCTCAGTGTGTTATGTTGCTCGGCATAACTCCCAAGTTGCAAAGGCAGCATGAGAAGATGCTCCCCTTCGAGATGCTCAAGCATCTAAAGGATCTCTTTGATTCTGAATCTCGTTTCGAGATTTATGAAGTGATGAGAGATCTGTTCAGATGTCGGCTAGCTAAAGGAGGGAAGGTCTCCCCTCATGTATTGAAGATGATTGGGTTAATCGAGACACTTGGTCGTTTGGGCATTGAGCTCAAAACCAATGTTATTTTTTATGCCATCCTTCAGTCGCTTCCCGATTCATATTTGAGTTTTGTAGTAAACTTTAATATGAATAAGACAGAATCGACCATGCCCGAGCTTCATAACATGCTCAAGACTTTTGAGTCTTCCACTGCTAAGGAAAAGCTCGTGCTCATGGTGAGTGCTTCTACTTCTTCTGCTCCGAAAGGAAAGAAGAAGCGAAGTGGCAAGGCTAATAAGGGCTTCAAGCCTAATTTCCTCAAGCCCAAGGGTGGAATTCAAAAGAATGAGAGGGTGGACAAGGATGTATGCCTCCACTGCAAGTAGAAGGGGGCATTGGAAGAAGGGATCAAGGTTCTAGTAAAAAAAAAAGAGACAAGGTGTCTCAAACCCATCGAAATGTATGTTTGTTATTGAGATAAACATGTCCACAAATGATACTAACTGTTGGGTATTGGATACTGGTTGTGGCTCACACATTTGTACTAATGTGCAGGGTCTCAAGGATAGCAGGGCAGTTAGGCCGGGTGAAGTTGCCTTACACATTGGGAATGGAGCAAGAGTTGTTGCTGAACATGTTGGCACTTATGTTTTAGACTTATCCTCTGGTTTTAGATTAGAATTAAATAATTTTTATTTTGTTCCATCTATTACTCGCAACATTATTTCTATTCCCATGTCAGACATTGAGGGTTTTTCCTTCCATTTTGCAAGCAATAATTGTTATTTTTCACTTAATGGTGATGTTTATGGAAATGCTCCTTTATCGAATGATTTATATTTGTTGCATTGTGGATATAATGTTCTTAATATACAAAATAAAATATTCAAACTTAGTAATCATGAAAACCCAACTTACTTGTGGCATTGTAGACTTGGTCATGCAAAAGAGAAAAGAATTGCAAGGTTAAGAAAGTTAGACTACTTAACCCCATTCGACTTTGAGTCTTATGGCAATTGTGAATCTTGTCTCAAGAGAAAAATGACCAACAAACCCTTTTTTAGGAAAGGGGTTCATGCCAAATAAATTCTAGAGTTTATCCACAGTGATGTATGTGGACCATTGCCCACTTTAGCTAGGGGTCACTTCAGCTACTTCATCACTTTTACTGATGATTTCTCGAGATATGGATGCGTGTATCTTATGAAACACAAACCTGAATCTTTTGAGAAATTCAAAGAGTACAAAGCTGAAGTAGAGAAGCAACTTGGTAAGAGTATCAAGACTTTTCGATCGGATCGAGGAGGTGAATACCTTAGCCATGAATTCACTGATTACTTGAAGTTACATGGAATCCAATCACAGTGGACTCCTCCCGGAACACCGCAAATGAATGGTGTGTCTGAGGGGAGAAACCGAACCTTGTTAGATATGGTGAGGTCCATGATGAGCTTTTCCTCTCTTCCGACATTCTTATGGGGATACCCGTTACATTCTGAATAGGATTCCATCTAAATCGGTTGAGCATACACCATATGAACTATGGTGTGGCAAGAAGCCAACTTTTACACATATCAAAACAAGGGGTTGCCCCGATTGTGAAAAGATGCTTACCGATAAGTTGAAATCCAAAGGTGAAAAGGGTTACCTTGTGGGATATCCTAAGGAAACTAGAGAATATTACTTCTATCTACCTGAGAAACAAACAGTGATTGTTTCTAGGAAGGCCAGGTTCCTCGAAGAAGACTATGTCTTTAAGGAACAAGATCGTAAGATGATAGAACTTGAAGAAATTCAAGAACCACAGCTTAACCGAGGATTGATGATTTGTCAAAGAAACGTGACAAAGAATCAGTGGGAGCATTCAGCAACTCTCATGGTGGAAGTTTATCACTAAGTGATCCTCTTTCAGCCAGTGGGAGCGTAATTGGAGTTGCATTGCCTTCGCAACGAACTCCAAGTGGGCTGAATGAGAACAAAATAGTTCAAACTCCCTCCTAAGAGGCATCTGAAAGTTTAGCTCTTGAGGACTCTCCGGACATTGATGAAATCGATGCACCACAAAATTTTCACGATCAGAATGTACAACCTACACAACCACAGCTCCGTAAGTCTATTAGGACTCGTAATTCACCCACTAGATATTATGGTTTCCTCGTAGAGGAACATGATGACGTGGAGATCCTAAATAAAGACGATCTTAGAACTTACACTGAGGCAACAATAGATGTTGACTCAGAGAAGTGGTATGAAGCCATGAAATCCGAGATGGACTCGATGTACACCAATCAAGTCTGGGACTTGGTTGAATTGCCGAAAGGGGCTAGACCCATAGGTTGCAAATGGGTCTTCAAGCGTAAGACTAATGCAAACAACAAAGTACAAACCTACAAGGCTAGGTTGGTGGCGAAAGGATATAGTCAACGCGAAGGCATTGACTATGCAAGACTTTCTCACCAGTTGATATGATCAAGTCCATTCGAATTTTACTTGCGGTAGCAGCACACCTCAATTATGAGATTTGGCAGATGGACGTCAAAATAGCTTTCCTCAATGGTAACATTGACAAGGAAGTGTTTATGACTCAACCGGAAGGTTTCATATCTAAGCCAAAATCTAATCTTGTGTGCAAGCTTAAACGATCCATTTATGGATTGAAGCAAGCTTCTAGGAGTTGGAATATCCGATTTGATGAAGCTGTCAAATCCTTTGACTTCATCAGAAATTCAGAAGATCCATGCATTTATCGTAAACGCAACGGGAAGAATATTGTCTTCATAGTCATATATGTCGATGACATATTGATTATGGGAAACAATATCCCGCTTATGCAGTCAGTGAAAGATTGGTTATCAAAGACCTTCATGATGAAGGATCTTGGTGAAGCCTGCTACATCTTAGAGATCAAGATCCACATGGGATAGATCCAAGAGGATGTTGAGGCTGCCATAGTCCACCTATGTAGACGAGGTGTTGAAGCGTTTTGCGATGGAGAACTCTAAGAGAGGGTCTCTGTCGACAAATCATGGGATAAAGCTGTCAAAGAATGATTATCCTTCAAGTGAAGCAGATATTTAGCACATGAGTTGGTCCCGGTGCAAACGAGTCTCACACGTGTATGGAGGGGAATACACGTGTTTAGTGATTTTTTAAAAAACTTTTTCTTTACTGAGATCAGATGGGTCAGGTTGTCCTGAGAATTTTGCCCTGAGAAGCACAAATCGCCCTGAGTCAAAGTCTACTGAGACAATGATCCTGAGCAGCTTTCAGAAGCTTCAGATTAGCCCAACTGATCCTGAGTTTTTCAGAGATCCTGAGAAGCTTCGATCAGATAATTATCTTACTGAATACTCAGTAGAGTTAGTTCAGTTTGGTAACTATCTGTTCTAGCTAATCAAGAGTGCGGAATGGTTGGCCCTAAGTTTATACTCATTTTAGCTTGCTGAAAATCTCTTCCTCAGTAAAATAGTGGTTAAGGCTGTGATCAATTTGATGCAGTTTCAGTGGATTGATTCCAACTGAATATCAGTAAAATATGCTTTCAGTGAAAACATGCAACAGATACAATGCAATACAGAAATCAAACAACACAGCAATTATAGTGGTTCAGAGACTCAAGCTCCTACATCCACTCTCTCTGATCTTCAGAGAAATTCCTTAACACACTTCCTAAAGCTTTCAGGCTGACTCACTGCAGCTCACTCACTTTTCTACCTTGAGTTTTCTGGCTGACTCACTGCAGCTTACTAACTCAACACACACAAGTTTTCAGACTACCACAAGTAGCTTACTAACTTCTCCTCTAGAGTTTTCTGGCTGACTAACCTGCAGCTTACTCACTCTTTACAACTATAACTCACCAACAATACACACACACAAACTACCTTATCAAAGGGTTTGGGTTTGGGTTGGTTTCCAACTAGGGTGAGATATACTTTACAATATGAACAAATACAAAGGCTGGGATATCTCTCTAAGCTTAGGATAAATCTATCAAATCTTAGGCTTAGTGAATGAGCTCTCTCCAATGTGAAACACTTGGGAAATTCTAGGGTTTTCGAGTGCTTCAATTTGCAAGAATACGAATGAGCTCTTGAGTTGCTGAAATATCCCGTAACCTCTCAATGATGAATGTCACTGGTATTTATAGGCAACTTCTCCAAGGTCACTCCTTAAAAAACTATCCGTTGGAAGAGATAACATCAAGAGTTTCCTCCTCTGGTTATTGATGAACGACTATTTTTAGGGTTTGAACACTCCCTTGCATGTTTTAGGCAATATGCAACTTTGTAGCCAATCACCAATTTTTGCAGTCTGGAACATAGTGCTAATGACAAAATTCAGTGTCCTATCGCTTTCAGTGTCAGTAAAGTACAGTGTTGTCTTCCTCTGATTGGTTCTTGTCTTCAGTGAATGTAGACAAACAGAACGGCTCTTTTAGGTCAATCTCTCTGAATGAGACAACCTTAAACAACACTTAGACTTAGTTCCTTTTGTTTGCACTTGAATGTTTTGGGCAATATCTATTCTTCTGAAAATGTGTGTTTTCCCCAGTTTTGTATGTATTCAGATAGATATTTCTTCAGTGCCTCTGAACATTCAGGTCTTCCTGAGTCTTCAGTAACTACTGAGTTTTCAGTAACTTCTGTGTTTTCAGTATCTTCCTTAACTATTCTATACTGAAACCTGACTCAGACTATCAAGATTATCCTGAACATGTCATACTCAGGGGTTTTGGGATCTAATCAAAATTCTTTATTAAATTCATCTCCCAACAATTTCCCCCTTTTTGATGATGCCAAAACTATCTTTTTACATTTAAGAAAACCCAACCTATACTCAGGTTTCAGTTATCTATTACAATCCAAAATGGCATAACCCAATAATTTCAAACACGATGGCATATCAAATAATTAAAGACATGTAAGAAGATAATGAGATATTATCTTTGAGCATAAAAGATAAACTTTTCATTGATAAGAGATAAGAATTACATAGTACAATGAAAATCAAAAACATTCAGAAGTACATAGTCTTCAGTCTTCTTCCACCTCATCATCTGGCACTTCCAAGTTGAACATCCCATAGTACCTCTTCTTCAGTTCATCTCTTGCCTTGATGATTTCTGGGTTGTTTCCTGTTAGGCCTAGCTGAAGAGCATACTGAGCAATTTCTTGAGAAATGGCAGCTTCATTCACATAGCCATTCTTAAATCTTGGAGCCGGGTACATATATGGTCCTGGAGCCATAATCTGAGTATTGTCTTCATCTGCCCAATTGATCCACTTCTGCAGATACTCAGGATAAAATGTTAGCAGATACTGAATGAATGCTTCATTTTTATCTGAGTTGCTCCCCCTCCATTCCCTCAGAATTTCATAATAGAACCAGAAGGTTCTCTTGATTTCCTCCAATGCATCATTGATCTGTAAAGGCATCCACTTATCAATGTGCGGCCACTTCTGAGTCTTCTCAGTACCTCTCCTTTTGCCAATGAACTTTTTGAAACCACCTCTTCTTTTCTGCTCTTCTTCCTTCTTCTTTCTGATCAGTGGAGCACCTGAGACCGAAGCAGCAGTTCTCTTCTCTTTTTCAATCTGCAAGGCTCTCAGAGTTTTCTTGGTGTCGAAGGTTTCTTTCTGAGCTTCAGTTTCTTCTCTTTCTGGTTCTTCCTCGGATTCTTCAAACTCCATAATCAGTTTCCTCTGAGTAGGCTTTGTTGCTTTTGCTCTTTTCTTCTTTTCTTACTCAACAAAAGCTACAGCCTTTCACTTTTCAGGTCTGACTTGGGTTTCACCAGCTTTGCTTGTTTCTACTCTCCTTCTTTCAATCATTTTCTCTTCTATAATTTCCTGAGTCGTTTGTTCTGATGTCTGAGTGTGGCCAGGTTCTTCAGCTTCTCTGAACTTCAATTTTTCAGTGGCCTCAATCTCACTCAGAGCATCCAAGATCTTCTTTGCATCAGCTTCTTCTATGGCTTTCTTCTCCAAGGTCTGTGCCAACAACTTATCCAATTGACCTTTTGAACTCGATTTTTCCCCCATTTTGGCATCATACCTTGGGAGAAGTTGGGTCACTGCATTATCCATGTGGTATTGCTCTTTGCCCAAACTGCGCACTTCCCCAGCCAGTTGATCATGCTCATCCTCTAATCTCATCATGTAGTTCTTGGCCATTGAGAATTCTTCTGAGAGTGGAGCAAACTGTTTTGAGACGACATCATGCATCATTTATGTCATCTTGGTCATGAGCAGGGATCCCATTTCCTCAAAAGTTGTCTTGATCATCGTATCATTCTTCTCAACCAGTTTAGCTTCAAGATAAGCAGTTCTGTCTTGGTACATTTTCTCCATATCTGTATTGAGCTCTGTCCTTACTCCCTCAATTTTCCCTTCCAGAACAGTCATTTTGTCTGAGAGAGTTGTTTGCACTTGCAGCATATCAGATGATGAACTCAGATTGTCCAACTTTTGAGTTTGACCAGCCAGTGTTACTTCCATCTGAGTCATCTTTTCCACCATTGGCTCTATCTTCTTTAGTTCATCCAGGATTGGTGTTAGATCAACCACTGGAGTTTGAACAACTGGTTCCAACTGAGTTGAATGCTCCAATTGAGCCTCAGTCTGCATACCATAAACAACAGATTTAAAGATAGGTGCTTCAGTAACTTTGGCATAATTTACAATAGTGCCAAAATGTACCTGAAGAGTGCTAACTTCAGTCTGAGGTTGTCTGGTATCAGTCTACTCAGTGTCATCTTCTTTTTGCATATCATTCTGAATTCCTTTTTCTTGTTCAGGTTCCTTCTCTTTCTCAGGTTCGGTTTCTTTCTCAGGTTCCCTTTCTCCTCCTTGATCTCTTTATTCTTCCTGATTATGAGAACTGGATTCACCAGCCTAAGCATTCTTCTTATCAGCCACCTTTCTTTTCACAAGCTCGTCAAAGTCAGCAACTTTCATCCTGTGCTTGGTCTTTCTGAAGCCTGAGAACTCTGTTAACACAGCAGTTTCAGCATTCCACCAGTCCTCTTCTCTGAAGGAGGCTATGTTTAGCATCTCTGGAAGTGTTTGGTTCAGAATATAAATGGTTGTTCTAAGCCTGAAGAAGAGATCCTGAAGGTCAGGATAAGCGCTCAGCTCAGGGTATCTGTCTAGGATGAACCGTTCCCCTTTGCTTCGCCATTCAGTTTCTTCTGCCTCTCCCTTCTTTAATTCTGGGCTCTCAGGAACAGTAGGCTCAGATTTTATAAGTTGTAGTGCTGATGGATCGAGAAAAGGTTCATTCAGGAGGGCATCCAGGTTCAGCAATTCCTGAGGTTCAGATTGGTCTGAAGTCTGAGATGGTCTTTCTTCTGTTGTGATCTGAAGTCCTTTGAAAATTTCTTGAGAAATTTTGTCAGAGCTCAGAGAGGTTTCAAGTACCTCTGAGAATACATGTTCCTCAGTTTCTTGCTCCTGTACATTCTTCACCACCTGAGCAAGAACCCGAAGTGGAGATTTCATCCCTTGCTGATCTTCAGTTTGAGTTTCTTCAGATTCACTGGCCTCCTTTTCAGCAAAAGTATGAAGCCTTTTTCGCTTCTGAGGAGCCAATGCTTGCTTCTTCAGCTTTTCTCCTTTCTCCCTCTTGAGTTTCATTAGGGCTTTCCCCCTGGCTTGCTTAGCTTCTTCTTCACTTTCCTCAGTGGATTTCTGAGAGGTTTGTCTAGTTTCCCTGATTTGCTCAACCATTGAAGTATCCTCCTCAGTCTCTTCTTCACTAGTCTCCTCCTGAGACTCAGTAATTTTCTCTTTATTTTCCCTCAAAGTCTTCTTAGTTGGTTTGAACATGATTTTTGATCTTGGAAAAAAGGTTGTATTGGCAAAGATGTCCTCCTCTTCTCTACATGTTTCCAAGATAAACGCAATTTTGGTTGCATGTAGGATTTTTCCTTTAATCACCACAGAACCATTCACCTTTTGAATGTGCTTGGCTTGATCACTGATCACTTTTATCAAGTAATGCAACCAATTAAATGCCCTTGAAGGTGAGTCTTCAATCGCCGCCATTAACCTCAACTTAGGATTGCTTATCTACTCGAAACTACCAGATCCACTCATAATACATTTGCTCACAATATCTAAAAGTACTCGATATTTAGGTTTCAAATGCTTTTTATTCAATGTATCTTCAAACTTTACCGGATGCTCAGCAATTTGATCCAAATATTCTTGTTCCCTACCCACCATGTACAAAGTAGGGTCTTCCCCTCGGTCATTCAGCTCATATATGGCATTCAAATTCTTAGGGATAATATATAACTCCCTAACAAAATCCACATACTTTTCCATCCGCACTAGATGCGACACCATAATTTTAGAGTCTATGCAATTTTCTTCATCTAATTGCATATTAGCAACAAACTCTATTACCTCTTTGGTGTATTCGGCATCTAGTTGATTTGTGACCAGACAGGTAAGCTTTGCCAATCGGAGCATGTGTAACGCCTCCTCCTCGTGGGCTGCGTTGGATGTGCTTTCTAGAGAAATGACATTTTCGTAACGGGTTTGTTGGTAACTGCAAGTTTGTGATAGACAGAGAGCGTCATTTTGGTGATTTTTAGTGAAGGGTTTTTGGAAAGTGGAGAACTTTGGGTAATCGGAGATTTTTGGGAATACAGAGTATCGTGAAGATGAAGGTTTTTGAAATAGGGCTTGAATGAAGTCTTTGTAATGGGTATAAGACTTTGATTTATGGAAAATCGTATGGATTAAGAAATTGACGGTCAAGATTAAAACTGGCTAAAACGGGTAATTGAAAGGATGATTTCGCAAGTACTTAGCCGCCAATTTATCCTTATTGGTGAATAATGAACAGTGATTTAATTACTGTTCCTGCAGACCATTGACTTTCCTCGAGAATTTCAAACGTCCCGCCCAATTATTTCCTCAGGTGTTTTATCATTTATTGCCAATGATTTATGAGATTCAGTTAGACAATAAATGTGGTGCATGAGTCAATACTTCTTCAGACTAATTATAACCGTCAGTCTTACTGAGTTTTGACCTTGATAAAATGTCAGTATAAAAATGAGTACTGAACTTCAGGATTACTGAGTTTCCCGAGACTCAGTGTTCAGGACCTTCATTTTATCCTGAGTTTTTCAGTAGAACTTGAAAAACTTCATGCATCTGAAAACCTTCAAATTTTCAGATTTGCCGTATTCACCTGGATCCAACATACCTAATTCAACTGATAGTTCCTAAAATCTTGCTTCAGCCAAAGGTTTAGTCAAGATATCAGCTCTCTGTTTATCAGTATGAATTTTCTCCATTCTGATATCCTTCTTTTCAACATGATCTCTAATGAAGTGATGTCTGATATCAACATGCTTACATCTGGTGTGCAATACTGGATTTTGTGTAATAGCAATTGCACTATTATTATCACAAAATATAGGTACTTCATTGGCTATAATCTTATAATCCCTCAATTGTTGTCTGAGCCAAAGAATCTGTGCAGAACAGCTTCCTGAAGCCATGTATTCAGCTTCAGTAGTGCTGGTTGCTACTGAGGTATGTTTCTTTGAAAACCATGATATCAGTTTACTTCCAAGAAATTGACAAGTTCCTGTGGTAGACTTCCTGTCAATTCTACATCCTCCATAATCAGCATCTGAATAACCAGTTAATTCAAGGTTATCATCAGTTGGATACCATAATCCTCTATTCACAGTGCCTTTAAGATATTTCAGAATCTTTTTGGCAGCCTCCATGTGACTAGCCTTAGGATTAGCTTGGTATCTTGCACATATCCCAATAGCAAATGTTATATCAAGCCTACTTGCTGTGAGATAGAGCAATGATCCAATGATCCCTCTATAATCAGTGTGATTTACTGATTTGCCTTCAGGATCAGGATCCATCTTGTAGTTAGTATTCATGGGAATTTTAACTGGATTGCAATTCTGTATACCATACTTAGCAATCAGATCTCTGGTGTATTTTGCCTAATTGATGAATATTCCTTCCTTAGTTTGTTTCACCTGAAGTCCAAGAAAGAAATTCATCTCCCCCATCATAGACATTTCAAACTTTCCTTTCATCAGGGTATAAAACTTCTCACACAACTGATGATTTGGAGATCCAAATATGATGTCATCCACATAAATCTGAACTAGTAAGATATCCTTCCCATCTTCTATCCTGAACAAGGTCCTATCAATAGTTCCTTTGATAAAATCATGGTCAGTAAGAAATTGAGAAAGGGTATCATACCATGCTCTGGGTGCTTGTTTGAGACCATACAAGGCTTTCTTGAGCCTGTAAACTTGGTCATTCTGACAAAATCCTGGAGGTTGTTCCACATATACTTCTTCCTTAAGCACACCATTCAGAAATGCACTTTTCACATCCATTTGATAGACTGTGAATTTCATGTAGGCAACATATGCAAGAAACATTCGGATGGCTTCTAGTCTTGCAACAGGTGCAAAGGTTTCATCATAATCCAAGCCTTCTTCTTGGGAATAACCTTGTGCAACTAGCCTTACATTGTTTCTCACAATGTTGTTGTTTTCATCTCTCTTATTCTTGAACACCCACTTAGTTCCAATCACATTGTGCCTCTTAGGTAGTCATCCACTACCGCCAAACTTCATTTCTTGTGAACCGATTCAAAGCTCTTCTTGCATAGTAATCGGAAAAAAAGAATCTTGAAGAGCTTCTTCAATCTCAAGAGGTTCTTTTTTAGGATAAAGAAATGAGTAACAAAGCACTTTCTCCATGGAACCTTCTTGTTTTAACTCCTTCTGATAGATCGCCACAATCTGACTTGTAGGATGACTATCCAACCATCTTCTTCTCGGATGTTCCCCTTCAAGAGTATCCTCGTGGTTTCGTAAATGTTAGGTGATTCGGGTAAATCATCAAATTCAGGAACAAAGAAAGGAGAGAGTGAATCATCTTCCTCTTTAGGGAAATTCCATCACCAAGATAACTAACCGTCAAAGACATTTGTTCCCCCTTGGTTGATAGATTAAGAGTTTGCCTTTATTTGTGACCACATCTTCATCGGCATTACATACCGAGAAAGCAAACTATTGGTAAACCGATATGTTGGCTTTCCTTATGGAGAATTGTCATCCCGAGTATTTCCATCCACGAGTTTCTTTTTATCCGAGTCGATTCACTCCAATTTAAAAGTGATTGACTTTTTCTTTCTTTTAGTTCAGAGGATGTTTTTATCATTCTTTTTCAAAGCTTGAACATCGGGTGATCCTCTTGGTCGGGTTCTCCGAAGTCATGTTCCTGCTTTTCTTCAACACAAGTAGATTCATCAAAAACCACATGAGGTGTTTCTTCCACAATAAGAGTCCTACAGTTGTAAACTCAAGGGTTTCTTGACTTCCGTAATATCCTAAGAATATTCCTTCATCGAACTTTGCTTTCAAAAAGTTTTCAATGATCTTTACCATTATTGTGTATGAAACACTTTGCAACCAAACACATTTAAAAAAAATTCAAACAAGAGGCTTCCTTTTCACTCCACAAAACTCATAATGAGTTTTTCCTTGATTCTTGGTCAAGATGGATCCATTCCGAGAGTAGCATGCAAAGTGTTGATAGCTTTTCAAAAAATCTCTTAGGAATATCGCCAGAATCATTGTTCTTGCAGCTTCTTTCAGAGTCCTATTTCTTCTTTCAGCAACACCATTTTGTTGCGGAGTCCTTGCAGCTGATGTTTCATGAGCTATTCCATTTGTTGCACAATAATCAGATATAATATGGTTGATAAATTCAGTTCCTTTATCTCGTCGATTTTGACCATTCTTCGATTCTTTTCAAGATCGAGTCTTTTCAAAGAGTTCGCATTCTTTTATTCGAGTCTCTTTTCATCGAGTAAGAATATGACCCATGTGTATCTAGAGTAGTCATCAACTACCACAAGTGTATATTTCCTGTCATTAGTGCTCACAGGTGTCACTGGACCAAAGAGATCCATATGTAAGAATTGTAGAATTCAGTCAGTAGAAACTTTTACTTTGCTTTTGAATGATGCTCTGATTTGTTTTCCTTTCTGACAAGCATCACAAATATGATCTTTACTGAATACTTCATTGGGTAACCCCCTCACAAGTGCTAATCTTGCAAGTTTGTTCAGGGTTTTGAAGTTTAAGTGATTCAACCTTTTGTGCCACAACCAACTGGTATCAGTAGAACTTTTTGCAACCAAACATGTATCTTTAGGAGATAATTTCCAATCAGCAAGATACACATTTCATTTTCTACTACCAGTCAGTAATATTTGTTGTGAAGTATTGTCTTTCACATAACATAAGTTATTTGAGAACTCAACACTGAATCCTTTATCACAGAATTGGCTGATAGAAAGCAAATTATGCTTTAAACCAGACATATATGAAACACCATGAATATGAACAAAATCCATTTCAAGAGTTCCATATCCTTCAGTCTGTCCTTTGGAGTTGTCTCCAAATGTAATTTGAGGGCCTTTTTGCTCAACATAGTCAGTGAGTAATTATTTATATACTGTCATATGTCTTCAACATCCACAGTCCAGGTACCATGCAGCAGGAGCCAATTCATTTCCACTCATCAGGGCTATGTTGTCTTCATTCAGCTCAGTGCCCTTTTTCTTCACCTCCTCCACAGCAACAAGGCAGACATCATCACTGTCACTATCTGAGAATATCTCATCTGAAGAACTGGATCCTTCTTCAGATTGTTCTTCTTCTTCTGCAATTATAGCCTTCTTGCTAGATATCTTTCTGTCTCTCTTGGCTTGTCTCTCCTTTCTTTCTTTGGCACTCAGCTCAGGACAGTCATACTGGAAGTGACCTTTTTTCTGGCAGTTGTAGCATCTGTTGGTATCATCATCCTGATCACTTTCCTCCTTGGTCTTGGAGTCCTTCTTCCTGGATGAGGAACCTTCAGCTTTGTGGTCCTTCAATTTCTCAGTGGATCTGTCCTCAGCCTCTGGGTTATTCCTGTTCTTGTACCTGTGGTTCCTGTAATATTTCTTATATTTTTCATATCTGCTATTCAGTCTTTCAAACCTCCTTGCCATCAGTACTAGCTTATCCTCTTGCTCATCCTGATTTTTGGCAAGTGAGTTCTCAGACTCTCTAGATTTACAGGATTTCTCTTTGGCTTTAAAGGCCACATTTTTGCTAGACGAAGAATCATCTTTGCTATCAGATTTCTTAGTTTTCTTGTCAATCACAAACTCATAAGCTTTCAGTTCAGAGAAAACTTGTTGGTATGGCATGGAATCAATATTTTTGGTGTTTTCAATTACCACAGCATGTGTATCCCATTTTTTAGACAATCCTCTAAGAATTTTTAATGTTACTTCTCTCTGTGGGTATCTTTTCCCAAGAGCATTCAGATTATTCATAATGCTAGTGAATCTGACTTCCAGTTTGTCAATGGATTCACCATCTTCCATTTCAAAGCTATCAAACTTTCCAATAGCAACAGAAAGTTTGTTTTCTTTAATATGATATGTGCCTTGACACATGATAGCAAGTGTGTCCCATATTTCTTTTGCAGTTTCACAGTGAGAAATCATCCCCATAACACCATCATCAATAGTGCTATATAGAGTATTCTTAGCAATGTAGTCCAAATTGACTAACTTTCTCTCATCAGGAGTAAGTTGATCATCAGGTTTTGGGAATTCATCTCTGGGATCATTCCTCTCAGTATCAGTAATTCTGGGATTCACAACAGTGTATTTGAATGGTCCTTCAGAAACCACTCTCCACATCCTTTCATGTTTGGAATACAGATGAGCCTGCATTCTCAGTCTCCATAGGTCATAGCTCTCAACAAAGAACATGAGAAGTTTCTTAGAAGGCATGATGAATGAGCCTTGTAAGATATCAGCAATAAGATCTATTCAGTAGACCACCAAAGTCTTTCAGCAAATAGACTATGGCTACCAAAGCAAGTGGTCAAAATGAACCACTACTCTGATACCACTTGTTGGTCCCGGTGCAAACGAGTCTCACACGTGTAGGGGGGTGGGGGGGAATACACGTGTTCAGTGATTTTTTAAAACTTTTTCTTTACTGAGATCAGATGGGTCAGGTTGTCCTGAGAATTTTGCCCTGAGAATTTTGCCCTGAGAAGCACAAATCGCCCTGAGTCAAAGTCTACTGAGACAATGATCCTGAGCAGCTTTCAAAAGATTCAGATTAGCCCAACTGATCCTGAGTTTTTCAGAGATCCTGAGAAGCTTCGATCAGATAATTATCTTACTAAATACTCAGTAGAGTTAGTTCAGTTTGGTAACTATCTGTTCTAGCTAATCAAGAGTGCAGAATGGTTAGCCCTAAGTTTATACTAGTTTTAGCTTGCTGAAAATCTCTTCCTCGGTAAAATATTGGTTAAGGTTGTGATCAATTTGATGCAGTTTCAGTGGATTGATTCTAACTGAATATCAGTAAAATATGCTTTCAGTGAAAACATGCAACAGATACAATGCAATACATAAAGCAAACAACACAGCAATTATAGTGGTTCAGAGACTCAAGCTTCTACATCCACTCTCTCTGATCTTCAGAGAAATTCCTTAACACACTTCCTAAAGCTTTCAGGCTGACTCACTGCAGCTTACTCACTTTTCTACCTTGAGTTTTCTGGCTGACTCACTGCAGCTGACTAACTCAACACACACAAGTTTTCAGACTACCACAAGTAGCTTACTAACTTCTCCTCTAGAGTTTTCTGGTTGACTAACCTGCAGCTTACTCACTCTTTACAACTCTAACTCACCAACAATACACACACACAAACTACCTTATCAAAGGGTTTGGGTTTGGGTTGGTTTCCAACTAGGGTGAGATATATTTTACAATAAGAACAAATATAAAGGCTAGGATATCTTTCTAAGCTTAGGATAAATCTATCAAATCTTAGGCTTAGTGAATGAGATCTCTCCAATGTGAAACACTTGGAATTCTAGGGTTTTCGAGTGCTTCAATTTGCAAGAATACGAATGAGCTCTTGAGTTGCTGAAATTTCCCGTAACCTCTCAATGATGAATGTCACTGGTATTTATAGGCAACTTCTCCAAGGTCACTTCTTAAAAAACTATCCATTGGAAGAGATAACATCAAGAGTTTCCTCTTCTGGTTATTGATGAACGACTATTTTTAGGGTTTGAACACTCCCTTGCATGTTTTAGGCAATATGCAACTTTGTAGCCAATCACCAATTTTTGCAGTCTGGAACATAGTACTACTGACAAAATTCAGTGTCCTATCGCTTTCAGTGTCAGTAAAGTACAGTATTGTCTTCCTCTGATTGATTCTTGTCTTCAGTGAATGTAGACAAACGGAACGGCTCTTTTAGGTCAATCTTTCTGAATGAGACAACCTTAAACAACACTTAGACTTAGTTCCTTTTGTCTGCACCTGAATGTTTTGGGCAATATCTATTCTTCTGAAAATGTGCGTTTTCCTCAGTTTTGTATGTATTCAGATAGATATTTCTTCATTGCCTCTGAAGATTAAGGTCTTCCTGAGTCTTGAGAACTCATCGAGTTTTTCATAACTTCCGAGTCTTCAAGAATTCGAGTCTTCATGTCTTGAGATCTTTCATGTCTTGAGATCTTAAGTCTTCAGAAGTCTCCGAGTCTTGAGTTCTTGATATCTTCGAATCTTCAAGTCTTCAGTATCAAAACCTAATTAATATTTGCTGACTATACATTGTGCAGATATCTTCCTTAACTATTCTATAGTGAAACCTGAACATGTCATACTCAGGGGTTTTGGGATCTAATCAAAATTCTTTATTAAATTCATCTCCCAACAACATGAAAGATGCCCCATATGCATCTGCAATTAGGTCAATCATGCACGCCATGACTTGCACTAGGCCCGATGTGGCCTACGCTGCCAGCATCACTGGTAGATACCAACAGAATCCGGATAAGTCTCACTGGATTACTATCAAGACCATTTTGAAGTATCTTAGACGAACTAAAGAATGTTTCCTTGTCTACGGTGGGACACCAAAACTAAGAAGAATCGCCTATTACCGACGTGAAAGTTTTTCGATCTGACTGTGATGATTACAAATCACAGTTAGGTTATTGTTAGTGTTAGTGTCCTAGAGACAATCCTTTGTAAGGACATAATACTAAGATAATATTCAGTTTATATTTAATATTATTGTTTATTTAATATTAAATGTTTGGTAACATACGAATATCATGTTTGATTGTTTGCATATATTCTTATTTGTGTTCCCCTGAATCACTGCTGTCATTGAGTGAGTGAGAACTCAGATGACCTAAGCATGATTCTCAAATAAGCCTCGATCAAGGATCATCAAGAATGAGATATTGATGACGCAATGGAGATTGGTGTGCGATCTGCATCATACTATTAGAGAGTGTAGTAAGATCTCACTTACTACGATATACTAGGTATATCATGATGGATGCACATATACTTTAGAGGGTATCGGTATACCCATCCTAGAAACCATTTAATGTAATTCCATAATACATGTGTCTACGGGTGTCTCGGTTTGATGTAAGTCCACAATATGTGTCTACGAGTGTCTCGATTAGTGGGAGCGATGCGATACTCCTTTGACTTGAGGTCAATACGCACGACATGTGTGGAGTGATATACTTAGACCATGACCGATGCTTGCACCCTTCCATGGGTAGATATGGCTTGGATTGGGTTCATCACGAAATGCATGTGCGTGGTAGTTGAGTCAAGAATAGGATTCATTCCTCAATGTGGATTTAGAGAGAATACTCATCTTCTCGTCATAATTGGATCTAAGTCGTCGGCCGACGCGCATCAGCTTAGACTTTGTGGCTAAGTGTGATTTACTTGATCAATTAGTGATTGGAGATAATATGATTAAGTTATTTGAATAGACAATTCATCAAGTTCAAGACTTAATCGAGTATTCGTGAATGAAAGGAAGATATCAAGATAGACTACATATTGCAGGTAGTTTCAGATTCTTTGCAACGTACCTCGTATATTGAGATTGTCTGATTTATTGTCTAGGGTTCAATTAAGACTGTTAGTTTGACTAACCGCTAGATATACGAGGGCCTATGAGTCACACAACAAGTAATAGTTGTTTACAGATTAGAGCTGGTGATTAAATATCATATTGGATATGGATATTTAATTTATGGAGAAATTAATAATATATTAATTTAGAATTAATTATTATTAATTAATTAATTTGGAATTAATTAAAGTTATTTAATTAAATTAGATTTAGTTAAAAAAGATTTCCCAACAATAATATATTTAGAATGTTATTGTAGGATTTTATATATAGGGAAATAAAATCTCTACATATTTATTTATAATATGGGACTTTCTCTATATGGAAATTAAATCCCTACAAATTTATTTCTTGTTTTGGGCCTGCTTAAGAATTAAGCCAGGTCTCCACTATATATACTAGTTCATGGGAAATCCTAAATAGACAAGATAATACAAAAGTATTACTTCTCCATAAAACCTAGATTTAGGATTTTCCTAGCAAATCCATCTCATGGTTCAAGGCTGGCAGAACACTGCAGATCTGTGAGCAATTGTTACGTGGATACCATAGTTGAAGAATCCTGTCTCGAATCCTGTTACGAATTCTTGTAAGTATTCTTTATGTATCCTGTCAATCAATTATGCAATTACGTGTTTGTTGTTGGTGAACTGTTTATTCCACTGCGCATGTTTTACGTGAATTACGTGCCTATAAATTCCAACAGTGGTATCAGAGCCAGGTTCTTGATGATTGTGTGATTGAATTGGTTTTAATTTTTAATTTTTTTAAACCGGTGTGTTTGATCCGTTTGACCAAACCGCACCACACATATGTTTGTGTATTGGGGTATGTTTATTAGATAAACAAAACCCTTGTTTGTTTTTGTTGCATAACTCGTCTTCTCCAATACGCTAAAGGTTTTCCGGGAAAACCTCCCCATCACTCCTTGCTCCTGAATCGCGCCACCCGGCCTTGCGGGCGACACGCGATGGCGCTCGAGTGAGCGGCTTCAAGCCGCAACTCGCGTTGCTCATGTAAGCCCGCACCGTTGCGTGCTACGGCGGATTGGACCCGCCGCGGCGTGACCCGCCTTCATCGCGACTCACAGCGGTGCTCCCTATTTCGCTTCGTCTTGAGGGTGGTCGTTCACGACTCGTGTCGATGCAACCCGATTCGCTTCAATTCATGGTAGAGCACCACCGACTCATTTCATTCAAGGGTGGCGCTCCTTGATCTCGCTCGATGTATGGCGGCACGCCTCTGTTTTGATATGATTCGAGGCGGTGCACCACCGAATCGCTCGATTTCACATTTGAACCCCTCTAGTTGAATTCGATTCGAAGGACAACGTCCCTGTGCGCGTCCCTCTGTTTCGCTCGTGGCGGTGAGTCGCCCGCATGCGCCTAGCGGCGGAGGTGACTCGCATGCGCACACATTGCACCGATTGATGTTTTGTCCCTTTGGGTTTTTGCGTACTGTTGCCTGTAAATTTTGATTGGGTTGTTCTTTAAATTGATTAAAACTGTGATTAATCGAACACTAATGGTTAAACATGTTCTACGAGTTATTTGGAATAATTCTGATGAACTGTGATGAATTATTGGATGGTTTTGGTTGATGCTGGTTGACCCGATTGGAAACGGTTTTGGAAACTGGGCAGTGATGAGGGGAAGGACTGTGCCGAAATTGGATTTTGGGCAGACCCTTCCATGCAATTTTGGAAATTTGCACATGAGCCCATGACAAAATTAAAATAAAATAATAATTTTTGGGATTTATGAATTAATTTTGAAAATTAAAATTGTTGGTTGGACCAAAAGTTAAAATTAATTGGATTAATTATTTTAGTAATTGGAATTAATAATTATTGAATTAATTTTTTTAAAATTGGATTTTGAATTTTTTATTTGATAATTTTAATAAATTACTAAATCCCACTTGGTTAACTTATTTAGTTCGTTAACGCATTTATAGTCCGCATTATAACTGTTTGGGTCCGCGGCACCCAATAATTGTCGGACCGTATTAACTATTTGGGTAGATGACGCCAATATAAGTGTTAGTCCGTGTAAAATCATGTTTGGGTAGGCGGCGCCCAATAATTGCTCAAATGTGATGTAGATTAACATGTTGGATCTCGGTTAAGCAATTAATACCCCGCCTTAAAAACGTTCCTCACTTAAAATATGGTTTTCTCATTAATTTGAAACGATGTCTTCCATCAAAATTAAAAGTAAACCAGAGATTTCGTTCCAATGGGTATTTAAGACCAAAGTTTTTGCTCGGATCTACATCTAACGGGACTTTTATAGGGACACGTAGTGTTGCCGTTTCATGGTTGTAAACCAACTTAACTTTGTTTCCCCAGCCAAAGCAGGAAAACGAAAGTTAAGGGACATCCGATTGAACTAAGTTCAATCAACTAGGAATTGCAATTCTTGCAATTGGTTTAGAGAATGTGGATCCTAGTCCATTATGATTTATATTGGATATAAATTCGTACTTTTCCGATGAGGTCGTTAAGTATGTGAAAATAATGGAGACAAAATAAATATAAAGGCCATGTTTATTATGGGATGTGATATATATGGAAATCAAATCCGTAGAGATTTGATATACATGGAAATCAAATCCGTAGAGATTTATGTATATGGGAATTAAATCTATGGGATTTAATTTACAAGATTAGGGATTTTATTTCCTAATCAGGTTAGCTTAAGATTTAAGTTGGACATCCCCTATTTATATGAGCTCTTAGGAATTCATAATACAAGACTTCATATTTTTCTCCATAAAATCTCTAAGTTAGAATTTTCCTAGCAAATTCATCTCGGGGATTCAACGCTGACAGATCTGTGCGAGTTAGTAAATGATTGTTACGTGGATTCTATAGTTGAGGAATCCGTGTACGAATTGTTGTAAGAATTATGTTTACATTTACTCGTATTTAATTATGCAATTATATGTTCGTTGTTGGTGAACTGTTTAATTCCGTTGTGCATGTATTACGTGTTTACGTGCCTCTATATTCCAACAGATACTATGGGCTTCATGGGACCTCCATTGACAAAAATGTTGCAATTAACTTTAGTTGCAACCACACAGTTAGAGCCGGCAAACTAAACCGCCTGGCCCGGCCCATCGGGCCAAGTCATGTTCATGGGCTGGGCCGGGCTGGCCATCAGCTAGTCTAGCCTACATAAATGCAGCCCAGTCCAACCCAGCCAAGTATGGACTCACGGGCCCGCAGGCCGGCCCAACCCCTGATTTTTTTTAAATTATTTTATTTACTTTACAAAATTACCTTATTTCTTTGTAATTCTTTTGGGTATTTTTCTACCCTTATCAATTTATTTTATTTTCTAATTAAAAAATAAAATAATAATTATAATTATAAATTATTAAAGTACAAACTTCTGTATATGATAACACTAGTTTAGTGCCCGCATTTTAAGCGGTTTTTAATTAAAAATTGCAATATTTTCAATAAATATTATATTTTATAATTAGAAATATAAATATGAGCATAAATACACCAAATTTGAATTAATAATTGTTTAAGATGTATATTAATAAATTTTCTTAAACCTTGAAATAAGATTATTGTGTCAAATATTATTTATCCATTTTAATATGAAATTGAAACCTACAAATCTAAACAAAATAAATCGACTAAGAAAAGACTAATAAATTAATTAATTAATGTTCGAAGATGAATTTAATAAAGAAGTTTTGATTAGATCCCAAAACCCCTGAGTATGACATGTTCAGGATAATCTTGATAGTCTGAGTCAGGTTTCAGTATAGATTGTTCAGGAAGATATATGCACCGTGTATAGTCAGCAGGTATTAAAATCAGGTTAAATACTGAAGACTCAGGTAATACAGAAGACTCAGATAATACTGAAGACTCAGTAGTTACTGAAGACTCAGTAAGTTACTGAAGACTCAGGAAGACCTGAATGTTAAGAGGCACTGAAGAAATATCTATCTGAATTCATACAAATCGAGAAAAATGCACATTTTTCAGTAAAGTAGATATTGCCCAAAACATTCAAGTGCAGACAAAAGGAACTAAGTCTAAGTGTTGTTTAAGGTTGTCTCATTCAGAGAGATTGACCTAAAAGAGTCGTTTTTTTTGTCTACATTCACTGAAAACAAGAACCAATCAGAGAAAGACAACACTGTACTTTACTGACACTGAAAGCGACAGGACACTGAATTTTGTCAGTAGTACTATGTTCCAGACTGCAAAAATTGGTGATTGGCTACATGGCTGCATATTTCCTAAAACATGCAAGAGAGTGTTCAAACCCCAAAAATAGTCGTTCATCAATAACCAGAAGAGGAAACTCTTGATGTTATCTCTTCCAACGGATAGTTTTTCAAAGAGTGACCTTGGAGAAGTTGCCTATAAATACCAGTGACCTTCACCATTGAGAGGTTATGGGAAATTTCAAGCAACTCAAGAGCTTATTCGTATTCTTGCAAATTGAAGCACTCGAAAAACCTAGAATTTCCCAAGTGTTTCACATTGGACAGAGCTCATCCACTAAGCTTAGAATTGATAGAAATATCCAAAGCTTAGTAGAGATATCCTATCCTTTGCATTTGTTCTTATTGTAAAGGATATCTCACCCTAGTTGGAAACCAACCCAAACCGAAACCCTTTGATAAGGTAGTTTGAGTGTGTGTGATTTGTTGGTAAGTTAGAGTTGTAAAGAGTGAGTAAGTTGCAGGTTAGTCTGCCAGAAAACTCTAGAGGAGAAGTTAGTAAACTACTTGTGGTAGTCTGAAAACTTGTGTGTGTTTGAGTTAGTAAGCTGCAGTGAGTCAGCCGTAAAACTCAAGGTAGAAAAGTGAGTAAGCACAGTGAGTCAGCCTAAAAGCTTTAGAAAGTGTGTTAAGGAATTTCTCTGAAGATCAGAGAGAGTGGACGTAGGAGCTTGAGTCTCTGAATCACTATAATTGTTGTGTTATTTGCTTTCTGTACTGCATTATACATGTTGCATGTTTTTCACTGAAAGCATATTTTACTGATACTCAGTTGGAATCAATCCACTGAATGTGCATTAACTGATTCACAGCCCTAACCACTATTTTAATAAGGAAGAGATTTTCAGCAAGCTAAAACGAGTATAAACTTAGGGCCAACCATTCCGCACTCTTGATTAGCTAGAACAGATAGTTACCAAACTGAACTAACTCTACTGGGTATTCAGTAAGATAATTATCTGATCCAAGCTTCTCATGATCTCTGATAAAACTCAGGATCAGTTGGGCTAATCTGAAGCTACTGAAAGCTGCTCAGGATCACTGTCTCAGTAGACTTTGACTCAAGGAGATCTGTGCTTCTCAGGGCAAAATTCTCAGGACAACCGACCCTTCTGATCTCAGTGAAGAAAAGTTTTAAAAATCACTGAACACGTGTATTCCCCCCCCATACACGTGTGAGACTCGGTTGCACCAGGACCAACAAGTGGTATCAGAGCAGTGGTTCATTTTGACCACTTGTTTTGGTAGCCATAGTCTATTTGCTGAAAGACTTTGGTGGTCTACTGAATAGATCTTAATGCTGATATCTTACAAGGCTCATTCATCATGCCTTCTAAGAAACTTCCTATGTTCTCTGTTGAGAGCTATGACCTATGGAGACTGAGAATCCAGGCTCATCTGTACTCCAAACATGAGAGAATGTGGAGAGTGGTTTCTGAAAGACCATTCAAATACACTGTTGTGAATCCCAGATGCACTGATACTGAGAGGAATGATCCCAGGGATGAATTCCCAAAACCTGATGATCAACTTACTCCTGATGAGAGAAAGTTAGTCAATTTGGACTACATTGCTAAAGATACTCTATATAGCACTATTGATGATGGTGTTATGGGGATGATTTCTCACTGTGAAACTGCAAAAGAAATATGGGACACACTTGCTATCATGTGTCAAGGCACAGATCATATTAAAGAAAACAAACTTTCTGTTGCTATTGGAAAGTTTGATAGCTTTGAAATGGAAGATGGTGAATCCATTGACAAACTGGAAGTCAGATTCACTAGCATTATGAATGATCTGAATGCTCTTGGGAAAAGATACCCACAGAGAGAAGTGGCACTGAAAATTCTTAGCGAATTATCTAAGAAATGGGATATACATGATGTGGTGATTGAAAACACCAAAAATATTGATTCCATGCCATACCAACAAGTTTTCTCTGAACTGAAAGCTTATGAGTTTGTGATTGACAAGAAAACTAAGAAATCTAATAGCAAAGATGATTCTTCATCTAGCAAAAATGTGGCCTTTAAAGCCAAAGAGAAATCCTGTAAATCTAGAGAGTCTGAGAACTCACTTGCCAAAAATCAGGATGAGCAAGAGGATAAGCTAGTACTGATGGCAAGGAGGTTTGAAAGACTCAATAGTAGATATGGAAAATATAAGAAATATTACCGGAATCACAGGTACAAGAACAGGAATAACTCAGAGGCTGAGAACAAATCCACTGAGAAAATGAAGGACCACAAAGCTGAAGGTTCCTCATCCAGAAAGAAGGACTCCAAGACCAAGGAGGAAAGTGATCAGGATGATGATACCAACAGATGCTACAACTGCCAGAAGAAAGGTCACTTCCAATATGACTGTCCTGAGCTAAGTGCTAAAGAAAGAAATGAGAGACAAGCCAAGAGAGACAGGAAGATCTCCAGCAAGAAGGCTATGATTGCAGAAGAAGAAGAACAATCTGAAGAAGGATCCAGTTCTTCAGATGAGATATTTTTACAGATAGTGACAGTGATGATGTCTGCCTTGTTGCTATGGAGGAGGTAAATTCTTCTATCTCTGTTGTTGCTCCTACACAAGCACCTGAGTTATCAAGTTCATCTGTAACCAGTAACTTGACCTGATGGATTCTTTTGAGAATCTTATGAAGGACTATTCTGTGTTACAAGAACTGCTCATAGAAACTCAAGAGCAGAATAAGGAACTGACTGCTAAGAATCTGAAGTGGAAAGACTCTAAAAATGCTGAGATCACTTCTCAATTGATGGGAATTACTGATGAACTAGATGTTCTGAAAGTACAACTCACAGAAAAAGAGAAAGTGATAGAAATCCTGAATGGAAAATTAGATAAATCCACTGAGGAAATTCAGCTTATCAGAATTGAGTTCAATGACCTCTTTGAGAAGCATGAGACTCTTAAGAAAAGTGAGGATAGTGCGCAGAGAAAGTTAGCTCTATTGAATTCTGCATCTAAAGTAATAGATGAAATTCAGAGTTATCAAAGACCTGCAACTATAAAGGCTGGATTGGGATATAATCCAGGAGGAACCTCACAAGGTCTTCTGAATGCTGCTTCTAGTAGCACTAAGACTATCTTTGTTAAACCAGTGGCTTGTACTAATCTTCTTACTGAAGAACAGCCCAGAGTTTTAGACAAGGGTAAAGGACCTATGGTTTCAGAAAAACTGAAGGTTCAGGGAAGAAAGCCCAAACCTTAGGAAAAGGCTAGAAAACCTGAACACTCAGTAGGAAATTTTCAGGACAGTACTTCAAAGCCTCAGGATAAGAATACCAACCTGAAGAAATCTACACTTAACCATCAGAGGAATTTTCAGAAGAGAAACACTCAGTAGAGATATTCTCAACTGAAAAGACCAAGTCCTCAGATTACTGAAAGACCACAATTTCAGTACAGGCAACCTAAACCCCACTTGCCTAAGGGTAAAGGTTTCCTGAACCCAAGTCAGCAGAGACAGAGACCAGCTGCACCAAAGCCAAAGCATTTGAACAAGAGGCCTGAACCCAAGAAGAACTCTAAGGCTCATGTTCATGCTAAGGCTGGCACTCATACACAGGGTACTGCTAAGGCACCTAGGGTGGTGAATGTGTATGTAGATGTTTATGGGAGAAAAATCAGCCACTCTAAAGTAATTAGAGTTATCAGGCAGATTTGGGTTCCAAAAGGTACAGCTAACCTGGTAGGACCCTACACCAAATGGGTACCTAAGAACTGATTTGTTTTTCAGGTAAAGGAAAAGGGCACTGAGCTGAATGAAGACAACATAGCCTTGATGAGTGGAAATGAATTGGCTCCTGTTGCATGGTATCTGGACAGTGGATGTTCAAGACATATGACAGGATATAAGCAATTACTCACTGACTATGTTGAGCAAAAAGGCCCTCAGATTACATTTGGAGACAACTCCAAAGGACAGACTGAAGGATATGGAACTCTTGAAGTTGATTCTGTTCATATCCATGGTGTTTCTTATGTGTCTGGTTTAAAGCATAACTTGCTTTCTATCAGCCAATTCTGTGATAAAGGATTCAGTGTTGAGTTCTCAAAGAACTTATGTTATGTGAAAGACAATACTTCACAACAAATATTACTGATTGGTACTAGAAAAGGAAATGTGTATCTTGCTGATTGGAAACTATCTCCTAAAGATACATGTTTGGTTGCAAAAGTTCTACTAATACCAGTTGGTTGTGGCACAAAAGGCTGAATCACTTAAACTTCAAAACCCTGAACAAACTTACAAGATTAGCACTTGTGAGGGGGTTACCCAATGAAGTGTTCAGTAAGGATCATGTATGTGATGCTTGTCAGAAAGGAAAACAAATTAGAGCATCATTCAAAAGTAAAGTAGAAGTTTCTACTAACAGAATTCTACAACTATTGCATATGGATCTTTTTGGTCCAGTAACACCTGTGAGCACTAATGGTAGAAAATATACACTTGTGGTAGTTGATGACTACTCTAGATACACATGGGTCATATTCTTACTCACTAAGAAAGAGACTCGCACAAACCTGCTGAACTCATTGAAAAAAAGACTCAATCTTCGAAAAAGAATCTGAGTGTGGTCAAAATCAGATCAGATAAAGGAACTGAATTTATCAACCATATTATATCTGATTATTATGCAACAAATGGAATAGCTCATGAAACATCAGCTGCAAGGCCCACAACAAAATGGTGTTGCTGAAAGAAGAAATAGGACTATGAAAGAAGTTGTTGGTCCCGAAAACCCCATTTAAAACTCGTAAAATCTCAATGGGAGGTGACTTAATTTTTTTTTTTAATGTGTTAAGCAGATTTGCTAAAGTATGTATGACAGTTAATATGAAAGCAAATAAGAACACATGTATTTTTATAGTGGTTCGGACAACTCGTCCTACATCCACTCTTTTCCTTCATGGGGCACCAACTTAACCAACAGAGATGTTTACCGAGTTCTCACTCAAACGGGACTTATCACCCTCTAAGGGATCGCCTACCCTCCCTTTCGGGATTGCTTAGATGTTTACCGAGTTCTCACTCAAACGGGACTTATCACCCTCACGGGATCGCCTACCCTCCCTTTCGGGATTGCTAGATGTTTACCGAGTTCACACTCACCTACAAACTTAACCGATCGATTTGGGTAAGGTTTGTTTGGTTTTCAACTAGGTTGAGATTTTCCTTACATTTGTTTAGCCTCAATGCTAAGGATGGGAAAATCTCTCTAAGCTTAGGATATAGCATTTGTGCTTAGATCTAGGGTAGAACACTTTTGAATATATATGTGTATTTCTTGCTCGTGTTCTATGAATGGAGTTGCTTGAATATTTGGCTTTAATTTCACTTTTTGCGGATCCTCCATTTTCTTTTTTTTGAAGATAGTGCAATGTATTTATAGTGTGGATTTAAATTACCGTTGGAAAGTAATATTCAAATCCATACTAATAACTTCAAACTTTTCTTTGACCTTTTGCACTTTTTCCTCTTGACTTTATGTCACATCAATATGTGTGTTGTCTTCTTATTGGCCACCGCTTTTGTGTGTCTAACGGATCGATCATTTCGTCGACATTGTTCATCTCTTCCGATTTCGTCACCGATTTGATCGGTTTGAAATCGATCTGTAGAAATCTGGTCCCGCATTTACGGTGTCTTCAAAATCACTGTTCATCGATCTTTGAAATCATTGTTCATCGATTCTTTGAAATCCTTTGTTCATCGATTCTTTGAAATCTTTGTTCATCCGAATCGATTTCACGAATCGATTTCCTTTTATTCATCCGAACCGATTTTTATTACTTTGATTTCATATTTCTTCTCGCGATTTCGATTTCTTCTACTTTGATTTCGATTTTCGATTTCTTCACTGACATTTTATCACTTTTCTTCATCACAAATCGGCATGCTTCTTCTTGTTCAAATTTCATCGATTAACTTTCGGAACTCATCATACTCATCGATCTCGATCGGCCTCGTCTCATGACCTCGTCGATCTCGATCATCTTAAATGCGATTTTATGAGTTCCCCCTTAACTTGTTCTCTCGTTCCCCCTCAACTTGTTATCTATAGATTATCTTAAATAACACAAGTTGATAATGTTTTGGCATAATTAATCAAAACTAAAATATCCCAACAATTTCCCCCTTTTTGATAATGATGCCAAAACTAACTAACAATAAAAATATACGAGAAAAACAGTGTTAGTTAAACAAGTGAAATAATGAAGAACATTGTTTTCATTTTAAAAATGAGAAGATGATAGTCAACCTCCATGAATTTTATAAAATTTATGCATTTTAAACTAAATGGGTTTTAATAAAAAAGACCAGTTCAGGTGTTCACATTAAAATCTAGTGAACTTTTGAACCCCTGCTTTGATACCAATTGTTGGTCCCGAAAAACCCGATTTAAAACTCGTAAAATCTCAATGGGAGGTGACTTAATTTTTTTTTTTCGAATGTGTTAAGCAGATTTGCTAAAGTATGTATGACAGTTAATATGAAAGCAAATAAGATCACACGTATTTTTATAGTGGTTCGGACAACTCGTCCTACATCCACTCTTCCCTTCATGGGGCACCAACTTAACCAACAGATGTTTACCGAGTTCTCACTCAAACGGGACTTATCACCCTCTAAGGGATCGCCTACCCTCCCTTTCGGGATTGCTTAGATGTTTACCGAGTTCTCACTCAAACGGGACTTATCACCCTCACAGGATCGCCTACCCTCCCTTTCGGGATTGCTAGATGTTTACCGAGTTCACACTCACCTACAAACTTAATCGACTGATTTGGGTAAGGTTTGTTTGGTTTCCAACTAGGTTGAGATTTTCCCTTACATTTGTTTAGCCTCAATGCTAAGGATTGGAAAATCTCTCTAAGCTTAGGATATAGCATTTGTGCTTAGATCTAGGGTAGAACACTTTTGAATATATATGTGTATTTCTTGCTCTGTGTTCTATGAATGGAGTTGCTTGAATATTTGGCTTTAATTTCACTTTGCAGATCCTCCCTTTGCTTCTTTTGAAGATAGTGCAATGTATTTATAGTGTGGATTTAAATATTACCATTGGAAAGTAATATTCAAATCCATACTAATAACTTCCAGCTTTTCTTTGACCTTTTGCACTTTTCCTTGCAGCTTTATGTCTCATCAATATGTGTGTTGTCTTCTTATTGGCCAGCTGCTTTTGTGTGTCTAACGGATCGATCATTTCGTCGATTCTTGTTCATCTCTTCCGATTCCGTCACTTTGATCCGGTCATTGAAATCGATCCAGAGAAATCGTCCGCAGATTTACGGTGTCTTTGAAATCCTTTGTTCATCGGTCTTTGAAATCATTGTTCATCGATTCTTTGAAATCCTTTGTTCATCCGAATCGATTTCACTTTGTTCATCGAACGATTTCACGAACTTATTTCACTTTGTTCATCCGAATCGATTTTTTCTTTATTCATCCAAATCGATTTCTTTATTCATATTTGATTTTGATTTTTCTTCTCGCTTCGATTTCGATTTCTTCTACCGATTTTTTATTTCTTCACAGCATTTTATCAGCTTTTCTTCATCACAAATCTGCATGCTTCTTCTTGTTCAGCTCATCAGTTAACTCGGAACTCATCCTACTCATCTGATCTCGTCGGCCTAAATCTCATGACCTCGTCGATCTCGATCATCTTAAATGCGATTTTATGAGTTCCCCCTTAACTTGTTCTCTCGTTCCCCCTCAACTTGTTATCTGTAGATTATCTTAAATAACACAAGTTGATAATGTTTTGGCATAATTAATCAAAACTAAAATATCCCAACAGAAGTTGTAAGAACAATGATTGTTGAAGCGTATATTCCTAAGAGATTTTGGGCTGAAGCTATCAACACTGCATGCTACTCTCAGAACAGATCCATGCTGACGAAGAATCAAGGAAAAACTCCTTACGAGCTGTGGAATGAAAGGAAGCCTCTTATTTCTTTCTTTCGTGTGTTTGGTTGCAAGTGTTTCATACACAATAATGGTAAAGATCAGTTGAAAACCTTTGATAGCAAAGCTGATGAAGGGATATTCTTAGGATATTCTGAAGTCGGTAAAGCCTTCAGAGTTTACAACTGTAGGACTCTTATTGTGGAGGAAACACCTCATGTTGTTTTTTATGAATCTACTTGTGTTCAGAAGAAACAGGAACATGACTCAGGAGAACTGACCAAGAGAATCACCAGACTTAGCATGAAAAAGAATGATAAAACATCCTCTGAACCTGAAAAGAAGAAGTCAGTCACTTTGTATGAATGGAGTGAATCAGACTCAGACAAAGAAGTTCAGGATGGAAATACTCAGGATCGTGAGACTCAGGATGGAAATTCTCCACTGAAGGAAAACCAACACACTGAAGCTGACCAATCTGAACATACACCAATTCAGACTCAGGTATGTAATGCCGATGAAGATGTGGTCACAGTTGAGGCAAACTCGGAATCTATCAACCAAGGGGGAACAAATGTCTCTGACAATGTTCTGAATGGAATTTCCCCTGAGGAAGATGATTCACTCTCTCCTTTTCTGTTGTTCCCTGAATTTAATGAATTACCTGAACCTAACATTTTTGATGTTGAGGATACTACTAAAGGGGGAACATCCAGAAGAAAATGGTTGGATAGTCATCCTACAAGTCAAATTGTGGGTGATCTATCAGAAGGAGTTAAAACAAGAAGGTTCCATGGAGAAAGTGCTTTGTTCTGCTGCTTCCTATCTGAAAAAGAACCTACTGAGATTGAAGAAGCTCTTCAAGATTCTTTCTGGATTCTAGCTATGCAAGAAGAGTTGAATCAGTTCACAAGAAATGAAGTTTGGGAGCTAGTGGACATACCTAAGAGGCACAATGTGATTGGAACTAAGTGGGTGTTCAAGAATAAGAGAGATGAAAACAATAACATTGTGAGAAACAAGGCAAGGCTAGTTGCACAAGGTTATTCCCAAGAAGAAGACTTGGATTATGATGAAACCTTTGCACCTGTTGCAAAACTAGAAGCCATCAGAATGTTTCTTGCATATGCTGCCCACATGAAATTCACAGTCTATCAAATGGATGTGAAAAGTGCATTTCTGAATGGTGTGCTTAAGGAAGAGGTATATGTGGAACAACCTCCAGGATTTTGTCAGAATGACCAAGTTTACAGGCTCAGGAAAGCCTTGTATGGTCTTAAACAAGCACCCAGAGCATGGTATAATACCCTTTCTCAGTTTCTTATTGACCATGGTTTTATCAAAGGAACTATTGATAGGACCTTGTTCAGGATAGAAGATGGGAAGAATATCTTACTAGTTCAGATTTATGTAGATGACATCATATTTGGATCTCCAAATCATCAGTTGTGTGAGAAGTTCTCTAACCTGATGAAAGGAAAGTTTGAGATGTCTATGAAGGGGGAGATGAATTTCTTTCTTGGACTTCAGGTGAAACAAACTAAGGAAGGAATATTCATCAATCAGGCAAAATACACACGAGATCTAATTGCTAAGTATGGTGTACATAATTGCAATGTAGTTAGAATTTCCACGAATACTAACTACAAGATGGATCCTGATCCTGAAGGTAAATCAGTAAATCACACTGGTTATAGAGGGATCATTGCTCTATCTCACTGCAAGTAGGCCTGATATAACATTTGCTGTTGGGATATGTGCAAGATACCAAGCTAATCCTAAGGCTAGTCACATGGAGGCTGCCAAAAAGATTCTGAAATATCTTAAAGGCACTGTGAATAGAGGATTATGGTATCCAGCTGATGATAACCTTGAATTAACTGGTTATTCAGATGCTGATTATGGAGGATGTAGAATTGACATGAAGTCTACCACAGGAACTTGTCAATTTCTTGGAAGTAAACTGATATCATGGTTTTCAAAGAAACAGACCTCAGTAGCAACTAGCACTACTGAAGCTGAATACATGGCTGCAGGAAGCTGTTGTGCACAGATTCTTTGGCTCAGACAACAATTGAGGGATTATAAGATTATAGCCAATGAAGTACCTATATTTTGTGATAATAATAGTGCAATTGCTATTACACAAAATCCAATATTGCACACCAGATGTAAGCATGTTGATATCAGACATCACTTCATCAGAGATCATGTTGAAAAGAAGGATATCAGAATGGAGAAAATTCATACTGATAAACAGAGAGTTGATATCTTGACTTAACCTTTAGCTAAATCAAGATTTCATGAACTATCAGTTGAATTAGGTATGTTGGATCCAGGTGAATAAGGCAAATCTGAAAAATTGAAGGTTTTCAGATGCATGAAGTTTTTCAGGATTCTACTGAAAAACTCAGGATAAAATGAAGGTCCTGAACACTGAGTCTTGGGAAACTCAGTAATCCTGAAGTTCAGTACTCAGTTTTATACTGACATTTTTTCAAAATCAAAACTCAGTAAGACTGACTGCTAAAATTAGTCTGAAGAAGTATTGACTCATGCACCACATTTATTGTCTAACTGAATCTTAGAAATCATTGGCAATAAATGATAAAACAGCTGAGGAAATAATTGGGCGGGACATTTGAAATTCTCGAGGAAAGTCAATGGTTTGCAGGAACAGTAATTAAAACACTGTTCATTATTCACCAATAAGGATAAAAATTGGCGGCTAGTACTCTCTAGTTGTCCTTTCAACTACCCGATTTAGCCTAAGTTGATCCTAACCATTGATTCTTTCAAATCTACACAATTATTCTTGGATCAAAACCGATTCGAAATATATACCCATTCAAACTTCCTCGATACTTTATTTCAAACATCTTCGTCTTCACAAATACTCTGCTTCAAAACCTCTGATTACCCAGAGTTATCTTAAAACATCAACCCTTCACAGAAATTCTTCAAAAATGACTCTCACAATCTTCGATAAACTTGCTATCTCTAACAAACCATGCTACGAGAATGTTGTTTCTCTAGATGGTACAACCAATGCAGCACACGAAGAGGAGGCGTTGCACATGATCTGGATGGCAAAGCTCACCTGCCTGGTTGCGAATCGCCCAGAGGCAGAATTCGCAAGACAGGTAATCGAATTTGTAGCCAATATACAACTTGATGATGATAATTGCATAGATTCTAGGGTTATCGTCTCTCATTTGGAACATGGTAAGAAGTATGTGGATTTTGTTAGAGAGCTCTATATCATTCCTAAGAACTTGAATGCGGTCTATGAATTGAATGATAGAGGGGAGGACCCTACGGTATACATGATGGGTAGGGAGCAAGAATATTTAGATGGGATTGTGGAAGGCTTTGTTAAACTTGAGGCTACATTAAACAAGAAATATTTGAAGCTAAATTATAGGGTACTTCTTGTTGGGAAATTTAGTTTTGATGAAAGTTCCAGAAACACATGTAATAGGACCAGTCAGACCTGTTAGCTGACTGATGTTTATATTACCGCTATAGGAGACCAGTTGATAATGATTGTATAGAACAACTGATGTAATAGATAGGTCACATATTGAGGGGGAACTCAATATGTATAGGTCAGATCTGGAGATTCAGAAGACAGCTGATATCCGACAGGCCAGAATGCAAAACCAGAACGGAAGATCAGATCGATCTGATCTAGTTAGATAACTCAGCTGAAGTCATGAAGTTCAAACTTAGAATACTCGAAGATCAGATGACTTCCAGAAGATCAGACCAGAAGACCTACATCAGCCGGAGTCTGCCAGTTGAAGCTAAGTCAACAGGCGGCAGAAGACTCTATCAGGTAGACTGATCAGTCCTAACTGATCAGGTCAGCTCACTAAGTGAAAACTGATGTTTCACTTGATCATACGTCGATGATCTGAACAGAAAGAATGTCAACCTTAGTTGGAAGAACAACACTGCAAAGTAAGTCTTCCATCCAATAAGGAAGAGACACGTATGAACGGAGCTGATACTCGCGGGATTCGATGATGCTCTCTCCAACGGCTACAAATACATATTCACGCTTTCGGCCATGCCGTTCCTGAAGCACGTCACATCAAGCCTGCAAGTCTACCAAAAATAGCCTGAAATTCAAATTGCTCTCCAACGGCTCTTTGATTTCAAGGTCTATAAATATGGGATCACACTTCAGAGTGAAGACACGGAAATTATACGAAAAGCTTGACAAAACAAAAATACTCAGATTTCCGCACGAAGAACACAAACAAGAAGAAACAAGCTGATCAATAAGAAGATAACAACATATATGGATGTGACATAAAGCTGCAAACAACAGTGCAAAAGGACAAAGAAAAGCTGGAAGATTATTAGTATGGATTTGAATATTACTCTCCAACGGTAATATTCAAATCCACACTATAAATACATTGCACTATCTTCAAAAGAAGATAATGGAGGATCTGCAAAGTGAAATTAAAAGCCAAATATTCAAGCAACTCCATTCAAGAACACAGAGCATTACATATCCAAATTTACCCAAGAGTGTTCTTCATTGTATCTAAGCAAAAATGTCATATCCTAAGCTTAGAGAGATTTTCCCATCCTTAGCATTGAGGCTAAACAAATGTAAGGGAAAATCTCACCCTAGTTGGAAACCAAACAAACCTTGCTAACTGATCAGAGGCAGATTAGTCTCAAACAAATCGAAGCAATCAGAGATCAGTTCTCCCAATCCATGACCACCATGTCTGCCGAGCTTATAAAATCAGTTGACGACAAGCTGAAACAGGTGGATCAAAAACAATCTTCTTTTCTGACGCTCACTGAGAAAAGACTAGAGTTATCAGAAGAGAAATTTGACAAAATGATTTGGACACTCTCTGCTACAATGGAATCTGCCAAGACAGAGCTAATTACAAATGTTCAGAATCTAACAGCTCAAGCTTCAGGTTTATCTGCTACAGATCTCAACCAGGCATTATCAGTCAACTTTGGTTCTCTGACTTCCCACCTCAATACTCTTTTTGATCAAACCAAAAAGGGGGAAGGATCTGAGAAACCAACTGACACATCGGAAGAATCGACTCATACGGATAAGGTCCATGGACAAAGCTCAATGGCAAGAAAGGTCTTTGTGGGTCTTTGGGACATCAAAATCTGTACCCGATTACTCGGATCAGAAAGTCACTAGAAACCTGACCCGACCGGATCTGCCGATAAGGAGCTAGCCGTAAGATTGTCCAAAAAGCGGATGGATCAAGAAGAAAGAAGGGCGTAAAAAACGCACAAGGTAAGAGTTGAAACGGAAGTTCAAATCGAGGGCTAAGAAAGGATTGACTGGAAAATCTGTACCAGAACCTCAGTTGCCAGCAAGAGTCGACGAGATCATACCAAAAACTGCTGCACACGCTAAGAGGTTTGAGGAATGGAATAAGATCAGAAGTGAATGGCTTATGGATGCTTTTGTCCTTGATCTTGTTCCACAAGAAGAATCTCGGATGATGAGTTCCTCAACCGGGTTCTGTAATAAATATCCGGACTTTTTCAAGTATCCGGAAAATGAGGCCAAGCTTATAAATGTAAAGATATCTCGCCAAGAGTATGATCTGTTAGTATACTCGAAGAAGGCAGATGGCTCATTTGACAGACTGGCATTTGAGCAAAACGCACATAACTGACCAAGAGCAGGCCACTGATGTCAAATGGAAACTCTATCAGATTTTCAACGTTCCACAAGATCAGAGAGAAATGCCAGAAGGATACAAGCCCAAGGAGTGAAGAATCATAAGACGTCGAGGATCAAATTGCTTTTCAATTCAAACTTTTTCGATGTAACATGTAATCAACATATCTAATGAAAAGTTTATTTTTTTCGATCCCAAGACAAAATCTCTTTGTCTTCCGATTATATGCTCTTTAATCGTTCTATACTTATCAATGTTTGGTTTCTCAGTGTTTTGGTTTCATCAAAAGGGGAAATTGTTGGGAAATTTAGTTTTGATGAAAGTTCGAAACACATGTAATAGGACGGTCGGTCCGGACAATTGGATCGATGTTTATATTACCGCTATAGGAGACCCGTTGATAATGATTGTATAGAACAACCGATGTAATAGATAGGTCACATATTGGGGGAACTCAATATGTATAGGTCGATCTGGAGATTCGAAGAGGCGGTGATATCAAGCGGGGCGTAATGCAAAACCCGAAGCGGAAGATCGATCGATCCGATCTAGTTAGATAACTCACCAAGTCATGAAGTTCAAACTTAGAATACTCGAAGATCGGATGACTTCGGAAGATCGCACTGGAAGACCTACATCGGTAGAGTCCGCCGGTTGAAGCTAAGTCAACAGTGACGTGAAGACTTATCAGTAGATCGTCGGGGCCCTAATCGATCAAAGTCACTCACTAAGTGAAAATTGATGTTTCACTTGATCATACGTCGATGATCTGAACAGAAAGAATGTCAACCTTAGTTGGAAGAACAACACTGCAAAGTAAGTCTTCCATCCAATAAGGAAGAGACACGTATGAACGGAGCTGATACTCGCGGATTCGATGATGCTCTCTCCAACGGCTACAAATACATATTCACGCTTTCGGCCATGCCGTTCCTGAAGCACGTCACATCAAGCCTGCAAGTCTACCAAAAATAGCCTGAAATTCAAATTGCTCTCCAACGGCTCTTTGATTTCAAGGTCTATAAATATGGGATCACACTTCAGAGTGAAGACACAGAAATCAGAACTGATGAACACTTCTTGATATTGTGAGCAGATGTCTCATGTGTGGGACAGGAAGCCTTGAACTGATTAGTAGGCCTAAGCTGAGATTGATGGCTGCTATTGAAGACTCTCCTTCCAGAGCATTCAATTGGCTGCAATATTTGATAAAGATAATCAGTGGTCAAGCTGATCATGCGGAGAAGGAAAAGGATGGCAGTATTGTGATCAAGAAAAGGATCTTACACGCCACCAAAATTGCCTACATCTTGGAAACATGCAGAGAAGACGAGGATATCTTTGCAAAGTCAAACGCTTATCCTACATCCAAAATCATGTTCAGATCAACAAAGAAAGGAATGAAAGGAAAGAAGGAAAAGCCAGCTGAGTCTCAGGAGGAGACTGCTGAAGAAGAAGTAGAGAAAGAGGTTCCAATGGTTGAAACTGTAAAAGATACAAGGAAATTTGTTCAACAAGTCACTGAGTCCAGTATGGAGGAGGAAAAGCAAGCTAGGGGGAAGGCCCTACTGGAAATTAAGAGGGAGGCTGGAGAAAAGATGAAAACAAAAGCCTTAGCCCATCAGAAAAGGAAAAGGCTCCAAACAATTGCTGAGAAGGAGGCCAGTACAACTGAGGAAAGCCAAACTAACACTCAACAAAACCTGAAATCACCACTCCAGGTGTTGGCTCAGGTGGTGAAGAACATTGGGGAGAAAGAAGTTGCTGAAGAAGAAGTATTTTCAGAGGTTATGGAAACTTCAATTGCTCAGGACAAGATATCTCAAGAGATCTTTACAGGTTCCCAACAACCTGGTAAAGATAACCAAATTCATGGGGAAGTTATTGCTAAGATTTCTGCTTTGGACACTCAGATGGGAGAACTGTCCAAAAACATATCTGAAGAGCTAAATGTTAAATACAATGAGAGGACTGTTTATCTGGAGAAGAAGTTAGCTGAGAAGAATGAGGAGATGATTAAGTCAATTGTTGAGGACATGATCTCATTACTCATGACCAAGATGACAGATTTAATGAATGGAGCTCTTGCCCAACAGTTTGGACCACTTTCTGACGAAGTTTCTGTTGGCAAGAATGTCCTGAGAAGAATGGATGATGAGTTGGATGTGTTAGCTGGAGAGATAAGAGCCATAAACAAAGAACAGTTTCACATGGATGCTACACTTTCCCAGATCCTTCCAATCTATGATGCCAAAAAGGGGGAAAGGACTGCTCACTCCACAAAGGGTAAGTTTGATGAGCATTTGAAGAAAACCCTTGAGAGGAAAGCTCAGCAGGAACTCAAAGCTCAACATGTTCTGAAGACTCTGAAAGAAATTGAAGTAACTGAAAAACTGAAGTCAGTAGAGCCTGAAGATACTGAATTCTTTCAGACAGACGGAGAGACAGCTCGGGAGGCAATGATCTTGAGGAGATCAGAGAAGACAAAGACTGAAACTAGCCTGACAGCTGCTGCTCATGCTGTGGTGGAGACAGCTGATCCTAAGAGAGCTGAGAAGAGGAAGTCAGTGGCATTTGTTGAAGCTGAAAGGAAAAGGAAGAAAGTCTCTACAAAACCTACTCAGAGGAAGCTGATCTTGGATTTCTCTAAACCTGAAGAATTTGAAGCTCAAAAAGAGACTGAAACCGAGTCAGAAAGATTGCTCCAAGAAGGATTTGATACTTATGATACAAGTGCTCAAGTCAAGGACTTTGATTGGCACAATAAGCTTATTGCCCTGCGTGCTGAGAAAGAAAAGAAGCAAGCAATGTATGTATCAGGAGCAGAGCTTACCAGGAAGAAGAGAGAAGAGGAACAGAGCAGGAGAGGAAAACTCAGGAACTTCATGGGGGCGAGATAGGGTAAAACTAGGGAACAAACCAGAATACATAAATGGCCGCACATTGATAAATGGATGCCACTCCAGATCAATGATGCTTGGGAAGAGGTTAAGAGAACCTTCTAGTTCAGTCATGATGTTCTACAGGAATGGAGAGGAGGATGCCCTGACAGGAATGAAGCCTTTCTAGAATATCTACTGACATTCTACCCTGAATATCTAAAGAAGTGGATAAACATTGCTGATGAGCATAATGTATCCCTGAAGGCACATGATCAGTACAAGTACCCAACACCTAGATTCAGCACAGGTGTTATCAATGAAGCTGTTATTGCTAAAGAAGTTGCTGAGTATGCTGTTCAGTTGGGACTGACAGGAAGCAATCCTGAAATCATCAAGAAGAGGGATGAGTTGAAGAAGAGATATTATGGGATGTTCAATCTTGAAGTCCCTGATGATGAGGTGGAAGAAGATTGAAGTCTGAGTCAGGTTTCAATATAGATTGTTCAGGAAGATATCTGCACCGTGTATAGTCAGCAGGTATTAAGGTTAAATACTGAAGACTCAGGTAATACTGAAGACTCAAAGAATAATGAAAACTCGGAAGACACTAAAGACTCAGTAGTTACTGAAGACTCAGTAAGTTACTGAAGACTCAGGAAGACCTGAATGTTCAGAGGCACTGAAGAAATATCTATCTGAATTCATACAAATCTGAGAAAAACACACATTTTTCAGTAAAGTAGATATTGCCCAAAACAATCAAGTGCAGACAAAAGGAACTAAGTCTAAGTGTTGTTTAAGGTTGTCTCATTCAAAGAGATTGACCTAAAAGAGCCGTTTTGTTTGTCTACATTCACTGAAGACAAGAACCAATCAGAGGAAGACAACATTGTACTTTACTAACCCTGAAAGCGACAGGACACTGAATTTTTTCAGTAGTACTATGTTCCAGACTGCAAAAATTGGTGATTGGCTACATGGCTGCATATTTCCTAAAACATGCAAGGGAGTGTTCAAACCCCAAAAATAACTGTTCATCAATAACCAGAAGAGGAAACTCTTGATGTTATCTCTTCCAACGGATAGTTTTTCAAAGAGTGACCTTGGAGAAGTTGCCTATAAATACCAGTGACCTTCACCATTGAGAGGTTACGGGAAATTTCAAGCAACTCAAGAGCTCATTCGTATTCTTGCAAATTGAAGCACTCGAAAAACCTAGAATTTCTCAAGTGTTTCACATTGGAGAGAGCTCATCCACTAAGCCTAGAATTGATAGAAATATCCAAAGCTTAGTAGAGATATCCTAGACTTTGCATTTGTTCTTATTGTAAAGGATATCTCACCCTAGTTGGAAACCAACCCAAACTCAAACCCTTTGATAAGGTAGTTTGAGTGTGTGTGATTTGTTGGTAAGTTAGAGTTGTAAAGAGTGAGTAAGCTGCAGGTTAGTCAGCTAGAAATCTCTAGAGGAGAAGTTAGTAAGCTACTTGTGGTAATCTGAAAACTTGTGTGTGTTTGAGTTAGTAAGCTGCAGTGAGTCAGCCAGAAAACTCAAGGTAGAAAAGTGAGTAAGCTGCAGTGAGTCAGCCTGAAAGCTTTAGAAAGTGTGTTAAGAAATTTCTCTGAAGATCAGAGAGAGTGGACGTAGGAGCTTGAGTCTTTGAACCACTATAATTGCTGTGTTATTTGCTTTATGTACTGCATTATACATGTTACATGTTTTTCACTGAAAGCATATTTTACTGATACTCAGTTGGAATCAATCCAATGAATCTGCATTAACTGATTCACAGCCCTAACCACAATTTTATCAAGGAAGAGATTTTCAGCAAGCTAAAACGAGTATAAACTTAGGGCCAACCATTCCACACTCTTGATTAGCTAGAACAGATAGTTACCAAACTGAACTAACTCTACTGAGTATTCAGTAAGATAATTATCTGATCCAAGCATCTCAGGATCTCTGATAAAACTCAGAATCAGTTGGGCTAATCTGAAGCTCTTGAAAAGTCTTTCCAGGATCACCATCTCGATGAGACTTTGACTCAGGCGATCTCAGGCTTCTCAAAGGCAAAATTCTCGTGACAACGACCTTCCGATCTCAAATGAAGAAAAGTTTTAAAAATCACTGAACACGTGTATTCCCCTGCCCATACACGTGTGAGACTCGTTTGCACCGAGACCAACAATTAATATGTAATAATGAAAAAAAATTAAATTATAACATAAAATATTTTTGCCACATAAAATATGTTTTTTTAGCACATAAAATATGTTAATATATATATATATATATATATATATATATATATATATAATATATATAAGTGCAATTATAAAATAAATTTATTTATTAAGAAATTAATAATTGAATATAATGCACACTAAGATAAAATACATTTAGAATGAATATTTTATTTATCTTAAATTAAGTCAAACAAAAATTACCGAAAGAAAGATAAATGAATAATATTATATAGTTAAGTAAAACATAAAGTAATAAATATGAATTACACATTTTATAACTTTTGTGTATATTTTAAATACCTAAATAATTAGAAATTAATTATACAAAAAAAATTTAAGTTTCATGACACATAGGGTTCTTTTATAAAAAGAACCAAATAGAAAAATGACATGTGTACTCAAATTTCTCATTGAATGACACGTAGGTTAAATTAACATGGAGTTGACACATCATGAAAAAAAACTCTCTATTAGTATATAGAGGGATTAACTTGAGTACTATTTTATTGACTGTGATTGTTAATTGTATCAAAAGAACTCGTAGTTTGACAAATTACAAAATACTCCCTACAAATTAAAAAAGTTAAAAAAAAATTAATTGATAAAAATTACAAAATCATCTTACTTATTTTTTTCCAATTGCATTTGTAGTAATTATTTGTTTCCTGGTTTTCCATTATTCATCATGCAGTGAAACAAATTTTTTTTAGTTTTTATAGTTTGTACAAAGAATTACAAAAAAAAAAAAAAAAAAAAATAATAATAATAATAATAATAAAGTTTGTCGGGCCAAATGGGCGGCCCATGACCCGTCGGATTGATGGGCTAGATCTGATGGCCACACTGATCGGCATCAGGTAAATTAATTATGAATTTTTCTTATATTATTTGTCGTTATGCATTGATTGGAATGTGCAAACCAAACGATAAAGATAAATGCAAAACCTACCTAGATCACCTGATAAAATCAGGGGAGACGTATATATATGTATGTATAACTGATAGGCTCGGTGGAAAACCCATTTTGCGCGTGCGGAAGCAAAACATTTCATTGCGATGCATATAAAACAGGGGTGAAGGAATGGTGATTACAGATTTTTCACTTTTAAGCACATGTGTTGTGTTTTGCTTATAATCGAATGCATATGACAAGATAAGAATGTAAAAGCAGTAAAGAACACAACAAAGTATAGTGGTTCGGAGGCTCAAACTCCTACATCCACTCTCCCTGTTCCTAGGGAAATTCCTTCCAACTGGACTTATCACCCTCTCGGGCTCGCCTCTTAGATTAACGAGTTCACACTCCAATCGGGACTTATCACCCTCACTCGGGATTGCCTACCCTCCCTTTCGGGATTGCTAGATGTTTACCCAGTTCACACTCACCTACAAACTTAACCGACTGATTTGGGTAAGGTTTGTTTGGTTTCCAACTAGGTTGAGATTTTCCCTTACATTTGTTTAGCCTCAATGCTAAGGTTGGGAAAATCTTTCTAAGCTTAGGATACATCGTGGGTTGCTTAGATTGGGTTCTAGAACACTCTTTGAATATATTTGTATATCTATAGACTTGTGTTCTATGGTGGGAATGCTTGACTATAAGGCTCTTGGCTCTGTAGCATTTTTTGCATATTCTCCACACTTAATTTGATGGAAGATCTTGTATTTATAGTGTGGATTTGAATGTTACCGTTGGAGAGAATCACATTCAAATCCATACTATTCTTTGTATGTTCTCGCAGACTTTTTCCAGTGGTTGTCTTCCTCTCATTGGTCCACGTCATTTGATTCTAACGCTTATATTCCTCAAATTCCTCGCCTTGGAATCATTCAGATTCTCTCGAGTCTCGGTGTCTTGAGACATATCGAGTCTCGAGGATTCTATCCGAGTCTTCAGTTTATCCGAGTCTCAGATTTCTCATCCGAGCCTCAGTTTATCTCGAGCCTCGGGATACTTGATTCAGCAGACTTCTCAACGGACCTTATGCGAACAGCATCTTGACCCTCGTGCTAACGAGTTCGGTTCTCTGAATTTAGCCATCCCGACCTTCAGTCACTTTGACTCAAAGCTATCGATTTCTTCTTTACTCGATCGATCAACACTTCTTCAGATCAATATCTCCGGATAGCATCAGGTCAGTACATTAGGTTTAGCATATCGGTTTAGCACATCCGATCTCAATCACGTCTAATCTTGATCATCCGCTCATCTTCATATCTCGATCTCGATCACGTCGATCTCGTCGATCTCATCCGCCATCTTCGATCCGCAACCTTCTCTTCCGATCTTCCGTAAGTTTTCTTTCGATCAACTTTGTCCGCTCTTCCGATCACCATATCACTGATTGTTCTTCCGATCATCCGATCGTTCGTTTCGGGTCATCGATCTTTCGATCACCGGGTTTCTTTTTCTTCTCTTCGATTTTGCATGGCTTCATCGCTTAACTCGGAACTCATCTTAACTCATTCGATCTCGTCGGTCTCGGCTCTATGACCTCGGCTCGATCTCGATCATCTACGCCTAATTTCGTGAGTTCCCCCTCAATTTGTTCTCTCGTTCCCCCTCAACTTGTTATCTGTAGATTAACTTCAAAAACACAAGTTGATAATGTTTTGGCATAATTCATCAAAACTAAAATATCCCAACAATAACTGCAGGTGCTCAAATGTAGTAAGGGCTAGTGTTCTTGGAGGATAGAGTAACATTTGCTCCAAGTCTTGTCCATCACAGTGTAATTGACGTGTTTAATGTTTAAGGATTCGCGTATCCCAAAATCATCTAGCGTTTTGGAGTTATGCTAAATACACATTTTTAACAACTTTGAATTGTTTGCCAATGATTATCTCTGTCGCGTGGGACAGGCGACGCAGACTCGGTCTGTCGCGCCACCCACGCGACAGAATTATGCTTTTTTTTTCTATTTTTCTGTTTTTTAATCAAATATTAGTAAATAATTAATTACACATTAGTAATTAATTTCTGGTTTTTAATTTATAATAATTTGAATTAGTGTAAAATTAATTAATCTCACACTAATTAAATGTGTTCATTTTTATTATTTGATTAATTTAATAATATTAATTGAAAAGCATTAATTTATAATTTATTAAGTATAATGAATTAATTTCACAATAATTAAATGAATTAATTTATAATTTAATAATTATAAATTAATACTTTATAATTCTTTGTCTATTATTATAGATTTTTATATTAATAAATTACTAATGCTAAAAAAAAGATAAAAAACATCAACAATTAAAAATTTAATAAGAGGTAAAAAAATTAAGTATATTAATTCATCAACTTAATCAATTTATTACTAATACCCATCAAACATCAAAATTAATAAAAATGGACTAATTGTTATTGTCGTCGTCAGGGTTGTTGGACGGGTTTTGGAAATATTGGCCCCACCAACCAGGAGGTATCGGTTGGGCGAATTGGTCAGCGTCATATCCTTGTTGCGGTCCCCAATATCCAGGATTAGGGACTTGTTGCATACCAACATGTTGACCAATTTGGTTAATTCCAGTATGGACAAAATCTGGAACTTGTGGATACTGGTTAACTTGCTGCTGGAACAACTGCATGTCTTGCATGACGCGTCCCAACCTATTATACGCTAAACGAGGGTTGACGTGCACATTGTTTGCGCCGAATTCAGGGTTGTGCACTCTGAGATGTGTAATATTTTGATACCATTCCATATACTCTGGCGTGGTCTGATTCGGAATTACAGCTTCGCGATCAAGGTGCTCGAGTGGATAGTAATGATGCTCCATCTCGTTCCAGTATGCAATTTGGTGTGCATACACCTTCTTGTAGCCCCTTGCATTAGGACCCAACCTTGATAGATTTTTATCGAAGTCGAGTGGTGCTGGTGGGATACCTTGAATTTTCCCGAATTGTCGTGCAACCCTTTTAGGCATATAACCTTCGGCATAATCCATAAAATTGATGCAACCGTGGAATAACGATGCATGAGGGATAATAGATGGAACGCCGAACGAAGTCCAATTGATCTATAATGTATGTATGAAAAATAAAATTATAAGACATTTTGATAATTAAATTATAAATAACGTATTTTCTATTAAGATGTATTGAGAATGAGAATGAGAAACATACATGAGTTGATGGGTAATTATCTAATAATTTCCGATAATGAACAAGATCCCATGCATAAGTGCTGGTATCAAATCGATGCAATTTGTTCCATTTCAATGTACGGGGGGTTGTTTCATCATAAAAATTAGCTTCCCCGCGTTTGCTCAACTCGGTGAAGTACTTGTATATCCAACACTGAAAAATTGTAATGAGTTGGTATTATATAACAATATATTGATAACAATATATTAATTATCATTGAAAAAATTATTGAATGGAATTTTGACCTCTAGCAGTGTTAAGCACCCCAAAATCTGTGACGTCTCACGCCTGGATGCCTGTCCAAGTTGGTGGTATAAATACGCCAACGCGGCGGCTCCCCATGCATAATTAGGGACAGTGCCGATCAAATCACCCAACACTTTTAGGTACCTTATGGGGACAACATCACGCGTTCTATCAACGGATAGTGTAGCCCCCATAGTGTATCACAGGTAACCTCGAGCAATAGATTCATCACTCAGGTTAGTGTTAGGATTTGTACACTCCCCTTTTATTGTTTCAAAGTAACAAAAGATTGGTTTTTCGCCACTGTTCCCGCATGCACTCTTTAGTGCTTGGTCAGTTTGATCTGCTCATTCCGGAACAATGACGGGGCTGCCATTTATGTTCAAGCCTACATTGAAAGTATAATGATTTTTTTATTAGTACAATTGAATAATAATAATAATAAAAAAGAAAATTTATTTAATGTTTAATTCAATAAAAATTAGTTTTATATTTAGTTTACCTAGGATAGCTTGAACGTCGTGGAGTGTGATTGTCATCTCCCCGAATGGCATATGAAAATTGTTCGTCTCAGGATGCCACCGTTCGACTAAAGCAGTAATGAGGGTCATGTTATTCGAGTGAAACATCATTCCCCCGATTTCCGCCAATCCAGACGTATTCACGAGGTCTAAGGAAACACTGGGAATGAAGGAATTCAATGGCCATCTCCTAATACTTTTCGAACGAGTTTGGGGATCGAGGACCCTAACAAAGTTCTGCATATTTTTCAAAAAAAAATTAAACCCGTTAAGTTATATATCATAATCGTTTGAGATAATAATTAAAATAAATAATGTTTTTTTACTTACAGGATCCTCCCATATTTTTGATGCCTTGTGTGCTTTGAAAGCACACAACACTGATGGAAGTTGAGGTCCTCTAGGCATGGACGTCGTAGTCAACCAATCCCTAGTTTTTCGGGACCAGTGTGAGGGTTGTGGTGCACCCTGATCATTCGCATCCTCATCCTGACTTTCGTTAGGATCTTTGTGATGAGACGCGTGGCGGGCCCCCGAGATGGGGCTATTTGAGGCGAGCCCCCGCCCAAATGATGCGACGAAGACGGCCCGATGTTAAGGGAGAATTGAGAAGTTTCCATGGCCGGAATATGGTCGGAGGACATGAACGGATGGGTTGATGGTGAAAAAGTGGGGAAGGCAATTGGGGTTATGAAATTTTCAATGTTCCCCAAATTGTAATCACCAGAAGAAAAATGCCTAAACTGCTCGCCAATTGGTTGTAGAGCAGGGGTGTTTAGGTCGATGTCGAAGGGGATTGAGAAATAAAAAAATCAATTTGGAGGAGGAGGAGGATTGTACGAGAAATTCGATTCTAGTACTTGTGCATCGCGTGTTACGCGGTGTTCCGCAAGAACATCGGTTGCACACTCTACAAAGCCGGGAGCACTCGGGACACTCGAGTTCTGACATACTAAACATAAAAAAAACAAAAAAATTAAATCATAACAACTAATACCTTACAGTAAATCAAGTAATACTTTACAATATATCAATTAATACCTTACAACAATTGAACAATATAATAAAAAAAATTAGAGTATACTGATTTTTTTAATTAGAGTATACTAATTTTTTAATAAAAACAAATAATATCTTACAACATGATAACTAATATATATTAAACCTACAATAGTGGGTAAAATTTTAATTAATTAATTCAACTTTTTTTATATAGAAAATTAAAATTACAAAGGGATTAAAATACAAACGGATTAAAATTAGGACATTATAAATTTTCAAAATAATTTTTATATAGGAAATTTTTATAAGTGTTTACAAGATATATTTTTAAAATTTTATATATATTAAACCTACAAAAGTTGGTAAAATTTTATTTAATTAATTAATTTTTTTAAATAGGAAATTAATAGAAAAATAGAAAAATTAAACTAAGGGTCATATACATCATAATTAATATTTATCATATTTACAAGAAGATGATCATTACACATAATGTTCGTTTTTTTTTTCCGTTTTTATTACATTCTTTTTTTTTCCGTTTTTATTACACATAAATTTTCAAAATAATTTTCAAAACAAGAAGATGATCATTACACATAAATTTTCAAAATAATTTTTATATAGGAAATTTTACATCATAAACTAAGGGCAAATACCGTTTTTAAACTTTCCGGTGGAGAACGATTTCCCTCCATATATCAGAAAGTATATTCATTCCTATAATGATGTAATTGGAGATGGGAACTGCGGATTTAGAGTTGTTGCACTCGCAGTCTACGGATTCGAAGAATATTGGCCAAAGGTACGAATGGATCTTTAGCAGGAACTGCAAATAAGACGCGATTTATTCGATAACGTTCTACGTGATTACATGGACATGTCAGATTTGGAAAAATCACTTGATCATTTCAAAGGTTTTGCAGAAATATCTAAATGGTTTACATTACCTGAACATGAATACCTAGTTGCAACCACATATAACGTCTTCGTAATTGCATTTAGTGAACATGACGGATTTTTTGGCCTTCCCGCAATAACAGATGAACATCGAGGACTTGCGACCGCAACATTGATCTTAGGGAACGTGAACAACAATTCTCATTGGATATTGGTAAGAAAAAACTATATTCAAGTTATTTTATAATTTTTGTTATTTATGATTTTTTTTATTATAATTATAATTTTTTAACTGTAATTTCAGTTGCATATGACAACCAACGATCATCCAGTACCGTTTATATCTGCATACTGGAAACACGCACATCATCCTTCTGTAAATGGTTTAGATTTACAATTTGAAAGCAGGATAAAGCTATTCCGTACATTACACGAGTTGGATGTAGCGCGACGTGAGGCTGAGTATAGGTCTAGACAAAACGAGAAAGACAAATACTATACATTTTTTTAATATTTAATTCAACTTTTTCTAGCAGCACGTCGCAGTCCATCCTCAGAATGTAATGTGTATATATTTTTTTTCATTTAATGTGTATATTTATTTTTTCATGTTTAAATTGATAATTGAACTAATATTTTACAATTGACAAATTAATATTACTCAATTGAAAAACTAATATTGTTGATAACAAATAACTAATACTTTGCAGTTAATGAACTAATATTTTATGACCAAACAACTATAACACTTTTCAATGAAACAACTAATACTTTATAATTAATAAATTATAAATTAATTCATTGAAATTAATGTCTTATAATTAATTAATTAATATTTTTCAATTAATATTATTAAATTAGTTAGTTAATTTTAATTCATAAACCTTAATTAAATAAAAAAAATAAAAATGAAAATTTGTGCGTGGGTGTGGGTGACACATCCATTCATAATGGCATGGCCACGCCGATGTATTAATACCTGAGTGAAGTCGTATGCAGCACAACAACATAAATCATCAGATTCCCATCAATTGTAAAAAAATGTGTATTTAGGAATTCGTGAACGTTTTGTCCATCACATGGAATAAAAGTTGGGCAAATTCTTATTATTTTTAATGGGTAGCCGACCCATCCACATCTACACATAGAAAGAGGATAAATACTTTTCATTTAAATTGATGATTGAAATCTTCTTTTGGAAGCATGCTTCAGATAAAGATATGTCTCTTGATTTTATTACAAAAAAAAAAAAAAAAAAAAGTCTAGATTGTAATTTGTTATTAACCCACAATACATAATAATAATATAATAATGAAATATTAATCATTTTCCTCGTTATTTTACCCTCTAACTTTTTTTTTGAAATTTTAGGACTTTAAGGTTTAAAATTCCATTCGTCCACTATAATCTCGAAAGCAACATACCGATGTTCGTTACGATTTACGCGACTCCGACCAAACTTTAAGGGTATGTTTGTTTCGGGATTTAGGTGTGCGGGGGAAGTCATGACTTCGAAATCCTATGAATTTGAAAGTCTTGGTGAATAGTAAAAAATATGTGTTTGTTTTGAGATTTTGATAGGGTGGTATTTTACTTTATGTCAAATCAATGTTTAATAATGATTGATATGATATTATTATATTGTGTTGAGAGTGGGAAAAGTAGTGATGTGATTGTATTGAATCTTGTGAAAAATAGGGATGTAGGTGTACTTTATATGAGATAATTTTGAAGTCTAATTTTAAATCTAAAACCAATGATTTCATAACCGGGTTGAACCGGTCAAAACCCGGTTCAACCGGAAAAAACCGTTTAAAAAAAAAAAATTAAATTACTAATTTATATTAAATATTTAAAATTTGAAATCTATATTCCTCTCACATTTTTCTCCAACACTTTCGATGTACGATAAATGTATAAGGTGGGACAAAATTTATAAAATATGATATGAAAAATTATAAAATATATATTTAAATTTTTGTAGGTGTATATTTATTTTGTTTTTTTAACTAAACATAGAAAACGGTTGAACCGTCGGTTGAACCGCTGACCGGTGGTCTGTCCGGTTCGATCACCGGTTCGATTATGAAAACATTGTCTCAAACTATAATGAAACGTGATTTTCAAAGTCCTAAGTCCATTCGGGTGAGTCCCGAAACAAACATACCCTAAAGTTTACAATTTCAAGTTAGTCACGAACATTGCCCATTACCATTTCTTAATAATATCAAAAACCCTTTTCGGTTCCTGTAAAAAAAAAAAAAAAACCTTTTCCATTGATATTTCTTACAGAAATCAAGCTCCCCAACAGTGACAGAGAGAGTACGTACCATTTGGAAGGACTCTCACAGGATAGGTAAATCGGAGAATTCGTTTAGGTGGGAGGACACATGAAAAAATTGAAAAATATCTAGAAATGACCAGAAATTTGTGGCAGGCACCAAAAATGGGGGCGGTTCTTCCCTTTGTTCCTTCCGTCTACCCAGGCAGCTGCTTCCCAAACAAGGGCGAAAGCTTGTCTAGAATTAAGCTTAAAATCCGGAATAGCAATAACAGTGTCAAGAATAATCGTGTTTCTTACTTGATGTGTGGTGCAAAACCCTGGTCGTCAAGAATCATCACTGGTGCCTACGTTTCGGGCCCTGCTTTCGATGCAATCGTTGATCAGCCCAAAATCGATGGTGATGCTTCTGCTTATGTGGGGGAACCCATTAATGCCATTAGCTGGGGGCTCCTCTGGAATCTTATCTCTCGCCATAAACTCAGAGCCTTTATCTCGTTTCTTACTCTTTTGGGCTGTACAACCTGTACTCTTGCCATGCCTATATATTCAGGTACCATTTTCTTTCTTTCCTTTTAATTCTTTCTGGATTTTACTACTTCAATCATGGACTGATATAATGACAACTGTTATGGTTTTCGTAGGAGATGTTTCCATTTTGTGATATTTCATTTTGTTATGATTGACTTGATTTAGACCTACATTTAACAGGCTTGATGCTTCTTTCACTCAAAAAGAGCAGTATATGAATATGACTTTTTTTCATGTCTTCAGAAAATTAGGTTAGGACACCACAAGGCAGCATTTATATCTGTTCATGAAAAACTCCTTTTACTGTTTGATTCTGTTAATTATTTGAAAAACTAATTTAGTAGCTGAATGACAATGATTTTCTAGGTCACATAATCTCCTTCAAAGTTGAACTGAATATTCATTTGACAAATATATTTCACTTACTCACCTTTTTTCCATGTTATAAAAAGCTTCCTCATCATCTACTATTCTGGCCATGCTGTTGACTAAACTATGACATAGTATGTAATTGCACCAAGAATGAACGAACAAAAAATAATGGTAACACATCGATTACTGTTTCAGGGAGATTTTTCGAAGTTCTAATTGGGCAGAGACCAGAATCTATTTGGAAACTGCTGAGTAAAGTTGGAATCCTGTATATATTGGAGCCTATTTTCACTATTATTTTTGTGGTAAACATGAATAGCATATGGGAGAAAGTTATGTCAAGCTTAAGGGCTCAAATATTTCAGAGGGTATTGATTCAGAAGGTAAATCAGTTTTTTTTTTTTTTTTTTTAATTTCATTCTATTGGTGGCTCGAAATACTGTATCTAATATAATGCTAGCCCACTATCTCAAGGATTTATACTCCAAAATTACTATTTACATATTTAAACTTCAAGATGATTTTGCTGTGTGACAAATTTGTTAATAATCAACAAAGAATATTGTTGCTTCCATTTGAGGGCCTATGCTAATACACTCCTACAGCCCAGAAATTAAGTGAATTGAATAAGTGAAGCTCAGCAATAATTTCATTTTCACAGTATCTGATGTACATCTGGAGACTTTTCCCATATAAATTATTTTTCTGAAGAAGATAAACTTAAAATTGATCATAAGTTTTATCCTCTGCATGTTATATACAGCATGCCACATTCGACTTTTATGTTGGTGTCCAATTTCTGATAAATATTATAATTTTATATTTGCAGGTGGAGTTTTTTGACAGGTACAAGGTATGCAAGATTCTTCTTTATTATATCAGTCTTATTCATTCATCCCCTCAATATGTACTACCTCCGTCCTATACTTGTTTACCCCTTTTCCCAAACGGTCTGTCCCATACTTATTTACCTCTTTCCATAAAAGGCAATAAAGCAAACTACTCCATTTTCAACTATCCCCTCCCAACATCTTAAAATTACATCACATGCTATTACTTTTACCCACAAAAAGTCACCTACTTTAATAATAAAGTAGAAAGGACTACAATACCCTCAACCAAAAGTCATTTTATCCCTTTAAATACTAATACACATCTCTCACATTAAAACCGGTGCCGAAAGCAAAGAGGTAAATAAGTACGGGACGGAGAGAGTGTATTTTACACGGATGTTTAGTAAATATTTGAACTCTGAACATGTAATTGATATGCATTCTTGTAATTCATATCTTAAGGAATGCTGACTTAGAAATTTCTAACATTCCGTTAAAAACAGTTTTCAAGAGCATAAATTTGGATCTTTTGTATACGACTGTGTTTTTTTAACCTGCATTTTTATTTTATTGGTTTCTTTTTAGGAAGTTATTATGAATTTAGTGAAAAGGAAAACCACTTCATTGCTTCGATTAAGGATAATATTATCGTTGTTTTGTGGAAAATCAGAATCTATTGTGTTAATAAATATGAACATAAAACATTATAACTGACCAATTGCTACTCTTTGACTTCTAAAACTGCCCGGATGTATCTGTGCTATATTGTTTCCTCTTTTTTGCTTATAAAACTGTACTTTTCATTGCTGTCCCCTTGCTGTTTTATCACTAATATAATTTGTGCGCTTCTTGTAGGTCGGCGAGCTAACTGCTTTATTAACATCAGATTTGGGTTCCCTGAAAAACATTGTCAGTGAAAATATTTCAAGAGACCGTGGTTTTAGAGCAATTTCTGAGGCAAGCTATTCTACACTAAAGCAAAAGTGAGCTAAATTGATATTGACACCATCTCACATGTTTCTTCAATTGGAGAGTTTGTAGTTAAAAAAACTTCCTCATTTTCTTGGAATGTCCTTAAAAACTATAATACTTGTGTATATAAGGTTCAAATGCAACTACTAATATGGTAGTTTATCGTACATTTTATTTGCATTTGCATGTCTTAAAGACCCCTATGTATATGTATGCATTTCTGTTTTGCAGGTAATTGGGACACTGTGCTTACTTTTTGCCCTGTCCGTCCAGCTGGCACCAGTTTTGGGCCTACTTATGCTTACAGTGTCTGTACTTATTGGTAAGTGTTTCTCTAAACTTATGCTGTTCTTTCAAGATGAAAATAGGGTAATGTAGTGATTCATAGACTGTCTTCTGCTGATGCTAACAATTAGTAGTTCTGTCTATTGCCTTTAATTCCAATGCGCAATATCCTCTGACCACATCCATCAAAATGGAAATCCACCATACAACCCTGAACTTCGCCTCTCCTAAGAATTCCTTAGGACCCTCAAAGACTCCCTTGTTTCTACTTTTTAGGCTTAATTGTTGCTAAAATCACCACCTTTCGCAAATTGCAATCTAATCTAAACTTTTGACTTTTGGCAAATAAAACTTCAATTAAAAAAAAAAATCGCAATTCAAACTTCCGTGCAGATTGACTCTTGCCCGTTTGGATAGTTTCTAGACTGAATGATGTCGTTTGGGTAGTAATTAGGGTGAACAACACCATTTGGGATTTAAATAGTTGCCAAGGATAACATGCCAGAAATGGGCAAGAGTCGATCTCTTTTTTTTTTTTTTTTAGTTTGAAGTTTTATTTGTCAAAACTCAAGTCACTCTTACTCACGAAATGCCCAAATTAATTAATAACAGGAAAACGGAGTTCCAGAAGCACAGAAAAATCAAACTCAATACTCAATTGCAGAAAATGGAAATAAGAAAAACGAGAACAATGGAATAAATCCTATTCCTGTCCCAAGCGGAAGCTGATTCAATATTCAATAATCAAAAGATGATGCAACTAAGAGACACAAAACCTAACATAAGCACTAAGCAATTAAGCCAACTGGCCAATTTATTCAACAGAATTAAAAAACAATTAAAAGTAATAGAAAAGGCAGCGTATCAATTTCTAATCAACTCCACATAATTTTAATCTTATTCATGAATTTCACGCTTCCTCACCTGATTTCGTAAAAACATTAAAGTAAGCTCCATTAGCTGCAAAGGTCCACACAAATTTGCTAAGAAAATGAAGCTTTAGGACTAACTAGGGAAATTAATATTTTATGGGTTGAATTTGGGCTTGGTGACATAACAAGGATGACCTTAATTCCTTTTCAGATTACACACATTATGTGGTCTCAAAGAAGAAACAAGAACAAGCTGTAGAGCCACCGACATTAATGACACTCACATAAAACAAGACTATATAGATGCTTAGACAAATAGAGACAAAAGCTCATAAGTTTGTGAATCATGTACCAAAGCACAAAAATCATGTTTTTGTCGTTTACGTAGGAAACGAAGCAGAAACTTCAAGAGATTATGATCATATTTAGTGAAGGCTTTCAAGCTCAACAATTAATCAAGATCCAATCATCATCACCCTTATTCTTTCTACATCTCCCAAGTCCTAAGAAAGCATTTAAATGTGCTAATGAGAGGAATATATTCTCAATGCTACTAAAAACAATGCAAACATAGGTGCTCTAAATGCAGTTCTTCATGAAATGCAAAAAGGTGTTTGTGCATTTACAAAACCGTTGAGTTGTCATATTATACACAATCCACATTTTCACCTTCCATCCACCTGCATCCATCACTTTATTTGAGTTTAATCAATCCATTTCTTTTGCTTACTCAATGAATTGTATGTGATCCGGTTTTTATCACATGACCAATCTTGAATCATATTCTGTTTATGAACATCATGATTTGACGTTTGCTACAAGGTATCTGCAAAAAGAACATCACATTAGATTTTCTAAAGATATCTAAGAGATTATCATATTTAGAAATTAGAAGTTTACGGGGAGCAATAGGAAGATTGATGCTGGAGGAGTGAGTGATATTAGGAAGACATTAACCAGGTTCAGATTGAGAATGTGATGAATCCTCAAACGAGGAATTCTAGTAAACAAGCGCAACACTTGAAATTACTAGCCAACAGTAAGATTACTGGAAAAATTCAGCCACTAAAAGTGTGTATTCAAAACGTAAAGCCCCCAAAGTCTCCATACAATGAATATAAGTATGTTCACCAATAAAAATACAAAAGGAAATAACAGAAAACAATCATATCTACAATTAATTCCTATTAATCATCGTCAACCCCAGTCTTGTGCCACTTTCCTATTTCATATGTCTTACCCAAATCTCTTGCGTGTGTTCTGGAAGGTATGTTCTCATCAGAATGCCTCGCATACACCTGAAATGGTGTCGCGCCCCAATTTTCATAAAACGGACTTTCTGAAAAGTAGTAACTAACTTGAGCGCGACTAAATTCGAATTTCAAATCAATAACGGTAAAGAACAACGGCAATTAGTTTTAAAAAATACTTTATCTAAATAGTAGATAACATCAATAATAATAAAATTTGAAATAGGAGTCATAAATAAACATGAATCCCTAAGAAACACTGAAAATTTAGTGTTAGCATAACTTTTATCCTTAATTCAATAATAGATAAAATCTAAGACCGTCTCCCATCACCACTCCTCGCCATCCAACTCTTCAACCTGAAATGGGAGGTTTATTGGGGTGAGCATGCAAACACACTCAATGGGGCCAAGTTATTCAATATAAATGCTAAAAATAAATAAAGAATCAAGTAATCAAACTTTGTAAATCACATTCACTTTGCAACATAAACTTTGCCATAGAAACTTTGCCATAGAACTTTGCCATAGAAACTTTGCCATTTTGGAGCACGGGGGTTTAAACCTGAATACCCGTCGGTCCCGGATCACATAAGGGCCCTGGCTATTAGACTTTGCCGAGCACGGCGGGATACACCCGAAAACCTGTCAGTCCCGGACGTCATTAGGGCCCCTGGCTATTGGTAACTTTGCCAACATACTTTGCTACTTGTATAACATAGGAAATACATTCACATATTAGATAACTCAAAAATTTATTTAAAACATAAAATAAGGAATAATACATGCAATAGAGCCCTACTAACCACTGTAGAGAATAAAACAATTAAAACCCCACCTCGAATACGGATGCAAGAAACGATAAGTAGAAAGCTCGTACGAACTTAGTCCTCGGAATTGCCGTCGCCTTGCATTAGTGATTGCAAACATTTAATTAGTATAGCATCTAACATGTAGCCAACCAAGGTAGTCAAAAGCGAAAAGTGCACTCAAAGCGCAAAGACCCCCTAACGCTTTAAGCGCAAAGCGCATAAAAAAAGTGCGCTTCACCGAAGTAAAGCGCAACATTCCAAACACATAATCCATATTAAATCAGATAATATCATATGCACCAATAACAACATTTAGTAATCATATAGTAAAAAACACATGGGACAAAGTGAGTAACATGAAAGTCTAACATTATTATACTTCATAATTCAAAATCTGAAGCACAATATTAAGTTCCTAATTCAAACCACAAACCGTAAAGTAAATTTAGTGAACATCACCATTTTCAAGTTCATAATCCAAGCAAAAAGAGTGAATTAGTTAACCCTTACCAAGTTCCTAATCCTAACAGAAGGTGAATTAGTGAACCACCATCTTCAAAAAAAAAATTTGAGATGTTTCTATTTATCGCAGGATGAAAACCCCCGCTTTTTCAAGCGTTGTTCTTCCGGAACACAAAAACCCTGCTTTTGGCTCTTTTATCTGAGAGAAATCTCACGCTAATCTTATTATTTCTTATCTTATGTACTTGGGCTTTTTAAGGTAAGGGCTTACTGTTTATATATTATAAGCTATGGGTTTTCTATCATTAAAGGGCTTTTAGTAGGCTAACCCTAGAATTTTAAAAAAAAAAACTGCAGCCCACACAGTTATTTCATTAATCACGCTTAAAATATCAGAAAACAGAAGAAAATAAGTGTGAAAAACCTGCGCTCCACAAAAAACCGCCCCAAATATCAGAAAAAAGGGGAAAAAAGCTTGAAAAACCTGAACTTTACAACAAACCGCTCCGCTTAGAAGGAACAAAGCGGTTTCATGTTCTCACGCTCCGCCTTGGCCGCTTAAGCGCTAAGGCGAGCGCTTTTGACTACCTTGTAGCCAACTACTAAAATTGATAAAACTCCAAGGACGAAAAGGCTAGGACTTATACACGTTAATAAGGACCTAATTATAAATATTGAGAACTCAATTTGGGGCAAAACAATCCCCAGAATCAGAACCCTAGCTAAATCCCAAATTAAATTCCAGAAACTACACCCCATTAATCAAATTCCTAAAGTTTTACACCCAACAAATAAATTTTATGTAAACCTTTGCTTTCTCTTGATCAACTGAGACCACTTTATCTACCCTAATAATGATAATCATAGACCCAACAATTAAGTCCTTGATATATAATTTTCCAATTCTTTTTGTTTATAAAAAGACCATGTACGGTAGATAACACAATTAGCATTCCCCAACCATATACAAGGAAAAGAACACACTCCAATAGACTGGGAAAAGCAAATCAGAGAGGATCCAATGCATGTTCAATACTCAAATACACCTTTTATTAAATGAAGAAAAAAATGAGGAGGGGCCACACCCCGGCCCAAAGGAGGACAACTGCGTAAAATGAGTAAAAAAACCAAACTAGTGAAAACCACAAAAAAGGGCACAAACCCAAAATGGGCCACATCTCGGCCCAAAAGGAGAAACAGAGAGTTAAAAACAGACTAGAAGAACAAAGGGAAAGGCCCACGCCCTTAATAAAACAGAGGCCCAAAAACTAACAACTAGAGGCCCAAGAGACAAAACTAAAGCAAGCACAAAAGTGGTCAACGAGACCCACAATACAGAAAAGGTTAACACAAAACCCGGAAGTCACTGAAACACCGCCGAACGAGCAAATCAGAAACATCAGCAATGGTAACAACCTCAAAAAACGAAAAGCCCAGACCCAAAACAATCCAAAAAGAGCAAATGTGACATACAACCCTTACAAATAGCACCTCAGCCGGGTAACATTCCACTAACAACCCAACAACAGAAATGATCAACCTGTAAACAAACACCGGGAAATCAAAGACAAGTTATGGCCAAAACTGTTTTCACCATCCAATGGCCAAAACCCCAATCGTCGTTTACAGATCCTCCATTCGACGTTGCCCATCCTTGCGATCAAAATTACAACAAGAACAAGCAAAACCCTACTACAGTGATCTTAGAAAAAAAAACGCCTATACTACCCACACTTATTATCTGGTGGAAAAAAATGATTACAACATCACACAAGGGTTGCGATAGAGAAAAATATTATAATATTATCTGGTGGGGACAGTTCTGGAGGGACGGCGAAGCTGTGAGACTTGTAGATAACTTCTAGACGTTTCCGAAATGGTATTATACTAGGAAAACGGACACCCGAGTCAAAAGTTATGGCCAAAACAGTTTTCACCATCCAATGGTCAAAACCCCAATCGCCGTTTCCAGATCCTCCATCCGACATCGCCCATCCTTGCGATCAAAATTACAACAAGAACAAGCAAAATCCTGCTACAGTGATCTATGAAAAAAAATGCCTAGACTACCCACACTTATTATCTGGTGGGAAAAAAACGATTACAACATCACACAAGGGTTGCGATAGAGAAAAATATTATAATATTATCCGGTGGGACATTTCTGGAGGGACGGCGAAGCTGTGAGACTTGTAGATAATTTCAAGACATTTTTGAAACAGTATTATACTAGGAAAACGGACACCCGAATCAAAAGTTATGACCAAAATAGTTTTCACCATCCAATGGTCAAAACCCCAATCGCCTTTTCCAGATCCTCCATCCAACATCGCCCATCATTGTGATCAAAATTACAATAAGAACAAGCAAAACCCTACTACAGTGATCTATGAAAAAAACGTCTATACTATCCACACTTATTATCTGGAGGGAAAAACGATTGCAACATCATACAAGGGTTGCGATAGAGAAAAGAATTATAATATTTTCCGGTGGGACAGTTCTGGAGGGACGGCGAAGCTGTGAGACTTGTAGATAACTTCAAGACGTTTCCGAAACGGTATTATAATAGAAAAACGGACATCCGAGTCAAAAGTTATGGCCAAAACAGTTTTCACCATCCAATGGCCAAAATCCCAATCGCCGTTTCCAGATCCTCCATCTGACATCGCCCATCCTTGCGATCAAAATTACAACAAGAACAAGCAAAACCCTACTACAGTGATATATGAAAAAAAAATGCTTATACTACCCACACTTATTATCTGGTAGGAAAAACGATAACAACATCACACAAGGGTTGCGATAGAGAAAAATATTATAATATTATCCGGTGGGACAGTTCTGGAGGGACGGCGAAGCTGTGAGACTTGTAGATAACTTAAAGACGTTTTCGAAACGGTATTATAATAGGTAAACGGACACCCGAGTCAAAAGTTATGGCCAAAACTGTTTTCACCATCCAATGACCAAAACCCCAATCGCCGTTTCTAGATCCTCCATCCGACATCGCCCATCCTTGCGATCAAAATTACAACACAAAACCTAACTATAGTGATCTATGATAAAAAAACGCCTATACTACCCACACTTATTATCTGGTGGGAAAAACGATTATAACATCACACTAGGATTGCGATAAAGAAAAATATTATAATATTATCATGTGGGACAGTTTTGGAGGGACGGCAAAGTTGTGAGACTTGTAGATAACTTAAAGACGTTTTCAAAACGGTATTATAATAGGAAAACGAACACCCGAGTCAAAAGTTATGGCCAAAACAGTGCACCATCCAATGGCCAAAACCCCAATCGCCGTTTCCAGATCCTCCATCCGACATCGCCCATCTTTGCGATCAAAATTACAACAAGAACAAATAAAACCCTACTACAGTGATTTATAAAAAAGTTGAAGTAAAAAGACTCAAACCAGCAAACGTAGAGCAACAAACCCAAAACAGGACAGACTAACCCACAGACAAACCCAGCAACGAAGAGACCAACAAGCAAGAAACAAACTAGAAACCAAACCTGAAAATGCCCAGAGATTGGGAAACACGGACCTCCCAAAATCCAAAGATAATGAAAGCACATGAACACCAAAAACATAACAGAGACGCAAACCCCCTTAGATGAAAGAATTAAAGACAAACCAGATACAAGAGATCATAAATCGCCGTCCTTCCCCGACACAGTAGAACAGGGGGAACGAGCTCCGACCCTGTGTCGCCGAAAGGAAGAGACCGCATCAACACCATCCTCTAGCCGAACAAGAATCACAATGACGAAACAACTTGAAACCGCCTCGGGAATCCATGGCATAACAAACCAAATAACCAAAGAAACACAGAGAACCTCGCAACCCGCCTAATGAATCCAAATACCAGAAATACGACCACCAGAAAATCCAAAGCCAACGAAATCTAGCAAAGAATCACAAAAACCAACGAACAGGAAGAGAATTCTTGGACGAAGCCTTTCCTCGGATCTGTATGTAGGGGGAACGAGCTCACCCCTAATTCGCCGAGCAAAATAAACTTCCACAAGTACCGTCCCTACCGACGAGGGTCTCAGGATCTATAAAAGCCAATGAGACACAGGTATCTCGAAGCAATACACCATGAAACCCCAAATGACCCAATTTGAAAAGGAGAAGAAATGAAGCCCTAATTCATTGTAAAATCAAGGAATACCCTAAATCGCAATCCGCCATAGAACAACTTGAATTAAAAGAGGAAAAACCCCAAATCCACAGAGAAATAAAGTCGCATAACCAGATGTATGTCTGGAAGAAAGCTGAGCGCTGAAACTTCTTGAATTTAAGCGAAATTAGGAACGAAAAATTCACACAGTCGCTGGAAACTGCCAAAGAGATTTCCCAAAACTCCTCATCTGAGAAAGAACTAGCACGAATTCGAAACCCTAAATCGTCGGCGAAAGACGCCGGCAAAATCGAAAACCGCCTCTTGAAAATCGAAAGCCGTGAAAAGGGGCAACTGCTCCCCAAAGAACTTCAGAGAAAAGCAAACCCGATCGAAACTGGGTACTAATGACAAAACACCATGGATAGAACCGCCTTAGAGAAGAATAGCACGCGTGTAGCAAGACGACACCAAGCAGCGACTCATCGGAGAAGAGAGCCGTCTAGGGAGCCCCCGTCTATGGAGTAGAATCCCTATCGCCGAAGGAGCGGCGATGAAAAGAAACCGCTGAAAGGCGGAAGAAGAGAGAGAGAATCGAGAGTCGACTCTCAAAACCGCAATCCCAAAATTTGTCCTAGAAAAAAGGCATTCCTCGTCGATTCCCGCTTGGCATAAAATTAAATGGCCCATGCAGGTCTCGCTGCATATAATTTCCAAATTTAATTTGGAATGGTCTTATAATGTCTCGAACCCAGGACCTCTCGGCCTAGGTAGTGGGACTCTAACCACTTGAGCTATACCACTTTGACTATACATCAAAGTGTTTGTTTAATTGGGCCAATCCAGCCGCCTTTGATGGGCCAAGGAAGCACCAGCCCGTAATCCTTCCACTTCAAGGAGGGGGAGGTAAATGTTGCTCTGTGAAACCAGCCTCACGCGGTGCCCTCCACTCTAGGAGCCACGAAGTCCACACCTTCGTGTAAACCATGCGGCCCACAACTTTTCCGTGTAAACCACAACTCTCCGCTTCAATGATTTTATAATGAAGCTAGTGCAATTTTCACCACTGAAATCCAGGCATAACACCATAGTTATTAATGGCGCAAGGCGCCACAAGGCGCGAAGCAGCGCCTAGCGCCTTAGGCGCGCGCGCCTTGCATCCCTGGAAAAAACAACATAAGACCTTGAAAATTTCTTAGTAAACCTAACCATGGAAGTAAACCTAAGTTAATCATACTAACATATAATTAACTAACAAGTTGAAGGTTAAAAACATATAAATCACACAAAATAAAGAGTAAAGACATAAACTTCAAACCATAGAAGTACGATAATAACAAACAGTAAATATACAGCTTAATCACGAAATTAAAGACATAAATAGCAAACTAATCATCTCCATCAACGAATTCATCAAAAGCAAACTCCTCCTCCTTCTCCTCCTCCTCATCATCATCATCATCATAACGTGGATCGTCCTCACGAAATTCTTCTTCCTCCACATCTTCACCTTCTAAGTTAAATTCAATTTCATCTTCATCTCTAAGGCCGCTAAAAGATGATCCTCTCACACTCACACCCACCCTTGCCCTAAAAAGTGAATCTTGAAACCCTAGATGTGATTCACTTAAATATTAAGACTTAAGAGATAGTATTTTTTATAATTCTGATGTTATTTGACAAATAAAAAGATGTTTTTTTATTTCAAACCCTAGATGTACGCAAGGCACGCCTTAGGCGCGCCTTTTGTCCCAAGTCGGCCCGAAAGGCGCCTCCCAAAGCAGCGCCAGAAAATCCCAACCGCCTGGGCCTATGGCAGGCGAGATGGCTGGCGCCCCGAGTGCCTGGCGCCTTAGGCGCGCCTCGGGCGCGCCTTTAATAACTATGCATAACACCCAATACTTCTCTAATTCTACATTGATTTACAGTAATTTCCAGTAATTCAGGACCTACTTTAGCTTATAACTTATAAGAACGTACTCCATCAGACAAGGAAAAACAAATCTGACCACATATAATTTCCGACCACTATATCAACTTCTCACCATATTACCTCTTATCATCAAAATCCATTCCCTAACTAATCTAATCAATGTGTACAGACACCACCCACTCACACACACACACACACACACATATATATATATATATATATATATATATATATATATATATCAGAAAACAGAGTATCAAAATTATAAGGCAACAATGGAGATTTAGAATGGACAGATTACCTTTCCAGCAGAATCATGAGAAAAATAATAAAGACTGAAATCACAGAATTGAGATTGCTTGAGAGAGGATGCAAGAAAACTTATATTTTCCTGAGTAATGAATAGATTAGGCTAGAATTTGCTAAGAGGAGAGAATAGGCTGGAATTTGCTGAGGGAAGAGGGAGAGAAAAAGCTGTCTTGGCCGTGTGAGGGAGAGAAAGAGAGAAAAGAACCAAAAAAAACTCTTTAATTCAACTTGTAACTGCCATTTCTTGTCAATTATTAGAAAAGTAACTGAAAAATCATGGAGGAAAAGAAATAAAATGGCTGTTAGAAGTTAGGAATTTGATTAGGCTGTTTAGTGTTTACTATTTTAAAATTTTAAAAGTATAGACTATTGAGATTGTCTTTTTTTTTTTTTTTTTTTCAAAAGGTTGTTTACAAATGGTGGAGTATTTCTAGTGGTTGGACTGGTAAGGGAGGAGGGTTGAATGTAATGCGCAAAGGAACCAAATATGGCTGACTTGAAAGTGTAACATGAAGTCATTAACATATGTATACCAACGTTTTAATTTTTGAAAATAAACAATGAAAAGGGTGAGGAAGAGGATGCTGATAGAAAAAGTTAAAGAACTTGCCAAATGCTTCAAAGTGGTTCAATTAACTTTGAGAAAGGTAAGAACTTACCTAACAAGGAGAATCAAACAACTTGTGAAAATTCTCCAACCCTTATCAGCATTGTCTTGTGGAGGACCAACAACAGAACCTGAATCACCACTCTCATCCACGTAGGACTCTGAATCATCCTCCGAAGAAATCTGTTCGTCTTGGCATAGATTATTGGGTTCTACAAGTTCATCTTGTTAATTTTTAACACAGATACGTTTGTTTCCCGACTACCACGGACAGACTTTGGACTTTACAATTCCACATACCCATTTCATACAAGATTGAAAGTAGGATTTCAAAATCCAATTTAAAACCTAACCTAATCACTACTTACTGCACCTATTCCCCTTTATAAGTATATATTCCCACTAATAATAATATTATCACTTTTACACAATTTTCAACACAATACTCAATCATTCAATCATTACAATAATAATATAATAATACAAATCAATCAATTTTTTAACATTCCTATATAATCCTACCCTATAAAATCTCAAAACAAATATACATTTTTACTATTCATTAGGATTTTAAAATCCTGGATTTCCAAGTCCAGGTTTTCCCCCATCCACTATGCCTAAAACAAACATACCCTTAGTATTCCTTTCTATTTCAAGAATAAATTGAAGGTAATATGAATGAGTTGATTTTATATTGCTATGTACGTGAAGTTTAAATGAAGTTTCCTAAAGTTTGCTACCTTAATATATGGTCTTCATTTCTTATATTAGTCTATTCCTGGGGCAATCCACTAACATATCAGAATTTTGTAGCTGTCTATAAGAGAACAACTGTTAATGTCTTTAAAGCTCATGGAACTGCCCAAGCCTCCATAGCTGACTGTGTTACTGAAACTTTTGCTGCTATACGTACCGTAAGCACCTCATATCTTTATAGATGCTGAATCTCTTTACTTTCAAGTTTATAACATATAAATGATTGTTTGTCTGGTATTTTTATTTTAACACTCTTGCAGGTGAGGTCATTCGGGGGAGAAAAACGGCAAATGTCACTTTTTGGTCGGCAGGTAGAGTACCTGTAATATGCTGTTTTGGATATTTGGAGAATAATTATATTGTACACAGTTTTATTATGAAAGTTTAGAATCTTTGGATTTCTTTAACATGTAATCGAAATATTTCAGGTTCTTGAGTACGAGAGCAGTGGCATAACACTCGGAATATTCAAGTCCATCAACGAATCCCTCACCAGGGTTGCTGTTTATATCTCTTTAATGGCACTCTATTGTCTTGGAGGAAGCAAAGTAAAAGCTGTAAGAACTAAAGACCTTCTCTAATTCGTATTTTTTCTTGATGCTTTATGGATGTATACTCTTTTCTGATTAAATCCTGCCCAAGCAACAATTTCCGTTTCCCGAATTCTATTATCCCTCTGGATGTACTACCAACAATAAACAATTCGATATAAACAAGACTCTAAACCTAAACCCTAACTTAGCCCACAAGCTATTTATTAAAGATCTTGAATTCAAAAGACCCTAACAATAATAATGATAACTAATAAGACAACCATATAGACCATATCAGATGCTAAAATGGGTGCTATGTCTAGAATATCTTAATTATAATTGTTTATGCCTGATGGTGGGTTCTGATCATATAATGCCTATATTTCTTCCGCGTAGGGTGAGCTTGCAGTTGGAACCATGGTTTCTTTTATTGGATACACTTTTACGTTAACATTTGCTGTGAGTACTCTTTCTGGCTTGTATCAATCTGTTCTCAGAGAAAAAAGATAGGTTCCATCTTTTATTTGTTTTTATAAATACTAAAATCTAAGCAATTTCTTCTAGGTTCAAGGAATGGTGAACACATTTGGAGATCTTCGCGGAGCCTTTGCTGCTACTGAAAGAATTAACTCTGTATTATCTGGTGCTGAAATTGATGAAGCACTAGCTTATGCTCTAGAAATGGACTTGAAGAGAAAGAAGATGCATGATCCAAACCTTGGAGCTCTTTTGGCCAATGATACCGATGGGAAAAAGCTAACTAGAAGTGTGGCCTACATGTCTTCATTAAAATTTACTACTGATGTGGCCAACCTTGCACAGTCAGGAGATATTTGCCTTGAAGGTACGCACTCTTCCTTCATAAATGTTTTTCATGCTAGTGTTTAGTGATAATAATGAAAATAAGGCATAATGGATCAAAATGTCCCTAAATTATCAGTTTATGTATAGATAGGTCCGTAAACTATTTTTTATTTTATAAAGCCCTTTTAAGTATCAATATTTTATTTCACAAGCTCTCTCGAGACAAAAATTGACATAATTTTTTGATTCACCTCAACAGCTCGTTAAATAATGTACATGTCAGGGTTTATTTATATTTTATTATATACAAAATATTTTTTCTCAAGGCATTTTAGATACTCATCACCTGAGGTATCGAGGTTGAAATGACTTGCCCAAAACACATCTTGGTATTAATAAAATTAATGTACATATTATTTAACAGGACCAATTAGATAAATATTATAATTTGAAAAATTCCCTCAAGTGTTTTGTCTAGAGGGAGCTCGTGAAATATATTTCAATACTTGAAGGGCTTTTTGAATCAAAAAAATTGATAGTTTAAGGACCATTTGGTGCATTATGCCTAAAAATAATCATGTTAAGCTTCTTCAGTTATAGATGAGTGTATACCATGTTTGAACTTGTTCATAATATTTATTTGTATGTATCGCAGATGTTCATTTCTCATATCCTCTAAGGCCTGATGTAGAAATATTGCAAGGCTTTGATCTGACTTTAAAATGTGGAACTGTCACTGCTCTAGTTGGCCCCAGTGGTGCAGGCAAAAGTACAGTAGTACAACTTTTAGCTCGGTTTTATGAGGTCATCTATGAGTGTCATTTGAATAATAATTTAATTTATGTTATTATTGATGGATTGTTGATTATGAGATGTGTTGTTTTAGCCAACCAAAGGTCGAATAACTGTTGCTGGAGAAGATCTGCGATCATTTGATAGGAGTGAATGGGCTCGGGTGGTTTCCCTTGTGAATCAAGTATCCATATTCTTAACTCTTTCTTGTTTGGTTATAATTAATGTCAAAACGACGTTTGCCAACAATTTGATATGTTATGTTTGAATGCCTTATATATTTTCATGTTGTATTAGCAACATGACGGTCGTGCTTTACTAATAGAGTAGTAATTGTACACTGGCATAGGAACCTGTTCTGTTCTCTGCGTCAGTTGGTGAAAATATTGCTTATGGGCTCCCAGATGATTATGTTTCCAAGGATGATGTGATAAAAGCTGCAAAAGCAGCTAATGCTCATGAATTCATAATCTCATTACCACAGGTGAGGGAAGTTTAGTTGGCACGTAGCACCAATAGACTTATTCTTTTCCCACTTATTGTGTTTCTGCTGACTGTTAATTATTATTCTGTAGGGTTACGGTACATTAGTTGGTGAGCGTGGAGGGTTGTTAAGTGGCGGACAGAGGCAGGTATTGCTCTCTTTCTCTCTCTCTATCACTCAGGATAATATCATTTTTGATCCTTGAAATTCACATTTTTCCAGTTTTGGTCCCCCTTTTTCACTCTATCAACTTTGGTCCTGAAAGTGTTTTTACTCCCACGTTTGGTCTAACCATCTGCTGACTGACGAAATCAACTATTGGGGGTGCTAAATTTAATATTTAAAAGTGTTTTGGATTACAAAACTTTTAAATAATGCATTTAGCACCTCCAACTAGTTGATTCCATCAGTCAACTAATTACAATGGGATAAAATGTGAGAGTAAAGTTTCATGACCAAATTTGATAGTGAGTGAAAGAGGGTAGACAAAAAATGATATTATCCCCTCTCACTCACTGTGAGTATGTAGATACCTATGTAGCACTAATCGATCCCTCCATGTTCTTATTCCAGAGGGTTGCCATTGCAAGGGCTCTACTAAAGAATGCTCCAATCTTGATTCTTGATGAGGTAAGGAATTGATTTTTACATCCTTTATATATAAAGTAGGTCTTTTGTGAACCACGTTCATGTGAACTCTGTTTAAAGTATCACCTTTTAGCATATGAAGTATCACCATTTAAAAATAATGCTTGATTTATTTCAAAATCACTAGATAGTGATACTTTGGGTGTGTTTGCAACTACTAATGAATAGTGAAAAGCACTAAAAAAAGTAATAAGTTGTGAGGGGGTAACTTTAAAAATAAGTGCTTTTAGCCCCCTCAATTGAAGTTGCAAACACCACCTTTGTACGCTAAACACTATTGCTTTGTTTACTAAAGAGTGTTCACCATACAAGCTTATGTGAACCAAGTTTATAGAAATTGTCTCATTTATATTTTTATTGGATGGATGGATAAGATCACGTGCTCTCGTAATTTACCTTGACAGGCTACTAGTGCATTAGATACAGTGAGTGAAGGTCTGGTACAAGATGCATTGAATCGTCTAATGAAGGGAAGAACAACTTTGGTGATTGCTCACAGACTCAGCACGGTTCAGAATGCCAATCAAATTGCTCTATGCTCTGATGGCAAGATTTCGGAATTGGGAACTCATTCAGAGTTGTTAGAGAAAAAAGGTCAATATGCTTCTCTAGTTGGCACCCAAAGGCTTGCATTTGAATAACACAATCCCCCCTCTTTTATTGATGGTACCATTTCCATCTCACTTTAATTAATTAAAGACCGGGAAAGGAAACCTCATGAATTCAGAAGGTTGGTTGTTGACTCCATCATTTCGTGTCAACTAGTACAATGAATGTCTTATGTGATTACTATGTAAATGGAGGATGACATCAAGTGTAAAATATCATCCGGAGTCGCCCATAATGCTCTCCCTTATAGTTAAATTGAAGGAAAATGGTACATGCAGGACACCAAACTATTACTCAAGGTAATACGCTTTTGAGTTTATTTTTTACGAGAAAAAGATGAACAAAGTTTGGTTTTAAAATACGTTTTAATAAGTTTTTGTTCCTATTTCACTCACTATTTTGTTTGGTTTAGAAGTACATTTTTACTCTAACATTAGGTTCATTGTTTGTTTGTATGTTGACTGATTGAGATCAACTGTGTTTGGGTGCTAATTGTAATTATTTAAAAGTTTTGTGCTTAAATGTAAATATAAAAAAATCAATATTTTAAAATAGCACTCATATAGTTTCTTTTGTCAGTCAACAGACTATCAACTAACAGTGGGGCAAATGTTGATGTAAAATTGTACTTTCTAAGCAGAACTTGATAGTGAGTGAAAGAATGGGGACAAATGTTGAAGTAAAATTGTACTTTCTAAGCCGAACTTGATAGCGAGTGAAAGTGGGGGTCCTAAACTGAAAAAATATAAACTTTAAAGACAAAAAATGATATTATCCAAAAAGTTTAGATAATACTCCCTTTGTTTTGCGATTACTTGAACACTTGCCTTATTTGTACGTCCCAACAATACTTGAACATTCTCAAAATGAAAACAAACATAATATTAATACACTCACAACATCCTTATTTTATTCCACTCAAACCCACTAAAATTCATTTTATTTGGTTTGCGTGTCATTTTCAATGTTCAAGTCCTCATTGGATGGAGGGAGTATTGAATAAAAATCATTTAAGAAGCGAGGAAGAAAAATAATGTAATATCAACTTTCAACTCGAGGCCTAAATCCACCAAATATGTTGTCGTTATCTATCTCTCTATCGACAACATAAAGCTATGTTTTAGAAAACTTGATGATTAGACCACCACCTTTGAGAATGATATCACGTCTCTCGGGACCGAGTGTGTGGCATTTGGAGGCAGCGAGGTGAAATTTATCTTATTCATAAGATGAATTTTGCTTCGGTCTCCGTGCTTGCTTGAGGTGACACATAATTTAAATCACAATTTTTTTTATTTCATCACGTGGATTACAAAGTTTAGAGTACGTTTCAGCTTAAGACTTTTGTCTATTACAAATATATTGATGTGGAGCAGATTACTACTCATAGGGCACATAATCCGAATTTTGAAGTTTGAACAGTCCTTTGACTGAATTCTGAAGTTTGAAGTCTTTTGACCATTTTATTAATTTTCACAAGTTCATTTAATTATCCTAATTATGACTTTGAATGTTTTTTCATCCTACTATGTATCTACACCTATAAATAGGTGATCTTATGATTGAGAATTGATCTAATTCAATATTCAGATATTAAGAAACTTATCATATTCTATCGTACAAAGAACGTTTGTCTTCTACGAGTTATCTCCCGTGTTAGTTGGTATCAAGAGCCTAGGTCTTTTCCTTGGCAATGGCTGACGACAGAGAACCTTCTCTTGCTGATGTGCTTAGAGAGGTTCAAGCGGTCGCATCAACGCTTTAATCGCTATCTGTTCGTGTTTAACACACAGAGGTAGATTTACAAGCTGGCGGGGGTAACCCAAACGACAGATTTGGAGGCAGGAAAGTTGCTCAGACCGACCAAATCGATCATGGGGCTCCACAACAACCACAGGGATTTCAGGCCTACGAGGATGAATCATCTGATGAAGAAGTGACAGAAATCTTTGGTAGGAATCCCAACTCTAGTGGAAATCGACCGTATTGGCAAGATGAATTTTGATTGAAGGCGGATCTTCCTTCCTTCAACAGGAATTTCAATATTGAAGAATTTCTGGATTGGATTGTAGAACTTGTAAGGTTTTTCGATTATGCTGAAATACCTGAAGATAAACAACTGAAGTTGGTGTCTTATCGTTTATAATGGGTGCATCATCGTGTTGGGAACAAACTCAGGCGCAACGACGACGTTTGGGAAACAACCGACCAGATTATGGATGAAGATGAAGAGGATGTTGATGGCTAGGTTTCTTCCTCCATATTATGAGCAATTCTTATTCCACCAGTACCAGACGTTGATATAGAGGCAAAAATCTGTTTCTGAATATACTATAGATTTTTTTACGTCTCTTCACGTAACAATCTGATGGAGACCGAGGGGCAACAAGTTGCGAGGTTTGTTCATGGGTTGAGGCCAGCAATTCGTGACAAGATTGGATGCCAAATTATCCTTACCCTTAGTGAGGCTTAGAATATGGCGCAACAAGCAGAAGCAATGGGGTTTCAACGTTATGGAAGAGAAGAGGCTCACAGGAGCAGTACCGAAACATCTAGGGTAAATCCTAATCCTAAGCCCAATGTTGAAAATATTTCCAATCCTGGGAAGCATGTGATGGTAGAGAGAGCCCGCCAAGAAGCAAATCAATAATCCAAATGTGAAACCAAGCGAGGATAAATGTTATAGGTGCCAAGGGAACGAGCATCAATCAAATAATTTCCCACAACGACATCCAGTCAATATGGCTGAATTTGGGGGTGAAGACACTTGGTATGAAAACGAGGAAGATGGGGTTTGTGAACCAGACGGAGAAGATGGCGATGTACAACAGACCTTAGTGGTTTGAAAGGTATTACTATCGCCACAAATGAATGATTCACAGAGGAATGCCTTATTCTGAACCAGGTGCATGATATCTAATCGTATATTCGAACTGATAATTGATAGTGGTAGTTATGAAATATTATTTCTCGAAATCTGGTTAAACCATTGGGTTTCAAGCAGAAGACCGAGCAACATAAAGCACGTAGTTTCTTGACCCTTACACGATCTGGATCAGATTTGGTGGCGGTTTCGCGTCATACTAAGGAGATTCATGCCTTGGTGACAAAGGCAATGTTTTTGATAGGGCTGGCTGAGTCAACGGATCAGGTCCCTGATGTTGTACGTGAGTTGTTCAAAGAATTCTAGGAGCTGGCTCCAGAAGAGCTTCCTGTCGAATTACCACCAATAGGGAATATTCAACATGCAATTGATTTGGTTCCTGGAGCCACCTTACCGAATTGACCTCATTACCGAATGAGCCCAAAGGAGAGCGAGGTGTTACAACAAATGGTGGAAGAATTGTTGTATAAGGGGCTGATTCGAGAGAGCATGAGCCCTTGTGCAGTTCCAACATTACTTACTCCGAAGAAGGATGGGTCATGGCGCATGTGCGTGGATAGCTGAGCAATCAACAAAATCACAGTGCGTTATAAATTTCTAATCCCACGACTCGAGGATATGTTGGATAATCTATCTGGAGCAAGATTGATTTGCAGAGTGGTTACCATCAAATCCACATCAGACCGGGAGACGAATGGAAGACATCTTTCAAAACAAAGGAGGGTTTGTATGAATGACTTGTCATGCCATTCGGTTTGTCAAATGCTCCCAGCACTTTCATGCGAGTGATGAATGAAGTATTGAAGCCTTTTGCGGGTAAATTTGTTATTGTTTATTTTGATGATATCCTGATATATAGTGCTAATGAAGTTGAACACATGAAGCATTTGCGACAAGTGTTGGTTGTTTTGCAGGTAGATAAACTCTATAATAACCAGAAGAAATGTAGTTTCCTACAGACTAGCCTTAATTTTCTGGGATTTGTTGTTGGTGGCGATGGAATTTCTATGACAGAGAATGGCCAGTTCTGAAGAGAAAGTTAGAGCAATCAGAGAATGACCAGTTCTGAAGACAGTGACAGAGATTCGTAGCTTCCATGGTGTTGGTCCCGGTGCAAATGAGTCTTACACGTGTATGGGGGGGGGGAATACACGTGTTCAGTATTTTTAAAACTTTTCTTTACTGAGGTCAGCTTGGGTCAGGTTGTCCTGAAGATTTGGTCCTGAGAAGCACAAATCGCTCTGAGTCAAAGTCTACCTGAGACAGTGATCCTGAGATGCTTTCAGATACCTCAGATAATCCCAACTGATCCTGAGTTTTCAGAGATCCTGAGCTGCTTGGATTAGATAACTAACTTACTGAACCCTCAGAAGAGTAAGTTCAGTTTGGTAACTATCTGTTCTAGCTACTCAGATGTGCGGAATGGTTGGCCCTAAGTTTATACTCGTTTTAATGCTTTTGCTGAAAACCTTCCTTTTAATGGAATAGTGATTAGGCTGTGATTCAATTATATGCAACTTTCAGTGGATTGATTCCAACTGAGTATCAGTGAAAATATGCTTTCAGTTCAAAGTAATGCAATAGTTAATCAAAGCAAAACAGAAAGCAAATAACACAGCAAGTTATAGTGGTTCAGAGACTCAAGCTCCTACGTCCACTCTCCCTGATCTCTTCAGAGAAATTCACTAATCACTTCCTAAGGTTTTCTGACTACCTCTGTAGTTTACTAACCTTTCTATTTTGAGCTTTCTGACTACCCCTGTAGTTTACTAACTCAAAACACACACAAGCTTTCTGACTATCCAAGATAGTTTACTCACTTCTTCTCTAGAACTTTCTGACTACCGCAATGTAGTTTACTAACTCTTTACAACTCCAATCTCACCAACAATCACACTCAAACTACCTTACAAAGGGTTTGGGGTTTCTTGGTTGGTTTCCAACTAGGATGAGATATCCTTTACAATTAAGAACAATTCAAAGGCTAGGATATCTCGACTAAGCTTTGGATATATCTTATCAAGCTAGGCTTAGTGGAATGAGCTTTCTTCGATATAAAGCACTTGGGAAATTCTTCGGTTTTCGAGTGCTTCAACTTGCAATAATAAGTTTGAGCTCTTGAGTTGCTTACAAATTTCCCGTAACCTTCAATGTAGATGGTCACAAGTATTTATAGGCAGGCACCAAGGTCACTCTTGAAAAACTATCCGTTGGAAGAGATAGCTTCGTGAGTTTCCTCTTATGGTGTGTGAAGAATGGCTATATTTAGGGTTTGACACTCCCTAGCACGTGTTAGGCAATAGCCTTTCATGTAGCCGGTCAACACTTTTTGCAGTCTGGAACATAGTACTACTGACATATCTCAGTGACCTGTCGCTTTCAGTGTCAGTAAAGTACAGTGCTGTCTTCTTCTGATTGGCTGTTATCTTCAGTTAAGTAGATAAACACAACGACTCTTTTTGGTTAATATCTCTGAGTGATATAACCTTAACAACACTTTGTTTTAGTTTCTTTTGTCTGCATCTGAATGTCTTGGGCAATATCTATTTTTCTAAGTAATCGCGTTCTTTTCAATATTGAATCCTTCAGATAGATATTTTTAGTGCCTCGGAACATTCAGGTTTATACTGAGCATTCAGTACATTACTGAGTCTTCAGTAATTACTGTGCCTTCAGTATCCTTTAGTCTTCAGTCTTCTGTCTCCTGTCTTCTGTGTCTTCAGAGTCTTTTGAGTCTTCAGGGTCTTCTGAGTTTTCAGTGTCTTCTGAGTCTTCACAGATATACTGACTGATGTACTGAGTCTTAATACTGAGTCTCCAGTTTCTCAGTTTCTTACTGAGTCTTCAGTTTCTCAGTTTCTCACTGAGTCTTCAGTATCTAAGTTTCATACTGAAACTTCAGAAACTTCAGTTTCATACTGAAACTTCAGTTTCTTCAGAAACTTACTGAGTCTTCAGAATCTAACCTGATCTATATCTGCTGACTATACATTTTGCAGATAACATCCTGAACACTCTAAAACTGAATCCTGACTCAACTATCAAGATTATCCTGAACATGTCATACTCAGGGGTTTTGGGATCTAATCAAAATCTATCTTTATTAAATTCATCTCCCAACAATTGCCCCATTTTTTATGATGCCAAAACCTATCTTGTTACAAAGCACTTAACCTATACTCAGGTTTCAGTTTATCCTATTACAAGATTGGTTTATCTCCAATAATTTCCTAAACAGAGAATCTCCCAACAATTAATCTCCCAACAATTTCTTCAGTAATGAATCTCTCAAAGGATTCATCACCAAACAACATTCAGGCATATCAAAAGTAAAACATGTAAATTAAGATAATGAGATATTATCTTTTGAGCATAAATGATAAGGTTTCATTGATGATAGGTAGACAGTTACCAGTTACAATGAATCTTATCTGAAAGACAAAATCAAAAAGACAAAAAGATAAAGGATTACATGAATCTTCTGAGTCTTCATCTTCGGTCTTCTTTTGCTCTTCTGCTCGGGCTCTTCAGTTCTGATCTTCCACCTCATCAGCAGGCACTTCAAGGTTGAACATTCCATAATATATTCTCTTCAGCGCATCTCTTTCTTTAATGATATCAAGATTGTTCCCTGTCAGGCCCAACTGAATGGCGTACTGAGAAATTTCTTGAGAAATGGCTTTCTCATTCACACAGTCATTCTCCAGCCTGGGAGGAGGGTACGAGTATGGACCAGGGGCGGTTATCTGCACCTTTCCTTCATCCGCAAGATTTATCCAGCCTTGAAGATATTTAGGATAGAAGGTCAGGAGATAGTCAATGAAAGCCTCATTGGAATCTGAGCTCTCCCCTCTCCATTCTCTGAGCACATCATAGTAGAATCAAAAAGTTCTCTTGATTTCTTCCCATGCATCGTTGAGCTGGATTGGCATCCACTTGTCAACATGCGGCCATTTCTGTGCTTTTGCGTTCCCTCTCCTCTTGCTTGCGAACCTCTTGAAACCACTCATTCTCTTATGCTCTTCTTCCATCTTCTTTCTGATCACGGGCACACCAGAAATAGAAGTAGCAGTTTCCTTAGCTTGCTCAATTTGGAGTGATTTCAGAGCACTTCTGGTATTGAAGACCTTCTTCTGGGGCACTTCCTCAGATTCTTCAATATCCTGAATCAGCTTTCTCTGAATTGACTTAGAAGCCTTAGCTCTTTTGCCCTCAGGCTCCTCAAACGCCACAATCTTTCTTTTAGTTGGCAATTCAGCTCCAGCTTGGCTTGTCCCAACTCTTCTACCACTCAGTTTCTCTGCAGCAACTTCTTGCAGTGTTTCTTCTGAAACCTGAGTGTAGACTGGCTTCTCCACCTTTTTGAACTTCAGCTTTTCAGTGGCCTCGACTTCTTTCATGGCTTCAACAATGATTTTCTTTTCAGCCTCCTTGATAGTCTTGCCTTTCAAAGTATGTTCCAATAACTTCCTGAGATCAGCTCCGGGTCTTTCCCCCTTCTTGGAACCGTAAGCCTGGAGAGTACTGTGTCCATATGATACTGCTCTTTACTGACACTCCGCACCTCCCTTGCCAACTGATCTTGCTCCTCTTCGAGCCTCCTTAGGTGGTTCTTCGCCACTGAGAATTTTTCAGACATATGAGCAAATTGGCAAGAGAGAGCTTCCTTGAACATGTCTGTCATCTTGGCCATGAGCATTGAGCTCATCTCCTCAACATCATTCTTCACCAGCATCTCATTCTTCTCTACCAATTTGGCTTCAAGAATTTTAGTCTGTTCCTGATGCTTCTGCTTCAGCTCTGCATTTATTTCAGCTTTGACCCCCTCCATCTTCTCTTCCATCTTTCCTTCCACGGAGGTCAGCTTCTTAGTCAGAGAGTTCTGAAGTTGCACCAGGTCTGAAGAAGAACTCAAGCTGTCCATCTTCTGACTTTGGTTGGCCAATACCTCCTCCATCTGAGCAACTTTGATCAGGATTGGCTCAACCTTCTCCAACTTCTCCATCACCTGGGTGAGATCAATCTCAGGAGCATATATGATCTGCTGTGTCTCCTGAGCTGGCTGTTCAGCCTGAGTCTCAGTCTGAACCTGAGCTTCAGTCTGAACTGGGGCTTCAGACTCAGTCTGAGTCTAGGATTCACCCTGAGCTTGGGTGTCCACCTGAGCCTCAGTCTGCATATCAGACATTACAGATTTAAAGATAGGTACTTCAGTAATCCTGGCATAATTGTTAATAGTGCCAAAAGTTACCTGAAGGCTAACTTCAGTCTGAGGATGTTCGACAGCAGCCTCTTCAGCATCAGTTAAGTCTTTCTCCTTCTGAGATTGACTCTCATCATCCCCTTGTTGGTCCCCATCCTGAGATTTGTCTTTGGAGCTCGGGGCACCAACTTCAGCAGCCTTCCTCTCAGCGACTTTCTTCTTAACCAACTCATCAAAATCAGAAATTTTCATCCTGAGCTTGGTTTTTCTGAAACCTGAGAATTCAGTCAGAAAAGCTGTTTCCTCGTTCCACCAGTCTTTGCCTCTGAATGAAGCTATGTTGAGCATCTCCGAAAGAGTCTGGTTGAGGATGTAGACCGTTGACCTAAATCTGAAGAAGATGTCTTGGAGGTCAGGGAATGAGCTAAGCTCAGGGTAGCGGTCAAGGATGAACCGTCCCCCCTTGCTTCGACATTCGGTCTCTTCAGCTTCACCCTTCTTGAGCATCGGGCTCTCAAGTTCAGTAGAAAAGTCTGCTGAAGGATCAAGTAGAAGATCACTCAGGAGCTCATCAAAGTTCATCGGCTCCTGAGGCTCAGCAATTTCTGAGGGTTGGGCAGGCAGCTCCTCAGTCTGAATCGGACTTGTTTCTGAGGTCTGAGCTGGCGCCTCCTCAGTAGGAATTTGAGCTTGCTCTAAGGTCTGAGCAGGCACATCCTCAGAAGGATCCTGAGCAGTTTCTGAGGTCTGAGCAGGTGCTTCCTCAGCAGGAATCTGAACTTTCTCTGAGGTCTGAGGTCCTTGGAAGATTTCTTGAGAAAATTTATCAGAACTTAGAGATGTCTCAAGAACCTCAGAGAAGACTTGCTCCTTAGTTTGCTCCTGTGCCGTTGAGATAACCTGAGCCAATACATGTAAAGGCGATTTCTGAGCGGTTTGGCTCTCAGGTTGAATCTCCTCAGCCTCACTCTCCTCCTCATCATCAGTGAGAACCACCATTCTTTTGCGCTTTGGAGCAAGGGTCTTTTGCTTCTTCAATTTTTCACCCCGCTCCTTCTTAGCCTCCAACAAAACCTCCCCCCTGGCTTTTTGGGCTTCTTCAGTAGCAGCAGCAGCCGGTGATTCCACCTTCTTCTCTTTCTTTCCTTTGATGGTCTTCTTGGTGGCAACAGGCTTGAACATCACCTTGGACTTAGGGAACGAAGTAGTGTCGGCAAAGATATCCTCCTCATCTTGACACATCTCCAAAATAAAGGCTATTTTGGTGGCATGGAGGATCTTGCCTTTGATCGATATTGAGCCATCCTCCCTTTTTATGACCTTGGCTTGCTCACTCACCACCTTGATCAGATACTTCAGCCAGTTGAAATCCTTGGTGGGTGAGTCCTCAATCGCTGCCATCAATCGGAGTTTGGGAGTGCTAATCTGCTCAAAACTCCCCGATCGACTCATAATACACTTACTCACAATATCCATCAACACTCTGTATTTTGGCCTCAAATGCCACTTATGTAAGGTCGCCTCAAACTTAACAGGATTCTCAGTAATCCTATCAAGATACTCTTGCTCCCGACCTAACATATACAAAGTGGGATCATCTCCCCTATCGACAACTCAAAAACATCGTTTAAATTTTGAGGGACTATGTACAGCTCCCGAACAAAATCTATATACTTCGATGTATGCTCTAAATGCGAAACATAAATCTTGGACTCAATATTATCATCCTCATCTATTTCCATATTAGAGGCGAACTCTATTACCTCGCGAGAATACTCGCCTCCGGTTGGCTTGCGACAAGGTTCGTCAGTTTCGCTAAACGGATCAAATGAAGCGCCTCTTCTTCATGTTTAGCGTTGGAAGTACTCTCCAGAGAAATAACGTACTCATACCATGACTTATTGGTTTCTGCCAATCTGTCGAATATGGATAGAGTCATTTTGGGATTTTATTTTTTGAAGGTTTAGGGTTTGGAGCGATGAAGATTTTCTGGGCAAAGGGGTTTTTATTTGCAGAGGATTTTTGGAAGACGAAGGTTTAATAAAATGGCTTGAATGTCTTTTGAGAAATATATATATAGTGAGATCGTGGGTAAATCGTGATTAATTAAAATCAACGGTTAAGATTGATCCACCGACTAATCGGGTATGCGAAAGGACGATCCACCGAAAAGTACGCCGCCACTTTAACTTCATTGGTGATTAAATGCAACAGGGCATTTAATGACTGTTGACCTTCCTTGGAATTTCAAAGATCCCGCCCAAAAACATTCTTCAGGTGTTTTGTATTTATTGCAAATGATTACTGAGTTTCACTTAAGCAATAAATGAGTCGCATGAGTCATTACTTCTTCAGACTAATTTCCCTCTTTTAGTCTGACTGAGTATTAACCTTGATAAAATGTCAAGATGATATCGAGTCTTGAAGCGGGTTCAAGATAATATCGAGTCTTGACCTTGAAGAAAACCCGAGTTTCGAGACTCGGTTTAGTATTTCAATTTTATCCCGAAGTTTCTCAAGAGAATTTCGAGAAAACTTCATGCATCCGAAAACCTTCAATTTTTGATTTACTCTATACACCGAGCCAACATCCCTAATTCAATCGATAGTTCACGAAATCTTGATTCAAACCCAAAGGTTTAGTCAAGATATCAACTCTCTCGCTTTTATCAAGATGAATTTTCTCCATCCCGATGTCCTTTTTTCTACATGATCTCGATGAAGTGATGTCGATATCCACATGCTTGCATCGGTGTGTAATACCGGATTTTGTGAAATAGCATTGGCACTATTATTATCACAAAATATTGGTACTTCATTGGCTACAACCTTATAATCCCTTAATTGTTTCCGAGCCAAAGAATCTGAAAGTACAACACTTCCTGCAGACCATGTATTCAACCTTCAAGAAGATCTTGGTTGCTATCGAGGTCCTGCATTTCTTCGAAAACCAAGATATCAGCTTACTTCCAAGAAATTGACAAGTTCCTGTTGTGGACTTCCTGTCAATCTACAACCTCCATAATCAGCATCTGAATAACCAGTTAACTCAAGGTTATCTTCAGCTGGATACCATAATCCTCTATTCACTGTGCCCTTAAGATACTTCAGTATCTTTTTGGCAGCCTCCATGTGACTAATTTTTAGGATTAGCTTGGTATCTTGCACATATCCCAACAAAGAAATGTTATATCCCGCCTACTTGGCGTGAGATAGAGCAATGATCCAATGATCTTTCTATAATCAAGATGACTTCATCGATTTGCCTTCGAGATCAGGATCCATCTTGTAGTTAGTATTCATGGGAATCCTAACTGCATTGCAATTTTGTACACCATACTTGGCAATCAGATCTCTGGTGTACTTTGCTTGGTTGATGAAGATTCCATCCTTTGATTGTTTCACTTGAAGTCCTAGAAAGAAATTCATCTCCCCCATCATAGACATCTCAAATTTTCCTTTCATCAGTGTAGAAAACTTTTCACAACCCGATGATTTGGAGATCCAAAAATGATGTCATCAATATATATCTGAACTAGTAAGATATCTTCCCCATCTTCTATCTCAAGCGAGTTCTATCAACAGTTCCTTTTGACAAAAACCGTGGTCGAGAAGAAACCGAGAAAGAGTATCATACCATGCTCGGTGCTTGCTTAAGACCATCAAGGCTTTTACGAGCACAGTAAACTTGGTCATTACATGCGAAACCAGGAGGTTGTTCCACATAAACCTCTTCCTTAAGCACACCGATTCAGAAATGCACTTTTCACATCCATTTGATAGATCTGTGAACTTCATGGGCAAAGATATGCAAGAAACAATCGATGGCTTCTAGTCTTTGCAACAGTGCAAAAGGTTTCATCATAATCCAAGCCTTTTTCTTGGGAATAACCTTGTGCAACTAGCCTTGCCTTGTTTCTTACAATGTTGTTATTCTCATCTCTTTTATTCTTAAATACCCACTTGGTTCCAATGACATTGTGCCTTTCAGGTTTATCCACTAGCCCCCCATACTTCATTTCTTGAGAATTGATTCAGCTCTTCTTGCAAAGAAGAATCCAATGAGAATCTTGTAGAGCTTCTTCAATCTCAAGAGCTCTTTCTCTGATAGGAAGCAGGAGAATAGTGCACTTTCACCATGGAACCTTCTTGTTTTGACACCTTCAGTTAGATCACCCACAATTTGACTTGTAGGATGACTATCTAACCATCTTCTTCTAGATGTTCCCCCTTCAATAGTATCCTCAACATTTGAAATGTTAGGTTCAGTTAGTTCAATAAACTCAGGGAACAATAGAAAAGAAGAAAGGGAATCATCTTCCTCAGGGGAAATTCTATTCAGAACATTGTCAGAGACATTTGTTCCCCTTTGGTTGATAGATTCAGAATTTGCCCCAGCTGTGACCACATCTTCATTAGCATCACATACCGAGTCCGAAGGCGGGTATGCTCAGATCAGGGTCACTTTCAGTGTGTTGGTTTTCCTTGGTGAAGACTTTCCATCTGAGTCTCACCATCCCGAGTTCCATCCCGAACTTCTTTGTTCGAGTCCGAGTCACTCCATTCATAGAAGGTGGTGACTTCTTCTTTTCAGGTTCAGTGGATGTTTTGTCATTCTTTTTCAGGCTTAGTCTGGTGATTCTCTTGGTCAGTTCTCCTGAATCATGTTCCTGTTTCTTCTGAACACAAGTAGATTCATCAAAAACAACATGAGGTGTTTCCTCCACAATAAGAGTCCTACATTTGTAAACTCGAAAGCTTTTTATCGACTTGAGAATATCCTAAGAATATTCCTTCATCACTTTTTGCTATCAAATGTTTTCAACTGATCTTTACCATTATTGTGTATGAAACACTTGCAACCAAACACACGAAAGAAAGAAACAAGAGGCTTCCTTTCATTCCAAAGCTCGTATGGTGTTTTGCCTTGACTCTTGGTTAGCATGAATCTATTTTGAGAATAGCATGCAGTGTTGTTGACTTCAAATTTCAAAATCTTTTAGGAATATAAACCAAATTTATCATTGTTCTTGCAGCTTCTTTAAGAGTCCTGTTCCTTCTTTCAGCAACACCATTTTGTTGAGGGGTCCTTGCAGCTGATGTTTCATGAGAAATTCCATTTGCTTCACAATAATCAGATATAATATGGTTTATAAATTCAGTTCCTTTGTCGTCGGATCGATTTTGACCACACTCGATTTTTTCTCAATATCGAGCCTTTTCATGAATTCAGTGAATTTTTATTCGAGTCTCTTTCTTCTTGAGTAAGAATATGACCTAAGTATATCTTGAGTAGTCATCAACTACTACGAGTGTATATTTCCTGCCATTAGTGCTCACTGGTGTTATTGGACAAAAAAGATCCATATGCAACAACTGAAGTATTCTCTCAGTAGAAACATCTACTTTGCTTTTAAATGATACTCTAATTTGTTTTCCTTTTTGCACGCATCACAAACATGTTCTTCATGAACACTTCATTAGGTAACCCTCTCACAAGAGCTAATCTTGCAAGTTTATTCAGGTTTTGAAATTCGTGTGATTCATTCTTTTATGCCATAACCAATCGGTATCTCGTGGAACTTTTTTGCAACCAAACATGTATCTTTAGGAGTTGAACTCCAATCAGCAAGATACACATTTCCTTTTCTAGTACCAGTCAGTAATATTTTCTGTGAGATATCATCTTTCACATAACATAAGTTCTTTGAGAACTCAACATTAAATCCCTTATCACAGAATTGGCTTATTGAAAGCAAATTATGCTTCAATCCAGAAACAAATGAAACACCATGGATATGAACTGAGTCAATTTCCAAAGTTCCATATCCTTGATCCATCCTCGAGTTATCTCCAAATGTGATCTGAGGGCCTCTTTGTTCAACATAGTCACTGAGTATCTGCTTGAATCCTATCATATGTCTTGACCATCCACTGTCAAGATACCATACAGCAGGGGCTATTTCATCTCCACTCATCAGTGCTATGTGATCTTCAATCAACTCAGTACCCTTGTTTTCCTCCTGAAAAACTGATCAATTCTTAGGTACCCAATTTGTGTAGGGTCCTACAAGGTTAGCTGTACCTTTCGGAATCCAAATATGTCTGACAACTCTAATCACTTTAGAGTGGCTGATCTGTCTTCCATAAACATCTACATACACATTTACTACTCGGGGGTGCCTTAGCGTTATCCCCGTGTATAGTCTAAATTTTAACATGAACATGAGCCTTAGATTTTTTCTTTGGTTTAGGCCTTTTGTTCCATTGCTTTGGCTTCTGTGCAGCTGGTCTGAATCCTTGTTGACTTGGGTTCAGGTAACCTTTACCCTTAGGCAAGTGGGGTTCAGGTTGGTCTTTTCAGTTGAGAATGTCTCTGCTGAGTGTTTCTCTTCTGAAAATTCCTCTCTTTGGATCGGTCTGAGATCCTTCGAGTTTGCATTCTTAGCTTTGAGGCTTCAAGTACTTGGCTCGAAATTTTCCTACTGAGTGCTCAGGTTTTCTAGCCTTCACCTGAGGTTTGGGCTTTCTTACCTGATCATTCAGTTTCACTGGAACCATATGTCCTTTTCCCTTATCTAAAACCTTGGGCATTTCTTCAGTTCGAAGTGTAGGTGCCACTGGTTTAACAAAGATTGTCTTCTTGCTACTTGATGCAGCATTCAGATGACTTTGTGAGGTTCCCTATGGAATGTATCCCAATCCAGATTTTATAGTGGCAGGTCTCTGATAACTCTGAATTTCATCTATTACTTTAGGTGCAGTATTCAATAGAGTTAACTTCTTCTGCGCAAGACTATCCTCACATTTCTGTAGAGTTTCATGCTTCTCGGAGAGGTCATTGAACTTAGTTACGATCAAATTTGAATCTCTTCAATTGGATTTCTCTAGCTTTTTCGATTAGGGTCACTATCAACTTCTCTTTTTAGAGAGTTGTACTTTCAGAACATCCAGTTCATCAGTAGCTCCCATTAATTGAGAAGTGATTTCAGTATTGCTAGAGTCTTTCCATTTAAGAATTTCAGCCTTCAATTCTTTGTTCTGCTCTTGAGTTTCATTTAGCAGTTCTTGTAAAACAACATAGTCCTTCATCAGACTCTCAAAAGAATCCATCAGTCAAACCGACCATTTCAAAGTGGAACTTGATAACTCTTGTGCTAGTTAGGTAGGAGCAACAACAGAGAAAGAAGAGTTTACCTCCTCAATAGCCATTAGACAGAGGTCATCACTTTCATTTGTGCGAGAATATTTCATCCGAAGAGCTAAATCCTTCCTCGAATGTTCTTCTTTTCGCAACCACGGCTTTCTTGCTAGAGAACTTCTTGTCTCTTTTAGCTTGTCTTTCTCTTCTCTCCTTATGCTTTTCGTGTCCGGACAATCATCTTTGGAAGTGACCTTTCTTTTGGCAATTGTAGCATCTGTTGGCATCATCATCCCGATCACTTTCTTCTTTGGACTTGGAGTCCTTCCTTTTGGATGAAGATCCTTGACTTTCGTGTCCTTCTTCTTCTTCTCGGTTGATTTGTCCTCGGCTTTCTTTTCGGTACTGTGATTTCTGTAATAGTTTTTATATTTTCCATATCGACTATTAAGTGTTTTCAAAACCTCCTTGCCATCGGTCTTAGCTTATCCTCAAGCTCATCCCCGATTCTTAGCAAGGGAGTTCTCGAACTCTCTAGTTTTTCTGAGGTTTTATCCTTGGCTTTGAAAGCCACATTTTTACTTGATGATGAATCATCTTTCTTTGTCACCTTTTTAGATTTCTTATCAAGTCTTAACTCATAGGCCTTCAAATTTCGAGAGAAGACTTGTTGATATGGCATTGAATTAATGTTTTTGGTGTTTTCAATCACCACTGCATGTATATCCCATTTCTTAGAAAGACCTCTAAGAATTTTCAATGCAAGTTCTCTCTGTGGATATTTCTTTCCAAGTGCATTAAGATCATTCATAATGCTAGTGAATCTAACTTCCAATTTGTCTATAGATTCACCTTCTTCCATTTCAAAACTATCAAACTTTCCAATTGCAACTGAAAGTTTATTTTCCTTGATATGATCTGTGCCTTGGCACATTATAGCTAGTGTATCCCAAATTTCTTTTGCAGTATTACAGTGAGAAATCATTCCCATCACATCATCAATTGTACTGTATAGTGTGTCTTTAGCAATATAGTCTAGATTAACTAACTTCCTCTCCCCAGGAGTCAGTTGGTCATCAGACTTAGGAAATTCTGTCCTGGGATCATTTCTCTCATTTTCTGTTCCTCTGGGATTCACCACAGTAAATTGGAATGGCCCTTCAGAGACCACTCTCCACATACGTTCATGTTTAGAATATAGTTGAGCCTGCATTCTCAGTCTCCATAAATCATAGTTCTCTACTGAGAACATGGGAAGTTTCTTAGAAGACATTTTGTCTGAGTCTTTTAAGATATCAGCAAATAAGATCTGTTCAGATAGACCACAAGTATTTTAGCAAATAAGACTTTGGTCAACAAAGCAGGTGGTCAAGTTGAACCACTGCTCTGATACCACTTGTTGGTCCCGGTGCAAATGAGTCTTACACGTGTATGGGGGGGAATACACGTGTTCAGTGTTTTTAAAACTTTTCTTTACAGAGGTCAGCTTGGGTCAGGTTGTCCTGATGATTTGGTCCTGAGAAGCACAAATCGCTCTGAGTCAAAGTCTACCTGAGACAGTGATCCTGAGATGCTTTCAGATACCTCAGATAATCCCATCTGATTCTGAGTTTTCAGAGATCCCGAGCTGTTTGGATCAGATAACTAACTTACTGAACCCTCAGAAGAGTAAGTTCAGTTTGGTAACTATCTGTTCTAGCTACTCAGATGTGCGGAATGGTTGGCCCTAAGTTTATACTCGTTTTAATGCTTTTGCTGAAAACCTTCCTTTTAATGGAATAGTGATTAGGCTGTGATTCAATTATATGCAACTTTCAGTGGATTGATTCCAATTGAGTATCAGTGAAAATATGCTTTCAGTTCAAAGTAATGTAACAGTTAATCAAAGAAAAACAGAAAGCAAATAACACAGCAAGTTATAGTGGTTCAGAGACTCAAGCTCCTACGTCCACTCTCCCTGATCTCTTCAGAGAAATTCACTAATCACTTCCTAAGGTTTTCTGACTACCTCTGTAGTTTACTAACCTTTCTATTTTGAGCTTTCTGACTACCCCTGTAGTTTACTAACTCAAAACACACACAAGCTTTCTGACTATCCAAGATAGTTTACTCACTTCTTCTCTAGAACTTTCTGACTACCTCAATGTAGTTTACTAACTCTTTACAACTCCAATCTCACTAACAATCACACTCAAACTACCTTACAAAGGGTTTGGGGTTTCTTGGTTGGTTTCCAACTAGGATGAGATATCCTTTACAATTAAGAACAATGCAAAGGCTAGGATATCTCGACTAAGCTTTGGATATATCTTATCAAGCTAGGCTTAGTGGAATGAGCTCTCTTCGATATAAAGCACTTGGGAAATTCTTCGGTTTTCGAGTGCTTCAACTTGCAATAATAAGTTTGAGCTCTTGAGTTGCTTACAAATTTCCCGTAACCGTCAATGTAGATGGTCACAAGTATTTATAGGCAGGCACCAAGGTCACTCTTGAAAAACTATCCGTTGGAAGAGATAGCTTCGTGAGTTTCCTCTTATGGTGTGTGAAGAACGACTATATTTAGGGTTTGACACTCCCTAGCACATTTTAGGCAATAGCCTTTCATGTAGCCGGTCAACACTTTTTGCAGTCTGGAACATAGTACTACTGACATATCTCAGTGACCTGTCGCTTTCAGTGTCAGTAAAGTACAGTGCTGTCTTCTTCTGATTGGCTGTTATCTTCAGTTAAGTAGATAAACACAACGGCTCTTTTTGGTCAATATCTCTGAGTGATATAACCTTAACAACACTTTGTTTTAGTTCCTTTTGTCTGCATCTGAATGTCTTGGGCAATATCTATTTTTCTAAGTAATCGCGTTCTTTTCAGTATTGAATCCTTCAGATAGATATTTTCAGTGTCTCGGAACATTCAAGTTTATACTGAGCATTCAGTACATTACTGAGTCTTCAGTAATTACTGTGCCTTCAGTATCCTTCAGTCTTCAGTCTTCTGTCTCCTGTCTTCTGTGTCTTCAGAGTCTTCTGAGTCTTCAGGGTCTTCTGAGTCTTCAGAGTCTTCTGAGTCTTCAGTGTCTTCTGAGTCTTCAGAGTCTTCACAGATATACTGACTGATGTACTGAGTCTTAATGCTGAGTCTTCAGTTTCTCAGTTTCTTACTGAGTCTTCAGTTTCTCACTGAGTCTTCAGTATCTAAGTTTCATACTGAAACTTCAGTTTCTTCAGAAACTTATTGAGTCTTCAGAATCTTTAGAATATAACCTGATCTATATCTGCTGACTATACATTTTGCAGATAACATCCTGAACACTCTAAAACTGAATCCTGACTCAACTATCAAGATTATCCTGAACATGTCATACTCAGGGGTTTTGGGATCTAATCAAAATCTATCTTTATTAAATTCATCTCCCAACACATGGACTTGCCACCTTCTATAGGCGGTTCATACGAAATTTCAACACCATAGTCGCACCCCTGACAGATTGCCTGAAGAAAGGGAAATTCCAGTCGGGTCTTGAATAGATGAGAAATTTCAAGTTGATTAAAAAGAAGTTGTGTACAACCCCCGTACTTGGATTACCAAGCTAACTTTAACGTGCAAAAATTTAAATACAACGGTAAAGTAACTATTTGCAACGACTATTAGTTTAAAAATAAGTTGATTTTGACAACGGAAACATCAAAACTTCTAATATATATTTAGTATTTAAAATAAAATGCAATTAAGGGGGTTGTCATCCATCCCCACCTCAAAATGATGCAGTCAATAACGTTTTAAAGAAATGATTGACAAAAGAAGTTGCTACTCATAAATCTGCTTGGACAAATCCATTAATAAGAGGAAGAGAAACTAATTTTATTTGGAAGAAAATGAAAATAAAGAGGGGAAGAAATACCCCATCATTTTGTATTATGAAAAATGAAAGGTTTCCTACCCCATTTATAAAAAAAAGAATAACACTGAGAATGTTGGGATAATTTTAGTTTTGATTATTATGCCAAAACACCTTGTAATAGGACAAGCTAAGTTGTATAGAAAGCTTGCGTTTCTAGACTTAGTTTTATTCTTACAGGTAACAAATTGAGGGGGAACTCATCAAGAGAAGACGAGGCTCATCAAGAGAAAACGAGACTGATGAGTTCCAAATGTCAGTCCGATCGTAAATCGAGAATACGGCAGATCTTTCAGACCGATCATAAATTAGAATACGCGGCAGATCTCAGATCGATCGTAAATTAGAATACGGCAGATCTTCGATCGATCGTAAATCGGATACATGCAAATGTTGTGCTGATCAGAAATTAGAATACGTCGGCAGATCTCAGATCGATCGAATTAGAATCGTCAAAGGACGATGCAACCGACCGACCGTCCGACCTCGAGATATCCGACATGATTTGCTAACCTGATTTGGTGACTGATCATTGTTTCGAATCGGGACAATTTATCTTTGAATCGATCCATAGCTTCGAATCGATGGTTCTTTGTGCTAAACCGATCAGTAGTTCTCGAATTGATCCGATGTCGAATCGATCCGTTAGACACACAAAAAGTTGTCCAATGAGAAGATGACAACACATATATGGATGTGACATAAAGCTGCAAGCATCAGTGCAAAAGGACAAAGAAAAGCTGGAAGACTATTAATATGGATTTGAATTTACTCTCCAACGGTAATATTCAAATCCACACTATAAATACATTGCACTATCTTCAAAAGAAGAGAATGGAGGATGCTGCAAAGTGAAGATTAAAGTCAAATATTCAAGCATCTCCATTCAAGAACACAGAGCATTAAATATCCAAATCTACCCAAGAGTGTTCTTTATTGTATCTAAGCATAAATGTCATATCATAAGCTTAGAGAGATTTTCCCAACCTTAGCTTAAAGGCTAAAACAATGTAAGGGAAAATCTCACCTAGTTGGAAATAACACCAAACTCAAACTCTTTCTTGAGAGAGAATTAGTGGTTAAGTGAGGCAGTTAAGAAGCAATCCCGTAAGGGAGGGTAGGCGATCCCGTGATGGAGATAAGTTCCGAGAGAGAGAGAACTCATTAAACATCTATAGGCGATCCCGTGAGGGAGATAAGTTCCGTTGAGTGAGAGCTCCATAAATATTTGTTGGTTAAGGAAGTGCCCCATGAAGGGAAGAGTGGATGTAGGAGTTGGACTCCGAACAACTATAAAAATACGTGTGTTCTTATTTGCTTTCATATTAACTGTCATACAGATTTTAGCAAATCTGCATAACTCATTCGAAAAAAAATAAATTCAAAGTCACTTCCCATTGAGATTTTTCGGGTTTTAACTCGGTATTTTTCTGGACCAACAGAGAATTAATCGAAATGATAGCAATTAGGGGTGATGATAAATGAAATTAAAATCATAGTTTGAATGCTTAGTTAAGAATTTGTAATGTGAAGATTATAGAGTCAATGTAAATTTAGATTATATGAATCAATATTAAATTTGTAGGATAAATGAGAGTTAAGGCTAAAATGAAACCCCAAAATATTAAAACTCACATTAATATCAAATAATTGCCCCATTCATCACACAATAAAGATGTCGATTTTTAAAACTAAAAAACATTTTCTATTATAACTTGAGTCAACAACATTGAAAAACTTGGGGAAAAAAAAAAGGGATTTAGTTTTTAAAGATATTTGAAATATCTTTTATTAAAAATAATGTATATATAGATTGAAAGACGAGAAATCTTTGGTTTGCAAAATAAATGGGATTATGGTTATTTAAAATCTCCCATTAATTATATTAATTTGGACCATTTAAAACTTGCAAGATTATATAAAAAATTAATTGTGATAAATGAGAGTTTATTGACTTGAAAAGAAATGTCTAAAAATTAGTATTCATATTAAATACAAAAAGTATAACCGAAATGAGAAATTTTGGGAAAGAGATAAGAGCTAATAATTATATTTATCTCAATAAGAATATAGTATAAAATAAATAAATATCTCTATTTTATAGAGATCCTGAGTATTACACTTGCTTTCGAGGATTTTTATAAACATGGCAATTATCTTTTTAAGGGAAGATTGTGTATCCCATGTACTTCGTTGAGGGGCCCGCGTTCTTCATGGAGACGGTTTGAGTGGACATCTCAGTAGAGAGAAGACTATTGCTAGTTTGGAGGAGTGATATTATTGGCAACAATTGAAGAGAGAAGTCGGACGATATATTAGTCATTGTTACATCTGCCAAACGGCTAAAGGGCAGAAACAAAACACTGGCCTTTATACTCCTTTACCTGTCCCTGAAGCTATCTGGGAAGATCTCTTCATGGATTTCATCCTTGGTCTAACACGGACGCAACGCTGGGTTGATTCTGTCTTCGTGGTGGTTGACAAAATTTCCAAAATGGTGCATTTTATTCCTTGCAAGAAGATGTCAGATGCTTCACACATTGCCCGATTGTTCTTTCGAGAGGTGGTTCGTCTGCATGGGGTGCCTAAATCCATTATCTCATATTGAGATACTATGCTTCTCAGCCATTTTTGGGTTACTTTGTGGCGTATGTTTAATACTTCTCTCAATTTCAGTAACACTGCACACCCACAGACCTATGGATAGACTGAAGTTGTCAACCAAACCTTTGGAAACATGATTCGTTGCATTTTCGGGGAGCTACCAAAATAGTGGGATCATGCCTTGCCACAAGCAGAATTTGCCTTCAATAATTCTATGCATAGTTCGACGGGAAGATCGCCTTTCGCTGTCATTTATCAAAAGCCATGACGACAAGCTGTAGATCTGGTGAAATTGCCGCAAGTGGCTGAAAAAAGTGCGGCTGCTGCAAATTTGGCTAAAGAGTCGCTGGATGTTCAAGCAGAGGTTCGACAAAAGTTGTTGGAAACTAATTAGAAATTCAAAAAAGCTGCTGATAAACATCGAAGAGTTAATTTGTTCGAGGTTGGCAACGAGGTGATGGTTTTCCTTCGTTGTGACGTTTCCCAGTTGAGCAGTATCATAAGTTGAAGCAAAAGAAATATGGTCCTTACAAGATTGTGCATAAGATTAATGATAATGCTTATGTGGCTGACTTGCCTAAGTCGATGGTAGGGATGACAATTTGACATGACCTGACTTGGCCAGTCCCGAACCCGAACTATTTGGGTCGCCCCGCCCCGTGACCTGAAGCGAGGCGGGGCGGGCTTAGGTATCACTTTTACCCTGACCCGACCTGATCCGACCTGACCCGCCCTATTCTGGCCCATTTATATATTAAAATTTTAATATATATAATATTTATATATATACTTTTATTACTATTTATTATTATGTTTAGCATAAATGTGAATAATTTAATTTCACAAGTAGTTTTTAAGCTAATATATATTAATAAAACATAATATAGTGTATAATATGACATTTAATGTTTAAAATATAAATTTATATTCGTATAAACATATAAGGTAAAAATAAAATGATAAATATATTTTTAATATTATATATTTATTTTTTCTATTAAATTTTAATTTTATGTGAAATATTTAAAAATACATTATATTTTATTATTGCTGCAAACAAAATTTTGTCTAGAATGAGTCTGCCTGCCCCGCCCCGTACATAGAGTGGGGCGAGCTTGGGTCTTCTAGTACCCGCCCCGCCTGAACCCATTGCCATCCCTAGTCGATGGGCATCTCACGAACATTCAATGTGGCAGATTTGTCTTGTTATCTTCCCACTAAACCATCTCTTTATCCGGATCACTCGAGGGCGAGTTCTTTTCAGGTGGAAGGGACTGCTGTGGAACAAATTACTACTCATAGGGTGCATAATCCGAATTCTAAAGTTCGAACAGTCCTTTGACTGAATTCTGAAGTTTGAAAGTCTTTTGACCATTTTATTAATTTTCTCAAGTTCATTTAATTATCTTAATTATGAGTCTGAATGACTTTTCATCCTACTATGTATCTGCACCTATAAATAGGTGATCTTATGATTGAGAATGATTCTAATTCAATATTCAGATATTAAGAAACTTATCTTAATCTATTTTACAAAGTACATTTGTCTTCTACGAGTTATCTCCAGTGTCATATATTAATCTTTATTTTAGTGGCAGCAGTTTGTCACTTTTTCTTCCTCCTCATCGTCACTTTAGCCCGGAAAAGATTTTTACATAAAATGAAAAAAATCTGAGAAATGTGTCCAATGAGTTCGCTAATTATTTAAAAATATTGTAATAATTTTACTAACCATGAACATCTTAATAATATTTCATCTTTATGAACCCCGCTAATGATACTTAGAAATTATTCCAGGATTCTCATGTTACACAGATTGTACATAGTGCTTAAACAATTATAGTTACATAAAAAAGTGACTTTCATTTTGGGACATAATCCACGTAGCAAAATAAAGTCAATACATAAATAAAAGTAGTTGGAATATGAATTGAATAGATATTTTGATTACCTAAACCACCGAGTAGATGAATATCAAACTATCTTGATAATCTAGTTTCAAGCTGCTTGTCAGACAAGTTATTAAGATTAAGAATTTAGCACTTGTATAGAAAACTACTCAATAAGTCCAGGTTCGAAACCCAAGGGTTGGCCAAAAGGTGTAAGCTTAGGATTTAGGAGTATGCTCTTCTCTAGGTCTCAGGTTCGAAACCCCTTAGGCGCGATCAACTCTTGAGATGGGTCAGTCCATACAAAGCTTTACTTTGGATTGATGTGAACCCCTCGCTAGTGGACAATGAGTTATGGACCCCGGATTAGTTGGACTTTGGGCCGGATATCGAGTTATCAAAAAAAGAAAGCTACTCAATAAGTTCAGGTTGTGTCTTAGTAAACATCTCTAAAGATCAAGCAAGCAAGACAAGTGTGCTGAAGGAAAGCCTCAGTTGATGAGGAACTCAACTATTGATAAAGTTCTTGTCAACTAACTTGAAAATTGAAGAACAAAAAACTTTAATTTTAAATAGCTAGTTGAAGACAAAAGACCTGAATAAACATATTGTATTGACTTATGTTGTTAATCTAAGCTGACAATAAGAAAGTTAAGTCATATGAAGATAGAAAGGTCGAAGTCATGTGGATTATTTCTGAGTTGCAAATAGCTTGAGGTGGCACATAATTTGATTAAAAAAAATGATTATTTCATCACGTGAATTGAAAAGTATAGAGTACAATTCAGCGTAAGACTTTCGTTTATTACAAATATATTAATCTTTATTTTAGTGGTATCAACTTGTCTCTTTGTCTTCCTTCTCATTGTTACTTTAGCCCTGAAAAGACATTTTTTTGCATAAAATGCAAAAATTAAAGAACTGTGCCAGTGAGTTTGCTAATTATATAAAAATATTGTAATAATTTTACTATCCATGAACATCTTAATAACTTTTTATCTTTGCGAACCGCGAGGATGATATTTTAAAATTATTCTAGGATTCTCCTGTTACACAGATTGGACATTGTGCTTAAAATAATGATTCTTACTTAAAAATGGATTTTCATCTTGGTACATCATCCAAGTAGCAAAATAAAAATAATACTGAAATATAAGCTGTTGTAATATGAATTGAATAAAGATTTTGATTACCAAAACCCTGAGTAGAGGAATATCAAACTATCTTGAAAGTATATTTTCAGGCTACTTGTCAAACTAGTTATTCAGGTAAAGTGTTAAATACTTGTATGGAAGAATAACTCAATATGTTCAAGTTAAGTGTCTTAGTAAACATCTCTAAAAATTAAGCAAACAAGTTGAGTGTGTGCTAAACCGAAGCCTCAGTAGAGTGGGAACTCAACTATTGACAACCTTCTTGTTAACTAACCTGAAAATTGAAGAACAAAAAACCTGAGTTGTAAATAGTTAGTTGAAGACAGAAGACCTGAATAAAAATACATAGGAATATAAACTGTATTGACTTGTGTTTTTCCATCTAAGATGACAATAAGAAAGTTAAGTCATCTGAAGATAGAAAAGCTGAAGTCATGTGGATTATTTCTGAGTTGTAATTACCTTGAGGTGCAGTAGAATTTAAATCACAAAAAATAATAATAATTATTTCATCACGTGGATTACAAAGTTTAGAGTACATACCAACATAAAACTTATGGTTACTACAAAATATTAATGTTTATTTTAGTGGAAACAACTCATCTCTTTGTCTTCCTTCTCATCCTAACTTTAGCCCTGGAAAGATTTTTGTATAAAAAGCAAAAATCTAATAAGTATGTCCAGTTAGTTCTCTAATTATATAGAGATATTGTAATAACTTTACCAACCATGAACATCTTAATGACTTTTCATCCTTGCTGACCCCGATGATGACACTTAAAAACTATTTTAGGATTCTCCTATTTTGCAGATTGGACATTGTGCTTAAGACAGTGATATTTACTTAAATCGAATTTTAATCTTGGGAGATCATCCAAGTAGCAAAATAAAAGTAATACAGAAGTATAAGTTGTTAGAATATGAATTGAATAAAGATTTTGATTACAAAAATCCCTGATTAGATTAATATTAAACTATCTTGATAGTATAGTTTTAGGCTACTTGTCAGACTAGTTATTCAGGTAAAGAATTTAGCACTTGTATGGAAAGCTAACTCAATATGTTCCAGTTAAGTGTCTAGTATACATCTCTAAAGATCAAGCCAACAAGACAAGTGTGCTATAGTGAAGCCTCATTTGAGGGGGAACTCAACTATTGACTTGAATAAACTTGAATAAGAATGAACTCTGTGTATGCTTGATTTCCTGTAACCTTGTTGGTGTAAATGACTATGTCTGATGAATCTTCAAGCTCTTGCATGCTTTTGGCAATATGCATTTAGTGTTGCCTTACACCTGATTTGTAGACTGTTCAAACCGCGGGTTTTGACTTTTTAGTGGCTTGTCACTGTTAGTGTTAGTGTCTGTACGTTGTTGACATCCTCTGATTGGTCTTGAACTTCAGTGTCCAGAAACAAACAAAACGACTCTTTATAGACTCCACTAATGAAAAGACAACCTTAGCATAAAAAAGAAAAGTAGACTTTAAGTCCAACATTCTCTTTGTCAGCTTGATTCCTAAATAACATTTATTGTCCTTATAAATGCTCAGGATTTTTGTCTTTTAGTCCTTATGGTCTTTAGGCCTTCGGGTCTTCCGTCTTCAGGTCTTCATTCTTCAGATCTTCAGTGATCCGATTCTTCAGGTTTCTTGACTTCTTCTAATATTTAGGATGCTTGACCAAGTTTTGTACAATAGTGAGTTCCATCTTAATTTATGCTTCCTTAATGTGATTTGTCCATGCCTTAGACTATAAAACCTAATCAATAAAACTAACCTGATCTAAGTCTACTGACTATACATTTTACAGACGAAGCATCCTGAACAACTTACTTAGCAGACTATCCTGAATAATTCTATCAAGATGTTCTGATACATATCTACTTAGAGGTTTTGAGATCTAACCAAAACTCTTATATTAAATTCACCTCTCAACAAGTTGTAATGATACCAATTTCATAGTATGCACAAGTTTTGCAGGATAATTTGTGTAAAAAGTTATATTGAAAAAGTAAATTTAACAAATAAAATTTCTATTATAACCATATCCAACAAGTATTATTTTTTTAATAGACCTCATATCACTCCTAGGTCCATAAATCTTTTTTAATTACTAAAAGGTGCAAAATAATTAGTGTATTACCCCCAATACCCTTTAAACACCCTTCTCTCATTAATCAACCGCTCCATCACTCATTTACTCTAACCTATAAAAAAATCTCTCCCTCTCTCTAAAATATTTCCGCCGCCCTCCTTCCGATCCAGCGCAGCCGCCACCCTCTCTCCATGACGCCCAAAAACCAGGTGACACCACTACCACCGAGCGGCGCACACAACCTCTATGTTCGCTCCTCCTCCCCCCCACCCCACGGTTTTGTTAGTGTTAGTGTCCTAGAGACAATCCTTTGTAAGGACATAATGCTAAGATAATATTCAATATTGATTTAATATTATTGTTTGTTTAATATTAAATGTATGGCGTTACACTTATTAGAATATTATGTTTGATTGTTTGCATTTATTCTTATATGTGTTCCCATGAGTCATTGTTGTCATTGAGATTGTGAGAACTCAGATGACTTAAGCATGATTCTCAAATGGCCCCAATCAAGGATAATCAAGAATGGGATATTGATGATGCAATTGAGATTGATGTTCGATCTGCATCATACTCTTAGAGAGTGTAGTAAGATCTCACTTACTACGAGATACTAGGTATCTCATGATGGATTATAGATACCTTAGAGAGTATTGGTATACCCATTCGAGAAACCGTTTGATGTAGTTCCACTATATGTGTCTACGGGTTCTCGGATAGTGGGAGCGATGCTATACACCTTTGACTTGAGGTCAATATGCACGACATGTGTGGAGTAATGAACTTTGACCATGACCGACGCTTGCACCCTTCCATGGGTAGATATGGCTTGGATTGGGTTCATCACGAAATGCATGTGCGTGGTAGTTGAGCTAATAATATGATTCATTCCTCAAAGTAAATTTAGAGAGAATACTCATCTTCTCATCATAATTGGATCAAAGTCATTGGCCAATGCACATCAACTTTGACTTTGTGGCCAAGTGTGACATAAGTGATCAATTACTGATTAGAGATAATATGACTAAGTTATTTGAATAGACACTTCATCATGTTCAAGATTAATCGAGTATTCGTGAATGAAAGAAAGATATCGCAATAGCCCATATTATAGTTACAGGTAGTTGCACTTTTCTCGCAACGTACCTCATATATTGAGAATGTCCAATTTATTGTCTAGGGTTCAATTAAGACCGTTAGTTTGACTAATCGCTCGATATATGAGGGCCTATGGGTCACACAACAAGTAATTCCCTTGTACAGATTATAGTTGGTTGATTAAATATTAAATTGGATTTAATATTTAATTTATGGAGAATTAATTAATAATATATTAATTTGGAATTAATTATTATTACTGTTTAATTAAATTATATTTAATTAAATAGGAATCCCAAAATAATATATGGAATATTATTGTAGGAAAATATATTTAGGAAAATCATATCTAAGAGATATGATTTGCAAGATTAGGAAATATCTTCCTAATAAAGATTGCTTAATCTTTAAGCTGGGCTTCCCCTATATATAGGACATCCTAGGGATTCATTAAACACTATAAGAAAATCTAATTACTCCATATAATCTAGAGTAGGAATTTTCCTAGTAAATTCCGTCTCAGATTCAAAGCTGGCAAATCTGTGCAAGTTCGTACGAGGGGATTACGTGGATACCGTAGTAGAGAAAACTGCATACGAATTACTTTAAGATTCCTCGTTATGATTATTCATACTCGTTTATGCAATTAACTATTCGTTGTTGGTGAACTATTAATTTCCGATGCGCATGTATTACGTGTTTACGTGCTAGTATATTCTAATAGTGGTGTCAGAGCTTAGGCTCTTGATTTAATTGCATAATTGGTTTTTGATTAAATAAAAAAAAATTAATTTAAAACCTCATGGCAGTTTTGCCTTTTTGACAAAATCGTACATAATTTAGTTTTTGGGGTGTGCTCGATTAGATCGTTTTGTCTTCCTTTTTTGCCCTGGTTCAGTCGTCTTCTCCAACTTCCTTATGCGTCTCTTAGGTTTTTCGAAACCCTTCGTCGCTCGACAAGCGCCGCCCTCTCGCGGTGGGGACTAGCGGTGCAGCGCTGGAGGCGGCGGTTATTAGTCATGCCTCACAACGCCCGCGCGTACTCACGCTCAACGGCGGTGCTCCGTCCCTCTTTCGTCATTGCCATCTGCTAATATCTCGATCGATTTCTCTTCGCTGGTCACGGTGGGTCGCCCCGCTTCAATTGGTGATGATTAATGAGATCTGAAATTCGCGATGGCGGTGACCCGATTCGCGACCCTCGAACTGCCGCTTGGAGCGGCGCTTCTCGTAGGCCACACTAGGTGTCGGCCGTGACACACCAACCTACCGTAGGAGGCGTGGTGGGGTCGCACGCGCTTGGATGCGGCAGCGAGGATGCAACCCCGAGTTTATGTCAGCGATATCCTTCGATTTGTGTGTTTGCTCCTTGATACACCCTTGAGGTGACGTTGCGGGTACAGTGCGCAGATGCGTGCGGGCTCGCCGTTGTATCACCACCGTGTGCTTCCTTTTTGCGCCACCGTCTGTGCTCTTGTTCTGTTCTTGTTTTTCATCCTGCTAATGCACTTATTGAATAAACCTACAGTTTTAATTTTGAAACCCTAATTTTTTGAATTAATTGGATTAATTTCGATTGATTGGTGCTTGAATGATGTTGTTGTTGCAACTAATATGGTTTTGGATTTAAAATTGTTGGACGGATGCCTTTTATTGCAAAATAGATGCTGTAGAATTTTGGGCAGTGATGAGGGAGGGGCTATTTTGCAAATTGGATTTCAAACAGGCCCCTTTGTGCAAATATTGGATAATTGCACTTGAGCCCTTGGCAAAATTAATAAAATCAATCTATTTTAAATTTAATTGGATTAATTTTAAAAGGAATGGTAATAAAAGTTGGACTTTTATTTATAATTAATTGGATTAATTATTAAAGTTTAATAATTTAAAATTGAATTTTAAGGATTATTAAATTCCCACTTGTTTGACATATTTTGATAAATCTGTTAATGCGTTTCTAATAGTCCGTATTATAACTGTTTGGGTAGGCGGCGCCCAAATTTTTTTGTCGGACCATATTAATTGTTTGGGTAGATGGCACCCATATAAATGTTAGTCCGTGTAAAATCATGTTTGGGTAGGCGGCGCCCAATAATTGCTCAAATGTGATGTAGATTAACATGTTGGATCTCGATTAAGCAATTAATATCCCACATTTGAAAACGTTCCTCACTAAAATATGGTTTTTTTCATTAAATTGAAACGATGTCTTCCATCAAAATTAAAAGTAAACCGGAGATTTTGTTCCAGTGAGTATTTAAGACCTCATCTTTTGCTCGGATCTACATCTAACGGGACATGTAATGTTGCCGTTTGATGGTTGTAAACCAACTTAATTTTGTTTCGCTAGCGCTCGCGGGGAACAAAAGTTAAGGGACATCAATCAAACTAGGTTCGATTAACTAGGAATTGCATTTTGACAATTGGTTTGGAGACCTACCAGTTATACTGTTATAATGATCAACCCTCGCTGGGATTATGATAGTAGTAATGTGGATCCTAGTCCATTACAATTTATATTTTATATGAATTCGTACTTTTCCGATGATGTCGTTAAGTATGTGAAAATAATGGAGACAAAATAAATCTAAAAGGCCATGTTTATTTTGATTGCTGAATATTGATCATAGGGATTATATATTTTAATTCCTGTTTTTATTTTATTTCTCTAGGCTTGTTGAAATGAATAACTTATCACTGAGAAGCGTTTTGGAAATGAACAAATTAGTTGGGCCAAATTTTCTTGACTGGCACCGAAACATGCGTTTGGTGCTAAGACAAGAAAAGATTGAGTATGTGTTGGACACACCAATTCCTGGTACCCCTGAGGCTGGTACTGAAGAGGCTGGTACTCAAGAGGATGCTTCCCAGACTCAGTGTGTTATGTTGCTCGGCATGACTCCCGAGTTGCAAAGGCAACATGAGAAGATGCTCCCCTTCGAGATGCTCAAGCATCTGAAGGATCTCTTTGATTCTGAATCTCGTTCTGAGATTTATGAAGTAATTAGAGATCTGTTCAGATGCCGGTTAGCTGAAAGAGGGAAGTTGTCCCCTTATGTTTTGAAGATGATTTGGCTAATCGAGAAACTTGGTCGTCTGGGCATTGAGCTCAAGACCAACGTTGCTATTTATGTCATTCTTCTGTCGCTTCCCAATTCATATTCGAGTTTTGTTGTAAACTTCAATATGAATAAGACGGAATCGATCATGCTCGAGCTTCATAACAAGCTCAAGACATATGAGTCTTCCACTGCTAAGGAAAAGCCCGTGCTCATGGTGAGTGCTTCTACTTCTTCTGCTCCGAAAGGAAAGAATAAGTGAAGGAGCAAGGCAAAGAATGACTCTAAGCCTAATTTCCTTAATCCCAAAGGTGGGATTCAAAAGAAAGAGCGGGTGGACAAGGATGTATGCCTCCACTGCAAGCAGAAGGGGCATTGGAAGAAGGACTACAAGGTTCTAGCAGCTGAAAAGAAGGCACAACATGCTTCAGCCTCTAGAACATGTATGTTTGTTATTGAGATAAACATGTCCACAAATGATACTAACTGCTGGGTATTGGATACCGGTTGTGGCTCACACATTTGTACTAATGTACAGGGTCTCAAGGATAGCAGGGCAGTTAGGCCGGGTGAAGTCGCTTTACATGTTGGGAATGGAGCAAGAGTTGCTGCTGAATGTGTTGGCGTTTACTTTTTAGATTTACCCTCTGGTTTAAGACTTGAACTGAATAATTGTTATTTTGTTCCATCTATTACTCACAATATTATTTCTATTCCCATGTTAGACATTGAAGGGTTTTCCTTCCATTTTGTAAATAATAACTATTATTTTTCGCTTAATGGTGATGTGTATGGAAATGGTCCTTTATCGAATGATTTATATTTGTTGCATTGTGGATATTGTTGATGTTGCCACCGATGTTACAACATTGGTTACAACATCAGTATTCGTCCTTTCTTCTTAACCACTAACACTTCTATGTTCAATGTTGTCTTTGATGTTGTTGACTGTAGGTTGACGATCTAGGTTATTTTGCAAGATTTCAGAAGGTTCCACAAGCTTCAAGAATCGAGTAGAAGGGACTAGATCATGCGGCTATTTTAGAAAGATTGGAGAAGACCCACTAACTGGGGCAGTTACAAAGATCATGGGATAGTGGATTGAAGAATTTCTAGATCCTTCAAGGAGGCTATAGTAAAGCTACACGAAGTCTATAAATAGAAGACCTTGATGTTCATATCAAATGCCGAACATTGCCATAAATCGTGTACTGTTTAGTCGAAGCAACAACCAAGCATCAACTGTAGAGTGCGTGAGTGCATCTAGAGTGATAGGGTTGTTGTTGTGGAGTATTTTACCATAGAGAGTAATTGTAAGGTTTACAATACCTCGAGTTGGTGCTAGATTTGTTTTGTGTGGAATGTTAGTCTTGGTGTTAGATAGTTTCATACACATAGAACATGTCACCTTTGGTAGTGTAGAGATACACCTAGCCTTTAGATCATACGATTGATCTTGTTTCAAGAGGATTCGATTTGTGAACCTCTTTTTATTCATTGTTTTAATAAATAGTGATTTCGGTCATAAGGCATCACAATCTATATTGATATAGATTGTGCAAAGTCTTATTAATTTCGTGTGTTGTGTTTCTGAGTCTTCCGCTGTTTCTGTCTTTTAATTGTTACTTTGAGTGTTACAACATTCAGTGTAACATTAGTCTAATTTTACGAAACACAACCCCGTGTCGCACACTTTCAGTTGGTACCAGAACAAAAACTTGATTTTACTAAGTTAGATCCTGTGTCAAGTGTGTTGTTTTTGTTATGGCGATGGAATATCCACTTACTCCACAAAGTTTGAGACCACCAATCCTTGATGGTACAAACAATGCGTATTGGAAACCAAAGATGAGGATGTTAATCAAGTCAATTGATGAACGTGCCTGGAGAAGTATACTTTAAGGATGGACACCTCCTAAGAATGCTGCCGATGAAGAAGGAGAAGTTACAGTCAAACGCGAACTGGATTGGACTAATGATGAAAGTACAACTACTAGCTACAATTCTAAAGCCTTGAATGCAATATTCACATCAGTTGATATGCCTATGTTCAAAATCATATCAATATGTGTTTCTGCAAAAGAAGCTTGGGATAGATTACAAGAGCACAATGAAGAGCTTTTTCTAATGAATTATACACAAGAAACTTAAAGTAATGTAAACAAGCACATAATAATATAAGACCAGCAGCGCGAGTTAGTTAACATGAACTCAAGACTTTACGAAAAACAACTTACATCACAAGATAACATAACCTGTCTTAGTTCAAAAATGCAGACTTAACTTAATTACATGACACAACTAATAACTCCAAACGACATATCCAAAACCATAAGTTGAAGGGTACTAAAGACTTGAATATAACATAAGGTACTCTAGTAGCATATTAAACAAAACACTGTTGGCCGATCCACCACCACCCTCCACCGCGCTCCATTCTTAATCTGCAAAATGTTAAGTAGATTGGGGTGAGCAAACAACTAGCTCAGTGGGGTCCTCTTTGTCACAATTAAATATCACATGTAAATAAAATCATCAACTCACACACATTCAAACTGAATTTTCATAGGCTTTTTGGCTATGCCAACCATAAGATGTTCCATAGCTATACCATGGATGTGTTGGCTATACCAATGATGCAATGGTGAACAAAATAAATGCGTGGTTTCCAATTTAATTAACATGCGTAATCTAAATCATAGGCAAGAAGAATCAAACAAGCAACAAAATCACTCACATGAGAATTTAAAAGTGACAAAGCATTCCAATCAATTCGTAAGAAGAAAACCCCACCTTAAATCTTGATTGTCCTTGCAAGTATGTAAGTCAAATTAAGGCGTAAATCCGTCGCCACCTAAAATATTAGAGTAACAATAACTTACGAAAGAGTGATGATTTTACCAGAAGCGAGGCAGAGGGAGTATGGCTTCAATTCATAATAGTGAAGTAAAATCTATTTTGCTGGCTTGAAAGAACGACCGATCAGATAAATAAGGGAAAGATGATTTGGATTCAATTTGGGGATTGAGATAATGACCACTATTATAATATTAATAAAATAAAAGAAAAAAAAAGTTCAGGGGAGACAAATTTTGATATATTTTTTTTCTTCCTTATCACCTCTCCGCTGAATAGGATACTTACGGGTGAAGAATAACATTTTTGATCTTATCACATGGTACTTATATGGTAAGCTCATGGGCTTGGCTAAGGAAACTCTAATTGGAGTTCTACAAGGTCCAATTGAAATAAAAAGAGGTCCAATAGATGTTGGGCTTTTTCCTTTTAAAAAAATAAAAAATTCAAATGTTGTAATAATAAAATATTACACGCACCACATATATATATAAGATATGGAATGAAGTTCATGGGTGTTACATCCTAACCCCCTTAAAGAAAATTTCGTCCTCGAAATTTAATAACTTACCATCAAGATTTGAAAGAGGGCAGTTATATGCTCTATGCCCCGGGAGCTTGCACCTAAAGCATTTTCCCTGTCCTACCAGACATTCTCCGCAATGAGTGTTTCTGCAAGTCGTACATGACGGCTTGTCACCTTTCTCAACATTATCTTGAGTTTTAAAATTTTTGTTCTGATCTTCATTGTCATCCTCTAATTTCCTCTTTCCTGAAAACCCTTCCACCGTCGATTTAGGTGCGTCTATCGCTATACTAGCAGCTATCTCTTTAGCACGCTCAAATGTCTCAGCCAATGTTGTAATACCCTGCCTTGCGATTACATTTCTTATTTCTGATCGGAGCCCATATCTAAACCTTTGTGCTTTCTTCACTTCAGTATCGACAAGGTGTGGAGCAAACTGACACATTTGACTGAATTTCCTTTCGTATTCCTCAACAGACATACCTCCTTGCGTTAGGTTGAAAAATTGAGATTCCATTCTTACACGGTAAGATGGTGGATAATACTTATCCATCACAATGCGCTTAAATTCCGCCCATGTAAGTGCAGCGCGTTCAACAACAGGCCTCATCCCCCAATAAGCATTCCACCAGATGCGCGCATCTTCTTTAAATTGAAAAGATGCTCAGTCAACATGTTGTGCATCAGTGCACTTAATAAGTCCAAAGGTACCCTCCATAGTTTCCATCCATTCTTCCAAAGCAGGTGGTCCGTCTCGACCATTAAAAATAGGGGGTTTAAAATGATGGAACCGTTCCACTACTTGTAGTTGATTCAGTGGTTGTTGCGTAGGTTGGCGGTTCTGAAGGCCATTTTGGGTATTCTGAATTAAAGCAACGATATCCGCTAAAGTAATATTCTCCCTATGTGGCTCTTAATTTAGGTTAGAAGTACTTTGTGCTCGAAACATTTCTACTAGATTTACCAACGTGGGCTCCTCAGCATGAGGTGGGTTCTCAACACGAGTAACTCCAGTAGGATTATTAGGATTCTTACGTTTGGTTGGCATCTTCCTATGAAAAATAGGAGTGACTTAGTTCCAAGAATATAAGCCATTTAAGCTCCTTGACCATACTATCTATCCAACACCACGGGTTTTAAAAAAGAAATTTAAACATTTTATCATGAATGCTTATTCTATCATGTTCATGTCAATACTATATCATGCGATCATCTTTTCCATGACCAATTAGTAACATAGTGCGTAAGCATGACATACCTTAATGGAGTTGTAGCGGTAGGCGGTGGTGGATTCCCTGACTTAGACATTTTAAATACATGACCTTATACATAATTTTCTTGCAAAATAAAACTTTTTTAAATGAAGGATTTATTTTTCGCAAGTCTACAAGAACGAAGACCTGCTCTGATACCACTCTGTCATGACCCAAAATTTCATAAGACTTTTAGAAGAGCTTTTTCTAATGAATTATACACAAGAAACTCAATGTAATGTAAACAAGCACATAATAATATATGACCAGCATCGAGAGTTAGTTAACATGAACTCAAGACTTTACGAAAAACAACTTACATCACAAGATAACATAACCTGTCTTAGTTCAAAAATGCAGACTTAACTTAATTACATGACACAACTAATAACTCCAAACGACATATCCAAAACCATAAGTTGAAGGGTACTAAAGACTTGAATATAACATAAGGTACTATAGTAGCATATTAATAAAAACACTGTTGGCCGATCCACCACCACCCTCCACCGCGCTCCATTCTTAATCTGCAAAATGTTAAGTAGATTGGGGTGAGCAAACAACTAGCTCAGTGGGGTCCTCTTTGTCACAATTAAATATCACACGTAAATAAAATAATAAACTCACAAACATTCAAACTGAATTTTCATAGGCTTGTTAGCTATGCCAACCATAAGTTGTTCCATGGCTATACCATGGATGTGTTGGCTATACCAACGATGCACTGGCTGAACCAGCGGTGCGTGGTTTCCCACGAATTAACATGCGTTAACGAAATCATAGGCAGTAAGATGCAGCAAGCAACAAAATCACTCACATGAGAATTTAAAAGTGACAAAGCATTCCAATCAACTATTAAGAAGAAAACCCCACCTTAAATCTTGATTGTCCTTGCAAGTATGTAAGTCAAATTAAGGCGTAAATCCGTCGCCACCTAAAATATTAGAGTAACAATAACTTACGAAAGAGTGATGATTTTACCAGAAGCGAGGCAGAGGGAGTATGGCTTCAATTCTTAAGAGTGAAGTAAAATCTATTTTGCTGGCTTGAAAGAAAGACCGATCAGATAAAGAAGGCAAAGATGATTTGGATTCAATTTGGTGATTGAGATAATGACCACTATTATAATATTAATAAAATAAAAGAAAAAAAAAGTTCAGGGGAGACAAATTTTGATATATTTTTTTTCTTCCTTATCACCTCTCCGCTGAATAGGATACTTACGGGTGAAGAATAACATTTTTGATCTTATCACATGGTACTTATATGGTAAGCTCATGGGCTTGGCTAAGGAAACTCTAATTGGAGTTCTACAAGGTCCAATTGAAATAAAAAGAGGTCCAATAGATGTTGGGCTTTTTCCTTTTAAAAAAATAAAAAATTCAAATGTTGTAATAATAAAATATTACACGCACCACATATATATATAAGATATGGAATGAAGTTCATGGGTGTTACATCCTAACCCCCTTAAAGAAAATTTCGTCCTCGAAATTTAATAACTTACCATCAAGATTTGAAAGAGGGCAGTTATATGCTCTATGCCCCGGGAGCTTGCACCTAAAGCATTTTCCCTGTCCTACCAGACATTCTCCGCAATGAGTGTTTCTGCAAGTCGTACATGACGGCTTGTCACCTTTCTCAACATTATCTTGAGTTTTAAAATTTTTGTTCTGATCTTCATTGTCATCCTCTAATTTCCTCTTTCCTGAAAACCCTTCCACCGTCGATTTAGGTGCGTCTATCGCTATACTAGCAGCTATCTCTTTAGCACGCTCAAATGTCTCAGCCAATGTTGTAATACCCTGCCTTGCGATTACATTTCTTATTTATGATCGGAGCCCATATCTAAACCTTTGTGCTTTCTTCACTTCAGTATCGACAAGGTGTGGAGCAAACTGACACATTTGACTGAATTTCCTTTCGTATTCCTCAACAGACATACCTCCTTGCGTTAGGTTGAAAAATTGAGATTCCATTCTTACACGGTAAGATGGTGGATAATACTTATCCATCACAATGCGCTTAAATTCCGCCCATGTAAGTGCAGCGCGTTCAACAACAGGCCTCATCCCCCAATAAGCATTCCACCAGATGCGCGCATCTTCTTTAAATTGAAAAGATGCTCAGTCAACATGTTGTGCATCAGTGCACTTAATAAGTCCAAAGGTACCCTCCATAGTTTCCATCCATTCTTCCAAAGCAGGTGGTCCGTCTCGACCATTAAAAATAGGGGGTTTAAAATGATGGAACCGTTCCACTACTTGTAGTTGATTCAGTGGTTGTTGCGTAGGTTGGCGGTTCTGAAGGCCATTTTGGGTATTCTGAATTAAAGCAACGATATCCGCTAAAGTAATATTCTCCCTATGTGGCTCTTAATTTAGGTTAGAAGTACTTTGTGCTCGAAACATTTCTACTAGATTTACCAACGTGGGCTCCTCAGCATGAGGTGGGTTCTCAACACGAGTAACTCCAGTAGGATTATTAGGATTCTTACGTTTGGTTGGCATCTTCCTATGAAAAATAGGAGTGACTTAGTTCCAAGAATATAAGCCATTTAAGCTCCTTGACCATACTATCTATCCAACACCACGGGTTTTAAAAAAGAAATTTAAACATTTTATCATGAATGCTTATTCTATCAAGTTCATGTCAATACTATATCATGCGATCATCTTTTCCATGACCAATTAGTAACATAGTGCGTAAGCATGACATACCTTAATGGAGTTGTAGCGGTAGACGGTGGTGGATTCCCTGACTTAGACATTTTAAATACATGACCTTATACATAATTTTCTTGCAAAATAAAACTTTTTTAAATGAAGGATTTATTTTTCGCAAGTCTACAAGAACGAAGACCTGCTCTGATACCACTCTGTCATGACCCAAAATTTCATAAGACTTTTAGAAGAGCTTTTTCTAATGAATTATACACAAGAAACTCAATGTAATGTAAACAAGCACATAATAATATATGACCAGCATCGAGAGTTAGTTAACATGAACTCAAGACTTTACGAAAAACAACTTACATCACAAGATAACATAACCTGTCTTAGTTCAAAAATGCAGACTTAACTTAATTACATGACACAACTAATAACTCCAAACGACATATCCAAAACCATAAGTTGAAGGGTACTAAAGACTTGAATATAACATAAGGTACTATAGTAGCATATTAATAAAAACACTGTTGGCCGATCCACCACCACCCTCCACCGCGCTCCATTCTTAATCTGCAAAATGTTAAGTAGATTGGGGTGAGCAAACAACTAGCTCAGTGGGGTCCTCTTTGTCACAATTAAATATCACACGTAAATAAAATAATAAACTCACAAACATTCAAACTGAATTTTCATAGGCTTGTTAGCTATGCCAACCATAAGTTGTTCCATGGCTATACCATGGATGTGTTGGCTATACCAACGATGCACTGGCTGAACCAGCGGTGCGTGGTTTCCCACGAATTAACATGCGTTAACGAAATCATAGGCAGTAAGATGCAGCAAGCAACAAAATCACTCACATGAGAATTTAAAAGTGACAAAGCATTCCAATCAACTAGTAAGAAGAAAACCCCACCTTAAATCTTGATTGTCCTTGCAAGTATGTAAGTCGAATTAAGGCGTAAATCCATCGCCACCTAAAATATTAGAGTAACAATAAATTACGAAAGAGTGATGATTTTACCAGAAGCGAGGCAGAGGGAGTATGGCTTCAATTCTTAAGAGTGAAGTAAAATCTATTTTGCTGGCTTGAAAGAAAGACCGATCAGATAAAGAAGGCAAAGATGATTTGGATTCAATTTGGTGATTGAGATAATGACCACTATTATAATATTAATAAAATAAAAGAAAAAAAAAGTTTAGGGGAGACAAATTTTGATATATATTTTTTCTTCCTTATCACCTCTCCGCTGAATAGGATACTTACGGGTGAAGAATAACATTTTTGTTCTTATCACATGGTACTTATATGGTAAGCTCATGGGCTTGGCTAAAGAAACTCTAATTGGAGTTCTACAAGGTCCAATTGAAATAAAAAGAGGTCCAATAGATGTTGGGCTTTTTCTTTTTAAAAAAATAAAAAATTCCAATGTTGTAATAATAAAATATTACACGCACCACATATATATATAAGATATGGAATGAAGTTCATGGGTGTTACATCCTAACCCCCTTAAAGAAAATTTCGTCCTCGAAATTTAATAACTTACCATCAAGATTTGAACGAGGGCAGTTATATGCTCTATGCCCCGGGAGCTTGCACCTAAAGCATTTTCCCTGTCCTACCAGACATTCTCCCCAATGAGTCTTTCTGCAAGTCGTACATGACGGCTTGTCACCTTGCTCAACATTATCTTGAGTTTTAAAATTTTTGTTCTGATCTTCATTGTCATCCTCTATTTTACTCTTTCCTGAAAACCCTTCCACCGTCGATTTAGGTGCGTCTATCACTATACTAGCAGCTATCTCTTTAGCACGCTCAAATGTCTTAGCCAATGTTGTAATACCCTGCCCTGCGATTACATTTCTTATTTCTGATCGGAGCCCATATCTAAACCTTTGTGCTTTCTTCACTTCAGTATCGACAAGGTGTGGAGCAAACCGACACATTTGACTGAATTTCTTTTCGTATTCCTCAACAGACATACCTCCTTGCATTAGGTTGAAAAATTGAGATTCCATTCTTACACGGTAAGATGGTGGATAATACTTATCCATCACAATGCGCTTAAATTCCGCCCATGTAAGTGCAGCGTGTTCAACAACATGCCTCATCCCCCAATAAGCATTCCACCAGATGCGCGCATCTTCTTTAAATTGAAAAGATGCTCAGTCAACACGTTGTGCATCTGTGCACTTAATAAGTCCAAAGATACCCTCCATAGTTTCCATCCATTCTTCCAAAGCAGGTGGTCCGTCTCGACCATTAAAAATAGGGGGTTTAAAATGATGGAACCGTTCCACTACTTGTAGTTGATTCAGTGGTTGTTGCGTAGGTTGGCGGTTCTGCGGGCCATTTTGGGTATTCTGAATTAAAGCAACGATATCCGCTAAAGTAATATTCTCCCTATGTGGCTCTTGATTTAGGTTAGAAGTACTTTGTGCTCGAAACATTTCTACTAGATTTGCCAACGTGGGCTCCTCAGCTTGAGGTGGGTTCTCAATACGAGTAACTCCAGTAGGATTATTAGGATTCTTACGTTTGGTTGGCATCTTCCTATGAAAAATAGGAGTGACTTAGTTCCAAGAATATAAGCCATTTAAGCTCCTTGACAATACTATCTATCCAACACCACGAGTTTTAAAGAAGAAATTTAAACATTTTATCATGCATGCTCATTCTATCATGTCATGTCAATACTATATCATGCGATCATCTCTTCCATGACCGATTAGTAACATAGTGCGTAAGCATGACGTACCATAATGGAGTTGTAGCGGTAGACGGTGGTGGATTCCCTGACTTAGACATTTTAAATACATGACCTTATACATAATTTTCTTGCAAAATATAACTTTTTAAATGAAGGATTTATTTTTCTCAAATCTACAAGAACGTAGACCTGCTTTGATACCACTCTGTCATGACCCAAAATTTCATAAGACTTTTAGAAGAGCTTTTTCTAATGAATTATACACAAGAAACTCAAAGTAATGTAAACAAGCACATAATAATATAAGACCAACATCGAGAGTTAGTTAACATGAACTCAAGACTTTACGAAAAACAACTTACATCACAAGATAACATAACCTGTCTTAGTTCAAAAATGCAGACTTAACTTAATTACATGACACAACTAATAACTCCAAACGACATATCCAAAACCATAAGTTGAAGGGTACTAAAGACTTGAATATAACATAAGGTACTATAGTAGCATATTAAACAAAACACTGTTGGCCGATCCACATCCACCCTCCACCGCACTCCATTCTTAATCTGCAAAATGTTAAGTAGATTGGGGTGAGAAAACAACTAGCTCAGTGGGGTCCTCTTTGTCACAATTAAATATCACACGTAAATAAAATCATCAACTCACAAACATTCTAATTGAATTTTCATAGGCTTGTTGGCTATGCCAACCATAAGTTGTTCCATGGCTATACCATGGATGTGTTGGCTATACCAACGATGCACTGGCTGAACCAGCGGTGCGTGGTTTCCCATGAATTAACATGCGTTAACGAAATCATAGGCAGTAAGATGCAGCAAGCAACAAAATCACTCACATGAGAATTTAAAAGTGACAAAGCATTCCAATCAATTCGTAAGAAGAAAACCACACCTTAAATCTTGATTTTCCTTGCAAGTATGTAAGTCGAATTAAGGCATAAATCCGTCGCCACCTAAAATATTTGAGTAACAATAAATTACGAAAGAGGGATGATTTTACCAGAAGCGAGGCAGAGGGAGTATGGCTTCAATTCTTAAGAGTGAAGTAAAATCTATTTTGCTGGCTTGAAAGAAAGACCGATCAGATAAAGAAGGGAAAGATGATTTAGATTCAATTTGGGGATTTAGATAATGACCACTATTATAATATTCAAAAAATAAAAGAAAAAAGAGAAGTTTAGGGGAGACAAATTTTGATATATATTTTTTTTCTTCCTTATCACCTCTCCGCTGAATAGGATACTTACGGGTGAAGAATAACATTTTTGCTCTTATCACATGGTACTTATATGGTAAGCTCATAGGCTTGGCTAAGGAAACTCTAATTAGAGTTCTACAAGGTCCAATTGAAATAAAAAGAGGTCCAATAGATGTTGGGCTTTTTTTTTTTTAAAAAATTCCAATGTTGTAATAATAAAATATTACACGCACGATATATATATATATATATATATATATATATATATATATATATATATATATAAGATGTGGAATGAAGTTCATGGGTGTTACACAAGGGATACATATACACTAAGTCAAAATGAACTGATCAGCATCCTACGTGCGTATGAGATGAATACAACTGAGAAGGATGACAAAGCTGATGCAAAGAAAGTGGTGGTGTTCAAAGGTGAAACATCTTCAAATGCTGAGCAAGTGCCTATTGTGACTGAAGCTGATTCTGAGAATGATGTTGTTGACATATGTTCCAACCCCGAGGAGCACATTGCTTTTATGACAAGGCAATTCAAAGCTCTTATGAAAAAGAGGAATATCAAGTTCAAAGGCAACATTCAACCGAAGATTTAGATTAACAACTCTCCACAAACCTTTGAAAAGAAAAGTAATGCATTCCAACCAAAGCAAATTGGTAATGGAATCAAAGGCAGGTATGACAAAGTTGACCCTGAGTATAGAAAGTCTGTTCAATGTAATGTATGTCATGGGTATGGTCATTATGCGAATGAATGTACTAATACCTTGCTTAAACTGAAATTGAACTTCAATGCTACTTTAAGTGATGAATCTGATGAAGAGCATGAAGAACAAAATGAAGAACGTGAATTCTATGCTAGAATAGATTATGATGATTCCTTAGATGATGATCTGGAATATTCTGATTCTGATGATGAAACAGATGTTACCACATCTGGAGTAACATTTGATGAAGATTGTTCTGATAAAACTGTTAACTGTTATAATGGTTTAATTTATGATAAAGGAACATCTGCTGTGAATAGTGAACCATGTGGCTCAGGTTGTAATTTTTTTTTTGATAAATGGGAATCTCAAAATCAGATTCTAAAGTCTATGACTAAGAAAAATGATGACTTGAGAGACTCACTAACCAAACTTGAACCTGTCTTAACAAGAAAGGATTTGAAAATTTCTAAACTAAAGGAAGAATTGAAAAGTTCAACTTTGTGTTTTAAGAAGTATGCCAAAGGAACAGAAATGTTGAAAGGTGCTTTGATGGTTGGTAAATCTGACACTACTGGTCTTGGTTTTGAAACTACTTCTAAAAGCCTTAAACCTGTGAAATTTGTTAAAGCTGGAGAAAAGACAAATGGTGAAACTCCAGTGGAAACAAAAGTTCACATTAAGAAGAAGAAAAAGAAGTACGTGTGTCACTATTGTTCTGGTCATGGTCATAAATTGAATGAGGACAAGATAGGTGTTGTAAGAGGTTTGCCAAAGCTGAATATAAGAGAAACCATAATTTGTGGTTCTTGCCAGAAAGGTAAACAGGTCTGAGTGCCACACAAAATGTTGTCACATTGTTCGACAACAAGGTGTTTTGAGCTGCTACATATGGATCTTATGGGTACTATGGAAACAGAAAGTCTTGGAGGTAGAAGATTGTTATGAATTGTAATTTTTTTGTGATTTTTCATGTAATATTTAGGTGTTTTTCTGGATAATGTATGTAAATAAGCAAGAATAATAATAGCTTGAAGGATAAGAAATGGGAGGAAGAGAGAGAAATTAAGAGAGAGATGAGGGTTAATTTTCTGCATACTTATTCCATCGGCCACGCCAGTATTTGTAACAAACAGTTGGGACCACCAAATGTGGAATATTCCATAAACTAGATGCTGAATGTAAATAGATATAGATATTGGGCCTTCAGATAAATAACCCAATACTTAGGAATTAATTATTTGTTTCCAGCCCAATGCACGGCCCAACTGATATAGGCCCAGTAGAATTAATCTGGCCGTAATACTCACGCTCCCCCTTCTCAAAACTCATTTGTACTTCCTCCTTCAGACAAAACAACTCAAACCCACTTTTCTCTTCAGAAAACCCTAGCACGCCGTTTCCATCTTTCTCTCCACCCGATTCAACCTCCTTCCCTTCAGAAATCACTTCTCCCGTCTCCATTCTCATAACAAAGGTATTAATTGGTTGTGGTAGATAATTTCTCTAGATATACCTGGATTGAATTTTTGAAAGAAAAATCTGAAACTTTTGCTGCTTTTAATGTTTTGTATAAAAGGTTTAAAACTGTATACAACTTGAAAGTGAGTAAGATTAGGTCAGATTTGTTGGGGTTATACTGGAAAGTATGCTTTTACTTTGTATAACCAAACTGAATTTTCTGTCTTATTTACTGAAATAAATTATTTATCATTGATACTTTAAATATCATTGAATGTTACATATGTTTATTGCATAATTGTTCAATAAACTGTACGTGTTACATTGTAGTTAATTTAGTGATACCAGATCACAGAAGATTAAATTAACAGTCCCTTGTAACTAAAAGTACGCTGTTCACTACCTAGATGGAAATGAACAATCCATCGTGAAAGGTTGAAGTGTAAGACTCAGATTGGCTTGTCTTGACCAAGAGATTACACTAGTGCATGGCTGATGCACTGAATAGGACCTACAGGAGGATAAATTCTTCAGCACTGAATTAGGAAGAATTAGACCTCAGTGGTTCGTTATTTCTTAATCTTCGTCCCTTAAATAGGATCGTGTGTGGTTAGTAATTATTGCTTTGACTTATGACGGGTAGAGAATCAATGAGATTCAATACTTTATATCTTGGGCAATATTACTGGTCACATGCGATTGCTAAGATTTAATACGAAGAATCGTGTGCGAGTACGCTCGTTTGATTTGCCCCCTTGGGAGGTTCGTAAGATTTATTATACCAAATCTTGCAAGTGGAATTTGTTTCCGATATGGATAATAATGTTGAACCGTTCCTTGACCAAGGACAAAAGATATTAATTAATGAAAAGCTATTTCAGTGGCTTGAATTAATTAGTGGGCTAGATAATCTTAAACACGGGAAATAATAACCGGGAGCCATATTAACAGTAATATGGGTTAAGATGGATAGTGCAATATTAATTATGTAGTGGGATTAATTAATATTTATGGGCTTGAATAATATTGTGGCTCAATATTAGATATTCAAAGTCCATTAGAAGGTCCAATCTTAATTCTCCTAAAGGCCCCTCAAGTAGCCCAAAGATAATGTCCAATAACTGAAAAAGGTGTTTAAAATAAAATAAATTATTGTTGCCTAATTTTTCATTTTTTTCAAAAATTATGAATAAAAGAGGGAGAAAGATTTTCTTTGAATTTTGTTATGGAATGAGGATAAGTATTCTTGGAATACAAGATTATCTCATTAAATTCAAGAAATCTCCCACTTGGCTATTTGTAATGATATTTTCGAAAATTCCATAACATAAGGAGGAGGAGATTTTATTTGGGAAATAGAATATATTGGATATATTCAAGATTGTTTCTTGAGGAAGAAGCAAGGAAATTTCCCAATCACCCAAAAGCCCTAATATTTTCGTCCACCTTAGTATTATAAATAGGGGATGAATGTTTCATCCCCAAGAGAACACGAAAATTGGTTTTTCGGAAAAATTTCAGCGTCGATAAAATATCAAATATTTTGAAACGTCGACAAACTGTGTATTTTCAAAAAACTGCAACCGTGATAGCAATTCCATGTGTTGAAAAAATAGAAATCCACAAAGGTGGTGCAACATAATTTTATTTTTCCTTTTGTTAAATTGTTCGCGAGTTCCTTCCACCGGATTGTTGAACAAGGATAAGGGAATACTTGAGAAGACCTTTTGGTGTGTTCGTGTGAATGGGATCCATCTTCTCAACGATTGTCACTCCGAGAGGTTAGTTTACGTAAACTCGTAGTAATTCCACATGCGTAGGATTTACGTGAACTATTTGTATGCATGATTGGTTGTTGAATTATTATTTGAATTAATATAGGATTAATTCATGCTAGTAATAATTGTTAGAATTAAATTTGTATCTAAATATTCGACCCAAATAGATCCGGACAATTAATTCCCCAACAAGATCATGGTAGGGAATTTGAAAATAGGAATTTTCATCTCTTAAAACTCCACAACAAAATGGAATAGCTGAAAGGAAGAATAGAACTCTTCAAGAAATGGCTAGGGTAATGTTGCAAGCTAAACATCTTTCTAAAAGGTTTTGAGCTGAAGTATTAAACACTGCATGCCATATTATTAACAAAGTTTTTATGAGGCCACAAAGTTCAAAAACTGCTTATGAGATTCTGAACAACACGAAACCAAATCTGAAATACTTTCATGTGTTTGGTTGTGTGTGTTACATTCTGAATGATAGAGACCAACTTTGAAAGCTTGACTCTAAAAGTGATATAGGTTTTTTCTTAGGCTATTCTAGAAATAGTAAAGACTATAGAATTTTCAACCTTAGGTTAAATACTGTTCAAGAATCTGTGAATGTTGTCTTTGATGATACAACTAACATAGCAGAAAAGTACTGAAGAAGATGTGTCTGAGCATATTGAGATTTGTTGGGAGATGAATTTAATAAAGAGAGATTTTGATTAGATCCCAAAACCCCTGAGTATGACATGTTCAGAATAATCTTGATAGTTGAGTCAGGATTCAGTTTTAGAGTATTCAGGATGATATCTGCAAAATGTATAGTCAAAGCCAGATATAGATCAAAGTTAGATTCTCGATAGGTTCGAAGACTCGAAGAAGTTTTCGAAGAAATGAAGTTTCAAGATGAAATCAAGTTTCAGCAGAAATCGAGAAATCAAGACTCAAAGTGAGAAATCGAGAAATCAAGACCAGGTTAGAAATCGAGAAATCAAGACTCAAAGATGAAATCGAGAGACACAAAGATTAAGACTTAGTATATCAGTCAGTATATATGTGAAGACTCGAAGACCAAGACTCGAAGACCCTCAAGACTCAAGAAGACTCAAGACTCGTAAAAGTAAGACCAAGAATAATCAAGGCACAATAATTACTAAAGACTTCAGAATGTCTTGAATGCTCAAGATAAACTCGAATGTTCCGAGGTAATGAAAATATCTATCGAAGGATGCAAACATCGAGAAAAACGCGATTCCTTAGAAAAATAGATATTGCCCAAGACATTCAAATGCGCATAAAAGGAACTAAGACAAAGTGTTGTTAAGGTTATATCACTTTCGAGAGAATGTAACCAAAAAAAAAAAAAAGCCGTTGAAGTTGTCTACCTTTAACGGAGACAAAAGTCAAAAAAAAGAAAAACAACATCAGACGTTGTCGACATCGACAATGACAGTCACCGAAAAAGATGTCGAAGTACTATGTTCCGCATCGCAAAAAGTGTTGACCGGCTACATGAAAGGCTATTGCCTAAAAACGTGTTAGTATGTCTCAAACCCTAAATATAGCCGTTCTTCACACACCATAAGAGGAAACTCACGGTTTATCTCTTCCAACGGATAGTTTTTTCAAGAGTGACCTTGGTGCCTGCCTATAAATACTTGTGACCATCTACATTGAAGGTTATCGGGAAATTTGTAAGCAACTCAAGAGCTCAAACTTATTATTGCAAGTTGAAGCACTCGAAAAACCAAGAATTTCCCAAGTTCTTTATTTCGAAGAGAGCTCATTCCACTAAGCCTAGCTTGATAAGATATATCCAAAGCTTAGTCGAGATATCCTAGCCTTTGCATTGTTCTTAATTGTAAAGGATATCTCATCCTAGTTGGAAACCAACTAAGAAACCCCAAACCCTTTGTAAGGTAGTTTGAGTGTTATTGTTGGTGAGATTGGAGTTGTAAAGAGTTAGTAAACTACATTGAGGTAGTCAGAAAGCTCTAGAGAAGAAGTGAGTAATCTATCTTGGATAGACAGAAAGCTTGTGTGAGTTTTGAGTTAGTAAACTACAGAGGTAGTCAGAAAGCTCAAAATTAGAAAGGTACTAACTACAGAGGTAGTCAGAAAGCCTTAGGAAGTGATTAGTGAATTTCTCTGAAGAGATCAGGGAGAGTGGACGTAGGAGCTTGAGTCTCTGAACCACTATAACTTACTGTGTTCTTTGCTTTTGCTTTTGCTTTGATTAACTGTTATATATCTTTAAACCGAAAAGCATATTTTCACCGATATTGGTTGGAATCAATCCAATGAAGTTGCATCTGAAATGAATCACGGCTAATCAACATTCCATTAAAAGGAAGGTTTTCAAAGAAAGCTTAAAACGCAGTATAAACTAAGGGCCAACCATCCCAAGACACATCCGAGTAAGCTAGAAACGAGATAGTTACCAAACTGAACTTACTCTTTTGAAGGTTCAGTAAGTTAGTTATCTAATCCAAGCAGCTCAGGATCTCTGAAAACTCAGGATCAGTTGGGATTATCTGAGGTATCTGAAAGCAGTTCAGGATCACTGTCTCAGGTAGACTTTGACTCAGAGCGATTTGTGCTTCTCAAATCATCAGGAAAACCTGACCCAAGCTGACCTCAGTAAAGAAAAGTTTTAAAAACACTGAACACGTGTATTCCCCCCCATACACGTGTAAGACTCATTTACACCGGGACCAACAAGATTTCTGCTGGAACTGGAAATTCTGGAAATTCAAAGGATGTTAAACCTAATGCCACGGCATCTGGGACAACATTCTCTGAAAATCCAAAAATAGAAAGTTCAGAAAGCAATACTCAATACACTCATGACAAGGTACCTGTTTCCAGAATCATGAAAAGTCATCCTTCAAACCAAATCATTGATGATTCTTCTGTTGGTGTACAAACCAGAAGAAGGGTAAGCTCAAAAGATGTGGTAAGATCTGTTTGTATGTCATCTATATGCAACATGGTTAATTCTGAATGCTCAAAGAAGCCTTAAATGATGAAAATTGGATAAATGCTACGCATGAAGAACTTAATCAGTTTGAAAGGAATGGTGTTTGGACACTAGTTCCAAGACCTGGTAATACTAATGTCATTGGAACGAAGTGGATTTTTAAGAACAAAACTGATGAGTCTGGAAACATAGTAAGGTATAAGACTAGATTAGTTGCCCAAGGATACACTCAAGTTAAGGGTATTGATTTTGATGAAACATTTGCACCTGTAGCTAGGATTGAATCTATTAGATTGTTATTGGATATTGCATGTTTTATCTGTTGGGATAACATATGCAGGATCTATCGGGATGACCTCATAAACATAAATTTAAATTAACAATTATTACTAGCATGAATTAACCTAAGTGAATTCAAATAATAATTAATCCAACAACGATATGCAAATAATATTTCACGTAAAAGATCCTAGCATGCGGAATTTTTAGGAGTTTATGTAAACGTACCTGTTGGAGAGACGGTCTGAGACAGACATGATCAAGTATCTGGATACCCACCAAAACTCCTTCTCAAGTATTCCCAAGTCCTCGTTCAATAACCCCGGTGGAAGGTTCTCCAATGAACAATTTATAAACAAAGGAAAAATAAATAATTGTTGCACCACCTTTGTGGATTTCTAATATTTCCAATGCATGGAACTGTAGGGGATGAAACATATTCATCCCCTTATTTATATAGATGGGTTTGGAAAGATCTTTTCTTGATCTCCAAGAAATCTTGAATATATCCCATATATTATTCTTTCCATGTGTATTTTTCCAGAAAAATCTCACACCCTTATTTAGCCTAATATTTCGAAAATAATAGGGGATATTTCAAGATTGGATCTTTCTTGAATTTATGAGATACTCTTGTATTCCTAGAATACATATCTTTTTCCATAAGATCTTTTCAAGAAAATCAAGAAAATCCTTTTTCCTATTATTCCTCCATAATTTTCGAAAATTTTAATTAAACAAACAAGGTGGGAGATTTCTTGAATTTATGGGATAATATTGTATTCCAAGAATACTTATCTCCTTTCCATAAAGATCTTTTCAAGAAAATTCTTCTCCCTCTTTTCCTTAAATATTTTCGAAAAACAAGGAAAATATAAGCAACAATAATTTAATTTATTTTAAGCACCTTTTATTTAATGGACTTTAATTTGGGCTACTTGAGGGGCCTTTAGGAGAATTAAGATGGATCTTCCAATGGGCTACTGAATTCCAATATTGAGCCACAATATAATTCAACCAATTAATATTAATTAATACCATTATATAATTAATATTGTACTATCCAACTTAACCCATATTACGGTAATATGGCTCCCAGTTATTATTTCCCGTGTTTAATATTATTTAGTCCATTAATTAATTAAGCCACTGAAAAGTTTTATATTAATTAATATCTTTATCCTTGGAGTAAGGACAACCCAGTTTATTATCCATACCGGAAAATTAATTCCACTTGCAAGATTTGGTATGATAAAGGTTCCGGGCCCACCAAGGGGACCAATCATGCAGGACATTGCAAGCACACGATTCTCTGTATTAATTTAGCAATGGTCTTGCAATTAATATTATTGCCCAAGATATAGGGTATCGAAGTCACAATGATTCTCTTCCCATTTATAAGTCAAAGCAATAACTACTAATCACACACAGTCCTTATTAAGTGACAGAGATTAAGAAATCAACAACCACTGAGGTCTAACTCTTCATCTCTTAAGTCAGTGCGAATGAGTTTATCCTCTCTGCAGGTCCGCTTCAGCGCATCGAATGCACTAGTGTAATCTCTTGGTCAAGATAAGTCAATCTGAGCCTTACACATCAACTTCTACCAATAAATTGTTCGGATCTATCTAAGTTGTGAAAAATGCACTTGTTTACAAGGCACTGTTAACGTGATCTTCTGTGATCTGGTATCACCACGTTAACTACAATGTAATGCATGCTATTATATGAACAGTTTGCAATAAATATATAACATTCAATCATATTTAAAGCAACAGTGATAAATAATTTATTTCAGTAAATAAATGTTTAATACATAGGTTATACAAAGTAAAAGCATACTTTCATGTATAACCCCAACATTATCAATATCAAATTGCATCAAATGGATGTAAAGGCTACATTTTTTAATGGTATCTTGAATGAAGAAGCTTATGTTGAACAACCTTAGGATTTGAAGATCCTCACTATCCTGATCATGTTTATAAGCTTAAGAAAGCATTGTATGGCTTGAAACAAGCTCCTAGAGCTTGGTATGGCAGATTGACTGACTTTCTTTTGCAGTTTGGTTTTGTTAGAGGAGAAGCAGACATGACTTTATTCATTAAACATGTTAATGAAGGGTTGATGATTGCACAAATTTATGTTGATGACATAGTATTTGGTGCAACATCAGACAAGATGCTGAATGAATTTGTTGAGGCAATGTCATCTACATTTGAGATGAGCATGGTTGGAGACTTGAATTACTTTTTAGGTCTGTAGATCAAGCAAAAGGATGATGGAATTTTTATTTGCCAAAGCAAATATGCAAAGAACCTGGTTAAGAGATTTGGTCTTGAGAACTCTAAGCATATGAAAACACCTATGGGATCAACTCAGAAGTTGAACAAAGACAGTGCTGGTAAAGATGTTGATCACACACTGTATAGATCCATGATAGCTAGGTAGTCTTCTTTATCTTACCTCTAGTAGACCAGACATTATGTATAGTGTTTGTGTTTGTGTTAGGTACCAAGCTAATCCAAAGGAATCTCACATGAATTCTGTAAAGAGGATTATCAGATATGTTGTTGGAACAACAGATCTTGGTATATGGTATACAAAGGACACAAGCAGTGTATTGACTGGGTATAGTGATGCTGATTGGGCTGGAGACATTGATGATAGGAAAAGCACAAGTGGTGGATGCTTTTACATGGGTAACAATTTGATTTCCTGGCATAGTAAGAAACAAAATTGTATTTCACAATCTACAGCAGAATCTGAATACATTGTTGTTGGTAGTTGTTGTACACAACTTTTGTGGTTGAAAAAGATGTTTGATGACTATTGTTGGGAGATGAATTTAATAAAGAAGTTTTGATTAGATCCCAAAACCCCTGAGTATGACATGTTCAGGATAATCTTGATAGACTGAGTCAGGTTTCCAGTATAGGATTGTTCAGGAAGATATCTGCAAAATGTATAGTCAGCAGATATAGATCAGGTTAGGTATTGAAGATATTAAAGACCCTGAAGATCCTGAAGATACTGAAGAAATCAGATAAAAACTGAGTACACTGAAGACTCTGAAGAACTGAAGAACTCAGTAGTTACTGAAAATTCAGAAGTCACTGAAGACTTAGAAGTTACTGAATACTCAGTAAAGACCTGAATGTTCAGAGGCACTGAAGAAATATCTATCTGAATACATGCAAAACTGAGGATAACGAACATGTTCAGAAAAATAGATATTGCCCAAAACATTTATATGCAGACAAAAGGAACTAAGTCTAAGTGTTGTTTAAGGTTGTGTCATTCAGAGAGATTGACCTAAAAGAGCCGTTTTGTTTGTCTACATTCACTAAAGATAAGAACCAATCAGAGGAAGACAACACTGTACTTCACTGACACTGAAAGCGACAGGACCTTGAATTTTGTCAGTAGTACTATATTCCAGACTGCAGAAATTTGTGATTGGCTACTTGGCTGCATATTTCCTAAAACATGCAAGGGAGTGTTCAAACCCTAAAAATAGTCGTTCATCAATAACCAGAAGAGTAAACCCTTGATGCTATCTCTTCCAACGGATAGTTTTTTAAGAGTAACCTTTGGAGATGTTGCCTATAAATACCAGTGACCTTCTACATTGAAAGGTTACGGAAAATTTCAAGCAACTCAAGAGCTCATTCGTATTCTTTCAAATTGAAGCACTCGAAAAACCTAGAATTTCCCAAGTGTTTCACATTGGAGAGAGATCATTTCACTAAGCCTAGATTTGATAAGTTATATCCTAAGCTTAGAGAGATATCATATCCTTTGCATCTGTATTCATTGTAAAGGATATCTCACCCTAGTTGGAAACCAACCCAAAGCCCAAACCCTTTGTTAAGGTAGTTTGAGTGTGTGTGATTTGTTGGTGAGTTAGAGTTGTAAAGAGTGAGTAAGCTGCAGTGAGTCAGCCAGAAAACTCTAGAGAAGAAGTTAGTAAACTACTTGTGGTAGTCTGAACACTTGTGTGTGTTTGAGTTAGTAAGTTGCAGTGAGTCAGCCAGAAAAATCAAAGTAGAAAAGTGAGTAAGCTACAGTGAGTTAGCCTGAAAGCTTTAGGAAGTGGTTAAGGAATTTCTCTGAAGATCAGAGAGAGTGGACGTAGGAGCTTGAGTCTCTGAACCACTATAAATTGTTGTGTTGATTGCTTTCTGTACTGCATTTTATCTGTTGTATGATTTTCACTGAAAGCATATTTCTCTGATACTCAGTTAGAATCAATCCACTGAATGTGCATAAATTGATCACAGCCTTAATCACGGTTTTATTAAAAGAAGAAGATTTTCAACAAAGCTAAAACGAGTATAAACTTAGGGCCAACCATTCCGCACACTTGAGTAGCTAGAACAGATAGTTACCAAACTGAACTAACTCTCTTGAGTGTTCAGTAAGATAATTATCTGATCGCTCCTCAGGATCTTTGATAAAATTTAGGATCAGTTGGGCTAATCTGAAGCTTCTGAAAGCTGCTCAGGATCATTGTCTCAGTAGACTTTGACTCAGGGTGATCTGTGCTTCTCAGGGCAAAAATATCAGGATATCCTGACCCATCTAACCTCAGTGAAGAAAAAGTTTTAAAAATCACTGAACACGTGTATTCCCCCCATACACGTGTAAGACTCGTTTGCACCAGGACCAACAAGTGGTATCGGAGCAGTGGTTCATTTTGACCACTTGCTTTGGTAGCCATAGTCTATTTGCTAAAAGACTTTGGTGGTCTACTGAATAGATCTTATTGCTGATATCTTACAAGGCTCATTCATCATGCCTTCTAAGAAACTTCCTATGTTCTCTGTTGAGAGCTATGACCTATGGAGACTGAGAATGCAGGCTCATCTGTATTCCAAACATGAAAGAATGTGAAGAGTGGTTTCTGAAGGACCATTCAAATTTACTGTTGTGAATCCCAAAATAACTGATACTGAGAGGAATGATCCCAGAGATGAATTTCCAAAGCCTGATGACCAACTTACTCCTGATGAGAGAAAGTTAGTCAATCTTGACTACATTGCTAAAGATACTTTGTATAACACTATTGATGATGGTGTTATGAGGATGATTTCTGACTGTGAAACTGCAAAAGAAATATGGGACACAGTTGCTGTTATGTGTCAAGGCACAGATCATATTAAAGAAAACAAACTTTCTGTTGCTATTGGAACGTTTGATAGCTTTGAAATGGAAGATGGTGAATCCATTGACAAACTTGAAGTCAGATTCACTAGCATTATGAATGATCTGAATGCTCTTGGGAAGAGATACCCACAGAGAGAAGTGGCACTGAAAACACCAAAAATATTAATTCCATGCCATACCAACAAGTTTTCTCTGAACTGAAAGCTTATGAGTTTGTGATTGACAAGAAAACTAAGAAATCTGACAGCAAAGAGGATTCTTTATCTAGCAAGAATGTGGCTTTCAAAGCCAAAGAGAAATCCTATAAATCTAGAGAGTCTGAAAAATCACTTGCCAAACATCAGGATGAGCAAGAGGATAAACTAGTACTGATGGCAAGAAGGTTTGAAAGACTTAATAGCAGATATGGGAAATATAAGAAATATTACATGAATCACAGGTACAAGAGAAACTCAGAAGCTGAGGACAGATCCACTGAGAAAAGGTAGGACCATAAAGCTGAAAGTTCCTCATCTAAACAGAAGGACTCCAAGACCAAGGAGGAAAGTGATCAGGATGATGACACCAACAGATGCAATAATTGTCAGAAGAAAGGTCACTTTCAATATGACTGTCCTGAGCTGAGTGCTAAAGAAAGAAAGGAGAGACAAGCCAAGAGAGACAGAAAGATCTCCAGCAAGATGGCTATGATTGCTGAGGAAGAAGAACAATCTAAAGAAGGATCCAGTTCTTCAGATGAGATATTCTCAGATAGTGACAGTGATGATGTCTGCCTTGTTGCTATGGAGGAGGTAAATTCTTCTATCTCTGTTGTTGCTCCTACACAAGCACATGAGTTCTCAAGTTCAACTGTAAACAATAACTTTGACCTGATGGATTCTTTTGAGAATCTTATGAAGGACTTTTCTGTGTTACAAGAATTGCTCACAGAAACTCAAGAGCAGAATAAGGAACTTACTGCTGAGAATCTGAAGTGGAAAGACTCTAAAAATGCTGAGATCACTTTTCAATTGATGGGAACTACTGATGAACTAGATGTTCTGAAAGTACAACTCTCAGAGAAAGAGAAAGTGATAGAAATCCTGAATGGAAAATTAGAGAAATCCACTGAAGAGATTCAGCTTATCAGGACTGAGTTCAATGACCTCTTTGAGAAGCATGAGACTCTAAAGAAATGTGAGGATAGTGCGCAGAGAAAGTTAACTCTATTGAATTCTGCATCTAAAGTAATAGATGAAATTCAGAGTTATCAAAGACCTGCAACTATAAAGGCTGGATTGGGATATAATCCAGGGGGAACCTCACAAGGTCTTTTGAATGCTGCTTCTAGTAGCACCAAGACTGTCTTTGTTAAACCAGTGGCATCTAATCTTCTTACTGAAGAACAGCCCAGGGTTTTAGACAAGGGTAAAGGCTAGAAAACCCAAACCTCAGGAAAAGGCTAGAAAACCTGAACACTCAGTAGGAAATTTTTAGGCCAGTACTTCAAAGCCTCAGGCTAAGAATACCAACCTGAAGAGATTTGCACTGAACCATCAGAGGAATTTTCAAAAGAGAAACACTCAGCAGAGATATTCTCAACTGAAAAGACCAAGTTCTCAGATTACTGAAAGACCACAATTTCAGTACAGGCAACATAAACCCCACTTGCCTAAGGGTAAAGGTTTCCTGAACCCAAGTCAGCATAGACAGAGACCAGCTGCACCAAAGCCAAGGCACTTGAACAAAAGGCCTGAACCTAAGAAGAACTCTAAGGCTCATGTTCATGCTAAGGCTGACACTCATACACAGGGTACTGCCAAGGCACCTAGGGTGGTGAATGTGTATGTAGATGTTTATGGGAGACAAATCAACCACTCTAAAGTGATTAGAGTTATCAGGCAAATTTGGGTTCCAAAAGGTACAACTAACCTGGTAGGACCCTACACCAAATGGGTACCTAAGAACTGATCTGTTTTACAGGTGGAGGAAAAGGGCACTGAGCTGATTGAAGACAACATAGCCCTGATGAGTGGAAATGAATTGGCTCCTGTTGTATGGTACCTGGACAGTGGATGTTCAAGACATATGACAGGATATAAACAATTACTCACTGACTATGTTGAGCAGAAAGGCCCTCAGATCACATTTGGAGACAATTCCAAAGGACAGACTGAAGGATATGGAACTCTTGAAGTTGATTCTGTTCATATCCATGGTGTTTCATATGTTTCTGGTTTAAAGCATAACTTACTTTCTATCAGTCAATTCTGTGACAAAGGATTCAGTGTTGAATTCTCAAAGAACTTATGTTATGTGAAAGACAATGCTTCACAGAAAATTTTACTGACTGGTACTAGAAAAGGAAATGTGTATCTTGCTGATTGGAGTTCAACTCCTAAAGATACATGTTTGGTTGCAAAAAGTTCCACTGATACTAGTTGGTTGTGGCACAAAAGACTGAATCACTTAAACTTCAAAACCCTGAACAAACTTTCAAGATTAGCACTTGTGAGGGGGTTACCCAATGAAGTGTTCAGTAAAGATCATGTATGTGATGCCTGTCAGAAAGGAAAGCAAATCAGAGCATCTTTCAAAAGTAAAGTAGTTGTTTCTACTGACAGAATACTACAACTGTTACATATGGATCTCTTTGGTCTAGTAACACCTGTGAGCACTAATGGCAGGAAATATACACTTGTAGTAGTTGATGACTACTCTAGATACACATGGGTCATATTCTTACTCAGTAGGAAGGAGACTCAGACAAAACTGCCTGAACTACTGAAAAGACTCAGTACAGAAAAGAATCTGAGTGTGGTCAAAATCAGATCAGATAAAGGCACTGAATTTATCAACCATATTATATCAGATTATTGTGCAGCAAATGGAATAACTCATGAAACATCAGCTGCAAGGACCCCACAACAAAATGGTGTTGCTGAAAGAAGAAATAGGACTCTGAAAGAAGCTGCAAGAACCGTGATTGCTGAAGCTAATATTCCTAAGAGATTTTAGGCTGAAGCCATCAACACTGCATGCTACTCTCAGAACAGATCCATGTTGACCAAGAATCAAGGAAAAACTCCATATGAGCTGTGGAAAGAAAGGAAGCCTCTTGTTTCTTTCTTTCGTGTGTTTGGTTGCAAGTGTTTCATACACAATAATGATAAAGATCAGTTGAAAACTTTTGATAGCAAAGCTGATGAAGGGATATTCTTAGGATATTCTGAAGTCAGTAAAGCCTTCAGAGTTTACAACTGTAGGACTCTTATTGTGGAAGAAACACCTCATGTTGTTTTTGATGAATCTACCCGTGTTAAGAAGAAACAGGAACATGACTCAGGAGAACTGACCAAGAGAATCACCAGACTTAGCCTGAAAAAGAATGATAAAACAAACTCTGAACCTGAAAAGAAGAAGTTAGTCACTTTCTATGAATGGAGTGAATCAGACTCAGGATGGAAAAACTCAGGATGGTGAGACTCAGGATGGAAATTCTCCACTGAAGGAAAGTCAACACACTGAAGCTGACTAATCTTAACATACACCAGTTCAGACTCAGGTATGTAATGCCGATGAAGATGTGGTCACAACTGAGGCAAACTCTGAATCTATCAACCAAGGGGGAACAAATGTCTCTGACAATGTTCTGAAAGGAATTTCCCCTGAGGTAGATGATTCCCTTTCTCCTTTTCTGTTGTTCCCTGAATTTGATGAACTGCCTGAACCTAACATTTCTGATGTTGAGGATACTACTGAAGGGGGCACTTCCAGAAGAAAATGGTTGGATAGTCATCATACAAGTCAGATTGTGGGTGATCCATCAGAAGGTGTGAAAACAAGAAGATTCCATGGAGAAAGTGATTTGTTCTGCTGCTTCCTATCTGAAAAAGAACCTACTGAGATTGAAGAAGCTCTTAAAGATTCATTCTGGATTACTGCTATGCAAGAAGAGTTGAATCAATTCACAAGGAATGAAGTTTGGGAACTAGTGGATAGACCCCAGAGACACAATGTGATTGGAACTAAGTGGGTGTTCAAGAATAAGAGAGATGAGAACAACAACATTGTAAGAAACAAGGCAAGGCTAGTTGCACAAGGTTATTCCCAAGAAGAAGACTTGGACTATGATGAAACCTTTGCACCTGTTGGAAGACTAGAAGCCATCAGATTATTTCTTGCATATGCTGTCCACATGAAATTCACAGTTTATCAGATGGATGTGAAAAGTGCATTTCTGAATGATGTGCTTAAAGAAGAGGTTTATGTGGAACAACCTCCTGGTTTCAGACAGAATGACCAAGTTTACAGGCTCAGGAAAGCCTTGTATGGTCTTAAGCAAGCACCCAGAGCATGGTATGATACCCTTTCTCAGTTTCTTACTGACCATGGTTTTATCAAAGGAACTGTTGATAGGACCTTGTTCAGAATAGAAGATGGGAAGGATATTTTACTTGTTCAGATTTATGTGGATTACATCACATTTGGTTCTCCAAATCATCAGTTGTGTGAGAAGTTTTCTACTCTGATGAAAGGAAAGTTTGAGATGTCTATGATGGGGGAGATGAATTTCTTTCTTGGACTTCAGGTGAAACAAACTAAGGAAGGAATCTTCATCAATCAAGCAAAATACACCAGAGATCTGATTGCAAAGTATGGTGTACATAATTGCAATGCAATTAGAATTCCCATGAATACTAACTACAAGATGGATCCTGATCCTGAAGGCAAGTCAGTAAATCACACTGATTATAGAGGGATCATTGGATCATTGCTATACCTCACTGCAAGTAGACCTGATATAACATTTGCGGTTAGGATATGTGCAAGATACCAAGCTAATCCAAAGGCTAGTCACATGGAGGCTGCCAAGAAGATTCTGAAATATCTTAAAGGCACTGTGAATAGAGGATTATGGTATCCAACTGATGATAACCTTGAATTAACTGGTTATTCAGATGCGGACCATGGAGGATGTAGAATTGACAGGAAGTCTACCACAGGAACTTGTCACTTTCTTGGAAGTAAACTAATATCATGGTTTTCAAAGAAACAGACCTCAGTAGCAACAAGTACTACGTAAGCTGAATACATGGCTGCAGGAAGCTGTTGTGCACAGATTCTTTGGCTCAGACAACAATTGAGGGATTATAAGATTATAGCCAATGAAGTACCTATATTTTGTGATAATAATAGTGCAATTGCTATTACACAAAATCCAGTGTTACACACCAGATGTAAGCATGTTGATATCAGACATCACTTCATCAGAGATCATGTTGAAAAGAAGGATATCAGAATGGAGAAAATTCATACTGATAAACAGAGGGCTGATATCTTGACTAAACCTTTGGCTGAATCAAGATTTCAGAAACTATCAGTTGAATTAGGTATGTTGGATCCAGGTGAATAAGGCAAATCTGAAAAATTGAAGGTCTTCAGATGCATGAAGTTTTTCAGGTTTTTACTGAAAAACTTAGGATATAATTGAGAGTCCTGAACACTGAGTCTTGGGAAACTCAGTTATCCTGAAGTTCAGTACTCAATTTTATACTGACAATTTATCAAGGTCAAAACTCAGTAAGACTGATGGAGAAAATTAGTCTGAAGAAGCTATTGACTCATGCACCACATTTATTGTCTAACTGAATCTCAGTAATCATTGGCAATAAATGACAAAACACCTGAAGAAATAATTGGGCGGGACGTTTGAAATTCTCGAGGAAAGTCAATGATCTACAAGAACAGTAATTAAATGCACTATTCATTAATCACCAAAAAGGATAAATTGGCGGCTAAGGACTTGAGAGATTGTCCTTTCACTTACCCGATTTAAGTCGGTTTTAATCTTGACCGTCAAATCCTTCATCTATGCAATTTTCCATAAATCAAAATCTTATATCCATTGCAAAGACTTCTTTCAAGCCCTATTTCAAAAACTTTCATCTCCAAGATACTCTGTATTCCAAAACCTCCGATTACTCAAAATTCTTCACAAACCCTTCACCAAAACCACCAAAAATGACACTCTTTGTATACGATAAACTCGCAGTTACCAACAAAACCTGGTACAAAAATGTCATCTCTCTGGAAAGCACATCCAAAGCGACTCACGAGGAGGAGGCATTGCATATGATTCGTGTGGCAAAGCTTACATGTCTGGTCGCAAATCAACCAGATGCCGAATATGCCAAAGAGGTAATCAAATTTGTTGCTAATATGCAATTGAATGACCAAAACTGCATAGAATCTAAGATTACGTTGTTGCATTTGGAACATGGTACAAAGTATGTGGATTTTGTTAGGGAGTTGTATGTTATTCCTAAGAACTTAAATGCCATATATGAGTTGAATGATCGAGGAGAAGACCCTACGATGTACATGGTGGGTAGGGAACATGAATATTTGGATCAGATTGCTGAGCATCCGGTAAAGTTTGAAGCAACTCTGAATAAAAAGCATTTGAAGCCTAAATATCGAGTACTTTTGGATATTGTGAGCAAATGCATTATGAGTGGATCTGGAAGTTTTGAGCAGATAAGCAAACCTAAGTTGAGGTTAATGGCGGTGATTGAGGATTCTCCTTCACGGGCATTTAACTGGCTGCACTATTTGATCAAAGTGATCAGTGATCAAGCCAAACACATTCAAAAGGTGAATGGCTCCGTGGTGATCAAAGGAAAAATCCTACATGCAACCAAGATTGCATTCATCTTGGAAACATGCAGAGAAGAGGAGGACATCTTTGCAAACTCAACTGCTTTTCCAAGATCCAAGATCATGTTCAAACCAACCAAAAAGGCAATGAGGGAAAAGAAAGAGAAAGTTACTGAGTCTCAGGAGGAGACAACATAAGAAGAAACTGTGGAGGATACTATAGTGGTCGAGCAGGTCAGGGAAACAAGATAAACTTCTCAGAAAATCACTGAGGAAGCTGAAGAGGAAGTTAGACAAGCCAGGGGGAAAGCCCTGATGAAAATCAAGAAAGAGAAAGGAGAGAAATTGAAAAAGAAAGCACTGGCTCCTCAGAAGCGAAAAAGGCTTCAAACTATTGCTGAGAAGGAGGCCAGTGAATCTGAAGAAACCCAAACTGAAGGCCAGCAAGGGTTGAAATCTCCACTTCAGGTTCTTGCTCAGGTGGTGACAAATGTACAGGAGCAAGAAACTGAGGAACAAGTTTTCTCAGAGGTACTTGAAACCTCTCTGAGCTCAGACAAAATTTCTCAAGAAATTTTCAAAGGACCTCATATCACTACTGAAGAAAGACTAGCTCAGACTTCAGATCAATCTGAGCCTCAGGAATTGCTGAATTTGGATGCACTCCTGAATGAACCATTTCTTGATCCATCAGCTCTGGAACTCATACAATCTGAGACGACTGCTCCTGAAAGCCCAAAATTGAAGAAGGGAGAAGCCGAGGAGACCGAATGGCGGAGCAAGGGGTAACGGTTCATCTTGGACTGATACCCTGAGCTGAATGCTTATCCTGACCTTCAGGATATGTTCTTCAGGCTCAGGACGATAGTTTATATCCTGAATCAGCACTCCCGGACATGCTGAACATCTCCTCTTTCAGAGGAGAAGAATGGTGGAGTGCTGAGACAGCTGCCCTGACTGAATTCTCAGGCTTCAGAAAAACAAAGCGGAGAATGAAAGTGGGAGATTTTGATGAACTGGTAAAACAGAAGCTAGCTAAAAGAAAAGCTACTGAAGAAGATGCCTCCAGTTCTCCTGATCAAGATAAAGATAAGGATCAGGGAGGTGATGCAGAAAAATAATTTGAAGGTAGAAGGAACCTCAGACAGATACTGAGAAAGAAAAGGATACTGAAAGTAATATGGAGACATATACTGATTCTGCACAGACTGATATCACAAAACCTCAGACTGAAGTTAGCCTTCTTCAGGTACCTTTTGGCACTGTTATAAATTATGCCAAAGTTACTGAAGTTTCTATCTTTAAATCTGTTGTTTATGATATGCAGACTGAGGCTCGTTTGGAGTAACCAGCTCAGTTGGAGACAATTGTTTTGCCTCCAGAGATTGATTTCAGTCCAATCCTGGATGAATTAAAGAAGGTGGTGCCAATGGTGGAGAAAGTAAATCAAATGGAAGAAACCTTGGCCAGTCAATCTCAAAAGCTGGACAATCTGAGCTCATCATCTGACATGCTACAACTGCAAACAACTCTATCAGATAAAATGACTGGTCTGGAAGGAAAAATTGAGGGTGTCAGGACAGAACTTAATACCAATCTGAAGCAAATGTATCAAGACAGAACTGCCTATCTTGAAGCTAAGCTGATTGAGAAGAATGATCAGGTGATCAAGAAAGCTGTTGAGGAAATGGGCTCCCTGCTCATGACCAAGATGATAGACATGATGCACAAAGCCTTCTCAACTCAGTTTGCTCCACTCTCAGATGAGTTTTCCATGGCCAAGAATTATATGATGAGGCTTGAAGATGAGCATGATCAATTAGCTGGAGAGGTGCGGGCTTAGGAAAAGACCAATACTATATGGATGCCGCACTATCTCAACTTCTCCCAAGGTATGATGCCAAAAAGGGGGAAAGGCCAAGTTCAAAAGGACAGTTGGATAAGTTGTTGGCTCAGACCTTGGAGAAGAAAGCAAGAGAAGAAGTTGAGGCTAAAAAGATCTTGGATGCTCTGAGTGAAGTGGAGGCCACTGAAAAACTGAAGTTCAAAGAAGTTGAAGAAATTGGCCACACTCAGACATCAGAACAAGCAGCTCAGGAAATTATTGAAGAAAAAATGGCTGAAAGAAGGAAAACTGAAATGAGCAAGGCTGGTGAAGCCCAGGAAGACATCAGAACAAGCAGCTCAGGAAATTATTGAAGAGAAAATGGCTGAAAGAAGGAAAATTGAAACGAGCAAAGCTGGTGAAGCCCAGGAAAGACCTGAAAAGAGAAAAGCTGTAGCATTTTTTGAGCAAGAAAAGAAGAAAAGAGCAAAAGTTTCAAAGCCTACTCAGAGGAAGCTGATAATGGAATTTGAAGAGTCTGAGGAAGAAGCCGAAAAAGAAGAAACTGAAAACCAGAAAGAAGCCTTTGATACCAAAACGACCCTGAGGGCCCTGCAGATTGAAAAAGAAAAGAGAACTGCTGCTTCAGTCTCAGGTGCTCCCCTAATTAAGAAGAAGAAAGAAGAAGAACTAAAAAGAAGGGGGGGTTCAAAAAGTTTCTAGGCAAAAGGAGAGGTACAAAAAAGACTCAGAAGTGTCCGCACATTGATAAGTGGATAACTCTACAGATCAATGATGCATGGGAGGAGATCAAGAGAACCTTCTGGTTCTATTATGAAATTCTGAGGGAATGGAGGGGGAGCAACTCAGATAAAAATGAAGCATTCATTGAGTACCTACTGACTTTTTATCCTGAGTATCTGCAGAAGTGGATCAACTTGGCAGATGAAGCCAACACTCAGATAATGGCTCCAGGACCCTACATGTACCCAACACCCAGATTTGAGAATGGCTATGTAAATGAAGCAGTCATTTCTCAGGAGATTGCTCAGTATGCTATTCAGCTTGGATTAACAGGAAACAACCCAGAAATCATCAAAGCAAGAGATGAACTGAAGAAGAGGTATCATGGGATGTTCAACCTGGAAGTGCCAGAAGATGAGGTGGAAGAAGACTGAAGATTATGTATTACTGTGTTTTCTGAATATTTTTTGTTTTCATTGTAAGTTGTAACTCTTATCCTATATCAATGAAAATTTATCCTTTATGCTCAAAGATAATATCTCATTATATTTTTACATGTCTTTATTTATTTTGATATGCCTAATTGAAATTGTTGGAAGAATTGTCATTTTAAGTTGTAATAGATAAACTGAAACCTGAGTATAGGTTAGGTTTTCTTAAATGTAACAAGATGGTTTTGGCATCATCAAACAGGGGGAAATTGTTGGGAGATGAATTTAATAAAGAAGTTTAGATTAGATCCCAAAACCCCTGAGTATGACATGTTCAGGATAATCTTGATAGACTGAGTCAGGATTTCAGTATAGGATTGTTCATGAAGATATCTACAAAATGTATAGTCAGCAGATATAGATCAGGTTAGGTATTGAAGATATTAAAGACCCTGAAGATCCTGAAGATACTGAAGAAATCAGATAAAAACTGAGTACACTGAAGACTCTGAAGAACTGAAGAACTCAGTAGTTACTGAAAACTCAGAAGTCACTGAAGACTTAGAAGTTACTGAATACTCAGTAAAGACCTGAATGTTCAGAGGCACTGAAGAAATATCTATCTGAATACAAGCAAAACTGAGGATAACGAACATGTTCAGAAAAATAGATATTGCCCAAAACATTTATATGCAGACAAAAGGAACTAAGTCTAAGTGTTGTTTAAGGTTGTCTCATTCAGAGAGATTGACCTAAAAGAGCCGTTTTGTTTGTCTACATTCACTAAAGACAAGAACCAATCAGAGGAAGACAACACTGTACTTCACTGACACTGAAAGCGACAGGACCCTGAATTTTGTCAGTAGTACTATATTCTAGACTGCAGAAATTGATGATTGGCTACTTGGCTGCATATTTCCTAAAACATGCAAGGGAGTGTTCAAACCCTAAAAATAGTAGTTCATCAATAACCAGAAGAGGAAACCCTTGATGCTATCTCTTCCAACGGATAGTTTTTCAAGAGTAACCTTTGGAGATGTTGCCTATAAATACCAGTGACCTTCTACATTGAAAGGTTAAGGGAAATTTCAAGCAACTCAAGAGCTCATTCGTATTCTTGCAAATTGAAGCACTCAAAAAACCTAAAATTTCTCAAGTGTTTCACATTGGAGAGAGCTCATTTCACTAAGCCTAGATTTGATAAGTTATTGTAGGTCCCAAACGGATTTTGTGAGGGCAGAAGTCTAGAGGGGAGGGGTGAATAGACTTCTGAAAACTTTTCGTACGGATCAGGTGTGATTTGCAGATTGCCTGATCAGAGTGCTAGTGAGTCAGTTTGGACTGATGTTCAATCTTACTGAGTGCCTGAGGGCAGATCAGTTTGATATCTGTCAGTTTAACTGAGAGTACGGAAGCTTGTAAATACCCGTGTGAAAAACCAGTTTTATCAATTCAGATTCTTAAGTCAGTTTTCAACCAGTTGTCTAAGGTGTCAACCTGATCAGATCAGTTGCTTGGTGCAGAATGAGCTTAACTTAGAATATGTATGCACTTTTAAACTCAGTTGTGTGAATAGTGTAAAGCAATAAAGAAAGCAAGTAATGCACACAAGATTTTTATAGTGGTTCAGACGAAACCCGTCTTACATCCACTCTTCCCTTAACACAGGGGTAACTTAACCGAACTTAACCAACTGGACTTAGTTTACCGTGTTAGTCCAACACTCAACAGATGTTTCTCGAGTTCACACTCAACCGAACCAGAAATCAGAAAACTAGAATCCCTAGTCTGAAATCTTGCGGTAACAAACTTAACCTAACTTGAGTTTGGGTAAAGAATGTTTGAGGGTTCCAACTGGAAATCTATCCTGGTGTTTTAGGTAGCCAAATGCTAGTGGATAGGATTTCTTGCTAAGACCAATGGGATGAACACTCTAAGAATAATCTTCAAATATGGTGTTCTTCGAGCGGAAATTCTGAAGGCTTTTTGCTTCTTGAGAATTTGCGTGTATGTTATTGTTCCGCTTTGCTCAATTGTTCATGTGAGAATATTTGGTCTCTTGTCCTCTCTCTCCTCTCTTTTTTTTCACTTGACGAGCAATCCCATTTTATAGACCTCGAAATCAAAGAGCCGTTGGAGAGCAATTTGAATTTCGAGCTATATTAGGTAGGTTGTAGGATATGATTGTGACGTGCTCTGAATATCGGCGTGGCCGTAGGCATGATTAACGCCGTTTATGTCCGAAGCGTCGAATCCCATAATGTCAACTCTTTTTGTGCACGTGTCGCTTTCTACTTGGCTTCGCGAGGCGGCACTTCAGTAATTTGTCCGTTAGACGATTGATATTCCTTTTGTATAAGATTCGTCTTGTCTGGTGTTTCGTTTTGATTGACGCCAGGTGTGAGCTGACTTGATCAGATAACTGATCAGTCTACCTTGTTGAGTCTTCTGATGCAGATTGTCTTAGCTCAATATGCAGACTCGGCTGATATAGGTCTTCAGGTCTTCTGGTAGTCTTCTGATCTTCAGGTGACTCTGAGCCTCAGTGTCTTCAGTCATACTGAGTCTTCAGGTTTGTTACTGAGTCTTCATGTTTTATCTGAGTCTTCAGGTTCATCTGAGTCTTCAGTGTCTTTTCTCTTCACCTGATCTTCTGACTTCTTGTCTTCTGATTTGTTCTTAGTCTTCTGATCATCTGACCTTATTTGGGTCATCTGATACTTCGACTTGACCTATACATATTGAGTTCCCCCTCAATATGTGACCTATCTTTTACATCAGCTATCCATACATTTCAGCTGGTCATCTTAATCTGGTTCTAAGTCACCAGTCAGCTAACAGGTCCGACTGGTCCTATTACAACCTGTTTTGGAACTTCCATCAAAACTAAAATACAGATTTCCCAACAATTTCCCCCTTTTTGATGGAACCAAAACACTTAATCAGAAAAACAGATACCACGAATAGAAATGCAGATAATGAAATCAGTACATACCTTAGAAGACAATGAGATGTTGTCTTAGAATTAGAGAGATGGAATATTTCATTTAGATAGGTGTGTGCATTATAGAATACATGAAAAGCGTACCTATCATCTGATTCCAAGTTGTCTTCCTCAGGTGTACTTGAACATTTGCAGCTCTTTGGGGATGCCAAACATCTTGTACATCCTTTGCATCAGCTTGTCCAGATCTTCTCTTCTATGGATCCCTCCTTTTTCAGCAAATCCATAGTAGGCATTCTTGAACTTTACTGCATCTAGCTTTTGTCTGGACTCAAAGGTGGAAGGAGTAGTTCAAAGGGTGGAGCTTCTGGTATCAGTGACATGATCTTTCCTTCTTTCATCACTGTATGGTAGAAGTCTGGATACATCGTTTCTAACCAGTTCTGGAATTCATCATCATTTTCAGTCTGATCTTGATGAATCAGAATCTTCTCCAGGATGTATACGTCACACAACCATTCTCCTCTAATCTGATCCCATTCTGGAAGCAGATCTAGCCGTGCACAGAGGATGTCTTTAACAGGTGCCGGAAGGGCATTCTTCTCCCAAGCAATCTCCTATGCTGCAGCTTCGTTCTTCCTCTTCCTTCGGATGTAAGCGATGTTCAGTCCCTTAGCCTCTGCTAACTTCTGCTTTTTGATGGCAGCCTCTCTTATTCTCTGTCTTGTTTGCTCTTGAATTTGTTCAGGAGTCATCTGGCTTTTGATAGAGAATAGTTGGCCTTGTCTCTGATCTTCAGCAGTTGCTTTCATCATTTTGCCTTTGCCTTTCTTTCTCCTCAGAGTCTGCTCAGTTTCATCTTGTTCGTCTTCTTCAGCTAATTTCTTATCGAGTTCAAGGCTCTTGGCCTGATCATTAGTTTCCATTCTTTTCTGTACGAGCGAAGAAAAGTCTTCAATCTTGTCGACTCTGGCAATAACCTCTGAAAGAGCAATCTTCTGCTCACTGATCTCTTTGCTATGTTGCTCCACAGTTTCTTTCACTTTAGCAACGAGATCAGTAGACGGAGTGGATGGCAAGTCAGATACAGTTATTTTTGGTAGAGATGCAATTGTTACCAACTGTGTCTGTTTTTCTTTCTTTTCTTTATTATCATGTCCTTCCCCCTTTTTGGTTTCATCAAAGAGGTTGGACATCTTGCGGTTCAGAGCATTGAATTGCAGTGTGATCTCCTATCTGAGTTCCTCGATAACAAGAGGGGTGATCTGAACGATGGAAGAAGGTGCAGGTTTTAAGAAGCATCTGAGAGCAACTTCGATGTCCTGTCTTGATCGTTCTGCAGAAGCTACAAAGTGTTTCCAACCCATATCCATGTGGTTGTCAGTTTTCTCCAAAGATGCCCAGACATTCTCCAATAGTACTTGTGTCTGATTGAGCATATCTGTCTGAACTTTGAGTTTGTCAGACTGGAGATTGAGCTTCTCGGTAAGAGGATTAACTAGTTGCATAACTTCAGAGAGGATGGCATTATGCATCCCAACTGTGTGACTTCTTTCTCTGTCAACTAGTTTTGCTTGCTCTTCTTCAAATCGCTTCATCAGATCTGCTGTGAGCGCTGCGAATTTGTCTTCAATAGCAGCCTTGATCCCATCCTGAATCTTCTCAGTATAAAGATCTAGGGTATCAGAGCTCATCGTAGCAGTCTGGTCAGATGTTGAAGCCTTGCCAAGTCGGGTCTCATCTGCAGCACCCATTCTTGGTTCATCGGCAGCTCCCTCATGATCTGTAGGAGGTTGAACAGTATCCTCCCTGTTATCAGTAATTCCGAACCTTTCATGAATCAACCATCTGATATCATCGCCAGATGCCAATTCAACAGCACTTTCAATCCCAGCATTGTTTAAGCATTTCAACTCCAAGTCTACAAAGAAATCTGATCCCAGAGTTGTCATGAGAATCAGAAATTTTTCAATGCTTTTCAGTCTGATATCCCTCCAGAACACAATCTCTTCTATTTGTTGTTGGATGCCAGGATGTTGATCCAATTCAGGGCATAAATCCAGCAGATACTCCTTGATCTGTTGCTTCATTATCCTTATGATGGGGCTTTCTGGAGCAGGTGAAGTAAGCACGGTTTTGGTGTTGAAGGGATTATGAGAGATGGACACTCGCTTGTCGGATCTCTCAGGTTCTTGTGACTTGATTGGAGATTGGGATATTTGTGGTTCAGGTTTGCTTTCAGCGTGTTGAGGGTGTTCAGATTCCTAAACGGGTTCATTGATTGGTGGTGTGGGAGATCTTGTTGATCTGATAGGTGAGGGTGAGGGTGACAAGGTTTTGTGGGGAGAGGGTGGTGGTGATGATTTTGAAGGAGAGGGTGATGGTGATTTGGAAGTGGGCGTTGTCGATCTTGCTCTCTGGAAGATCTTGGTGAGAGGCAGAGAATCAGATGGTGATTCTTCCTCAGATTGCTCCCTTACATCCCTCGATGATTTCTCTCCCTTCTTTGCGATCATCCGCTCTTCCCTTACTTTCTCGATAGTGGGCTCAGAAGCGGATCGCATATCTCTTCTTCCGATCCTACTTGCGCCGGATCCGCCGTTCGCTAACTTGTTGGCGAGAACTTTGGAGCGATCTTGGAGGAGATGTGACTCTCTTCCGACGTTTCATTGAGCATCTGGTTTCTTGGCCGATCCTTCCTCTTCATCTCTTCTCTCGAACGGCCTTTTTCTCGCACTTCGAAGGCGATGCGGTTGCCTTATCTTTTCCTTCTTTTTTCTCCCTTGGGTTTGGGCACATAAGGAGTTGGATCTTCATCAGATTGTCCAGGTAGGGACTCATCCTTGCCCAATATGGCCTTGTGCTTTGCTTGATATATCTTCGCTCCATTCTCGTTCCATTCATAATTCTGTGGTAGTTTATCTGACAGAATGATAGAGATTTTGTGTATGAAGGAGCACTTGGAAGATAAGCACACTTCATTGCTCTGGGTCAGTTTGAACTTCCCGGAGTCTTTTCTCAGTCGTTCCTTGACCATACCCAACCAATCTATATCTAAAGCCTTCTTGATTATTGCAGCCATGACACTGATCTTATACGAAGTGACAACATCAAGACTGTAGGTTGAGCACATGATCACCTTCTGAACGATCTCAAGGAGAAGGCGATATTTTCTCTTCAGATAGGAGGCTTTGACGTTTGTCGTGTTCTCCTTGTTTGCAGGTCTCAACAGCTCGGCTTCAAGAAATTCCTTTTCTCCTACATCAGTCGTGTAGGTCTCTGGATTGATGCTTCCTCGAGTTAGACCGAATATCCTCTGGAGATCGTCATTCGACACTCGAACTTTCAGTCCGCCAACGAAAGAAATCAGGTCAACATCATTGTCTTCATCCCTCTGTAGATTCTATAAAAATTCCAGAGCTTCATGTGTGTGGACGATGTTCTGGTGTGTAGAGCAATATCGTTCCAGCCCACACGCTCGCAAGCACTCCAGAATTTCCAGCGATTCAGGATCTGAGGTGATGGTGAAAACTACATACTTTTCATCAATGATGTCTTTCTTCATCGATGGAAAGTTGCAGAATTTTTTCCCTTGGCCCGGTCGTGGAACAAGATATGCCATTTCTGTACGATATGCAAATTGATGTTTAGTTTGAGTAAGATGTTTCACTAAATTCAGTCAAACCAGTAATTTTAGCATCAATTTAGCAAGTAAGCGTTTAGATCTAATAAATTACAAAAACATAGCATCACAACTTGTAAACCTAGGTACCAGAGAGAAATTGAAATCATGCAATATTTAAACAAGAAATTACCAGAAATTGATTCGAATGATTTAGAAATCGGAAGAGTAGAATCAATTGATTTCGAAAGTAATTTTCTAAAGATTTTGAAAGTTATGATCTTTTAAGAACTTTGAGAAGACGAAGTAGTGGAAAGAAGTTTTCTGAGAAAGATTTGGATTTTATAGTATGCGAGGGAAAACCTTTTTGCACAACTTTCCAAAGTACTCAAGTATCCGTGTTTTGAAATCAGTGGCTGAGATTAGTCGGCCAAAAAGTATTTTGATCGCACGGTTGAGAAAAGTAGTCTTCTCGTATTTCGGACTCGAAAATTCGCAATAAAACGCATTAAATACACATTCCCAAGTCCGCATTAAAAGTTTTGTAGAGCATGCGTCATAAAGTGAAAACAGAGTAAAATTTAGTTTATTTAAATAACGCATATAAGGTATTCAGAAAGGGATAAATAAGAGAACGTATCTGACTGATTGATATTGTAATCAACCAGTTACCATTGTGATCTGATCTGGTACTTGTTGACCTTACTGATGGTAGCCTTACGCATTTTCCAACAATATCTCACTCATCTGATCAGATTCTTGTGTGAAGCACTTCGTTACTTATCTGATCCACTTATCTGATACTCTTATCTGATGCATTTATCTGATACACTTCATCCTTCAATCTTCTTCTAATCAGCCCGCATTTATTATGCACTGAAGTCTGCTCCCGCCAAAACATTTACTTCGGGGAGTCAAAAAGTCACCTCGATTCCCAAATCGGCGCGATTTGACATTCTGTAATAATGGCATAGATACGCTGTGATTACTCACACCGTCAACTCATCCAACCATTAGCCGCGTGTTCCTTACGCGTTGTTGATGCAAATTTCTCTTAAGGTCTTTTGAGAAAATAAATTTACATTTATACCCCTAATTTCCTTCTATAAATTATCCTGGGGTGTTTAGGCAAACAACACAACATAAACCATTCATCTTATTTAGCATATACTTCATGCTTTTCCGATGAGTTCCTTATTTCCGGTGAAACTTCCGGTGAGAACCTTTAACCCTTGTCAAATGAATTCAGCTTCTCATATCAACCCTGTGTGTTCCTTCACACTGCTTTTGTCGTCATCTAAGATTTCACATACGATCAATGCTAAGCTTCTTTACTACCGTGGAAGCGGATATGCTAAGGCAAATGAGAAGGCACTTCTCCTAACCGTATGCACCTTGTGCGCCTATCGAGATGACGAAATTAGCATCAACAGACTCAGTCTGAAACAAAACATGAGTTTGATATACGATTTTGTGTATCAAACTCAATATTTGCATGTGACATTAGTGTCCGTTTGTCCTTGTGACCAAACCTGTGGCACTGTGCCCCATTTAACAGCTGGAGAGCCCATTGATTTCAGCTCTAAGGGCTCCTAGCTTAAAGATCCTTCAAGGCCCGCTCTCGCTCCTCACTCCGAAGCTCTAAGAGTGGCTTTCAGGATTCTAGAAGCTTCTCTGCGCCCCTTGGGTCGGAGAAAAAGAGAGCATCAGCTCTTAAAATCTCTCTCTCTCCTTCCCTGCCGTGGGTTGGCTTAGGGTTTATGGTTTATGGTTTATGTCCTCTGGGTCTTCTTGTACTTGTAATACCACTTGAAGATAGCTTTGTAGGTAGCTTGTGATATCACTTGTAACTTGTAAATCTGACCTTCGGGTCTTTATCAATGAAAAAATTATGTTATTTCATTGTTGTGTTGCTTCTTCTGACTTATGCGATCTGTAGCTTTAAACTTGACTTGCATGTTGACTGCAGCTTTAATCGACTTATAAAGTAATCTTCCAATCTGATCAGTTCCCCCTTAATCTGATATGTCTTGAACTGATCTGCTCCTTGTCTGAACTTCAGATCGGCTACTTATCTGACTTTCTGATCTGCTCCTTATCTGAACTTCAGATCGACTCGTCGTCTGGTCGTCTGATCAGTTGAGATTCCTAACTCAACTGATCCCTCTTAACCTGCTTAGTCTTTTAACCAACTGGTTCTGGAGATCAGTCCACCAATCATTTCTGGTGCACTTTCTCCGAGATCCAGAAGCCCTAGCTCGTTGCATAATTCTCTGAATCTGATCTCAGCTAGCGGCTTGGTTAGAATATCAGCTTTTTGCTTGTCAGTATGGATCTTTTACATCCTGATATTCTTCTTTTCAACGTGATCTCTCGATAAAATGGTTATCGACATCCACATGCTTGCATCTTGTATGTAGAACGAGGATTTCGAGTGATTGCAATAACACTATTCTTCATCACGGAGAATATAGGTACGTTCTTAGCTACGATGTTGTAGTCCCTCAGCTGCTGACTTAGCCAGAGCAGTTGGGAACAACAGCTTCCTGCAGCCATATATTTTGCTTTTTAGTAGATGTCATGAATCGATGTCTGCTTCTTAGAAAACCAAGAGATCAGTTTATTTCCCAGAAACTGACATGAACCTGAGGTTGACTTTCTGTCGATTCTGCATCCTCCGTAATCAGAATCAGAATACCCCTAAGCTCTAGATTATCATCTGATGGGTAGAATAAACCAAGGTTTACAGTCCCCTTCAGATACTTGAGAATCCTCTTAGCTGCTTCTAGGTGGTTTTGCATTGGATTTGCTTGAAATCTGGCACATACACCTACTGCAAAAGTAATGTCTGGTCTGCTGGCAGTCAGGTATAGTAGTGATCCAATTAGAGCCCTATATTCTTTCTGATTAACTTTCTGACCATCTTCATCTGGATCCATCTTGAACCCGGTCATCATGGGAATTCTGGCTTCCTTGCAATGTTGAACTCCAAACTTTTCCAGTAGATTCCTTGTGTACTTCGCCTGGCAGATGAATATCCCTTCTGTACTCTGCTTGACTTGTAAACCTAGAAAGTAATTCATCTGACCCATCATGGACATCTCGAACTTTCCTTGCATCAATTTGCTGAACTTCTCACACAGCTTCTTGTTGGGAGATCCGAAGATGATGTCGCCCACGTAAATCGAACCATCGTAATATCTTCTCCATCTTCTATTTCGAATAAGGTTACGCCCACTATTCCTTTAGTGAACCCATTTGTCTATCAAGAGGCGAGAGAGTTTATCATACCAAGCTCGAGGAGCTTGTTTCAGGCCATAAAGAGCTTTCCTTAAACGGTACACTTGGTTGCCTTTTTCAAAGCGTGGAGGTTGTTCGACATAAACTTCCTCTGCTAATACCCCGTTTAAGAATGCACTCTTTACATCCATCTGATACATAATGAACCCTCTCGTGGCAAAAAGATATGCGTAAAACAACCGAATGGCTTCTAGGCGAGCGACTGGTGCAAAGGTCTCATCATAATCAATTCCTTCTGATTGTGAATACCCCTTAGCAACAAGTCTTGCCTTATTCCTGGTTATGATATTATTCTCATCTCTCTTGTTCTTGAATACCCACTTCGTGCCAATCACGTCTTGATGAGTTGGTCTGTCCACCAATTTCCAAACTTGATTTCTCTCAAACTGTTCCAGTTCCTCTTGCATGGCTAGAATCCAGTTTGCATCTTGTAGAGCTTCCTCTACTTCAGTTGGTTCCTTCAAAGACAGATAGCAACAATACATGGCACTTTCACCAATCTGATGTCTAGTTTTGACTCTATCAGATGGGTCTCCGATAATCAGATCAGTTGGATGACTGGTAATCCAGGTCCTTCTTTTCTGATGTGCGTCTGTTTGGAGAACATCATCCATTTCTGATAGTAGTTCATTACTAGTGATTGGGAGTGGTGCGGAATTATGATCCACTTGATAAGAACATGTCTCGGTGATGTTGGACTCATCATGTCGATGATATGCATTAGTAGGAACTTCAGAGTTCCCCCCGAACCAGATGGTTCGGTTGATCTTTATCTCAAAATGTCGACTTCTTTCTTCAATCGATTGCCAGCGTACCTTAGGGTCTAATTGACCTGTTGAATCAGCAAGATCAAGTTCTGGGATGTACACTATTACGTGTTCAGCTTCTTTCTCTTTGATACTTAGCTGATCCATTTTCTCGTGTCGTAGTAGCGGTTGATCCGTACGGCTTGTTTCGAGGCGACTTTTTCTCGGTTCGGAGGATGTCTCATCAAAGACCACATGGGGTGTTTCTTCCACAACTAGGGTTCGTTTGTTGTAAACCCCGAAAGCCTTACTGGATGAGGAATATCCTAAGAATATACCCTCATCTGACTTGGCCTCAAAAGTCTTCAACTGACTTTTCCCATTGTTGTGAATGAAACACTTGCACCCAAAAAAAACATGGAAGTAAGAAACACGAGGTTTACGCCTTTTCCACGATTCATAGGGTGTTTTGATGTGAGTCTTAGTCAGAGAACATCTGTTCTGAGTATGGCATGTAGTGTTGATTGCTTCTGCCCAGAAACGGCTTGGTGTCGCATGTTCATCTAACATAGTGCGAGCAGCTTCCTTGAGAGTTATGTTTCTCCGTTCTGCTACTCCATTTTGTTGTGGTGTTCTTGTGGTGACGTCTCATGTCAGATACCAAACTCGGTCAAAAATCAATAATAAAAGAATTCGTGAATTTCGTACCTTTATCGATCGATTTTTTACTATCTTCGACACCCTTTTCGTTTTGTAGCTTCTTGAGCAGCTCGGGTATCTTTGTCGTTATCTCGATCTTCTTGTATAAGAATACAACCCAAGTAAACTTGGAATAATCATCCATGATTACCAGAGTATATTTGATTCCACTGAGATTGACTGGTGTAACTGGTCCGAATAGATCCATATGGAGCGATTTCAAAGATTTCATCGGATCTTTGGTCCGTATTCCCTTGAATGAGGCTTTTACTTGTTTTCCCTTCTAACATGCGGCACATGTCTGATCTTTAGAGAATACCTCATCGGAAGTCCCTCAACCAAAGGCACCCTAGCTATCTTGTTAAGAGTCTTAAAGTTCAGATGACTCATTCCTTTGTGCTAGAGCCAACTGCTACTTTTGGAACTCTTAACAATTAAGCATGCATTTCTTGGGCAACTGTTCCAATCTGCTGCGTAGATCGTGCCTTTCCTTGAACCAGTTAGCAGGATATGTTGGGTAGCTCGATTCCTTATCGTACACTTGTCGCTCGAGAACTCAACGATGAATCCGTTGTCGCAGAATTGTGATACTGATAGTAGATTGTGCTTTAATCCTTCGACATACCGGACTCCAGTTACTTGTACATCATCATTCTCTAAGGTTCCGAATCCTTTGGTAAAACCAAAGTTATCATCACTGAAGAGTACACGTGGGCCTTCTTGTTCTCTGTAAGAGCTAAGGAGATGTTTGCTTCCAGTCATGTGCCTTGAGCATCCACTATCGATGTACCAGATAGTTGCTTGTACACCTCCTTTATTGGCCAGTCCCACGCGAACCTGCAATCGAATCAGGCTTTAGGTACCCCTTTAGAATTGGGTCCTGGGGGGTTAGTGGTGGATTTAGGGATCCACACAAACAGAGCACTTCTATGGTAATCAGATAGATTAGAAGGTCTGATTTGTCTCCCATACATATCAACATAATCATACGTCTCTTTATATGCTTTCTGATTAGTATGATTATTCGTGTGAGCCTTGGGTGACTTAGAAGACTTGGGATTTTTCTTTATATTTTGTCTTCTTTTAATCCAGTGTGGCTCAGGTTCAGTAGCCCTAGATCTCTGGTTATAAGGATAGGTACGACTGCTACCATCGAAAGATTCATATCTTCTTGGCATAGATGGTCTTTGCAGTTTACCTATAGCTTGCTTGCTAGGCAGCTGACCTTGATTGAGTCTCAGATTAGATTTCCCTTTTACAGATTGTCTCTTCTGATACCTAATCTACTGATCAGGTTGAGGTTTCTTCAGAAGAACTGGATTCTTCTGTTGATTCCTCGGCTGATGCTTAATCAGTTGGGGTCCATTTCTGTTCCCTTTCTGATTAGGCACTTGCCTTATTTGCTTTCGGTGAGTCTTTTTTCCCTTATCAGATACATGTTTAGCTTTTTGTGTATCTTTGTCAGAGACTCGTTTGATTACACCCTTCTGAAGTGAATCAAACGGGGCTTTTGAGGATGTAGAAAACCCAATTCCCTTCTTGTTAGTCAGCGTTCGAAAATAGGTGTTCATATCTTGAACGGTTTTTGATGACTTCGTGAAAACCTCTATTTTCTTGCGCAAACTATCCTCAGTAGATTTTAGACTCTCATGTAGTCGGAATAGCTCATCAAATTTAGCTTGAAGGATTTTTGAAATCATTAGCTTCTTTGTTTGTTGATTGCTAGTGATCTTTGATCTGCTTCGATCGAAGATTTAACTTTCGTAACATTAAGTTCCTCGATTTACCTTACGGCGATTTAATTGATTTCGATTCAAAGAGCTTTCTTCGATTAACGTCCTCTTTAACAAGCTAATTATTTCTGATCCTTAGCTTGTCATTTTCAGCTTCCACTATTGTATAAGTGTCTACTGCATCAGAGAGATCATCAAGCAATTGCTCAGAGTAGAGATGCAAGTCAATCTCTCCAAGAAAAGTGTCTAATAATAATAAAGTGTGGAAATTGAAAAAGGCGAGAAGGTTTGGAGGTTACCTCAGATTGGTCTTCCTCCCTGGCCATCAGGCAGATTTCATCGTCATCTGAAGAGAATATCAGATCTTCATGTTCGAGGAAATCAATAGCACTGCTTATCAGACAGAAGTCTTTTACAGATGAGTAGCCAGAATCCTTAGAAGGCAGATAAGAATCATTAATTCAAGATGTGTCAGCGACCATGGCTTTTCTATCTCTGACGCGTTGCTCTCTTCTGTTCCGCTTCTCTTCTCTTTCTCTGGGAGTCAGATCAGGCAGTCGGTGCTATAGTGGCCTGGTTTCTCGCAGTTGAAGCATGACCCTCGATCTACGGAACTTCCTCTGCCAGGTGAGTCACTCCGTCTGTAGGATCTGTCAGGTGACTTCCCTTTCTGATGGTAATCTGAACTCCTTCTGTCAGATCTGTTATCTCTTCTCTCATCTGACAGATCATCTCTTTTCTTTTCTTCTCTGTGATCTCTTCGATCATCAGACCTGTTCCTTTCTAGTGATCTGTCAGTTGGCCTCCTGTTGTCTTGATAGTCTTTGTAGAATCTGTGATACTTACCAAGTTGAGTATTTGATCTTTCAAGTTTCTGCAGTAGCGAGAGCGTCATTACCTTGACTCATTATGTTTCCAACAGTTCGATGGCCTTTGATCTGCTTTGCTGTTGCTTTAATCTGGCCCGATTTAGATGTTGAGGTTAAGGCTTCAGCAGGCGTCTCATCTTCATCTGCTTGCCCTCTTTCGATTAAATCGAACTCATGGGCTTTAAGACTTAGGAATAAGCTACTCGGCTTCATCTTAGCTATGTCTTGGCAATCCATGATTACCGTGACTTTCATGTCCCATTTCTTGGTGAGAGATCTCAGTATCTTGTAATTGATGTCTTTGTCTAACATCTCTCTTCCAAGTTCTCGTAGCTTATTTACTGACATGGTGATCCTCCCATTGAGCTCGTTGATGGTCTCGTTAGGCAAAGATCTTGAGCTTTTCGAACTTCACCCGATTCAAACTTGTTGTAATTTGTCTTTGATCTGATCATTTCCTTCGCACATCTCAGCAAGAGTATCCCACATTTGTTTCGCAGTTTTAAGATACTTTATCTTCTCCTTGGTGACTTTATCCATCGTCTTCATGATTATATGCCTGACGATTGTATCTAGAGTATCTGATTTTCTTTCTTACGCATCCATCGAAATTTGGACTTTTTTCGTACAAAGGCTTCGGTGCGTGATCTGGATCTCCTCCAACCGCTGGGTTGTCGTGATATATGATGATGGGTCCTCATTTAATGACTTCCATCATTCTGCCGCTTATCGATCCCAGATGATTGCACATGTATATAGTTCAATCTGCATACTCATCAATTGAAAACTTAGGAAAATCATGATACATACCAGAGGTATTATCCATGCTGAGTGATTTTGAAAACGAATGAGTTTTGAAAATGGTTTTTCAAGATCTGTTCAAATGACCACAAAGATTCTTCCTCAAGAATCGATGATACTCAAAGCCAGTGGGTTGTAGAACCAGGGCTCTGATACCACTTGTAGGTCCCAAACGGGTTTTGTGAGGGCGTAAGTCTAGAGGGGAGGGTGAATAGACTTACGAAAACTTTTCGTCTTGGATCGGTGTGATTTGCAGATCGCCTGATCAGAGTGCTAGTGAGTCAGTTTGGACTGATGTTCAATCTTACTGAGTGCCTGAGGGCAGATCAGTTTGATATCTTTCGGTTTAATTGAGAGTGCGGAAGCTTGTAAATACCCGTGTGAAAAACCAGTTTTATCAATTCAGATTCTTAAGTTAGTTTTCAACCAGCAGACTAAGGTGTCAACCTGATCAGATCAGTTGCTTGGTGCAGACTGAGCATAACTTAGAATATGTATGCACTTTTAAACTCAGTTGTGTGAATAGTGTAAAGCAATAAAGAAAGCAAGTAATGCACATAAGATTTTTATAGTGGTTCAGACGAAACCCGTCTTACATCCACTCTTCCCTTAACACAGGGGTAACTTAACCGAAGTTAACCGAACTTAACCGAACTTAACCGACTTGACTTAGTTTACCATATTAGTCCAACACTCAACATATATTTATCGAGTTCACACTCAACCGAACCAGAAATTAGAAAACTAGAATCCCTAGTCTGAAATCTTGCGGTAACAAACTTAACCTAACTTGAGTTTGGGTAAAGAATGTTTGAGGGTTCCAACTGGAAATCTATCCTGGTGTTTTAGGTAGCCAAATGCTAGTGGATAGGATTTCTTGCTAAGACCAATGGGATGAACACTCTAAGAATAATCTTCAAATACGGTGTTCTTCCAGCGGAAATTCTGAAGGCTTTTTGCTTCTTGAGAATTTGTGTGTATGTTATTGTTCCGCTTTGCTCAATTGTTCATTTGAGAATATTTGGTCTCTTGTCCTCTCTCTCCTCTCTTTTTTTTCACTTGACGAGCAATCCCATTTTATAGACCTCGAAATCAAAGAGTCGTTGGAGAGCAATTTGAATTTTGGGCTATATTAGGTAGGTTGTAGGATATGATTGTGACTTGCTCCGAATATCGGCGTGGCCGTAGGCATGATTAGCACCGTTTATGTCCGCAGCGTCGAATCCCGTAATGTCAGCTCTATTTGTGCAAATGTCGCTTTCTCCTTGGCTTCGCGAGGCGGCACTTCAGTAATTTATTGTTTAGACGATTGATATTCCTTTTGTAGAAGATTCGTCTTGTCTGGTGTATCATTTTGATTGACGCTAGGTGTGAGCTAACTTGATCAGATAACTGATCAGTCTACCTTGTTGAGTCTTCTGATGCAGATTGTCTTAGCTCAATATGCAGACTCGGCTGATATAGTTCTTCATGTCTTCTGGTAGTCTTCTAATCTTCAGGTGACTCTGAGCCTCAATGTCTTCAGTCATACTGAGTCTTCAGGTTTATTACTGAGTCTTCAGGTTTTATCTGAGTCTTCAGGTTCATCTGAGTCTTCAGGTTCATCTGAGTCTTCAGTGTCTTCTGTCTTCACCTGATCTTCTGACTTCTTGTCTTCTGATTTGTTCTTAGTCTTCTGATCATCTAACCTTATCTGGGTCATCTGATACTTCGACCTGACCTATACATATTGAGTTCCCCCTCTATATGTGACCTATCTTTTACATCAGCTATCTATACATTTCAGCTGGTCATCTTAATCTGATTCTAAGTCATCAGTCAGCTAACAGGTCTGACTGGTCCTATTACAACCTGTTTTGGAACTTTCATCAAAACTAAAATACAGATTTCCCAACAGTTATATCCTAAGCTTATAGAGATATCCTATCCTTTGCATCTGTATTTATGGTAAAGGATATCTCACCCTAGTTGGAAACCAACCCAAAACCCAAACCCTTTGTTAAGGTAGTTTGAGTGTGTGTGATTTGTTGGTGAGTTAGAGTTGTAAAGAGTGAGTAAGCTGCAGTGAGTCAGCCAGAAAACTCTAGAGAAGAAGTTAGTAAGCTACTTGTGGTAGTCTGAACACTTGTGTGTGTTTGAGTTAGTAAGCTGCAGTGAGTCAGCCAGAAAACTCAAAGTAGAAAAGTGAGTAAGCTACAGTGAGTTAGCCTGAAAGCTTTAGGAAGTGGTTAAGGAATTTCTCTGAAGATCAGAGAGAGTGGACGTAGGAGCTTGAGTCTCTGAACCACTATAAATTGTTGTGTTGATTGCTTTATGTACTGCATTTTATCTCTTGCATGATTTTCACTGAAAGCATATTTCTCTGATACTCAATTGGAATCAATCCAATGAATGTGCATAAATTGATCACAGCCTTAATCACGATTTTATTAAAGGAAGAAGATTTTCAGCAAAGCTAAAACGAGTATAAACTTAGGGCCAACCATTCCGCACACTTGAGTAGCTAGAACAGATAGTTACCAAAATGAACTAACTCTCCTGAGTGTTCAGTAAGATAATTATCTGATCCAAGCTCCTCAGGATCTCTAATAAAATTTAGGATCAGTTGGGCTAATCTAAAGCTTCTGAAAGCTGCTCAGGATCATTGCCTCAGTAGACTTTGACTCAGGGCGATCTGTGCTTCTCGGGAAAAAATATCAGGATACCCTGACCTATCTGACCTCAGTGATGAAAAAGTTTTAAAAATCATTGAACACGTGTATTCCCCCCCCCATACACGTGTAAGACTCGTTTGCACCGTGACCAACAACTATGGACTTGAGAATGATATTCTGACCGTGTTTCGTGATAATACTAGTGTTATTAACATCTCTAAAAACCCAGTACGACATTCTCTTACCAAGCACATAAGTATAAGACATCATTTCATAAGAGACCTTATAGAAGAGGAAATTGTGTGTTGGGGTTATACTGGAAAGTATGCTTTTACTTTGTATAACCAAACTGAATTTCTATCTTATTTACTGAAATAAATTATTTATCACTGATGCTTTAAATATCATTGAATGTTACATATATTTACTACATAATTGTTCAATAAACAGTACGTGTTACATTGTAGTTAATTTAGTGATACCAGATCACAGAAGATTAAATTAACAGTCCATTGTAACTAAAAGTACGCTGTTCACGACCTAGATGGAAATGAACAATCCATCATGAAAGGTTGAAGTGTAAGGCTCAGATTGGCTTGTCTTGACCAAGAAATTAAACTAGTGCATGACTGATGCACTGAACAGGACCTACATGAGGATAAATTCTTCAGCACTAAACCAGGAAGAATTAGACCTCATTGTTTCGTTATTTCTTAATCTTCGTCCGTTAAATAGGATCGTGTGTGGTTAGTAATTATTGTTTTGACTTATGACGGGTAGAGAATCAATGAGATTCAATACTTTATATCTTGGACAATATTAGTGGTCACATGTGATTGCTAAGATTTCACACGAAGAATCGTGTGCGAGTACGCTCGTTTGATTTGCCCCCTTGGGAGGTTCATAAGATTTATCATACCAAATCTTGCAAGTGGAATTTGATTCCGGTATGGATAATAATGTTGAACCGTTCCTTGACCAAGGACAAGAGATATTAATTAAAGGAAAGCTATTTCAGTGGCTTGAATTAATTAATGGGCTGAATAATCTTAAATACGGGAAATAATAACCGGGAGCCATATTAACAATAATATGGGTTAAGATGGATAGTGCAATATTAATTATGTAGTGGGATTAATTAATATTTATGGGCTTGAATAATATTGTGGCTCAATATTAGATATTCAAAGTCCATTAGAAGGTCCAATCTTAATTCTCCTAAAGGCCCCTCAAGTAGCCCAAAGATAAAGTCCAATAACTGAAAAAAGGTGTTTAAAATAAAATAAATTATTGTTGCCTATTTTTCCAAATTTTTCGAAAATAATAAATAAAAGAGGGAGAAAGATTTTCTTTGAATTTTGTTATGGAATGAGAATATGTATTCTTGGAATACAAGTTTATCTCATTAAATTCAAGAAATCTCCCACTTGGTTATTTATCTTGAGGTTTTCAAAAATAATGAAGAAAATAAGGAAGGAAAAATTTTCTTGATTTTTCTTGAAAAGATATTATGGAAGATATATATTCTTGGAATACAAGAATATCTCAAAAATTCAAGAAGATCCAAATCTTGGATTCCTACTCCTTAATTTTTTTCGAAAATACCATAACAAGAGGAGGTGGGATTTTTGTGGAATATTTTAAATATGGAGAAAAGAATATATTGAATATATTCAAGATTTCTTGGAGATCAAGAAAAAGATTTTCCCATCTTATTCATGCACAAAATTTTCGACCAACACCCCCTCTATAAATAGGGGATGAATGTTTCATTCCCAAGTGCAATTCCATGTGTTGGAAAAATTAGAAATCGACAAAGGTGGTGCACCTAAGCCGGACGACCCGAACAAAGACGAACGAGCCCAAATCTATGTTCACCTGACGAATGAGTTCGTACTCTGATTCCCGCAGCAAAAAATGAGTAATGGGTACGCAGTCGCAAAAGACGACTCGTACTTACAGATACCCGTAGCACAAGCGGGTGATGAGTGTGGGGTCGCAGCTAAATAAGACGGCCCTAGTACGAAGTGATCGCACCTAAATAAGACGATCGCGCACCAAGAAATGGGGGGTTCATAAAGTAACCCATCTGGTCGCACCTAAATAAGATGATCAACCGATTGCAACGTTAATAAGATAATCAAAACCAAAAAAAGTCAGGAGCGGGCATAGGCAAACCCAATGTTCGAATTCATTCAGAAGAAAAGGGGCAAAGACTGGAAAGCAACAAAGCGAACACGACGCAACAAAGCAAACATCAAGCAACACAAGTATCAATTTTCATCCTCAACAATTATCGAACAATCAGGTTAGAGGAAACAGTTCAGTATGTAATCCATCCATTCAGTTGTAAATATGTTCGAACAAAAGACAAGAAGTCAGCAAAAACTACAAGTATTAAAGACATTGTTCGAACAGAAAGCGAAGAAGACAGAAAATTACACAACGTATATTCAACAAAACAAAAATAACATCAAGGAGCAAATTCATAATTGGGGGTAGACGGGAGAGAGATGTCGAACAAATTGTGCTCAGCCCCCTCAGCAACAACTCCTTCAGTATGGTCAGGTACCAAATGCTCGCCAGAAGGTACATTCTGCTCGGTCACAGGAAGTCCCCTTTGCTCGGCCTGCACCTGATCAGCAACACCAGCGGTATTCATATCTGGGCCATCTTCCTCATCCAGAATCGGATCATCAACTTTGATCCCTTCAGGAAGAACGGAGAAATCACACAGATCATTCAAATCTAACATTGGAAGGTTGCGATCCGGTGGGTTGTCGATCAGGTACTGCTGAAAACTGGATATGAGAGGGGCAATTTGTTCGCTGCTGGATGCATGGCGAACAGACCGGATAGCATCGGCGAAGGCACAAATGTAGGAGAAGTTGGACATGGAATCAACATACTCATCATCGTGCAGCTTTGAATTTTCGAGACCCAAACGAGTGTTGGTCTCCTCAGCAATGATGAGTTGTTGGCCGAGCGCATCCCTCTCATTTTCCATGGCCTCGACACCAGCTCGGAGTCTACGAAGCTCAACATTCATATCCTCTTGAGCTCTTCGTATACTGGCCACCTCCTCCTGAGAGTGAATCAATTCCTCCTTTGTCTGGCGAGCATCTTCCTGAGCCAGGCGTGCATCTTCCTGAAATCGGCGAGCATTTTCCTGAGCCTTGCGGGCATCCTCCTGAGCCCGGTGAGCATCAGCTTGTGCCGAAGAAGATTGTCCCTGAGCCAACCTCAGTTCATCCTGAGTCCTGTTCAGCTCGCCCACCTTTTCTTCGAAGTTCCTGATCAAAGCCAAGTAGTTGGCATGGAGGTTGGCGGACTGAGCATAGGCTTTCTCAAGAACGACCATAGATTGGCCCTGAAGCACCAGACCCAGACGCAAATTTTCCAGGGGAGTGGGACCCGTAGTGGACTCTTCCAGATCGGTAGTCCATGCTCGAACAGGAGTCTGGCAAGCTTTCTGAACATGCTCAGGAATGCCCGGAACCTTGCGAACACTCGGCGAGCAGAAGTAGTTCTTCAGATTGGGCATCAAGGGCGACAACCTACTCAACCTATACATACACCCGAGCAAACATTATGAGAAAAGCGTAACAGAGGTAACCAAAGGAATAAGAATCTAACAAAATGTACCTGCTCACACGAGCCGGATCCCATCCCAAGAATGATTTATCCTCAGGGGACCGGAGCTCAGGATTCAACAGAGTCCATGATCGGGGTCCGGCAGGAGGAGGAAAAAATGTGCCAACCTCCATTTCCACAATTTGCGGAACTGGACCGACCAAAGAGGCGGCCGCTCTGATCGCCTCAGTAGTAGGGGTCCGAGTCACCCTGACGGCCTCAGTGCTCGTCTGAGCTTGTTCGCTCGGTGCGCTCATCCGAGTTTGTTCGCTCGGCCCATGCTCGGCGATTTCCATCCTTGGCCTCTTCGGCGATGGAGCTTGCTCGCTATTCCCCTGTTCGGCCGACCAGGTACTCCTTTGCGGTCGGCTTGATTCCCCAGGAGCGGATGCAGATGCCTTTCTTTGCTTAGCGCCCTCTCCCCGATTGTTATTTGAGCCTCCCATTTCGGCTGAATCAGCGAGCTCCTGTGGCCTTTTCTCCAAAGCCATCTCAATATGCTCGGATGTACTCACAAAGAATGGTCACAAGGGGAAAATTTATAAACAAAATAATTCAAGATTTAACGAAGGGTAATAACGAGCAAAATGGCACAAAACTTATACAAATACAAGAGGCAATCCTTACCAGTAGGATTAACAGCAACAAGATGATGAGGAGGCACGAACAAACCTCCTTTCTTTCTCTGATCAGCAGTATTTAGAGTTCTCACAGATCGCTCCGAACGAGACTCCAGATCAATTTGCCAAACGCTGCTAAAATAGCCGTCGTTTTGTCTCCTTGTCCGTCGCAGCTAGAATCCCTGAAATAAAAAGCGAGTTAAAATCAGTTCAAATCGAAGAACGAAAGACACAAAATCACTTACTTGGGTACAACCCGAAGTCAGTTCTCACAGATCTTGCATGAACAACCACCTGTGTTCACCCCTCGGACGGGTCAAGTGCACCAATCGAGCAAGCTCAGCTGCTGAGGGATAGTATCTTGGCTTCATCTTGCCGAACAAAGTCAGGAAACTATGATCATATGCCACCCATTCTGCTTGAGCTGTGTAATGGTGATGTTCCATTCCACGAGCAAACGGGTGATGGCCAACTTCCATTGTGTCTAAATTTACAGCGACACAACCCTCAGGGGGTTGGTCGGCCCGCTCATCAGAACCTGGTGCCCAGAAAAAGACATCTTTTGGAGTTTCATAAATCTAATGCAGCCGAGTGAGCCTATCAACATCAATTATGCTCGCTATCTTGCTCGCTAGGTACTCGTTCTCAACCCTAATCCTATGAGGTTGCTCGGGCCAATCAAAACTATAACGAGCGTTATACTCGTTATACGTTGGACTATGAGGGACACCAACAGGTATATCAAGCTCAAAATTTTGCTCGCCAACTACCCCTATGTTCGATTCGGTTATATTTACAGCCGCCAAAATTTCCCCCCTCACAACATTGTCATTCCTATCTACATTAACATTATCAACAGCCCTAGACCCGATTTGAATTTGGGGCAAAAAATTATCACTTGAATCGTCCGAAGAATCATTACGGACCAAGTCCCTATCCAATTCATTTAGGGCTTCGTCAGAATCAGAGGAAAGAACGGCAAACGGTTGCCGAATTTGCCAACGAATTCCTGAACTCGAGACATTCGTCTCCGGCGAATTTGCGTCGCCACGGGGGATTCTACTGACAGAGGGGGAAGAAGAGGAACTATTGTGGTCTGATTCTAGGGGAATAGAAGAGTTTGAGCAAGAGGCCATAATCACAATTAGAGAAAAAATAACGGTTACCTTAGTAAAATTCTTCGTCGGAATGATGAAACCCTCGCCGGAAATTTTCAGACACAGAAAAGATTGAAAGACAGAGGAAAAAAGGGTTTAAAGGTGGAGAAACAAGGTATATATAAATGTTGGATTCGATTTCGAAAATCCGGCACAGAATACGAAACGACATCGACTATGGCCCAATAAGATTTTAACAGCCGGGCCCCATGTTGAACACAAAGCGACCCGACTGGGGGGTATTGTTGTGTTCGATATAGTAACTCAGGCTTAATCGAACACGTAAGAGCGACACATGTAATATTTAAATATTCATGCACAATGGACAAGTATTCGCCACTCAGGTCAGAAAAGAAGGAATCAGATGAGTTAAGTCAAGAAGGCCATAAGCAAATCTGAGGACTCGGGCGGCCAAAATACTCAGAAATCCTGAAAGACCTCAGATATCCTGAGGGCCAGTATGTTCGCACCTCAGATATCCTGAGGGTCAGTATGTTCGAAGACCTCAGATATCCTGAGGGTCAGTATGTTCGAAGACCTCAGATATCCTGAGGGTTAATATGTTCGCACCTCAGATATCCTGAGGGTCAGTATGTCCGCAGACCTCAGGTATCCCGAAGGGTCAGGGTGCCCGACACTCAGATATCCCGAAGACTCGAACATCCTAAGGGCTCAGTGTGCTCAAGGAGGACAATATTCCAGCATAAAACTGACATGGTTAAAGGGGCGAACAAAGCATCCAACCGAGTAAAAAGATTAATTTGGACGACCAAAAGAGTGCTTTACAGACAAGTAAGTTCCAAGATCAACCAGGAAGACGAAGTTGAAAACGTGGCAGCATTACGTGAGTTCTTGCATGACCCGAAGTCTCCAGCTCATGCTTGCCAACCCAGCTCATGCTTGTCGGAGTGCTATAAAAGGAAGAAAAAAGAACAAGAGACAGGTTCAGAAAAAATCTCCCAAAAAGTCATACCCACGCTTGAGAGGTGAGGAACAAAAAAATTCGAGTGATCATTTATTCCTACTAGAAACCCTAGCACCCGGAGGCGAATTCTCCAAATTATCTTCATCTGTAATGATTCATCTTCATAAGGTGTATCAAATATTGTATGTGTAAAGCTCGCAATACCACATCCTGGCTTGGTATGCCCCCAGAGTAGTCATTTCCCGACGAACTAGGTCAACAAATTCATCTTATTTACAGCTTATCGTACACGTGCATGTTTTGTTTATGAGTTGTTATCAAATTAGCCACATAATACTCTCCGTATAAAACGACTCGCGACATGTTGCAACACCAGCACCAAAACGTTGAGACCGCTGCAGACATCATGACTAGTCTTAAAGCGATGTTTCAACATCAGAACCGTGTGGCTCGTCATATCACCATGAGGGACTTGCTCTCTATGAAAATGGTGGAGGGAACGCCCGTAAGGGAGCACGTTCTCCAGATGATGGCTCACCTTAACAAGCTTGAGGTTCTTGGCGCTGAATACGATATCGAGATCCAAATCGATTTCATGCTCCATTCTCTGTTGAAAAGTTTTGAACAGTTCAGGCTGAACTACCAAATGAACAATCAGAAGTTCTCGATGCCTGACCTGTTGCAAGCTTTAGTCTCGGCAGAGGCGATACTGGGGCAAAAGAGCCAAGCCTTGGTGGCAAATGGACCTTCTTCTTCTTCTAGCCCAAAGGGTGGTAAGAAAAAGAAGAAGGACAAAGGCCACAAGCAAGTGAACTCAAGTGTCGCCAATGGCAAAGAAAAGGTGAAGGGAGGTGGAGGAGTGAGTAAACCAGCTAAGGGGAAGTGCTTCAACTGTGGTGAAAAAGGACATTGGAGGTTAGCATGTTCCAAACCCAAAAGGAATGGAAAGAAAGGTAATTCTCATGCACTAGTTGTTGAAACTTTTTTAGTGGCGTATGTCTCCCATTTATGGGTGGTGGATACGGGATCCACTGATCATGTTTGTTTCACTTTACAGGGGTTCAAGCGGACCCGACAACTTAGTGGGAGTGAGATCCTCATCACACTGGGCGATGCTACGAGAGTGGCAGCTGAAGTAGTGGGAGAAGTGCACCTGTCTTTTGAAGACAAATTTTTAATTTTAAGATATGTTCTTTACGTTCCTAGTTTCAGAAAGAATTTAATTTCGATTTCTAAACTCTACCTTGATGGATATTCGGTTACTTTTGATAAAGTTGTGACCATTTCTCTTTATGATAAATTTATCTGTCATGGAACGTTGTTGAATAATCTCTATACAATTAACTGTGCACACCACTCACGAAATGCATCCTATAACACATCAACTGTTTCCGATAAAAGAAAACGTTCATCAGACGTGAACGAGACACTTCTATGACATCTTAGATTGGGACATATTATACCAAAAAGGATTCAAAGGTTGTTAGAAGATGGTTCATTGGAGTCTCTCCGGGTTGAACCAATCCCAACTTGCTAATCATGCTTGGAGGGTAAAATGACCAAGAGGGCATTCGGAGCCAAGGGGAATAGAGCCAAAGAAGTGTTAGAAATCGTTCACACTGACGTATGTGGTCCAATGTCATTCAAAGCAAGAGGAGGTTATGAGTACTTTGTCACCTTTATTGATGATTACTCAAGGTACGGCTACATTTTCCTTATGAAGCATAAATCTGAGACCTTTGACAAATTCAAAGAATTTAAGGCTCAAGCAGAGAATCATAGGGAAAAACGTATCAAGTCTCTACGATCTGATCGTGGAGGCGAGTACCTCAAGCGATGAGTTTTTGAACTACTTGTCAGATGGAGGGATTGTATCCCAGCTAACTGCACCCAGAACCTCTCAACAAAATGGGGTTGCAAAGCGAAGAAACAGAACTCTTTTAGAAATGGTTAGATCAATGATGAGTTATGCGGATCTACCCAAGTTGTTCTGGGGTCACGCCTTGGAAACAGCGGCTTATATTCTGAACTTGGTGCCATCCAAATCGGTTCCCAAAACTCCCAAAGAATTGTGGACCGGGCGCAAGCCCAGTTTGAGACACATGAGAATTTGGGGATATCCGGCCTACGTGTTGGACAAGGAAACCGGAAAATTGGATCCTCGATCAGAATTAAGGCTTTTTATAGGATCCCGAGGGAACAAAAGGGTGTATGTTCTATGGTCCCGAGGATCAAAAGGTGGTAATAAGCACCCACTTTAGAATTTTGGAAGAAGACTATATGAACGAAAGAAAGCCCACAAGTGAGATTACCTTAAATGAGCTTAGAGGGCTAACCTCAGTGCCAACTGTACAAGATGACATACCAAACGACACACTTACACAACCGAAACCTCAACGTAGTGGGAGGGTTGTGAGACAACCTGAGAGATTCATGGGGATAGGAGAGTCCTCGGACTTAGTCCCCAGTCAAGATGAATCAGACCCATGGACTTACAACGAGGCAATCCAAGACAAGGATGCGGTTTCTTGGCAAACAACAATGGAAGCCAAAATGGGTTCTATGGATCATAACAGAGTGTGGGAGCTAGTCGAACCACCCAATGGGGTCAAACCCATTGGCTGCAAGTGGGTATACAAGAGGAAAAGAGGACCGGACGGGAAGGTGGAAACCTTCAAGGCAAAGCTTGTGGCGAAAGGTTATACTCAGAAAGAAGGGATCGACTGCTGCGCATCTGTAGCAATGCTCAAGTCCATCTGAATTCTCTTGTGGAAACCTTCACCTGTATCAATGCTCAAGTCCATCCGAATTCTCTTGTCGATTGCTGCGCATCTCGACTTTGAAATCTGGAAAATGGATGTCAAGACGGCTTTCCTTAACGGAAGTCTTGAAGAGGAAATCTATATGCAACAACCCCAAGGTTTCACTGAAAAAGGCCAAGGACACCTAGTTTGCAAACTCAAGAAGTCCATTTATGGACTCAAACAAGCATCCAGAGCTCGGAACCAATGTTTTGATCAAGTAATAAAGTCTTATGGGTTTGATAAAATGAATACGAAAGTTGTGTGTACAAGAAGTGTGTCGGAACTGCATTGGTATTCTTGGTACTATAGGTAGACGATATTCTGCTCATCGGGGATGATGTAAAGGTGTTGTCAGATGTAAGGGCATGGCTTTCAAAATAGTTTGATATGAAGGACTTAGGGGAAGCCGGGCACATCCTTGGGATCAAGATTACTCGAGATCCCAAGAAAAGAATGACAGGCTTATCGCAAGCTTCATATATAGACACTGTCTTGAAGCGTTTCAGCATGCAGGATTCCAAGAAAGGCTTCGTACCTTTCAGGCATGGAATCCATTTATCCAAGGAAATGTGCCCTAAGACACAAAAAGAGATAGATGACATGAAAGACATTCCTTATGCTTCGGCTGTCGGAAGCCTTATGTATGCAATGCTGTGCACGAGACTGGATATCTGCTTTATCGTAGGCATGGTGGCGAGATATCAAAGTAATCCGGGAAAAGAGCATTGGACGGCAGTTAAGAACATTCCGAAGTATCTAAAAAGAACTCGGGATAGAATGTTAGTTTATCAGTCAGACAATCTAATCCCCATCGGTTACACGGACTCGGATTTCCAATCAGACTTAGACTCCAGAAAATCTACCTCCGGTAGTGTGTTGCATGGGGGGAGAAGCCATGACATGGAGAAGTGTTAAGCAGAAATGCATCGCCGATTCTACCATGGAAGCCGAATACGTAGCTGCTTGCGAGGTAGCGAAAGAAGCGGTTTGACTCAAGAACTTCCTAGTGGACTTGGATGTAGTTCCGAATTTGCCCAGCACAATCACTATTTACTGTGATAATGCCGGAGCAGTTGCAAATTCAAGGGAACCAAGAGCCCACAAGGCTAGTTAACACATTGAAAGGAAATACCATCTTATACGAGAAATCGTTAAGAGAGGAGATATAGAGGTGGCAAAGATCGCGTCAGAAGATAACTTAGCAGATCCATTCACAAAGGGTCTGCCTCAGAATACATTCGAGAAACATGTGGAAGGAATGGGTGTCAAGACCGTTGCCAATCTGCTTTGCGTATAAGTGGGAGATATTATTAGGTTCGTGTAGGTGACAATAGATGTCACGTATTAGGAACTACACGAGATGTGTTGTAGTATACTTAAAAGCAGACTTTGAGTATAAGTGGGAGATTGTTGGGGTTATACTGGAAAGTATGCTTTTACTTTGTATAACCAAACTGAATTTCTGTCTTATTTACTGAAATAAATTATTTATCACTGATGCTTTAAATATCATTGAATGTTACATATATTTACTGCATAATTGTTCAATAAACAGTACGTGTTACATTGTATTTAATTTTGTGATACCAGATCACAGAAGATTAAATTAACAGTCCCTTGTAACTAAAAGTACGTTGTTCACGACCTAGATGGAAATGAACAATCCATCGTGAAAGGTTGAAGTGTAAGGCTCAGATTGGCTTGTCTTGACCAAGAGATTACACTAGTGCATGACTGATCCACTAAACAGGACCTACAGGAGGATAAATTCTTCAACACTGAACCAGGAAGAATTAGACCTCAGTGGTTCGTTATTTCTTAATCTTCGTACCTTAAATAGGATCGTGTGTGGTTAGCAATTATTGTTTTGACTTATGACGGGTAGAGAATTAATGAGATTCAATACTTTATATCTTGGGTAATATTACTGGTCATGCGATTGCTAAGATTTAACACGAAGAATCGTGCGCGAGTACGCTCATTTGATTTGCCCCCTTGGGAGGTTCATAAGATTTATCATACCAAATCTTGCAAGTGGAATTTGTTTTCGGTATGGATAATAATGTTGAACCGTTCCTTGACCAAGGACAAAAGATATTGATTATAGGAAAGCTATTTCAGTGGCTTGAATTAATTAATGGGCTGGATAATCTTAAACACGGGAAATAATAACCGGGAGCCATATTAACAGTAATATGGGTTAAGATGGATAGTGCAATATTAATTATGCAGTGAGGTTAATTAATATTTATGGGCTTGAATAATATTGTGGCTCAATATTAGATATTCAAAGTCCATTAGAAGGTCCAATCTTAATTCTCCTAAAGGCCCCTCAAGTAGCCCAAAGATAAAGTCCAATAACTGAAAAATGTGTTTAAAATAAAATAAATTATTGTTGCCTATTTTTCCAAATTTTTTGAAAATAATAAATAAAAGAGGGAGAAAGATTTTCTATGAATTTTGTTATGGAATGAGAATATGTATTCTTGGAATACATGTTTATCTCATTAAATTCAAGAAAGATTTATCTTGAGATTTTCGAAAATAATGAAGTTATTTTATTTTTCTTGAAAAGATATTTGGAAGATATGTAAATAATGAAGAATATCTCATAAATTCAAGAAGATCCAAAGATTTTCTTAATTTTTTTTTGAAAAAATACCATAAAAGATATTATGGATTTTTATGAATATTTTAAATATGAATAAAAGAATATCTGGATATATTAAATGGAGATCAAGAAAAGATTTTCCCATCAAATCTTGGATTCCTACCAACACGGATTGTTAAACAAGGATGAATGTTTGAATACTTGGGAATGTGTTGGAAAAATTAGAAATTTTGGGCAACATAATTTTATTTTTTTTTTTTTGTTAAATTGTTCGTGAGTTCCTACCACGGATTGTTCAACAAGGATCCATCTTTTTCTCGGGATCCATCTTCTCAACGGTTGTCACTCCGATAGGTTAGTTCACATAAACCCGTAGTATTTCCGATGCGTAGGTTTTATGTGAACTGTTTATATGCATGATTGGTTTTTGAATTATTATTTGAATTAATATAGGATTAATTCATGTAAGTAATAATTGTTAGAATTAAATTTTTATTTAAATATTCAACCCGAATAGATCCGGGCAATTAATTCCCCAACATTGTGAAGTTAGAGTATGTTCCCACTGATAATCAACTTGCTGATATTTTCACTAAAGCCCTTGATCATGAGAGGTTTTCCTTTATGAGGAAATCTCTTGGTTTGTGTACTATCTGAGTTCTATATGATGGATGTTGTAACAAATGTGTCAACATTTGAAGCAACATCTTGTTTGATTTTTCTAGCACTTGGTTGATTTGATCGATTCTCACTGATTAAATGAGTTTTTGAGTAAAATTCTTATTGAGTCAAGTCATTGTGATTCTATCTGGACACACACTTCTTAAATGCACAAAAAGAAAAGAAAAGATACACACATTGGATGTAATCTCTCACTGAGTAACTATGGAGCATGGAGTTCGCTACTACGATGTCTTATTTTCAAAAGGTGGTTGATATAACATCAATTTGCTCATAATCCACTGAGTAACTATGGGGCACGGAGTTCGCTACTACGATGTTCTCTTTTCGAAAGATGGATCAATATGAGTTTAAGTGTATGAAAAGAAAAGATAAAAACTGCAACATTGGCTGATTAAATTAGGCAAAATGAATGTTGAAGTGTGTGTGTGCCGTTCTTGATTACTGCATTGACTTGATTTGACTGAGTTTTACTTGGATGATTGTTTAATTGTGACTATTTGATAAAATTAATTATTTAATACAAAATTTGGCCACACTTTATTTAATTTCAGTTTGTACATTGTTTTTATTTCTATTTTCGGGCATTTTTTTTGGTTTTGTAAAAATTGGCTGAGAACGTGTGTTTTGGGTATTGGAAGTAGTGGGAGTGATGGTTTCATCACATTGCACCCCATGATCTCAATTTCTAGAACATTTCACTTTGTGGGATCATGGCTTGTAACATGCTGATTTCGATTTCTATATAAAGTTCGAATGGATGTTGGTTTGTATACTAAAAACTTATTTTGAGTTTAAGCTTACGAAAGTTTGAAGAGAGGAAAGGTATTACTGGTTTTATCATAAAGTATTAGTTGGAATTGAATTTTTAATTTTATTTTGTCACTAACACTTTTGATATATATAGCAAAATGGCTGGAAATTAAAACACTTCTCCAAACACGCCTTCAAACCCTTCCTCTGAAAACCCTGAAATCGCGAAACCAATTCACCTTCTTGCATCAATGGCGACTTCGATCGATTCACCCAATGCCACACCTACTGCTGAATCATCCAACCCAACACTCCATAATCCGTTGAACCCAGAACCAATTTCGGTTGCATTCCCAGAAATCGAACATTCGCTGAATGTTGGCGAAGCGATCATATCGCTTCAGCGCAATGATCCTCCCGCAACGATCATGTTTGGAGAATTTCTAGTGAACATTATACCATTCTCTAACTACTCTTCCCTGAACCCTGTTCGCGATGTGTTTCCAGACGACTTCATTATTGGGGCCGAGAATTGGAAACCTGCTGCTGAAAATGTCGGGGCCGAAAGCTCAAAGGCAGCGCAACCCACTGCTCAACCAGATGATGAAGATACTCCTATGGAGGAAGAACCCCCTGTTGAGGTTGAAAAAGGGGTTAATGCTGCTGGTTCCTCAAAGAAACCGAAGAGGAAAAGGAGTACTACTAAGCCAAGGAGAAGGTCGAACCGCTACAAGCCCAGGATTGACTACTCTGAGACAAAGAGGGGTACGATTTCTGATTTCGGTCAAGCATCAAGGTCAATTGTTGTGTCTGATTCATCTGAATCAGAAAAGAGTTTGAAAGAGGCTGAGGAAAGTGAGAAATCTGCTGAGGAAGTTGTGCACTCTGTTGAGAAGAGTGCTGATGAGGAAAGTGAGAAATCAATTGCTGAAGAAACTTAACCAAGTGAAGCATCTGAGCCTGCGGCTGATGCTAATTGTTGGTCCCGGTGAAAACGAGTCTTACACGTGTATGGGGGGGGAATACACGTGTTCAGTGATTTTAAAACTTTTTTTATCGAGGTCACTTGGGTCGACAATCCCAAGATTAGGGTTCGAGAAGCACATGATCACTCGAGTCAAAGTCTACTAAGACAGTGATCCCGAAATTTTTTCGAGATACCTCGGATAATCCCAACCGAGTCCCGAGTGTCAGAGATCCCGAGTTGCTTGGATCGATAACTAACTTCATGAATCCTCGAGAAGAGAGTTCGGTTTTGGTAACTATCTGTTCTAGCTACTTCACCGTATGGAATGGTTGGCTCTTAGTTTATACTCGTTTTAAGCTTTGCTGAAAACCTTCCCTTATGAAATAGTGATTAGGCTGTGATTCACTTATGCAACTTCAGTGGATTGATTCCAACTGAATATTAGTGAAAAGTATGCTTTCAAAATCAAGTTGATGCAATTGATTAAATACAGATATAGGAAAGCAATAAAGAACACGCTAGCTTATAGTGGTTCGTGAGACTCAAGCTCCTACATCCACTCTCCCGACTCTTCAGAGAAATTCACTATCAACTTCTTAGCTTCTCGACTACCTCGTAGTTTACTTACTCAACTCGTACGAGTTTTTACGACTACTCCGTGAGTTTACTTACTCAACCCGACCTTAAGTTTTCTGACTACCTCCGTAGTTTACTTACTCAATCACACACAAGCTTTCAGACTACCCCTCTAGCTTACTAACTTCTCCTCTAGAGTTTTCTGACTACTCCGCGTAGTTTACTAACTCTTTACAACTCTACTCACCAACAAACACACTCCAACTACCTTCTCAAGGGTTTGGGGTTTCTTGGTTGGTTTCCAACTAGGATGAGATATCCTTTACAATGAAGCACAATGCAAAGGGTTAGGATATCTCGACTAAGCTTTGGATAAATCTTATCAAGCTAGGCTTAGTAAAGTGAGCTCTCTTCAATATAGAAGCACTTGGAAATTCAAGGTATTTCGAGTGCTTTAACTTTTGCAAGAATAAGTTTGAGCTCTTGAGTTGCGTATAAATTTCCCGTCACCTTACAAAGTAGAGGGTCACCAGTATTTATAGGCATACACCAAGGTCACTCTTGAAAACTATCCGTTGGAGAGATAGCCGTGAGTTCCTCTTATGGTGTGTGAGAAACGGCTATATTTAGGATTTGAAACTCCCTAACACGTTTTAGGCAATAGCCTTTCATGTAGCCGGTCTTCACTTTTTGCAGTCTGGAACTTTTGTACATCTGACATCTTTTTTGACCAATGTCTTTTGTCATTGTCAAGATGGTATGATGTCGTCTTCCTCTTTTTGACTTTTGTCTCCAGTAAAAAGGTAGACACCTTTCAACGGCTCTTTTGGTTACAAACTCTGAGTTTGATATAACCTTAACAACACTTCTGACTTAGTTCCTCTTGTCTGCATTTGAATGTCTTGGCAGATCTATCTTTCTAAGGTATCGCGTTTCTCAAGATTGCATCCTTCGGATAGATAAATTCATGCCTCGGAACATTCAGTTCATATCGAGCATTCAAGACATTCTCGAAGTTCTTCAAGAATTCGCGGCTTTCAAAGATAATGATCTTCGATACTCGATCTTGATCTTGCGTCTTGAGTCTTCTCGAGTCTTCGTGGTCTTTCGAGTCTTGAGTTCTTCCGAGTCTTGTGGTCTTCGAGTCTTTAGATTTATCTCGACCGATATATCGAGTCTTCGTCTTTGAGTCTTCGTTCTCGATTTCATATCGAAGTCTTCAGAGACTTTGGTTTCATAATCGAAACTTCAAGTATCTTGTAAACATCTTCGAGTTCTTGAGTCTTGAGAACCTATCCCGAACTATATCTGGCGACTATACATTTTGCAGATATCATCCGAATAATACTCGGGCGAAATCGACTCATCTATCAAGATCATTTCTGAACATGTCATACTCGGGGGTTTTGCGATCTTAATCAAAATCATATAATCTTTTATTAAATTCATCTCCCAACAATTTCCCCTTTTTTGATGATGCCAAAACCTATCTTGTTACGGATATATAACCTATACTCGGGTTTCAGGTTTATCCTATTACAAGATTGGTTATGTCTCTCAACAATTACTTCAGCAATGAATCTCCCAACAACTTCATCACTAAACAACAGTAATCATGCATATCAAATATAAAGACATGTAAAATAAGAAAATGAGATATTATCTTTTGAGCATAATGATAAATCTTCATTGATGAAAAGTGTACAATTACAGACATAATGAATTTATCAAACAAAATCAAAAAAGACAAAAATTTAAAGAATACAAAATCTTTCGAGTCTTGAGTTTTTTAGTCTTGATTCGGCTCTTGGTCTTACGCTTTCTGTTTATTTCATTTTCGACTTCATCAGTGGGCACTTCCAGATCAAACATTCCGAAGAATCTCTTCTTCAACTCATTTCTTTCCCCTCGATAATGTCCGGATTGTTTCGATTAGGGCCCAATCGACCAACAGTCGAAAGCAATTTCTTTGCAGAATGGGTTTTTCATTTACCAAGCCATTACCAAGTCTTGGAGGAGGATAGGAATATGGATCGGGGCTACTATCGTACTCCACCTTCATCCGCAAGGTTAATCCAAACTTTTGTAAATACTTTGGATAAAAGGTGAGAAGATATTCAATGAAAGCTTCGTTCTGGTCTGAGCCTTCCCCTCTCCATTCCCTTAGAACATCATAATTGAACCAGAAGGTTCTCTTCACTTTTTCCCACATGTCGTTGAGTTTAATGGGCATCCATTTATCAACATGGGGCCCTAAAGCGCTTTCGATGTTCCTTCCTCTTGCTCGCAAACTTTCGGTCACTCCTTCGCTTCGCTCTTCATCTATCTTCTTTCCGATCACGAGGTTCCCGAGATCGGGCGGCAGCTTTCTTAGCTTGTTCTTTTTTGGAGTGTCATCGAGCCTCTCCGTGTTGAAGACTTTCTTTCGAGGTTGAGACTCGATTCTTTCAAGATCTTCATCTTCCGTAACCAACTTTCTCTCGATTGGCTTAGAAGCCTTCGCGACGCTTGCTTACAAGGTTGAACAACTCCCAAGGCTTTCCTCTTCTTCATTTCAAATTCAAAGACTACTGCTTGTTCCAACCTTAGTTTCTAGCTTTTCGGTTTCTCTCTTGCAACCTCAAGCTTGGTTTGCTCGAAACTTCGAATGTAGATAAAGCTTCTCTACTTGAGAAAATTTTAACTTCTCAAGAAGCATCGACTTCTTTAAAGGCTTGGGCTAGATTGTACATTTCAAAGATCTTTTCGAGCCTTCTTTTTCCAAAGCACGTGCCATGAACTTCCCGAGGTCCAAGACCTTCCCTTTCCCCCTTCTTCGCACCGTAGTTGGAAGAAGTCCGGAGAGAGTTGTGTCCATGTGATATCGTTCTTTGCTCACACAAATGGATCTCTCTCGCTAGGTGATCTTGCTCATCTTCCATTCTCCTAATGTGGTTCTTAGCCACGCAGCAGTTCTTCAGATATGTGGGCAAACTGGCCAGAGAGTGCATCTTTAAGCATCTCTGTCATCTTGGTCATGAGCACTGAGCTCATTTCCTCAACAGCAGATTTGATCAGCACCTCATTTTTCTCTGTTAGTTTCACCTCTAGAAATTCAGTCGATTCCTGGTGCTTTTGTTTCATTTCAGCACTTAACTCTGCATTGACTCCTCAAACTTTTCATTCAAATTTTTCTTCCATGGAGGTAATCCGAGTGGTCGAGTGTTTTCAGATCTCGCACCGGGCTCAAGAATGGCTAAGTCCTTCCATTGTCTGAGCTTGATTGGCCAACGTTGCTTCCATTTGAGTAAGTTTGATCGACATTGGCTCAATCTTCTCAAGTTTCTCCATGACGGGAGTGAGATCAATCTCAAGACTTCTTTCGACCTTCAGGTTGTTTGATCATCCCGAGCTCGGCTTCATCCTGAGCTCCGGTCTCCAATTGAGCCTCAGTCTGAATATCAGACATTTCAGAATTAAAGATAGTACTTTTAGCAACTCTGGCATAATTATTAATAGTGCCAAAAAGGTACCAAGAGTGCTAGCTTCACCGAGGTTGATCGAAATGAAGTCTCTTTTTACGTTTGAGACCCGATCCTCGGCATCTCCTGTTGGTCCCCATCTCCATCTTTGGATTTGTCTCACATTTTCGGGGCACCAACCTCGATTGCTTTCTTCTCATTTAGCTTCCTTTGAACCCGGCTCATCAAAATCGGAATTTTTTCATCCTCGAAGCTTTGTCTTACGAACCCCGAGAAGTCGGTCAGAAATTTGTCTCCTCATTCCACCAGTCTTCCCCTCTGAATGCAGCAATATCAAGCATCTCGGGAAGAGTCTGATTGAGGATATACACTGTCGTCCTTAATCTGAAGAATATATCTAGCAGATCAGGGAATGAGCTGAGCTCAGGGTATCGGTCAAGGATGAACCGTTCCCCCTTGCTCCTCCACTCGCCTTCTTCAGCCTCGCCCTTCTTCCATCTCGGGCTCTCTGGTTCAGTAGAAGCTTCGGCTAAGGGATCAAGCATTAGGTCACTCAGGAGCTCATCGAGTACATTTTGCTCCTGAGCCTCAGTAGTATCTGAAGCTTGTGCATTAGTCCTCGGTTTGCATCGAGAGGGTTCCGAGGCCTGGTGACATTTCCTCCGATATGAGTCCGAGGTTGGCTCGTCGACCGACTTCTGATATCTTGGATCGACTCGAGTAGCTCTTGATCCGAGCCTGCAAGATCCGAGGTAGAGCATCTCGAGGTCTGAGCTCCTTTAAAATTTCTGAGAAATTTTATCCGAACTGAAAGTGATGTCTCGAGCACCTCGAGAAGACTCCTCACTCGATCGATCATGGTCTTGAGCTAACTTTGAGCAAGACTTGTAATGGTGAACTCGGCGGTTGGCCCTCGGGTTGTCTCTCGCCGGAATCATCTGCTACCATCGTCGGTGAGAACCACCAATCTTCTGCGCTTTGGAGCGAGGTTCTTCTGCCTCATCAGTTTTGCTCCTTGCTCCTTGCTCCATTTTTGCCTCCAACAGAACCTTCCCCCTGGTTTGTTGGGTCTCTTTCTTAGCAGCCACAGACGGTGATTCTACCTTCTTTTCTCTTTTCCTCGAATGACCGCTTCTTCACAAAGAATGGTCTTGAAGAGAATTTTGGATTTAGGGAATGGGGTTGAGTTGGCGAAGATATCCTCCTCCTCTCTCGCACATCTGCAAAATATAGGCAATTTTGGTGGCATGGTGGATCTTGCCTTTCATCGTGATTTCCCCATTGACTCTTTTTATGATCTTGGCTTGCTCCGACACCATCTGGACTAAGAATTTCAGCCAGTTGAAGTCAGTGGTGGGAGATGCCTCGATCGCCGCCATCAATCTGAGCTTCGGGGTACTAATCTTTCAAAACTCCCCGAAGACTCATGGCGCTCTTGCTCACAATATCCATCGGACACGATATTGTGGCTTTAGGTGCTTCTTGTGCAAAGTTGCCTCAAACTTCACAGATTCTCAAAGAATCCTATCTAGGTACTCCCGCTCTCTACCCGACATATACATCGCAGGATCCTCTCCTCTATCACATAGCTCAAACACATCATTCAAATTTTTAGGAATAATGCACAACTCCCTCTCAAAATCGACGTATTTTGATGAGTGCTTTAGATGAGATACGGTAATCAAAGAGTGCATACAATCTTCTTAATCTATTTTCAAATTGCAGATGAATTCGATTACCTCCTTTGCGAACTCTGATGCAGTGGCTTTGCGACTAGATGGGTGAGTTTAGCTTGATCGGATCATATCGCAGAGCCTCCTCTTCGGCTTTGAGTTGGTTGTGCTCTCAAGTGAGACAGTGAACTCGTACCATGGCTTATTGGTTATGGCTAATCTCTCGTACACGGTTGAGGCCATTTTAGAATATGATTTGAAGAATGTGAAGCTTTAGGGTTTTGCGATTTCTGGGCAAAGGGGATTTTAGTTACAGAGTATTTGGGAACGAAGGGTTTGATAAAATTTTCGGCTTGAATGGCTTAAAGAGGTATAAATAGCCGAGATCGTGGGGAATCGTGTTGGTTAGGTGAAAAGCAGCGGTTGAGATTAATCTCCGATTAATCGGGTATATGAACCGACGATCTCGAAAAAAGTAAGCCGCCAAAATATCCTCATTGGTCAATAATATGGCAGAGCATTAAATGATTTATTGACCTTCTTCGAATTTAAAACGATCCCGCCAAAAAAAACATTCCTCGGTGTTTTGTATTTATTGCGAATGATTACTAAGTTTTATTTAAGCAATAAATGGGTCACATGAGTCATTACTTTTTCAGACTAATTTCCCTCTATCAGTCTTACTGAGTACTGACCTTGATAAAATGTCAAGATAATATCGAAAATCTTGAAAAGGGTTCAAGATATTTATCGAAATCTTGACCTTCAAGAATCTGAGTTTCTCGAGACTCGATTCAAGATTTCCATTTTATCCCGAGTTTCTCAAGAGAATCGAGAAAGCTTCATGTATCCGAAAATCTTCAATTTTGATTTACTCTATACACTGGTTCTAACATCCCTAATTCTATCGAAAGTTCCGAAATCTTGATTCAAACCAAAGGTTTAGTCAAGATATCGACTCTTTGCCTATCAAGATGAATCTTCTCCATCCTTATGTCCTTTTTCTCGACATGATCTCGATGAAGTGATGTCGATATCCACATGCTTGCATCCGGTGTGTAATCTGGGATTTTGTGAAATAGCAATGGCACTATTATTGTCACAAAATATGGGTACTTCATTGGCCACAACTTTATAATCCCTTAATTGTTGTGCGAGCCAAAGAACTGAAAGCACAATGACTTCCCTGCAGACCATGTATTCAACCCGATCAAGAAGACAAAGTTGCTATCGAGGTCTTTTTTTGAAAACCAAGATATCGGTTTGCTTCCTAGAAATTGACAAGTTCTGTTGTGGACTTTTCACATTCAAGAACCTCCATAGTCAAAGATCCGAAAGTAACCGGTTAATTCAAGGTTATCATCATTTGGATACCATAATCCTCTATTCATCGTGCCCTTAAGATATCTCAAGATCTTTTTGGCGACCTCCATGTGACTAGTCTTAGGATTAGCTTGGTATCTTGCACATATCCCAACAAAGAAATGTTATATCCGCCTACTTGTCGTGAGATAGAGTAATGATCCAATGATTCCTCTATAATCGGTATGATTCATCGATTTGCTTTTCCGAATCGGGGATCCATCTTGTAGTTAGTATTCATAGGAATCCTAATCGCATTGCAAGTCTGCACACCATATTTGGCAATCGGATCTCGGTGTACTTTGCCCGGTTGATGAATATTCCTTCCTTTGATTGTTTCACTTGAAGACCTAGAAAGAAATTCATCTCTCCCATCATTGACATCTCAAACTTGCCTTTCATCAGTGTTGAAAACTTTTCACACAGCTGATGATTTGGAGATCCAAAAATGATGTCATCAACATATATCCGAACCAAGAAGATATCTTCCCCATCCTCTATCCCGAACGAGTTCTATCAACAGATTCCTTTGACAAAACCATGGTCGAAGAAGAAACCGAGAAAGAGTATCATACCATGCTCGGGTTCTTGCTTGAGACCATACAAGGCTTTTCCGAGCACAGTAAACTTGGTCATTCTTTTTAAAGCCGGAGGTTGTTCCACATAAACCTCTTCTTTAAGCACACCGCTCAGAAATGCACTTTTCACATCCATTTGATAGGGATGTGAACTTCATGTGTAAAGCATATGCAAGAAACAATCGATGGCTTCTAGTCTTGCAACAGTAAAGGTTTCATCATAATCCAAGCCTTCTTCTTGGGAATAACCTTGTGCAACTAGCCTTGCCTTGTTTCTTACAATGTTGTTATTTTCATCTCTTTTATTCTTGAAAACCCACTTGGTTCCAATGACATTGTGCCTTTCAGGTCTATCTACCAACTCCCATACTTCATTCCTTGAGAATTGATTCAAATTTCATCTTGCATAAAGAAGAATCCAATAAGAATCTTGTAGAGCTTCATTAATCTCAAGCAGGTTCTTTTTTTTTTCCGATAGGAAGCAGTTGAGAATAGTGCACTCTCACCATGGAACCTTCTTGTCTTAACTCCTTCGGTTAGATCACCCACAATCGACTTGTAGGATGACTATCTAACCATTTCCTTTTGATGTTCCCCTTCAATAGTATCCTCAACATTTAAAATGTTAGGTTGGGGCTTAAATCAACAAACTCGGGGAACAAAAGAAAAGGAGAAAGTGAATCATCTTCCTCGTGGAAATTCTATTGAGAACATTGTCGAGACATTTGTTCCCCTTTGGTTGATAGATTCAGAATTTGCCTCATTTGTGACCACATCTTCATTGGCATCACATACCGAGTCCGAACTAGTGTCTGCTCAGATTGGTCACCTTTGAGTGTTGGTTTTCCGAGTCTCACCATCCCGATTTCCATCCCGAACTTCTTTATCTAAGTTCGAGTCACTCCGGTCATAGATAGTGACCGACTTCTTCTTTTCTCGTTCAAATGGATGATTTATCTTTTTGTTTTGTGCTTAATCTGGTGATCCTCTTAGTCGGGTTCTTAAGATCATGTTCCTTTCTTCCGAACACAAATAGTTTCATCAAAAACAACATGAGGTGTTTCCTCCACAATAAGAGTCCTACAGGTTGTACACTCGAAAGCTTTTTACCGACTTCAAAATATCCTAAGAATATTCCTTCATCGACTTTTACTATCAAAAGTTTTCAACCGATCTTTACCATTATTGTGTATGAAACACTTGCAACCAAACACACTAAAAGAAAGAAACAAGAGGCTTCCTTTCATTCCAAAGCTCATAAGGTGTTTTGCCTTGACTCTTGGTCAAGATGGATCTATTCTCGTGAGTAGCATGCAAAGTGTTGATGACTTCAAATTTCAAAATCTTTTAGGAATATAAACCAAATTTATCATTGTCCTTGCGCACTTTTTTCAGAGTCCTGCTTTCTTCTTTCAAAGAACACCATTTTGTTGAGGGGTTGCGGTGATGATGTTTCATGAGAAATTCCATTTTGTCGCACAATAATCAAATATAATATGATTTATAAATTCGGTTCCTTTGTCGATCGATTTTGACCACACTCAGATTTTTTCTCAATATCGAGCCTTTTCAAGAATTTCTGGCAACTTTATTCGAGTCTCTTTTTCATCGAGTAAGAATATGACCCAAGTATATCTCGAGTAGTCATCAACTACTACCAATGTGTATTTCCGCCATTAGTGCTCACAGTGTTATAGGACCAAAAGATCCATATGAAGTAATCAAGTATTCTTTCAAAGAGAAACCTCAACTTTACTTTTAAATGATGCTCTTATCTCATTTTGCCTTTTTCGCATGCATCACAAATATGTTCCTTCTTGAACACTTCGTTAGGTAACCCTCTTACAAGAGCTAATCTTGCAAGCTTGTTCGGGGTTTTGAAATTTAGGTGATTCATTCTTTTATGCCATAAACAAACGGTATCCGTGGAACTTTTAGCAACTAAACATGTATCTTTAGGAGTTGAACTCCAATCGACCAAGATACACATTCCCTTTTTTTGTACCCGGTCCAAGAGTATTTTACGTGATGTATCATCTTTCACAAAACATAAGTTCTTAGAGAACTCAACATTAAAACCTTTATCACATAATTGGCTAATTGAAAGCAAGTTATGCTTCAATCCAGATACATATGAAACACCATGGATATGAACTGAGTCGATTTCCAAAGTTCCATATCCTTGATCATCCCTTCGAGTTATCTCCAAAAGTGATCGTGGGCCTCTTTGTTCAACATAGTCACTGAGTATCTTCTTGTATCCTGTCATATGTCTTGAACATCCACTGTCAAGATACCATATATCAGGAGCTTTTTCATCTCTGCTCATCAGTGCCATGTGATCTTTAGTTAGTTCAGTGCCCTTGTTTTCCTCCTGAAAAACAATTTAATTCTTAGGTACCCAATTTGTGTAGGGTCCTACAAGGTTAGCTGTACCTTTAGGAATCCAAATCGCTTTAACAACTCTAATCACTTTAGAGTGGCTGATTTGTCTTCCATAAACATCTACATACACATTTACTACTCGGGTGCCTTAGCGGTTTCGTGTATGAGTCTTTGGCCTTAGCATGAACATGGGCTTTTGAATTCTTCTTTGGTTCAAGCCTTTTGTTCCATTGCTTTTGGCTTCGCGGTGGTGGTCCGAATCTTTGTTGACTTGGGTTCAGTAACCTTTACCCTTAGGTAAGTGGAGTTTAGGTTACTGTCTTTGAAATATGGGTCTTTCAAGATCTTTGAGGACTTGGTGTCTTCGATTGAGAATATCTCTTGAGTGTTTCTCTTCCGAAGATTCCTCGATGGTTCGGTGTAGATCCTTTCAAGTTTGCATTCTTAGCCCGAGGCTTTGAAGTACTTGCTCGAAATATTCAATCGATCGCTTTCAGGTTTTCTAGCCTTCACCGAGGTTTGGGCTTTCTAACCCGATCATTGGGTTTCATCGAAACCATAGGTCCTTTTCCCTTGTCTACAACCTTGGGCATTACTTCGATTGAAGTGTAGGTGCCATTGATTTAACAAAGATTGTCTTCTTGCTACTTGATGCAAAGATTGAGATGACCTTGTGAGGTTCCCCCGAGTGTATCCCAATCCAGATTTTATATAGTGCAGATCTCTGGTAACTCTGAATTTCATCTATTACTTTAGATGCATTATTCAATAGAGTTAACTTCTTTACATGCACTATCCTCACGATTCTCAGAGAGTTTCATGCTTCTCGAGAGAGGTCATTGAACTTAGTTACGATTAATTGAATTTCTTGATTGGATTTTCTAGCTTTTTGGGTTAGGGTCTCTATCAACTTCTCTTTTTCTCGAGAGTTGTACTTTCGTAACATCCGGTTCATCGGTAGCTCCCATAAATTGAGAAGTGATTTCGGTTTTTGCTAGAGTCTTTCCATTTTAGATTTTCAAAGATTCATTTCTTTATTCGCTTCTTGAGTTTTATTTAGCGATCCTTGCAAACAAAAGATAGTCCTTCATCGATTCTCAAAAGAATCCATCAGTCAAAAATGATTTTTTTCAAATTGGAACTTGAAAACTCTTGTGCTAGTGTAGGAGAAAACAATGAGACGAAGAGTTTACCTCCTCAATGGCCATCGACAGATGTCATCACTTTCCTCGTGTCGAGAATATCTCATCTCAAGAGCTAGATTCTCTTCGAGTGTTCTTCTTCTCGCAACCATGGCCTTTTTGTTTGAGAACTTCGGTCTCTTTTAGCTTGTCTTTTCTCTTCTCTCCTTAGCACTCAATTCTCGACAATCATCTTTGGAAGTGACCTTTATTTTGACAATTATAAGATCTGTTGGCATCATCATCCCCGATCATTTTCTTCTTTTGGACTTGGAGTCCTTCTTTTTCGGATGAAGATCCTTCAAATTTTCAGTCCTTCTTCTTCTCGGTTGATCGTCCTCGGGTTTCTTAAATTTTGTGGTTCCCCGTGTAAAAGCTTTTTTGTATTTTCCAAATCTATTATTAAGTCTGTCAAACCTCCTTGCCATCGGTCTTTAGCTTTTCCTCAAGCTCATCCCGATGTTTGGCATGGGGTTTTCGAGACTCTTTAGTTTTGAGTGTTTTATCTTTGGCTTTTAAAGCCACATTTTTACTTGATGAAGAATCATCTTTGATGTCAGCCTTTTTGGATTTCTTATCAATTACAAATTCATAGGCTTTCAAATTTCGAGAAGACTTGTTGGTATGGCATTGAACTAATGTTCTTGGTGTTTTCAATCACCCTTCGCATGAATATCCCATTTCTTAGAAAGACCTCTAAGAATTTTCAATGCCACTTCTCTTTGTAGATATTTCTTTCCAAGTGCATTTAGATCATTCATGATGCTAGTGAATCTGACTTCCAATTTGTCTATTGATTCACCATCATCCATTTCAAAACCGTCAAACTTTCCAATTGCCCTTTGAAAGTTTGTTTTTATATGATCTGTGCCTTGGCACATAACAAATTAGTGTATCCCATATCTCTTTAGCAAAGATATTACGGTGAGAGATCATTCCCATCACACCATCATCAATTGTCTTTGTATAGTGTGTCTTTTTGCAATGTAGTCTAGATTGACTAACTTTCTCTCCTCAGAGTTAGTTGGTCATCGACTTAGGAAATTTCGCTCTAGGATCAATTCTCTCATCTTCATTCTCTGGGATTCACCACAGTAAATTTGAATGGTCCTTGAGAAACCACTCTCCACATACGCTCATGTTTGGAATACAGATGTGCCTGCATTCTCAGTCTCCATAGATCATAGTTCTCTACTAAGAACATGGGAAGTTTTTTAGAAGACATTTTTCTGATCTTTTGAAAAGAAAAAATTTCAGCAAATAAGATCAGTTCAGATAGACCACAAGTATTTTTGAAAATAAAACTTTGGTCAACACAAATAGTGGTCAAGTTGAACCCCGCTCCGATACCACTTGTTGGTCCCGTGAAAATCAGAGTCTTACACGTGTATGGGGGGGGAATACACGTGTTCAGTGATTTTAAAACTTTTTCTTACTGAGGTTAGCTTGGGTCAGACAATCCTGAAGATTAGGTTCTGAGAAGCACAGATCACTCTGAGTCAAAGTCTCATCGAGACAGTGATCCCGATCCCGACTTTTCGGATACCTCCGATAATCCCAACCGAGTCCTCGAGTGTCAGAGATCCCGAGTTGCTTGGATCGATAACTAACTTATGAATCCTCGTAAGAGAGTTCGGTTTGGTAACTATCTGTTCTAGCTACTCACCATCATGGAATGGTTGGCCCTTAGTTTATACTGCGTTTTAAGCTTTCTAAAAAACCTTCCCCTTATGAAATAGTGATTAGGCTGTGATTCACTTATGCAACTTCAGTGGATTGATTCCAACTGAATATTAGTGAAAAGTATGCTTTCAAAATCAAGTTGATGCAACAGTTAAGTACATATAAGGAAAGCAATAAAGAACACAGCAGTTATAGTGGTTCAGAGACTCAAGCTCCTACATCCACTCTCCCTGACTCTTCAGAGAAATTCACTATCAACTTCTGAGCTTTCTGACTACCTCGTAGTTTACTTACTCAACTCGTACGAGTTTTTCGACTACTCCACGTAGTTTACTTACTCAACCCGACCTTGAGTTTTCTGACTACCTCCGTAGTTTACTTACTCAATCACACACAAGCTTTCAGACTACCCCTCTAGCTTACTAACTTCTCCTCTAGAGTTTTCTGACTACTCCACGTAGTTTACTAACTCTTTACAACTCTACTCACCAACAAACACACTCCAACTACCTTCTCAAGGGTTTGGGGTTTCTTGGTTGGTTTCTAACTAGGATGAGATATCCTTTACAATGAAGCACAATGCAAAGGGTTAGGATATCTCGACTAAGCTTTGGATAAATCTTATCAAGCTAGGCTTAGTAAAGTGAGCTCTCTTCAATATAGAAGCACTTGGGAAATTCAAGGTATTTCGAGTGCTTTAACTTTTGCAAGAATAAGTTTGAGCTCTTGAGTTGCGTATAAATTTCCCGTCACCTTACAAAGTAGAGGGTCACCAGTATTTATAGGCATACACCAAGGTCACTCTTGAAAACTATCCGTTGGAGAGATAGCTTCGTGAGTTCCCTCTTATGGTGTGTGAGAAACGGCTATATTTAGGATTTGAAACTCCCTAACACGTTTTAGGCAATAGCCTTTCATGTAGCCGGTCTTCACTTTTTGCAGTCTGGAACTTTCGTACATCTAACATCTTTTTCAGCGGCCTGTCACTGTCAGTGTCAGTATGGTACAGTGTCGTCTTCCTCTTTTTGACTTTTGTCTCCAGTAAAAAGGTAGACACCTTTCAACGGCTCTTTTGGTTACAAACTCTGAGTTTGATATAACCTTAACAACACTTCTGACTTAGTTCCTCTTGTCTGCATTTGAATGTCTTGGCAGCATCTATCTTTCTAAGGTATCGCGTTTCTCTCAGTATTGCATCCTTCAGATAGATATATTCAGTGCCTCGGAACATTCAGGTTCATACTGAGCATTCAGTACATTACTGAGTTCTTCAGTAATTACTGTGCTTTCAGTATTAATGATCTTCAGATACTCAGTCTTCAGTCTTGCGTCTTCAGAGTCTTCTGAGTCTTCAGGGTCTTCTGAGTCTTCAGAGTTCTTCTGAGTCTTCAGGGTCTTCTGAGTCTTTAGATTTATACTGACTGATATACTGAGTCTTCGTGCTGAGTCTTCAGTTCTCAGTTTCATACTGAGTCTTCAGAGACTTCAGTTTCATACTGAAACTTCAGTATCTTCAGAAACATACTGAGTTCTTCAGAGTCTTCAGAACCTATCCTGAACTATATCTGCTGACTATACATTTTGCAGATATCATCCTGAATACTCTGGAACTGAATCCTGACTCATCTATCAAGATCATTCCTGAACATGTCATACTCAGGGGTTTTGGGATCTTAATCAAAATCATATAATCTTTTATTAAATTCATCTCCCAACAATTTCCCCCTTTTTGATGATGATGATGATGGGACTGCTAATGTCCATGTTGATTCAGAACGTTCTGATGAATTCATTCCCATTGTTGAGATGTTAGCAAGAAATGAAAGAAGAACAAAATTCAGAAATGATCCTGAAGCTGCTACAAATGCTAGAACTGAGTTGAGGACAAAGAGGAGGCATGAACATGTTGATGACTCTGATGTTGATGAAGATGTTGAGCAAGGTGCTGCAACACCATCAGGTGAACCAGATGACTCTGATGATCCTGATGAATTAGACTCAAGCAGTTCAGGTAACACATCTTCTGAACCTGATGATGATGATAGTGATGATGCATATCATGGTATTGATAGTCCTAAGTTTGCTATTATGAGAAGGAGACTTTTGTTGTCTGAGAGGAGGATAAGAGTTTATGAATTTGATAGGCAAAATCTGATTAAATTCTTTGAGGAAAGGAATCTTTTACATGCTGTACAGTTTGCTTCACCTTTCTTTGACACTTGGGTATATGAATTCTATTGCAATCTGAAGAAAGGAACTGGTAGAAGGAACTCTAGGAGATATGGAAATGTGAGGTTTAGAGGTCATAATGTAGGCTTTAATCCTGGTATGATAAATGCATTCTTGAGAACTCCTGATGTAGAAGAGGATGTTGTCCCTCATTTGAATGAGATTGTGACTGCTATTACTGGTGGAATGGTTAGAAGATGGACAACAAAGGTGTTGTCATCCAAGTTGACAAGTCTATTTTCAGTTGTTCACAAATTTGTTGTGTACAACTGGTTGCCAACTACCAACACTACCAAGATCACTGAAGCTCAAGCTATCATGATGTATAGGATAGTGGTCATGAACAATTTCAATCTGGGAAGAACAATCTTTGATCATGCTATGAAGTGTGCAGGTGGTAAGAAAAGTGCTTTACCAATGTATGATCTTTGCTCTACTGGATAGGTTGGACATTGTTAAGGAACCTGTTGAAAGTCTTGGTGGGATGATTCTTGATTTAGGAATCTCCAAAGTTCTGTTGAGAGGAAACAGGATTAGGGATTTACCATACAGAAGGCCTAACGCAGAGGGAGATGAAGCTGAGCCTGAGGTTTTTGAACCTGTTGTTCAAAATCCGGATGCTGCACCAAATGCTGACAACAATGATGGTGACACTGACTTGAGAAATTCTTCAGTTCAGTCTGTTACTATTCACAGGGATTTTATACTTCAGCAAATTGAGAATTTGCAGGATCAGATTGCTGAGCTGAATGTTATGAAAAGCTTTTGGGAGAGGTTGCTTTCTGCTCCACCAGGGGGAGTAGCACCTAATGCACCTGAAGTTGCTGCTGAGGTTCCTGCTGTTGAAGATGTTCTTGAGTTTTTTCTAGGTGTTGTGCATGTAGAGAATGAGCCAGATCTTCCGGTTGAACAAGTTGAACAAGCTGATGGACAAGGAGATGATGAAGAACCAGATGATGACGAAGCTGATATTGATGATATCATAGATGAACTCTATGGTGATCTCCCATGATGGTTGAATGGGGGAGTTTGATTTGAGATCATGAAGATAGGGGGAGTTAAGAACAAGTTGAGGGGGAGAATGTGCAGGACTTGATGTTGCAGCTAATTGTTTCAGTTTGATCACCTCCAATGTTGGTCCCGGTGCAAACGAGTCTCAAACGTGTATGGGGGCGAATACACGTGTTCAGTGATTTTAAAAACTTTTTCTTCACTAAGATCAGATGGGTCAGGTTGTCCTGAGAATTTTGCCCTGAGAAGCACAAATCGCTCTGAGTCAAAGTCTACTGAGACAATGATCCTGAGCAGCTTTCAGAAGCTTCAGATTAGCCCAACTAATCCTGAGTTTTATCAGAGATCCTGAGAAGCTTGGATCAGATAATTATTTTACTGAATACTCAGTAGAGTTAGTTCAGTTTGGTAACTATCTGTTCTAGCTAATCAAGAGTGCAGAATGGTTGGCCCTAAGTTTATACTCGTTTTAGCTTGCTGAAAATCACTTCCTTAGTAAAATAGTGGTTAAGGCTATGATCAATTTGATGCAGTTTCAGTGGATTGATTCCAACAGAATATCAGTAAAATATGTTTTCAGTGAAAAACATGCAACAGATATAGTGCAGTACAGAAAGCAAACAACACAGCAATTATAGTGGTTCAGAGACTCAAGCTCCTACATCCACTCTCTCTGATCTCCAGAGAAAATCCTTAACACACTTCCTAAAGCTTTCAGGCTGACTCACTGCAGCTTACTCACTTTTCTACCTTGAGTTTTCTGGCTGACTCACTGCATCTTACTAACTCAACACACACAAGTTTTCAGACTACCACAAGTAGCTTACTAACTTCTTCTCAAGAGTTTTCTGGCTGACTAACCTGCAACTTACTCACTCTTTACAACTCTAACTCACCAACAAATCACACACACTCTTGGGTTGGTTTCCAACTAGGGTGAGATATCCATTACAATAAGAACAAATGCAAAGGCTAGGATATCTCTACTAAGCTTTGGATATATCTATCAAATCTAGGCTTAGTGAATGAGGTCTCTCCAATGTGAAACACTTGGGAAATTCTAGGGTTTTCGAGTGCTTCAATTTGCAAGAATACGAATGAGCTCTTGAGTTGCTGTAATTTCCCATAACCTCTCAATGGTGAAGTTCACTGGTATTTATAGGCAACTTCTCCTAGGTCACTCTTTGAAAAACTATCCGTTGGAAGAGATAGCAACAAGAGTTTCCTCTTCTGGTTATTGATGAACGACTATTTTTAGGGTTTGAACACTCCCTTGCATGTTTTAGGTAATATGCAACCATGTAGCCAATCACCAATTTTTGCAGTCTGGAACATAGTACTACTGACAAAATTCAGTGTCCTGTCGCTTTCAGTGTCAGTAAAGTACGGTGTTGTCTTCCTCTGATTGGTTCTTATCTTCAGTGAATGTAGACAAACAAAACGACTATTTTAGGTCAATCTCTCTAAATGAGACAACCTTAAACAACACTTAGTTTTAGTTCATTTTGTCTGCACTTGAATGTTTTGGGCAATATCTATTCTTTTGTAAATGTGCCTTTTCCTCAGCTTTGTATGTATTCTGATAGATATTTTTTCAGTGTCTCTAAACATTCAGGTCTTCCTGAGTCTTTCAGTAACTACTGAGTCTTTAGTAACTTCTGAGTCTTTAGTAACTTCTGAGTCTTCAGTATCTTCTGAGCCTTCAGTTCTTCAGAATCTTCTGAGTCTTCAGTTCTTCAGTATCTTCTGAACATTCAGGTCTACCTGAGTCTTCAGTATCAAATCCTGATTAATATCTGCTGACTATATATTGTGCAGATATATTTCTTAACTATTCTATACTGAAACCTGACTCAGATTATCAAGATTATCCTGAACATGTCATACTCAGGGGTTTTGGGATCTAATCAAAACTCTTTATTAAATTCATCTCCCAACATCCAACTCTCTTTGTTTGTTCTTCTTTATTCATATGATCTTATTTCTATTTTTACAAGTTATTTACTAGGCTTTGTTCATTTGGTTATGTAATTATTGAACAATAGTTGGTAGGTTTTGCTTGGTTATATTTTTTAGTATTAGTATTTGTCTGATATTCTGATTATTTTGAATATTGATGATTAGTAAGTTCTGATAATCATATTCTGTTTTAGATTAAGATGTTTTTTTTATCTTTGCTCTGATAACCTTGTTTTCATTGCTTTGATAATCTTACCTTGTGTTTTGGAAAAGAGTATTGCCTTGTGTTTTCATTTTGATGTTTATTATGTATTATCTTTTGCAATTAATTAATTTTTCCGTTTAAAATATAAATTATATTGAATAAAATCAAAAAATAAAAATTTTCATCAATCAAGGTTCGAACACTAGACCCTTTTACCTTAAGAGGATAACTACACCACTGTACCAAACACTACTTTTGTCTTAGTATTTTAATAAAAATATTTGAATCAATTTTTCAATTTAAAAAATGAATACATCAATGGGAATTGAACCTATGATGTTTCAAACAAATAGCTTGCCTATACCCAACTAAGCTAGACAAAGCTTGTTTATTGAACACGAAATTATATTATTTTTTATTTTGAGAACTTCTTTAAAAAAAATAGAACCCCCAATTTCTCTTAATTTATTAAAAAAAAAAGGGAAAATACTGGCGTGTGTATTCCCCAATTTTGGAAGACAGTATCAAACAGAAAACTCAATTTTGATTTTCAATTGCCCTAGCTACCAGGATTTGGCGTTAAGATCACCATAATTTGTCGCCAACCCAATACCACAACTGTCCAAAATCCCCTTTGGTGACAAATTTTTTCAATTGGTTCTTCTCTCTCAATTGGTTCTTCAAGTTTGGAATTGCGAGTCAAGAATCGTGAGTTCTGTGTACAGAAGCCTGCGACGCACTAGTGGGGGCAGTCCATGCCTTTCAACTCGTTGTACTTGCTGGGGTGCCCGCCTTTTCTGATCTGCGACCAAAATCCCCTTTGGTGACGGCCAATAGGTACATCTCTCTTCAATTGGTTAATTTTTTATGAATAATTTTCTCGTAATTATATAGCTGTTATGTTGTGTTTCTCATCTCAGTTGATTCTCTAAGATGATGTTTACATATGATTATCTCCAAATACAATAAGGCCCGTTCTACTCAAAACTTGTCTTTTAATGATCCAAGAAATTACTAGAAAACTTTATAATCTTCCTTTGGCTTCTTATGCAAACCCCAAATCATGTATTAAAATGTGGATGCGATGGTATAATGGAAGTCCAGGATAATCTAATTCATGTCAGATACTTAATTTGTATTAGCCTATGATGTCTTTTTTTATGAACTATATTATGCCATTGAATTCACAGCTCATTTTTGTTAGAAGATTAGATGCCTTGAGCTTTCCTGGATGAAAGAGAATGCTTCTATTTGTGTTTGCATTGTTGGGAACTTGTGTTGAAAGTAATATAAAATGATTTAATTAACACTTGCAAAAGCATTAACACCGTTTCTGCTACACTTGAATGTATTTAAATGAACCTACATTTTTGGGCTGCTATTCCTACTTTTGATGATTTTACTTTATTCTGCAAATTACTGTACAATTTTATAGACTGCTAAACTTGGCCTTGAATGCCTACCATTTTTTGTATGTCTGAATTCTGATTTGGTTAATTTGTTGTGTCTCTTATTTAATGTTGGTGTTAGAGAAAAATAGACAATCACTTATGTTTCTTACCTAGTAGTAATTTGGAAATTTTAATTTCCTTCCTATTGGGAGTTGATGGAATACCATTCTGTTTCGGGTCTTTTGACATGGTTTGGTGCTGTTTCGGAATCTTGAATGTTCAAGGAAATCAATGTGTGTGTCAATGTGAGTGTGCCTTTGTGGTTCGTTGATTGATTCGTGGAATGGAATTTAATGCAGATTTCAATTTTGTTAGCTGAATTTCTGGTGAATTGAAGACTTTGTTGACTTATGACTTACGTTGTGTTTCTATATATGACTGAGTAGGCTGAGGAATATGCATGCAGCTGCATTGGCAGCTAACAAGGGACACATTCCACAGACGGGTGTTGATTTTGTGAGTTATCTTATATTCTCAACAATTTTCACTTTTAGATATTTACTTTAATGCATTATATTGTCCATGCACTGAAAATATTATATTTTTTAGGGGTGTTGTTGAATGCACTGAAAATATAATATTTTCAAATTGGTAGATTGTTATACCCTGGTAGATTGCAGAAATTGTTATACGTACCCTGGTAGAGTGCAATCCGTCTCCAATTAACTTGATTTATTTCCTTGATAGTTCGAATGAATGGAGTTGCTATTCATTCTAGATGTTCTTGTTTGTTGATGAAACATCGTTTTGGCTTATATTAGTAAGCAGTTGTAATAGCAAATTCTCTAGTTGAATGGCACCAAATTGTTTTTTCCAGAGTCTTGGTTGATTGCAATTGTGATAACTTGAAACAGATACATGGCAGTTTGAAATGATGTTTTAAATTAGTAGTTTCTATGTAATCTATATTAAAGGTTGTTCCCACTATTAATCTGTGATCTTGTTCATATGTATATGAAATTAAATCATTTGAATGAAAAGCCCTGATGTTCAAGCAAAGTCCTAAGCAATGGTATATAAAGTTTGATGATTACACAAAGTCTTCAATTACTTGATGTTTTTTTGAGATAATTTTGACGTGGTTAGCTTAATAATATGTTCAGAATCGATTTTAAGCTGATTAGAAGCAAGTTAGTTAACTCTTTTACATGGCAGTTAAGTAACTTATTTTGACCAACACTTGCAATCAGTTTCTGGTGCATTTTTTGAGGTGATTATATAGTGGTTAGAGGACAGATATTTCCAAACAAAAACTGGCATCTTAGAGTAGATGTATCAATCTATAAATAAAGCTATAAGCTGTTGAAAATGTCCCCGCTATGGTGATCCCAGTTTGGCTACTTTACTCCTGACAAATAGCTTGTTGATGTTCCTTGCATAAACTTGATGAAAAGAGGAATTTCTTAATTTTAGGTGTGATATATTAATTTGGTGCTGATGCAAAAGTGCTCTAAGAAGGATTTCTTTTCGATTGCAGATCCAAAAACCAAGCTTTCGATTGCAGCATGAGCAGCATATTCTGTAATTGCTTACGCGACTGAAGATCTATTCGTCACGTTCCATTGCTTTTGTGCCCGCAAAGATGTAAGCTGATGAAATGGTGTTTTTGTTTGAGCTCTTCAATTAAAAGGAAGAATCTAATATTGTTGTGTTATTTTCTGATTATTTTCGGCAGATATTATGTTTTGATGTAGTATGGAGTTTTGAGGAATGGGGGGATTTGAATCTTAGGATTTCTTCAAGTTTTAGTGTCTTATTGAAGTATGCATCACTAGTGGATATAGGCAGTGGGTTGCTCGACTTTTATTTATTGTATGTGTTGCAATCTGAGTTAAAAATGTTCGATTCAATCTCTTTTTTAACAGTGATAGTTTATTGGATGTCTACTCCCTGCAGATTACATTTGGATGATCCAGTGCTGAAGGAGTTGACAATGGAGCCTGAACTAGTAATTGCTTCATCGCCGACGGATACCGGCGTCAGCTGCTGGGACCTCCAAACCGGCGCCGAGCACCTCCTCTAAAAATCGTGCACCTCCACTCCCCACAGCCTTGCCTCCGTCGCCGGCCGCTTCCTCACCTCTTCGCAAGTCCGTGACGCCAAGTCTTTTGCTTCTGGTTCGATTCTCTATTGGAACTGGAACAAGCCTTAGGTGAAAGTGAGGAGCTTCCCGGTAGAGCCGATTAGGCCTCTTGCCTGTAACAGTCAAGGAACTTATATTGCAGTAGGAGGTGTTTCAGGGGATATATACTTTTGCGAGGTCGCGACTGGAAAATTGCTAAAGAATTGACATGTACATTACAGGGCAGTTAGTTGCTTGAGATTTAATGATGATCAATCCCTTTTGATGTCTGGGGCAGATGATGGATGTGTTCGTGTGTGGTCACTTTTCCTGATATTTGATGATGCAAGGAGGGAAGAAGCAAAGCATCTGTTTGAGTACAGTTTTAATGATCATTCTTTGAAAGTGACCGATATTAAAACTGGTTATGGTGGATGTAATGCAATCATCGTGTCTGCTTCTGAGGATTGCTTATCTAAAGGGAAACTACTACGAAATATTGTATTCCCTTTAGTTCGATTTTAATTAGGGCGGAGGTTCTTTTGTAATTCCTTAACTAGGAATCAGATTCTTTAATTTATTTCATAATTTTAATTGATATGAAGCAATCTCGTGGTCTCTTTGTCTTCAGATGTTAATTCCATTTGGATGATCCAGATTCTTAAATGGTTGCTTCTATTTTCTTTATTATATGAGATGTTACTTTTGATCATTGAATATGAAAATCTGGATGAAAATTAAGCTATAATTATGTCTGTTAGTATGAATGTCACCAATTGTAAGAAAATGGAATTTGTATCAACAGGTTTCCTCTTATGTCCATTCCCATTCTTTGCAATGGTACTAAGTATTTACTTGCAAAACTTGGGTTTTTCTATGATCAGGAAGAGTGTTCGCCCTTTCTGACGTCAGGGAACCAATAAAAAATTAACACATCATATAACTTCACTCAGGGCGATATAGCTTCGCCATGGATGAATTAATTAATTTTATAAATTTATATGTATAAAATTACTGAAATATCCCCTATAACTCTTTTTAAAAAATACCCTCTCCTTCAACCTCCATCTTCGTCTCCACTTTCTCCTCCAATAATTCCTCAGCCAATTTCATAATTTTATTACTCTAAAAATAATTTTTTAAAATTTTATAAGCAATATATTCATCCTTCTTTAAGTAGGACATATACATATTTATCGATTTTAGACAACTGAAAAATCAGAGAACACAAAAAATTGAAGAACAAAATATTGAAAACCAGAGTATCAGAGAAGAAGAACAAATCAATGTCGATTCTCATAAACAAAAACCAGAAGAACAAAAGACAAGAGAATGAAATAGTGTGAAACTTGAAATTATGGGGAAAAGGACAAAAGACACTCCAATCGCATACCATAAAACATTGAATCATTAATCTAGATTTGAACACTTAATTAACAAATGTATACTACTTCCACTTATAAGTTGCAGTCTTTAGTATCACCACTAATACTCTTTTGTAATATTAACCGTATTGTTAAGTATCATGACTAATACCATTTTATAATATAAGTTATACCCTAGTATCACAACTAATACCTTTTATAAAAGTATTAGTATCACAATTAATTTGAGGTGATAAATTGTCTTGAAAACCTAAACAAAAGTACTAAATTTTTAAAGTTACGTAAGTGTCTTGAAAATCTAAAACAGTGAACAATTATTCAACTTGTTAAAACTGAAACATTCAACTTGTTTTACAAAGGATCAAGTTGAACATTTCAGTGTAAAGAATGTTTCAGAAAGGCGGAACCATATTTTAGATTTGGGGATACAAATAATAACTAATAAAATTTTTAATACGTAAAAAATCATGTAACTCGTTGCAAACCAAATAAAAAAATTTGTATATAACATTTAAATTAAATTATAATTACAGTTAAGTGTATCGAGTCTTCATTTTTTTAAAACGGTCTATAACATTATAATCAAAATCTTTTAGAATTGACTTTTTTAGAAATGCATCATTCTCAATAAAAGAATAAATTACTATCGAAAGAACAAATCATAATAATTATTTTAAATTCATTTAATACAATTGTAGCATGAATAGAACAAACACTTATTTTTTTAAAATTAAAAATTCATGTGCGATATCTATAAATTAACCCAACAACCAAATAAATAATAAAAAATTACCCAACAATCAAACAAATAATAAATATGATTAATAATAAAAAATATTCCAACAATTAAATAAACAAAAATATATATTGAAATATAAAAAGCCCATAAAAATGTTAAATAAATAGAAATATATATTGAAATATAAAAAATATTAAAAATAGTACAACAAGGTGTTGTTCAACCAAACGTCGTTGTTACTTCCTTTTTTTTATTGTATATGGTTTATTATATATATTTGCAACTGGATCATTTTTCTCCCTCCAATAAAGAACGGTTGTATTTTTATTTTTATTCACGAAATTTAAATGACTAATTTTGTTGGGAGATGAATTTAATAAGATTTTGATTAGATCCCAAAACCCCTGAGTATGACATGTTCAGGATGATCTTGATAGTCTGAGTCAGGTTTCAGTATAGAATAGTTCAGGAGATATCTGCACCAAATATAGTCAACAGATATTACTCAGGACTAATGTTAGAAACAAATATTATCAAGAAGACTCTGAAGACTCTAAAAACTCAGAAGACTCTGAAGACACTGAAGACACAGAAGACTCAGAAGACTCTGAAAAATCAAAAGGAACTGAAGACTCAGAAGACACTGAAGACTCAGATGGACCCTGAAGACTATCTACCTGAGGACATACAAAACTGAGGAAGACGCATATTTATAAGAAAATAAATGTTGACCAGATATTCAATTGCAGACAAATGGAACTAAAACTAAGTGTTGTTTAAAGTTGTCTCATTCAGAAAGTTTGACCTAAAAGAGTCGTTTTGTTTGTCTACATTCACTGAAGATAAGAACCAATCAGAGAGAGACAACACTGTACTTCACTGACACAGAAAGCGACAGGGCACTGAATATGTCAGTAGTACTAAGTTCCAGACTGCAAAAATTGGTGATTGACTGCATTGGTTACTTGTTACCCAAACCATGCAAGGGCGTTTTCAAACCCTAAAATAGCCGTTCATAAATAACCAAAAGAGGAAACCCTTGATGCTATCTCTTCCAACGGATAGTTTTTTCAAGAGAGACCTTGGAGAAGTTGCCTATAAATACCAGTAACCTTCACCATTGCAAGGTTACGGGAAATCAAAGCAACTCCAGAGCTCATTCGTATTCTTGCAAATTGAAGCACTCGAAAAACCTAAGATTTCCCAAGTGTTTCACATTGAAGAGATCTCATTCACTAAGCCTAGTATTGTTATATATCCAAAGCTTAGTAAGAGATATCCTAGCCTTTGAAACTGTTCTTATTGTCAAAGGATATCTCACCCTAGTTGGGAACTAACCAAAACCCAAACCCTATTGCTAGGTAGTTTGAGTGTGTGTTTGTTGGAGAGAAAGAGTTGTAAAGAGTGAGTAATCTGCAGTTAAGTTCAGCCAGAAAACTCTAGAGAAGAAGTTAGTAAGCTGTTTGAGACAGTCTGAAAGCTTGTGTGTGTTGAGTTAGTAAGCTGCAGTAGTCAGCCAGAAACTCAGTGTAGAAAAGTTAGTAAGTTGCTGAGTTCAGTCTGAAAGCTTTAGGAAGTAGTAGAAGTGTGTTAAGGAATTTCTCTGAAGATCAGAGAGAGTGGACGTAGGAGCTTTGCCTCTGAACCACTATAACTTGCTGTGTTGTTTGCTTTCTGTTTTGCATTTTAACTGTTGCATATTTTACTGAGAGCATACTGATCTTGCAGACATTCAGTTGGAAACAATCCAATGAACTTGCATTAAACTGATCACAGCCTTAACCACTGTTTTACTAAGGAAAAGATTTTCAGCAAGATAAAACGAGTATAAACTTAGAGCCAACACATTCCGCACCCTTGATAAGCTAGAACAGATAATTACCCAACTGAACCAACTCTACTAAGTATTCAGTAAGATAATTATCTGATCCAAGCTTCTCAGGACTCTGATAAAACTCAGAATCAGTTGGGCTAATATGAAGCTACTTGAAAGCTGCTCAGGATCACTGTCTCAGTAGATTTTGACTTAGGGCAATTCGTTCTTTTCAGGGCTAATTTTCAGGACATCCTGACCCTACTGATTTCAGTAAAGAAATTTTTTAAAAATCACTGAACACGTGTATTCCCCCCCCCATACACGTGTAAGACTCGTTACACCGGGACCAACAAATTTTTATTTAGTGTTATTAAATTTGTATATTTTATTTATTATGCAAAATTTTGTAAAATTATTTGGTCAATATATTAGTACTATGTCAAATTCATTATTAAGAGTGGGTCTCATGTGCACCCGGGTGCACCGTGCACTCATAGTGCATTTTAACAGAAGCATGCAACTATGGTCCCATATTAACAGTTGCACTTTTCTGTGTAAATAAGTCACACTTTTCAGCATAACACGTTGCACGCTTCTAAAATGGACTATGAATGCACGGTGCACCCGGGTGCATACAAGACCTAGCCCATTATTAATTATACGTATGTTATTTGTTGTGATATATGCTTAAAAAATTGCTATAACTACCATTTAATAAATTAAAAAGTCAATTTCAGTATTATACATGACAATTTATTTATTTATTTAATAATTCAATTGGTAATCGATTTTGACATGTACGAACAACATATCATCGAAATAGTTCTTCAAAATATATTATAATAAATAAAATACACAAACTAAAACATTAAAATAAAATAATCATTTTAATTCCATAAAAATTAAATAAAAATTGAGGCACACTTGTACGAGATCGTCTAATGATGAGACATGGCATAAGTTGAACATTGACACTTTAACATTTTGGGAAGTATGAGTTCAATTTGTGCTAAGTTGTACTCCGTCTCATACATGATACCATCTCAGATGAGTTTTTGTCATAAAAATTAGTCATTTCAATTTCATGAATAAAATTCGAAGAAAACCTCAGTCCCCAATTCATTTAATCAAAATTCGATGTATACCTCAATCCCCAAATTCATTTCAATTCAGATTGAGAATCCATTTCAGTATTTCATTTCATCTCGCACTCAATTCAACCTCAATCCCCAATTCATTTCATCCTATTTCGATGAAAACCTGATCAATCCCCAATTCATTTCAATTCAGATGGAGAATTCCAAATATCCTGCATCTCTAAATCAAATTTCGGTCATCCTAGCAGTGGGAGTTCATCCCGGACCTTCATTAGCCGCGGCGAAATGAAGACTACGAGCAGTAGCCATGGTGATGATTATCACAAGCGATTCTTGTTCTAAAGACTAGCACTGAGCACTTTCAATCATCCACTGCTGCCCAATCGAGTACTGCGCCGGCCGTGACCTAATTCATCGAGGGAATTTCTTTCGTGAAGTTATTCTCCGATGATATCATCAGGTAATTAATTTGTATCTCCAGAAATTAGGTTATAATCATCGAATAGGATAGAATTAACTTATTTTGATCTTGATTAATTATAAGAATTTGATTAATTTGGTTGAGAAAATTAGGGTTAAATTCGTATGATTAATTTTGAAAACTTTGGGAATTTTTAATTTTGGAAACTTTTGGAATTTTGTTGAGAAAATTAGGGTTAAATTATAAGCCCGCCCATTATTTAGCAATTCAGAATTAGTTTTGGAGCCAAAATGGGCCACTGGCGGGTCTTAAAATTTTAAATTAGATTTTAAGAACGTGAATTAGGGAGATTTCCTTCTTATTCAGAGATATTCACATACCCACGTTTTTGTTTATATACTCGATCAACTCTCAAACCCTTCGTTTTAATATCGTCGCTCAACAACCCTTCTCTGCAATTGTTTCCTATCTCATCTCATCAAGCAGGTCTCTGGTAAACCTAACTCTTCAATTTAGCTTTTTGCTTGCTATGATAATATAGTTGAATTGTACTTGTTTCTAGGCTTTAACCATTAAATCAGAATTGGAATCTCATTGGACAACCGAATTCTGGAAATTTGTATGATATGAGTAATTTTTTTGAAATATATATTGATTTACTGCAGTAAAGTACAAAGTTCTCGGTTGTCATATTGTAATGTATGTTGATCGGTTCACTTAATGCTTACAAATCAACATATTGTCCGTCCACTTGTCAACCCTATTTGTCATGGACTCTGTTTTTTTCAAATAACATACTTTCATGGAACTTAATTTCACAATTTTAGAAGCTTTGTGCAAGATTGGGTGGAGAAAATGAATTGAATCATTTGGGTCAATGTGATTCTGTTGATAAAGAATTTAGGGGAAAAGGAGTACGGGAATGTGATTCTGTTCATAATCTGCTCATAATCTAGGTCAATGTGGAAAAGGATAAAGAATTTGGGTCAATGTGATTCTGTTCATAATCTGCTCTCTTCTGTTTAGAATTTTTCCTTTGTACATATATTATGTTGCTTTCTTTTGGAGATTTGTAATGAGATCTTGATATCTATGTTCTTTTACATAATTATTACTATTAGTAAACAATCTTGTGCATTATTACTTTCAATAATCATGCAAAGATATGGTGGTGTTTCAGCCACGAGTATAAATGAATAATGATTCCTTTTCAATAGTGTGGTCCAGGTTTTGCCTCAATGTGATTAAAACCTATTAAACAATCTTGGGCTTTTTCATGTTCAGGCCATAAATGAGATTAAAATTGAAAAGATGGAGGATGGAAGATGGAAAAGGTAGAAAAAGATGTATGGGATTGAAATATACAGAACATCATTAGCTTCAGAAATTAGACAAGTAGTTGGTCCATCAAATAGATTATAGTACTTACTGAAATTACTAAATGGTATAGTTATATTGAGATTACTGAAATTACATTAGGGTTAAAATTAGTTAAGAAATCACTCATTAGGCTAATACACCAAAAATATTTGGATCCACCTGTCGAAATTTGTTTCCTGGTTTAACTCTGTAGTTGAGCTACAGTGTTTCTACATCAATGGAACTATAAAGATGGATATAAGAGTCATCAATTTGAATATTTATATGGATTAGAAGGTCAAAATGAGAAGCTGGTAGAATTAACTTGAATAATCTCAAGCTGCTGATAATATATTAGACCAAATTGTTCTTAATACTTAGTTCAAGGTTATCTCTTTTCCAATTCCAACTGTGGAATTATAAGTAAGGACTATGCTTTATCTTTGATATTATCGTTCTGTAGTGTGATAATCTCAATTATTTTCATAACATCATCATGTGTTGTTTTGGGGTTATAAATGCTTTCTGATATCAGTTGCTGCACATTATATTAAAAGACATCAGTTAGCTAAAATTTAGATGACCTTCACCACTGGAATTTGTAGATTATTAGATATAATTGGTGAAACATTTAAGGCTTCCATTACTTTGGTGTTTTAGGTTGATTATGAGATTTTTTCACTATCATTTCTTCTGTACTTTGTGAAAGGCACAACTCTTCTTTGCAATGGTACTAAGTATTTACTTGCAAAACTTGGGTTTTTCTATGATCAGTTAATGCACATAATTTTACAGTTTTAATGGCTAACACTTTTCAATGCAAAAATTCTGATTTGTTTTGTTACAATTATAATGTTGTTGCAGCGTTTAAGTGAGATCAATAAAAGCAACAGGGAAAAAATGCTATGCAAGCATACTCCTGGACAAAAGTCTTTCTCAGTCCGATCGCATGAACTTGTGAGTATATATTTTCAAGTAGTATATGTATTCAGTTTTTGCATTCCTTGCACTAGTTGCATCTACACACCTATCACATAAAATAAGATTACCTTTGAAATATTGGAACTATTGCATTTTCACAAGAGCTTATTTGATCGGTAGGACACCTTCTCAGGTTTTAAACAACAAAACTCCTTATGAAATGCTTTATAACAAGGAGCTTGATTATTCTTATTTGAGGTCATTTGGTTGTTTGTGTTATGTACCTTGACTGCTGATAGACATAAATTGATCCTAGGGCTACATAATATGTTTTCTTGGAATATTTTGTACAATTCATCTGCTCTATTTTCTAAATCTGCTCTATTTTCTGAGGATCTTTCTGATGATTTTTATTCATTTGCTGAATTATTTTCTAAATCTGCTCTATTTTGTACAATTATGTGTTTTATGAATTTTTTATTTCAATCTTGGGTTTGGTGATGAAGTAGCTGATTTTTTATAATTTTTTGTAGTCTCTTGAACTTGAAGAACCGTGCGATCAGATTTACTTGTATGAGCAGACCCACAGTATAGAGAAAAATGGGTGGAAATCCGACAAGACAAAAGAAAATTGGGTAAGTAGACATTTATGATATTCGATTATGTTATTATTGAGGTTAATTTACTTCTTTTTCAATTCAGTACGTAGCAGATTCTATACAATTAATTAAGTTGCATATGATTCTTTTCTGCATAAACTTTGAACCATGCTATGGGTATGTTATTTATACAAGAGTAGTGCAACTTCTAATCTTTTAGGAACTTCAGAGCTAATTTAATGAAACCTGAGCTAGGACTATTTAATTTGTGTCTTAGATTAATGATTTTGTTTAAACTGGTTATTCTTCTTTGTTCGAGGATAGGGGATAAGCTTATTTTATTTACTTTATTTATGCTTAAATACCAGGAAACAATGAAACATAAGCGAGACAAATATGTTGAGCTCGGAATAAAGAAGACCGAACCTGAGATTTTTTCTTGGAGGTGTTGGGCCATGGGGCTGGATATACCAAAGGGTATGGTTACGGTTCAAAGCCTCCAAGTAGACGGAGTTCATTGTACAATTCTTCTGCTGAATATGAAGATGAGCTAAGAGAAACAACAGAAGAGTTGCAACAGTCTAGAGCTCAAGTGGAAGAACTACAAACTCAAGTAACTAGCTTGAAAGAGGACCTGGCTACACAAAATGAAAATCTAACTGCAAAACTCTCTGAGTAAAATGACATTCTCTCTGCAAAACTCTCTGAGCAAAGTGCAAAGATGAACAAACTAATGGCTTTTATGAGGGGGTCAGGGATTGACATATAATTAAGGTTAACTTCTATTTTTTTTATGTGTATTAATTGTATACACTTATATACACTTTCACTGTTTCACTACCAAATTGTGCTAGTTATGGTGTGTTAAGTAAAGATTGCTGCATTTTAGTTCGTGGATGTAATGATTAACAAAAGTTAGTGTAATTTTGTTATACTCAATCTTAGATTTTGATTATGTGAAGGAATTACTATGAGATCCGAGATTTAGTATAGCTGAAATTGTTTCATGCTTGTGTGTAAAGCTATGGCATTCTGTGTTAATGATTGAGTGAATTTTGGGATTGATTGTTAACGTATTAGCTTTCTATCTGTCTCAGTATTAGTTCTATTGCATATTAGTATTAGTTGTAATACATAATAGTATTAGTTTGCATGCATATCAGTTGAAGTTTGTAAATTAAACTTAGAACTTGTTAGGCTCAATAGCCGGTTTGTCAGGCAGATAGATAGGAAGTTGCATCTGATCCAAAAGATCACTAGATTCCACGGTGACATATTACATTCCTTATCTTGAGCACCAGATTAAGAATAAATATTTTTTTAGCCAGAAAGAAAATGACAGTTATTCTTAATACATAGCAATCATGATGATACAGGTTTCTTGATATGTAAGTATGCACCTTACAAAATCCCTGGATTAAGTCCAAATCACATAGACTTTTTTTAGATTGAGTGATGTAAGAATTGAGTGGACTTTTAACATTTCAAGATTCTACATACGGAAATTGTCTTGTAGATCATTAGTTCTTGTGGCCTATGTATATTTATATATGTGTGAACAGTACTGTATTGTGCAGAAATACAAATTTGATCTCCAGATATGGAAATTAGGCACATGTTCAGAATTGTGTGTCTCTCACTAATTGCTCTATTTGCTTTATTTTCTAATTGCTCTATTCTTGTGTTTTTTCTTACTGTTGGGAAAACCGTTTGTCGTGTAGGTTACAAACTGCAAGCATGATTTCCACCTTAAATGCATTCTTCAATGGTATGTGTATTTGTGCATTTAAAGTTTAGGATTATCGTTTTCTTGATACTTTACGTATTTATGCTTTCTTATAAATTCATCTGATATGATATTTGTTTTATAGGTGATATCTAAGGAGGAGAAGATTTCAGATTCGTCGTTTGAAGTGCAAAAAGGAATAATGACATGAAAATTATTTTTGGAGACATATAAGACATTGATTTTTTTAGTTTATTGTTTCATGTAGTTTTCATAACAAAGATTGTTGATTGGTTTCTATTGTTTGAAGGAGTTTTTTGTTAATGCAATTTTTTTTTTATCTTTAATTAATTTAGGTTTTGTTGTAATATTTATTATTTAGTATTATTACTGATTTAATACATATAAAAATTCAAATAAATTGATAATAAAAGTAATTATTTCACGATGAAATAAATGCGTCACAATATGTATCATTTTTATGACGAAATAATAGTCACAGTATGTTAATTAATCATGACGATATATGTTGTTACTATATCAATTTCTTTAGTGACGATTATCATCATCGTCACTGAATAATATTTTTTAATGACAAAAAAAATTTTGTCACCATTTTTACATCTTTTAACGACGACGAATATTTTGTCACTAAAGTCCAATTTTTTTTTACGAAATTTAGTTGTCATTATATCTATATATATAACCACGATCATTTTTTTTTCGTCATTTTTCTGCAATTCTTTCATGACGAGAAAATGTCAAATATGACGAACAATATATTGTCACCAAATCTAGACTTTTAGTGATGATTATTATTTTCGTCACTAAATAATACATTATAGTGACGAAAATAATTTGTCACAATTTCAACATCATTTTGCGACAATAAAAATTTTGTCACTAAATCATACTATTTAGTGACAAATTTTATCGTCATTTTATATCTACATATATAACGACGATCAACATTTCATCACCAAATAACAACTCTTTCTTGACGAATATAAAAAATGTGACAAAATAACCAAGCTAATTTTGACAAAATTAACGTCACTAAAATAACCTTTTTTGTGACAATTATTTATATCGTCACTTAAACTTGAACTTTAGTTACGAAACGCCATATTAAGTGATGAATATTTTATGCCTAAAGTGACAATTTATGCGTCACAATAGATGGAAACATATAGGGACGATGACCTTTTTCGTCACCAAATGATGCCCTTTTCATGACGAATTAATATAGCGTCACATTTTTCATAATACCACGCACATTAAATGGCGATCTATGCCACAAAAAAATTCATCACAAATTATCAATTGAGACGAAAAATGATGTTTCAGTGATGAATTTTTTCGTAGCGAATTCTCAAATTTCCTGTAGTGTATAATATATTTTCTACTTTGTCTGCAGGCTTAAGGATTGATACATGTTGTACTTGTATCATTTTCCCTTTGCTCTGATATGTTATTACAACACGCTCTGATGAATTTATATGCAGACTGAATTTTCTCAAACAAATGAAATTGTTTGATGATGTTTGTTCGATTCTTGATAGCTACAAAATGGTTTGACACTTAGTAGTGCAACTGATATGATTATGAGCTCTATCATACACAGTACCTGATGTATTTGTTATTTCAGGTGTGTTGTAGCAGAAAGATCGAATGGGGGAGATTGTTGATGTTGCCACAGATGTTACAACATTGGTTACAACATCAGTATTCGTCCTTTCTTCTTAACCACTAACACTTCTATGTTCAATGTTGTCTTTGATGTTGTTGACTGCAGGTTGACGATCTAGGTTGTTCTGCAAGATTCTAAAAGATTCCACAAGCTTCAAGAATCGAGTAAAAGGGACTAGATCATGCGGCTGTTTTCAGAAGATTGGAGAAGACCCACTAACTGGGCAGTTACAAAGACATTGGATAGTGGATGGAAGAGTTTCTAGATCCTTCAAGGAGGCTCTAGTAAAGCTACACGAAGTCTATAAATAGAAGACCTTGATGTTCATATCAAGTGCCGAACATTGCCATAAATCGTGTACTGTTTAGTCGTAGAAACAACCAAGCATCAACTGTAGAGTGCGTGAGTGCATCCAGAGTGATAGGGTCATTGTGGAGTATTATACCATAGAGAGTAATTGTAGAGTTTACAATACCTCGAGTTGGTGCTAGATTTGTTTTGTGTGGAATGTTAGTCTCGGTGTTAGATAGTTTCATACACATAGAACATGCCACCTTTGGTAGTGTAGAGATACACCTAGCCTTTAGATCATATGCTTGATCTTGTTTCAAGAGGATTCAATTTGTGAACCTCTTTGTATTCATTATTTTGATAAATAGTGATTTCGGCCATAAAGCATCACAATCTATATTGATATAGATTGTGCAAAGTCTTATTAATTTCGTGTGTTGTGTTTTTGAGTTTTCCGTTGTTTCTGTCTTTTAATTGTTACTTTGAGTGTTACAACATTCAGTGTAACATAACTCTGATTTTACTAAACACAGCCCCGTGTCGCACACTTTCAGATATAATGTTCTTAATATACAAAATAAAAGAATCAAACTTAGTAATCATAAAAACCTGACTTACTTGTGGCATTGTAAGCTTGGTTATGCAAATGAGAATAGAATTGCAAGGTTAAGAAAGTTGGACTACTTAACCTCATTCAACTTTGAGTCTTATGGAAATTGCGAATCTTGTCTCAAGGGCAAAATGACCAACAAACCCTTTTCTGGGAAACGGGTTCGTGCCAAAGAAGTTCTAGAGTTGATCCACAGTGATGTTTGTGGATCATTGCCCACTCTAGCTAGGGGTCACTTTGGCTACTTCATTACTTTTACTGATGATTTCTCAAGGTACATGTATGTTTATCTTATGAAGCACAAATCCAAATCTTTCGAGAAATTCAATGAGTACAAAGCTGAAGTAGAGAAGCATCTTAGTAAGAGTATTAAGATTCTTCGATCAGATCGACGAGAAGAATACCTTAGCCATGAGTTCACTGATTATTTGAAGTTGCATGGAATCCAATCACAATGGACTCCTCCTGGAACACCCCAAATATTAGACATGGTAAGGTTCATGATGAGTTTTTCCTCTCTTCCAACATTCTTATGGGGATACATGCTCCAAACCTTAATCTACATTCTGAATATGATTCCATCCAAATCGATTGAGCATACGCCATACGAGTTATGGCTGGCAAGAAGCCAACTTTCTCACACATAAAGATGTGGGGTTGCCCCGCATTTGTGAAGAAAATGCTCACTGATAAGTTGGAATCAAAAGGTGAAAAGGTTACTTTGTGGGATATCTTAAGGAAACAAGAGGATATTATTTTTATCTCCCTGAGAAACAAACAGTGATTGTTTCTAGGCAAGCCAAGTTCCTCGAAGAAGACTATGTCTTCAAGGAACAAGGTCGTAAGATGATAGAACTTGAAGAAATTCAAGAACCACAGGCTAACCAAGAGACTGATGACTTGTGAAAGAAACATGACAAGGGATCAGTGGGAGCATTCAGCAGCTCTCATGGTGGAAGTTTATCACTTAGTGATCCTCTTTCAGCCAGTGGGAGCGTAATTGGAGTTGCATTGCCTTCGCAACAAACTCCAAGTGGGCTGAATGAGAACAACATAGTTCAAACTCCCGCCCAAGATGCATCTGAAAGTGTAGCTCTTGAGGACTCTCCAGACATTGATGAAATAGATGCACCACAAAATTTTCACGATTAGAATATACAACCTGCACAACCACAACTCCATAAGTCTACTAGGATTAGTAATCCACCCACTATATATTATGGTTTCCTCGTGGAGGAACATGATGACGTGGAGATCCCGGATAAAGACGATCCTAGAACTTACACTGAGGCAACATTAGATGTTGACTCAGAGAAGTGGCATGAAGCCATTAAATCCGAGATGGACTCGATGTACACCAATCAAGTCTGGGACTTGGTTGAATTGCAGAAAGGGGTCAAACCTATAGGTTGTAAATGGGTCTACAAACGTAAGACTAATGCAAACGACAAGGTACAAACCTACAAGGCTAGGTTGGTGGCGAAAGGTTATAGTTAACGCGAAGGCATTGACTATGACGAGACTTTTTCACCTGTTGCTAAGATCAAGTCCATTCAAATTTTACTTGCGGTAGTAGCGCACCTAGATTATGAGATTTGGCAGATGGACGTCAAAATAACTTTCCTCAATGGTAACATTGACAAGGAAATGTTTATGACTCAACCGGAAGGTTTCATATCTAAGCCAAAATCTAATCTTGTGTGCAAGCTTAAACGGTCCATTTATGGACTGAAGCAAGCTTATAGGAGTTGGAATATCCGATTTGATGAAGATGTCAAATCCTTTTACTTCTTCAGAAATTCGGAAGATCCATGCATTTATCGTAAACGCATCGGGAAGAATATTGTTTTCATAGTCGTATATGTCGATGACATATTGATTATAGGAAACAGTATCCCGCTTATGCAGTCGGTGAAAGATTAGCTATCAAAGACCTTCATGATTAAGGTGTTGGTGAATTAATTGCCCGGATCTATTCGAGATGAACGTTTAAATACAAATTTAATTCTAACAATTATTACTAGCATGAATTAATCCTAAATTAATTCAAATAATAATTCAACAACAAATCATGCATATAAATTTATCACATAAATCCTACGCATGCGGAATAGCTAGGAGTTTACGTGAACTAACCTCTCGGAGTGACAACCGTTGAGAAGATGGATATCCCATTCACACGAACAAACCCAAAGAGCCTTCTCAAGTATTCTCTTGTCCTTGTCCAACAATCCGGTGGTAAGATACTCGTGAACAATTTAAGCCACTGAAATAGCTTCACATTAATTAATATCTTTTTCCTTGGTTCAGGAAAGGCTCAACATTATTATCAATAACGGAAAACTAATTCCCTTGCAAGATTTGACATGATAAAACTTCTGAGCCTCCCAAGGGGACAAATCAAACAAGACGCACTTGCACACCGATTCTCTGTGTTAAATCTTAGCAATCGTCATGTAACTAATAATATTGCTCAAGATACAAGGTATTGAATCACATTGATTCTCTACCCATCGTAAGTCAAAGTAATAGTTATTAATTCCACACGATCCTATTTAAGGAACGGAGATTAAGAAATAACTAACCACTGAGATCTAATTCTTCTATATTCAGTACTGAAGAATTTATCCTCCTGTAGGTGCTCTTTAGTGCAACATAATGCACTAGTGTAATCTCTTGGTCAAGACAAGCCAATCTGAGCCTTACACTTCAACCTTTCACGATGGATTGTTCATTTCCATCTGGGTTGTGAATTTCGTACTTTTAGTTACAAGGGATCTGTTAATTTGATCTTCTATGATCTAGTATCACCAAATTAACTACAATGTAACATGTACTAATTATTGAACAACTATGAAGTAAATATATGTAACATTCAATGTTATTTAAAGCAACAATGATATATAATTTATTTCAGTTAATGAGTCCAAAATTCAGTCTGGTTATACAAAGTAAAAGCATACTTTCCAGTATAACCCCAACAATCTCCCACTTATACTCAAAGTCTGCTTTTAACTATACTACAACACGTCTCGTGTAGAATCTACGTGACATCTAATGTCACCTACACGAACCTAATAATATCTCTCCCACATATAGTCAAAGCAGATTGGCAACGGTCTTGACACCCATTCCTTCCACAAGTCTCTCGAATGTATTCTGAGGCAGACCCTTTGTGAATGGATCTGCTAGGTTATCCTCTGACATAATCTTTGCCACCTCTATATCTCCTCTCTTAACGATTTCTCGTATAAGATGGTATTTCATTTCAATGTGTTTGCTGGCCTTGTGGGCTCTTGGTTCCCTTGAATTTGCAACTGCTCCGACATTATCACAATAGACCGTGATTGTGCTGGGCAAATTCGGAACTACGTCCAAGTCCACTAGGAAGTTCTTGAGCTAAACCGCTACCTTTGCTGCTTCACAAGCAGCTACATACTCGACTTCCATGGTAGAATCTACGATGCATTTATGCTTAACGCTTCTCCATGTCATGGCTCCTCCCCCATGCAAAACACACTACCCGAGGTAGATTTTCTGGAATCTAAGTCTGATTGGAAATCCGAGTCCGTGTAACCGATGGGAATCAGACTGTCTGACTGATAAACCAACATTCTATCCCGAGTTCTCTTCAGATACTTCAGAATGTTTTAAACTGCAGTCCAATGTTCTTTCCCCGAATTACTATGATATCTTGCTACCATTCCAACGGCAAAGCAGATATCTGGCCTCGTGCACAACATAACATACATAAGGTTTCCGACAGCCGAAGCATAAGGAACGCCCTTCATGTCATCTATGTCCTTTTGCGTCTTCGGGCACATTTCTTTAGATAGATGTATTCCATGTCTGAAAGGTACAAAACCTTTCTTGGAATCTTGCATGCTGAATCGCTTCAAGACAATATCTATGTATGAAGCTTGGGATAAGCCTATCATCCTTTTCTTACGATCTTGAGTGATTTTGATCCCAAGGATGTGACCGGATTCCCCTAAGTCCTTCATATCAAACTATTTTGATAGCCATGCCCTTACGTCCGACAAAACCTTTACATCGTTTCCGATGAGCAGAATATCATCTACGTATAGTACTAAGAACACCAATGCAGTTCCGACACGCTTCTTATACACACTACTTTCGAACTCGTTTTGATCGAACCCTTAAGACTTTATAACCTGATCAAAACATTGGTTCCAAGCACGCGACGCTTGCTTCAGTCCATAAATGGACTTCTTGAGCTTGCAAACTAGATTTTCTTGGCCCTTTTCAATGAAGCGTTTGGGTTGTTGCATATGGATTTCTTCTTCAAGATTTCCGTTGAGGAAAGCTGTCTTGACATCCATCTGCCAGATCTCAAAATCGAGATGCGCAACTATCGACAAGAGAATACGGATCGAATTGAGCATAGCTACTGGCGAAAAGGTCTCCTCATAGTCGATCCCTTCTTTCTGAGTATATACGTTTGCCACAAGTCTAACTTTGAAGGTTTCTACCTTCCTGTCTGGTCCTTTTTTTCTCTTGTACACCCACTTGCATCCAATGGGCTTGACCCCATTAAGTGGTTCGACTAGCTCCCACACCTTATTATGATCCATAGAACCCATCTCGGCTTCCATTGCCATTTGTCAAGAACTCGCGTCCTTGTCTTGGATTGCCTCATTGTAAGTCCATGGGTCTGATTCATTTTCACCGGGGACCAAGTCCGACGACTCTCCTATCCCCATAAATCTCTCGGGTTGTCTAACGACCCTCCCACTACGACGAGGTTCCGGTTGTGTAAGTGTGTCGTTTGGTATGTCAACTTGTACTGTTGGCATTGAGGTAAGCCCCCTTAGCTCATCTAAGGTAATCTCTCACTTCTGGGCTTTTTATCGTTCATATAGTCTTCTTCCAAGAATCTAAAGTGCGTACTGATTACCACCTTTTGATCCTCGGGACCATAGAACATGCACCCTTTCGTTCCCTTGGGGTACCCTATAAACAACCTTAATTCCAATCGTGGATCCAACTTGTCGGCTTTCTTGTCCAACACGTATGCCGGACACCCCCAAATTTTCATGTGTCTTAAACTAGGCTTGCGCCCGGTTCACAACTCTTTAGGGATTTTGGGAACCGACTTAGATGACACTAAATTTAGAATGTAAGCCGGTGTTTCCAAGGCGTGACCCCAAAATGACTTGGGTAGATCCGCATAACTCATCATCGATCTGACCATTTCTAAAAGAGATTTGTTTCTTCGTTCTGCAACCTCGTTTTGTTGAGGGGTTCCGGGTGCAGTCACCTGGGATACAATCCCTTCATCAGACAAGGAGTTCAAAAAATCATCACTGAGGTATTCGCCTCCACGATCGGATCGTAGACACTTGATAAGTTTCTCCCTATGATTCTCTGCTAGAGCCTTAAATTTCTTGAATTTATCAAAGGTCTCAGATTTATGCTTCATAAGGTAAACGTATCCATATCTTGAGTAATCATCGATAAAGGTAACGAAATACTCATAACCTCCTCTTGCTTTGACTGAAATTGGACCACATACATCGGTGTGAACGATTTTCAACACTTCTTTGGCTCTATTCCCCTTGGCTCCGAATGCCCTCTTGGTCATTTCATCCTCCAAACATGATTCGCAAGTTGGGAATGGTTCAACCCGGAGAGACTCCAATGAACCATCCTGAACCAACCTTTGGATCATTTTTGGATTAATATGACCTAGTCTCAGATGCCATAGAAGTGTTTCGTTCACATCTGATGAACATTTTCTTTTATTTCTCGAAACAGTCGATGTGTTATAGGATGCATTTCGTGAGTGATGCGCACAATTAATTGTGTAGAGATTATTCGACAACGTTCCATGACAGATAAACTCATTATTAAGAGCAATGGTAACAACTTTATCAAAAGTAACCGAATATCCATCAAGAAAAAGTTTAGAAACTGAAATCAAATTCTTTCTAAAACTGGGAACGTAAAGAACATCTCTTAAAATTAAAACTTTGTCTTCAAAAGGCAACCGCACTTCTCACACTGCTTCAGCTGCCACTCTCGTAGCATCGCCCAGTGTGATGAGGATCTCACTCCCACTAAGTTGTCGGATCCACTTGAACCCCTGTAAAGTGAAGCAAACATGATCAGTGGATCCCGTATCCACTACCCATAAATGGGTAGCATACGCCACTAAACAAGTTTCAACAACTAGTGCGTGAGTATTACCATTCTTTTCAATCCGCTTGGGTTTGGAACAGACAGACCTCCAATGTCCCTTTTCACCGCAGTTAAAACATCTTCCCTTAGCTGGCTTCTTTACTCCTCCATCTCCCTTCATCCCTTCTTTGCCCTTGGCAACACTTGAGTTCACTTGCTTTTGGCCTTTTGCCTTCTTCTTGTTCTTACCACCTCTTGGCATGTTGCCCCAATATCCCCTCTGTCGAGACCAAAGCTTGCAACAGATCAGGCAACTTGAACTTTTGATTGTTCATTTGGTAGTTTAGCTTGAACTGTTCAAAACTTTTCGGCAGAGAATGGAGTATGAAATCGATCTGGGTCTCGATGTCATATTCAGTGCCAAGTACCTCAAGCTTATTGAGGTGAGCCATCATCTGGAGAACGTGCTCCCTTACGGACGTTCCCTCCACCATTTTCATAGAGAGCATATCCCTCATGGTGATCCGACGAGCCACACGGTTCTGATGTTGGAACAACGCTTTAAGACTTGTCATGATGTCTACAGCAGTTTCAAAGTTTTGATGCTGCTGTTGCAACACATCTGACATAGAAGCCAGCATGGTGCACTTAGCCATCTCATTTGACCGCTCCCAGTCAGCATAATCTTTCTTATCCGTTTTGGTGGACTCATCAGTAGGCTTTTCGGGTTTTGGGACAGTAAGAACCTAGTTATGGTGTTGTGCAATGAGGACAATAGTGAGTTTTCGATTCCAATCAACGAAGTTTTCACCAGTAAGTAAATTGTCTTTAAGTATATTGAACAGTTGATTAAAAGGTTGCGATATGCTGAACTGAAATAAATAACAATTGTATAAGCACAAAATTATCACATAATTCGATCACATGATTCATATTAAAATCTCAAAAAAAATATGAACATGCATCAGTCAACATCTCAAAACAGTTTAAATAATCCACGTGGGGTGGGTCATTATTTAAACACATTCAAGCAGGTTACAAACAAGAAGAGTTACAAACCTTTAATGTCCAGATTAATAGTTGGCTCCCACTTGACCAATATAAAATTGACAGGGACTTCGGGGAAGTATATGCATATCAATTTTATACCTAAGTAATAACCATGATTAAATACAAAATTATTATTTCGCTTTGAACGAGCCTCGTGGGGAGGGTCATCGTTGCCACTAATAATAATTCACAATCATCCATTCGGAACTTATTCATGTGAAAACCATCTTTTGGCCGTCCCGTGGGGGGAATTTCTCCAAAAGAATTCACAAATAAATAAATCATGGGGGTCAAAATTAATTCAATTTTATTATCCGGAATAAAATTGTCAATTAATTATTTTCAAAACATACGTAGTAATTTTTGAAAGTAAGATTTTTCCACAACAATTTCTCATGCATCACATATTTAAACAAATTAAATAAGCACGACAATAAATAAAGCAAACATCAAAACAAAAAATTAAACATATTGGACACATATATCCAACTGTCATGGTTAATTTTGTCATGTCTTGATCTTGAGAAATTATCTTCGTAGCACTCATCGTTTATCTCGAAAGGCTCCCACTCGACCGCAACATGTTCTTTAAAACGTCCTCCGTCTAGGTCCGAGATGACGTCCGACATTAGGCCTTTCGCAGCCCGAACACGTATCATCGCGCCGGGGCACGCACGCGATCCAGGGCGGCCATCCGGCATCTCGCTGCCGGGCGGCTGGCGTTTTCGGCAGTCGCGGATCTGGCGTATGGGACGTCTTGCGCGTGCCTGCCGCTTTACCTCGCCCTCGGCCGCTCTCAGGCTTATCACCCACTGCCCCGCACAAGATCGTACTCGATGCCTACAGATGCTACGGCGCCTTATACTTTCGCCTTCGCTTTTATACGCTTCGCCACAAGACTTTATACGTCAAGACGCCCCAAGCCTACACTGGCGCTTCGCCGGCATGGGCATGCCCGTCTTGAGCGCCTCTCGGCTTTACCCCGTCGCTACCGCTTTAGCACCTCGTACTTTGGCTCGCGTATGTCCGAGCACTTGTTTACCTCGTCTTTAATTCTTCGTCCTCGTTCTCGATCCGGTTACAATTTATTTATAAAAAATAAATAAACGTAGATCTAGACTACTCTATTACATTGATCAAATCAAACAAATCCTAATCTACTCGTGGATTTTCTCACGAGGCAAAACGAATTCGAACGAATCGAATTAAAAACCACAATTTATATGCATGCATAAATAAACATTCATCAAATACCATGACAATTGGATACCTGCAAAAAAGATCTAGCAATTCTACTCTCCAATTTCAAATTTAATGAAAAACAAATTAAATTACAATTTAAAATTCAGAGCCCGAAACCAAGGCTCTGATACCAGTTGTTGGTGAATTAATTGCCCGGATCTATTCGGGATGAACATTTAAATACAAATTTAATTATAACAATTATTACTAGCATGAATTAATCCTATATTAATTCAAATAATAATTCAACAACAAATCATGCATATAAATTTATCACATAAATCCTACGCATGCAGAATATCTAGGAGTTTACGTGAACTAACCTCTCGGAGTGACAACCGTTGAGAAGATGAATATCCCGTTCACACGAACAATCCCAAAGAGCCTTCTCAAGTATTCTCTCATCCTTGTCCAATAATCCGGTGGTAAGATACTCGTGAACAATTAACAAAAGGAAAAATAGAATTATGTTGCACCACCTTTGTGGATTTCTAATTTTTCCAACATATGGAATTGTCTGGGGATGAAAAATTCATCCCCTATTTATAATAATAGGTGGTGGATGATTTTTACCCTAGGAATAAGATGGGAAAATCTTTTTCTTGGTCTCCAAGAAATCTTGAATATATTCCATATATTATTTTCTCCATATTTAAAATATTCCACAAAAATCCCACCTCCTCTTGTTATGGTCTTTTTCGAAAATTAAGACAAGATTTTCAAGATTGGGATCTTCTTTAATTTATGAGATATTCTTGTATTCCAAGAATACATATCTTCCATAATATCTTTCCAAGAAAATCAAGAAAATATTTCCTTCCTTAATTTAACTCAATATTTTCGAAAATTACTTAAACAAATAACCAAGTGGGAGATTTCTTGAATTTAATGAGATAAACTTGTATTCCAAGAATACTTATCCTCATTCCATAACAAAATTCAAAGAAAATCTTTCTCCCTCTTTTATTTATTTATTTTCGAAAAATTAGGAAAAAATAGGCAACAATATTTTATTTAATTTTAAACACCATTTTCAGTTATTGGACTTTATATTTTGGGCTACTTGAGGGGCCTTTAGGATAATTAAGATTGGACCTTCCAATGGACCTTGAACTTCCAATATTGAGCCACAATATTATTCAAGCCCAAAAATATTAATTAATCCCACTACATAATTAATATTGCACTATCCATCTTAACCCATATTACAGTTAATATGGCTCCCGATTATTATTTCCCGCGTTTAAGATTATCCTGTCCATTAATTAATTTAAGCCATTGAAATAGCTTCACATTAATTAATATCTTTTTCCTTGGTTCAGGAACGGCTCAACATTATTATCAATACCGGAAAACTAATTCCACTTGCAAGATTTGGCATGATAAAATTTCTGAGCCTCCCAAGGGGACTAATCAAACAAGACACACTTGCACACCGATTCTCCGTGTAGGCCCCGAATGAGTTTTCGTGAGGGCAGAAGTCTAGAGGGGAGGGGTGAATAGATTTCTGAAAACTTTTTCGTGTAGATCAGGTGTGATTGCAGTTTGCCTGAACAGACTACAAGTGAATCAATTTAGACTGATATTCAATCTTACTGAGTGCCTGAGGGCAGATCAGTTAGATATCTGTCAGTTTAACTGATAGTGCGGAAGCTAGTTTGTACCCGTGTGAAAAACCAGTTTTATCAAATCAGATTCTCAAGTCAGTTTTCAATCGGCTGACTAAGCTATTAACCTGATCAGATCAGTTGCTTGGTGCAGACTGATATTAACTCAGAATATGTATGCAGTTTTAAGCTCAGTTGTGTGTAATAGTGTAAAGCAATAAAGAGCAAGTAAATGCACACAAGACTTTTATAGTGGTTCAGACAAACCGTCCTACGTCCACTCGTCCCTTATCACAAGGGGCACCAACTTAACCAACCTAACCGATTGGACTTAGTTTAATGTGTTAGTCCAACACCCAACAGATGTTTATCGAGTTCACACTCAATCGATCCCAGAAATCAGAACTAGAATCCCTAGTCTGAAATCTTAAAAAAACAAACTTAACCTAACTTTGAGTTTGGGTAAAGATTTGTTGTGGTTCCAACTGGAAATCTATCCTAGTGTTTATGTAGCCAAATGCTAGAGGATGAGATTTCTATGCTAAGAACAATGGGATGAACACTTAAGAATAATCTTCAAATTCGGTGTTCTTCGAGCGGAAATTCTGCTATAGTTTTTTGCTTCTTTTTCAGTCTGCTTGATCCGGTGTGTCCTTCAATTTTGAAGAGCAATCCCATTTTATAGACCACGAAATCAAAGAGCCGTTGGAGAGCAATTTGAATTTCGGGCTATATTAGGTAGGTTTGTAGGTTATGATGTGACGTGCTTCGAATATCGGCGTGGCCGAAGGCATGATTAACGCCGTTTGTGTCTGCAGCATCGAATCCCGCATTGTCAGCTCTTTTTGTGCACATGTCACTTTCTCTTTGGCTTTTCGAGTACGGCACTTCAGTATGAAACTGAAGTTTCTGAAGTTTCAGTATGAAACTGAAGTTTCTGAAGTTTCAGTATGAAACTGAGAAACTGAAGACTCAGTGTGAAACTGAGAAACTGAAGACTCAGTATGAAACTGAGAAACTAAAGTTTCAGTATGAAAATGAGAAACTGAAGACCCAGTGTGAAACTGAGAAACAGAAGACTCAGCATGAAGACTCAGTATATCAGTCAGTATATCTGTGAAGACTCAAAAGACACTGAAGACTCAGAAGACTCTGAAGACACATAAGACTGAAGACTGAAGACAAAGGATACTGAAGGCCCAGTAATTACTGAGGACTCAGTAATGTACTGAATGCTCAGTATAAATCTGAATGTTCCAAGGCACTGAAAATATCTATCTGAAGGATACAATACTGAGAAAAACGCGATTACTTAGAAAAATAGGTATTGCCCAAGACATTCACATGCAGACAAAAGGAACTAAAACTAAGTGTTGTTAAGGTTATACCACTCAGAGAGATTGACCAAAAAGAGCCGTTATGGTTGTCTACATTTAATTGAAGACAAGAGCCAATCAGAGGAAGACAACATTGTACTTTACTGACACTGAAAGTGACAGGTCATTGAAGCATGTCAGTAGTACTATATTCCAGACTGCAAAAAGTGGTGACTGGCTGCAAGAAAAGCATATTGCCTAAAACATGCTAGTGAGTGTCAAACCCTAAATATAGCCGTTCATCTCACACTTTAAGAGGAAACTCATGAAGCTATCTCTTCCAACGGATAGTTTTTTCAAGAGTGACCTTGGTGTCTGCCTATAAATACTTGTGACCATCTACATTGAAGGTTACGGGAAATTTATAAGCATCTCAAGAGCTCAAACTTATTATTGCAAGTTGAAGCACTCGAAAACCCAAGAATTTCCCAAGTGCTTTATATCGAAGAGAGCTCATTCACTAAGCTTAGTCTTGATAAGATATATCCAAAGCTTAGTCGAGATATCCTAGCCTTTGCATTGTTCTTAATTGTAAAGGATATCTCATCCTAGTTGGAAACCAACCAAGAAACCCCAAACCCTTTGTAAGGTAGTTTGAGTGTGATTGTTGGTGAGTTGGAGTTGTAAAGAGTTAGTAAACTACAGTGGTAGTCAGAAAACTCTAGAGAAGAAGTGAGTAAACTATCTTGGATAGTCAGAAAGCTTATGTGTGTTTTGAGTAAGTAAACTACAGAGGTAGTCAGAAAACTTAAAGTAGAAAGGTTAGTAAACTACAGAGGTAGTCAGAAAACCTTAGGAGGTGATTAAGGAATTTCTCTGAAGAGATCAGAGAGAGTGGACGTAGGAGCTTTAGTCTCTGAACCACTATAACTTGTTGTGTTATTTGCTTTCTGTTTTGGTTTGATTAACTGTTGCATAACTTTAACTGAAAGCATATTTTCACTGATATTCAGTTGGAATCAATCCACTGAAGTTGCATCTAACTGAATCACAGCCTTAATCATTATTCCATTAAAAGGAAGGTTTTCAGCAAAGCATAAAATGGGTATAAACTTAGGGCCAACCATTCCGCACATCTGAGTTGCTATTCAAGCAGCTCAGGATCTCTGAAAATACTCAGGCTCAGTTGGGATTATCTGAGGTTTCTGAAAGCAGCTCAGGATCACTGTCTCAGGTAGACTTTGACTCAGGGCGATCTGTACTTCTCAGGGCCAAATCATCAGGACAACCTGACCCATCTGACCTCAGTGAAGAAAAGTTTTAAAATTCACTGAACACGTGTATTCCCCCCCATACACGTGTAAGACTCGTTTGCACCGGGACCAACAAGTGGTATCAGAGCAGTGGTTCAACTTGACCACCTGCTTTGTTGACCATAGTCTTATTTGCTAAAAGATTCTTGTGGTCTATCTGAACAGATCTTATTTGCCGAAATCTTAAAAGGCTCAGACATCATGCCTTCTAAGAAACTTCCAATGTTCTCAGTAGAGAGCTATGATTTGTGGAGATTGAGAATGCAGGCTCACCTGTATTCTAAGAATGAACGTATGTGGAGAGTGGTCTCTGAAGGACCATTCCAATTCACTGTGGTGAATCCCAGAGTTACAGAAAATGAGAGAAATGATCCCAGGACTGAATTTCCTAAGTCTGATGATCAACTTACTCATGAGGAGAGGAAGTTAGTCAATCTAGACTATATTGCCAAAGATACATTATATAGCACTATTGATGATGGTGTGATGGAGAGGATTTCTCATTGTAATACTGCCAAAGAAATATGGGATACACTAGCTGTGATGTGCCAAGGCACATATCACATTAAAGAGAACAAACTTTCAGTTGCCATTGGAAAGTTTGACAGTTTTGATATGGAAGAAGGTGAATCTATTGACAAACTGGAAGTCAGATTCACTAGTATAATGAATGATCTGAATGCACTTAGAAAGAGATATCCACAAAGAGAAGTAGCATTGAAAATTCTTAGAGGTCTATCTAAGAAATGGGATATTCATGCAGTGGTGATTGAAAACACCAAGAACATTGATTCAATGTCGTACCAACAAGTCTTCTCTGAGCTAAAAGCTTATGAGTTTGTTATTGATAAGAAATCAAATAAAGCTGACAGCAAAGATGATTCCTCATCTAGTAAAAATGTGGCTTTCAAAGCTAAGGATAAAACCTGTAAAACTAGAGAGTCTGAGAACTCCCTTGCTAAAAATTAGGATGAGCTAGAGGATAAGCTAGTACTGATGGCAAGGAGGTTTGAAAGACTTAATAGTAGATATGGAAAATATAAAAAATATTACAGGAATCACAGGTACCAGAGAGATACAAAGGCTGAGGACAGATCCACTGAGAAGAGAAAAGACCTGAAAGCTGAAGGATCTTCATCCAAAAAGAAGGACTCCAAGTCTAAGGAGGAAAGTGATCAGGATGATGATGCCAACAGATGCTATAACTGCCAAAAGAAAGGTCATTTTCAGTATGACTGTCCAGACCTAAGTGCTAAGGAGAGAAAAGAAAGGCAAGCAAAGAGAGACAAGAAGTTCTCCAGCAAGAAAGCCATGGTTGCAGAAGAAGAACACTCTGAAGAAGGTTCCAGCTCTTCAGATGAAATGTTCTCAGATAGTGACAGAGATGACATCTGTCTAATGGCTGAGGAGGAGTTAAATTCTTCTATCTCTGTTGTTGCTCCTACACAAGCACAAGAGTTGTCAAGTTCCACTGTAAACAGTCAATTTGACCTGATGGATTCTTTTGAGAGTCTTATGAAGGACTATGCTGTTTTACAAGAACTGCTGAATGAAACTCAAGAGCAGAACAAAGAACTGATTGCTGAAAATCTTAAGTGGAAAGACTCTAGTAATGCTGAGATCACTTCTCAATTAATGGGAACTACTGATGAACTAGATGTTCTGAAAGTACAACTCTCAGAGAAAGAGAAGTTGATAGAGACCCTAAATGGAAAACTAGAGAAATCCACTGAGGAAATTCAGATGATCAGAACTAAGTTCAATGACCTCTCTGAGAAGCATGAAACTCTGCAAAAATGTGAGGATAGTGCGCAGAGAAAGCTAACTCTATTGAATTCTGCATCTAAAGTAATAGATGAAATTCAGAGTTATCTGAGACCTGCCACTATAAAAGCTGGATTGGGATACATTCCAGGGGGAACCTCACAAGGTCATCTGAATGCTGCTTCTAGTAGCACCAAGACTGTCTTTGTTAAACAAGTGGTACCTAATCTTCTGACTGAAGAACTGCCCAAAGTTTTAGACAAGGGAAAAGGACCTATGGTTCCAGAAAAACTGAATATTCAGGTAAGAAAGCCCAAACCTCAGGTAAAGGCTAGAAAACCTGACCACTCAGTAGGAAATTTTCAGGCAAGTACTTCAAAGCCTCAGGCTAAGAATGCAAACCTGAAAAGATCTACACTGAACCAGCAGAGGAATTTTCAGAAGAGACACACTCAACAGAGACATTCTCAACTGAAAAGACCAAGTCCTCAGATTACTGAAAGACCCCAATTTCAGTACAGACAATCTAAACCCCACTTGCCTAAGGGTAAAGGTTACCTGAACCCAAGTCAACAGAGACTCAGACCAGCTACACAAAAGCCAAAGCAAGGGAACAAAAGGCCTGTACCCAAGAAAAATTCTAAGGCTCATATTCATGCCAAGGCTAGCACTCATACACAGGACACTGCTAAGGCACCTAGAGTGGTAAATGTGTATGTAGATGTTTATGAAAGATAGATCAGCCACTCTAAAGTAATTAGAGTTGTCAGGCAGATTTGGATTCCAAAAGGTACAGCTAACCTGGTAGGACCCTACACCAAATGGGTACCTAAGAATTGATCTATTTTTCAGGTGAAAAACAAGGGCACTGAGCTGATTGAAGATCACATAGCACTGATGAGTGGAGATGAAATGGCCCCTGCTGTATGGTATCTTGACAGTGGATGCTCAAGACATATGACAGGATTCAAGCAAATACTCAGTGACTATGTAGAGCAAAGAGGCCCTCAGATCACATTTGGAGACAACTCCAAAGGACAGACTGAAGGATATGGAACTTTGGAAATCGATTTAGTTCATATGCATGGTGTTTCATATGTATCTGGATTAAAGCATAACTTGCTTTCAATAAGCCAGTTCTGTGACAAGGGATTTAATGTTGAATTCTTAAAGAACTTATGTTATGTGAAAGATGATACCTCACAGAAAATACTACTGACTGGTACTAGAAAGGGAAATGTGTATCTTGCTGATTGGAGTTCAACTCCTAAAGATACATGTTTGGTTGCAAAAAGTTCCACAGATACCAGTTGGTTGTGGCACAAAAAGATGAATCACCTAAATTTCAAATCCCTGAATAAACTTGCAAGAGGGTTACCAAATGAAGTGTTCAGTAAGGAACATGTTTGTGATGCGTGCCAAAAAGGAAAACAAATTAGAGCATCATTTAAAAGCAAAGTAGATGTTTCTACTGAAAGAATACTTCAATTGTTGCATATGGATCTTTTTGGTCCAGTAACACCAGTGAGCACAAATGGCAGGAAATATACACCCGTAGTAGTTGATGACTACTCAAGATATACTTGGGTCATATTCTTACTCAGTAAGAAAGAGACTCAGATAAAACTCCCTGAACTACTGAAAAGGCTCAGTATTGAAAAGAACCTGAGTGTGGTCAAAATCGGATCAGATAAAGGAACTGAATTTATAAACCATATTATATCTGATTATTGTGCAGCAAATGGAATAACTCATGAAACATCAGCTGCAAGGACCCCACAACAAAATGGTGTTGCTGAAAGAAGGAACAGGACTCTAAAAGAAGCTGCAAGGACTATGATAGCTGAAGCTGATATTCCTAAAAGATTTTGGGCTGAAGCTGTCAACACTGCATGCTATTCACAAAATAGATCCATACTAACCAAGAGTCAAGGCAAAACACCATACGAGCTTTGGAATGAAAGGAAGCCTCTTGTTTCTTTCTTTCGTGTGTTTGGCTGCAAGTGTTTCATACACAATAATGGTAAAGATCAGTTGAAAACATTTGATAGCAAAGCTGATGAAGGAATATTCTTAGGATATTCTAAAGTCAGTAAAGCCTTCAGAGTTTACAATTGTAGAACTCTTATTGTGGAAGAAACACCTCATGTTGTTTTTGATGAATCTACTTGTGTTCAGAAGAAACAGGAACATGATTCAGGAGAACTGACCAAGAGAATCACCAGACTAAGCCTGCAAAAGAATGACAAAACATCCTCTGAACCTGAAAAGAAGAAGTCAGTCACTTTCTATGAATGGAGTGACTTAGACTCAGATAAAGAAGTTCAGGATGGAACTCAGGATGATGAGACTCAGGATGGAAATTCTCCACTGAAGGAAAGCCAACACACCAAAGCTGACCAATCTGAACAGACACCAGTTCAGACTCAGGTATGTGATGCCAATGAAGATGTGGTCACAACTGAGGTAATTTCTGAATCTATCAACCAAATGGGAACAAATGTCTCTGACAATGTTCTGAATGGAATTTCCCCTGAGGAAGATGATTCTCTTTCTCCTTTTCTGTTGTTCCCTGAGTTTAATGAACTGCCTGAACCTAACATTTCAAATGTTGAGGACACTATTGAAGGGGGAACATCTAGAAGAAGATGGTTAGATAGTCATCCTACAAGTCAGATTGTGGGTGATCTAACTGAAGGTGTCAAAACAAGAAGGTTCCATGGTGAAGTTCATTATTCTGCTGCTTCCTATCTGAGAAAGAGCCTACTGAGATTGAAGAAGCTCTACAAGATTCTTTTTGGATTACTGCTATGCAAGAAGAGCTGAATCAATTTTCAAGGAATGAAGTATGGGAGCTAGTGGATAGGCTTGAAAGGCACAATGTTATTGGAACCAAGTGGGTATTCAAGAATAAAAGAGATGAGAACAATAACATTGTAAGAAACAAGGCAAGGCTAGTTGCACAAGGTTATTCCCAAGAAGAAGGCTTGGATTATGATGAAACCTTTGCACCTGTTGCTAGACTTGAAGCCATCAGATTGTTTCTTGCATATGCTGCCCACATGAAATTCACAGTCTATCAGATGGATGTGAAAAGTGCATTTCTGAACGGTGTGCTTAAGGAAGAGGTTTATGTGGAACAACCTCCTGGTTTAAGACAGAATGACCAAGTTTACAGGCTCAGAAAAGCCTTGTATGGTCTAAAGCAAGCACCCAGAGCATGGTATGATACCCTTTCTCAGTTTCTTACTGACCATGTTTTTATCAAAGGAACTGTTGATAGAACTTTGTTCAGGATAGAAGATGGGGAAGATATCTTACTTGTTCAGATATATGTAGATGACATCATTTTTTGGATCTCCAAATCATCAGTTGTGTGAAAAGTTTTCTACACTGATGAAAGGAAAGTTTGAGATGTCTATGATGGGGGAGATGAATTTCTTTCTAGGACTTCAAGTGAAACAATCAAAGGAAGGAATCTTCATCAACCAAGTAAAGTACACCAGAGATCTGATTGCAAAGTATGCTGTACAGAATTGCAATGCAGTTAGAATTCCCATGAATACTAACTACAAGATGGATCCTGATCCTGAAGGCAAATCAGTAAGTCACACTGATTATAGAGGGATCATTGGATCATTGCTCTATCTCACAGCAAGTAGGCCTGATATAACATTTGCTATTGGGATATGTGCAAGATACCAAGCTAATCCTAAGGCTAGTCACATGGAGGCTGCCAAAAAGATACTGAAATATCTTAAGGGCACTGTGAATAGAGGATTGTGGTATCCAGCTGATGATAACCTTGAATTAACTGGTTATTCAGATGCTGATTATGGAGGGTGTAGAATTGACAGGAAGTCCACTACATGAACTTGTCAATTTCTAGGAAGTAAGCTGATATCCTGGTTTTCAAAGAAACAGACCTCAGTAGCAACCAGTACTACTGAAACTGAATACATGGCTGCAGGAAGCTGTTGTGCACATATTCTTTGGCTCAGACAACAATTAAGGGATTATAAGATTGTAGCCAATGAAGTACCAATATTTTGTGACAATAATAGTGTTATTGCTATTTTACAAAATCCGGTATTGCACACCAGATGTAAGCATGTGGATATCAGACATCACTTCATCAGAGATCATGTGGAGAAGAAGGACATCAGGATGGAGAAGATTCATACTGATAAGCAGAGAGCTGATATCTTGACTAAACCTTTGGCTGAATCAAGATTTCAGGAACAATCAGTTGAATTAGGGATGTTGGATCCAGGTGTATAGAGTAAATCTGAAAAATTGAAGGTTTTCAGATGCATGAAGTTTTCTCAGGATTCTACTGAGAAACTCAGGATAAAATTGGAAATACTGAACTCTGAGTCTTGGGAAACTCAGATATACTGAAGGTCAGTACTCAGTATTATACTGATCTGGCTCAGTACTCAGTATCATACTGAACCCATTCAGTACTCAGTATCATACTGACATTTTATCAAGGTCAATACTCAGTAAGACTGATAGAGGGAAATTAGTCTGAAGAAGTAATGACTCATGCAACTCATTTATTGCTTAAGTGAATCTCAGTAATCATTTGCAATAAATAGCATAACACCTGAAGGGAATGTTTTGGGTGGGACCTTTGAAATGCCGAAGAAGGTCAACAGTCATTAATTGCTCTGATTCAATTAATCACTAATAAGGTTAAAATGGCGGCGTATTTTTCGTGAGATCATCCTTTCAAATACCCGATTAGTCGGTGATCAATCTCAACCGTTGATTTTAATCAATCGTTACGATTTCACACGAATCCACTCTATATATTCATTTGAAAAGCCATTTAAGCCCTATTTCATTAACCTTCGTCTCCAAAAACACTCTGCAAACTCAAAACCCTTTTTGCCCAGAAATCTTCATCGTCCCAAAACCCTACACTTCAAAATCCTCAAATATAACTTTCTCCATTTATGATAAACTGGCTATTTCCAACAAGCCATGGTACGAGTATGTGGTATCGCTAGAGAGTTCATCCAACGCTACCCATGAAGAAGAAGCACTTCATATGATCCGAATCGCAAAGCTCACAAATCTTGTCGCAAGCCAACCGGAGGCCGAATACTCTAAGGAGGTAATAAAGTTTATTTTGAATCTGAGATTAGATGATGAGGATGGTATCGAGTCTCAAATTACTATTTCCCATCTAGAACATAGCTCTAGATACGTAGATTTTGTACGGGAGGTGTATATAATCCCTAAAAATTTAAATGATGTATTTGAGTTGTGTGATAGAGGAGAGGATCCCACGACTTATATGTTGGGTCGGGAGCAGGAATACCTTGATAGGATAACATAACATCCTATTAAGTTTGAGGCGACATTGAATAAACGGCATTTGAAGCCGAAATACAGAGTTTTGTTAGATATTGTTAGTAAGTGCATCATCGCAGATCCGGAAGTTTTGAGCAGATCAGCACGCCAAAGCTTAGATTGATGGCTGCTATAGAGGATTCACCCACCACAGATTTCAATTGGTTGAAGTATTTGATCAGAGTGGTGAGTGACCAGGCCAAGCAGATCAAGAAGGAGGATGGATCAGTGGTGATCAAAGGCAAAATTCTTCATGCAACCAAAATAGCTTTTATTTTGGAGATGTACAGAGAGGAAGAAGACATTTTTGCCAAATCCTCACCTTTCCCAAAGTCTAAAGTCATGTTCAAGCCTACATCTACTAGAAAGACTTTGAAAGGGAAGAAAGAGAAGAAAGTGGAATCAACTGCTGCTGCTGAAGAAGCCCATCAAGCTAGGGGGAAGGCTTTGATGGAGGTCAAGAGGGAGAAGGGAGAAGCAATGAAGAAGAAAACCCTTGCTCCCAAGCGCAGAAGGATTCCACTGAGGAGGAGGTGAGCGATCCTGAGGAGGTGCAACCTGAGGGCCAAAAAGCTCAGAAATCGCCTTTACAAGTGTTGGCAAAGGTTGTATCCACGGCACAGGACTAAACTGAGGAGCAAGTTTTCTCTGAGGTTCTTGAGACGTCACTGAGCTCAGACAAATTCTCTCAAGAAATTTTCCAAGGACCTCAGACCTCAGAACTAGCTCAGATTCCAACTGAGGAAGTGCCTGCTCAATCCTCAGAGCAAGCTCAGATTCAAACTGAGGAGATGCCTGCTCAATCCTCAGATCTTGCTGAGCCTCAGGAGCTGTTCAATCTCGATGAGCTCCTGAGTGATCCATTCCTTGATCCCTCAGAAGAACTTCCTACTGAACCTGAGAGCCCGAAGCTGAAGAAGGGCGAAGCGGAAGAGACTGAGTGGCGAAGCAAGGGGGAACGGTTCATACTGGACAGGTACCCTGAGCTAAGCACATATCCTGACCTACAGGATCTCTTCTTCAGAGTGAGGTCAACAGTTTACATTCTAAACCAGACTCTACCTGAGATGCTCAACATTGCTTCACTCAGAGATGAAGACTAGTTGTAGGTACCGAACGGGTTTTGTGAGGGTGGAAGTCTAGAGGGGAGGGGTGAATAGACTTCTAAAACTTTTCGTGCGGATCAGGTGTGATTTGTAGATTTCCCGATCAGAGTGCTAGTGTATCAGTTTAGACTGATGTTCAATCTTACTGAGTGCCTGAGGGCAGATCAGTTTGATATCTGTCAGTTTAACTGAGAGTGCAGAAGCTTATTTTAACCCGTGTGAATAACCAGTTTTATCAATTCAGATTCTTAAGTCAGTTTTCAATCAGCTGACTAAGGTGTTAACCTGATCAGATCAGTTGCTTGGTACCTAGCTTAACCTGCGTAACCTGCGTTAATGATGTTGTTCCGCTTCGCTCAATTGTTCATGTGATAGTGGTTGGTCTATATTTCTTCCTTTCAAGCAATCACATTTTATAGACATCGAAATCAAAGAGCCGTTGGAGAGCAATTTGAATTTCGGGCTATATTAGGTAGGTTGTAAGATATGATTATGATGTGCTCCAATTATCGGCATGGCCATAGGCATGATTAGCGTCATTTTTGTCAGTCGTCGTATCGCATTTATCGACTCTTTTTTTATGCGTGTCGCTTTCTCCTTGAGCCCATGGCGGCATTTGATAATTTGTCCGTTAGGCGATTGATATTCCTTTTGTAGAAGATTCGCCTTTATCGGTGTATATTTTTGATTGTCACGGTGTGAGTCGACTTGATCAGTATGTCGATCGATCTACCTTGTTGAGTCTTCTGATGTAGATTGTCTTAACTCAATATGCAGACTCGGCTGAATGTAGGTCTTCAGGTCTTTTGATCTTTAGGTGTCTCTGAGCCTCAGTGTATTCAAATCATCTTGAGTCTTGAGTTTATTATTGAGTCTTGAGTTTATCCGAGTCTTGAGTTCATCCGAGTCTTGAGTGTCTATCCGAGTCTTGAGTTCATCCGAGTCTTGATGTCTATCCGAGTCTTCGAGGTTCATCCGAGTCTTGAGTTCATCTGTCTTCACCGATCTTGACTTCTTGTCTTACGATTTGTTCTTAGTCTTCTGATCATCTGACCTTATCTGGGTCATCTGATACTTCGACCTGACCTATACATATTGAGTTCCCCCTCAATATGTGACCTATCTTTTACATCAGCTATCTATACATTTCAGCTGGTCATCTTAATCTGATTCTAAGTCATCAGTCAGCTAACAGGTCTGACTGGTCCTATTACAACCTGTTTTGGAACTTCCATCAAAACTAAAATACAGATTTCCCAACACTAGTGGAATGAGGAGACATCAGTTCTAACTGAGTTCTCCGGGTTCAGAAAAACCAAGCTCAGGATGAAAATGTCAGATTTTGATGAGTTGGTTAGGAAGAAGATTGCTGAGAGGGAAGAAGCTGATGTTGGTGCCCCGAGCTCCAAAGATAAAAATCAAGATGGGGACCAACAAGGGAATGCTGAGAAACAATCTCAGATGGAGAAGGATAATACTGATGCTGGAGAGCCTGATGTCACACATCCTCATACTGAAGTTAGTTCTCTTCAGGTAACTTTTGGCACTACTAAAAATTATGCCAAGATTACTGAAGTTTCTATCTTTAATTCTGAAATGTCTGATATGCAGACCGAGGCTCAGGTGGAAACCCAAGCTCAGCCGACATCAAGCTCAAAGTTGAGATCGAAGCTCGTAGAGATCGAGACTCGAGTCGAAAGCAACCATTTCAGAAAAAAATAAAGAAATTCTCTATGCTCCAGAGATTGATCTCACTCCCATTATGGAGAAGCTGGACAAGGTTGTGCCAATCATGGACAAAGTTGCTCAGATTGAAGAAGTATTGGCCAACCAGTCTCAGAAAATGGAAAGTCTGAGTTCTACTTCAGACCTGATGCAACTTCAGACTACTCTGACTGATAAGATGACTGCCATGGAAGGAAAGATGGATGGAGTCAAAATTTGAATTAGAGTGCAAGAGTCAAGCGGTTATATCGGAGAGAGGATGCATTTCTAGAAGCCAAGCTGGTGGAGAAGAATGATCATCTGATAAAAAATGCTGTTGAGGAAATGAGCTCCATACTCATGACCAAGATGACATAGATGTTTAAAGACATGCTCTCCAACCAATTTGCCCCAATGTCTGAAGAGTTCTCTGTGGCGAAGAACCACCTGAGGAGGCTAGAATAAGAGCAAGATCAGTTGGCGGGAGAGGTGCGAAGTGTCAGCAAGGAACAATACCATATGGGCACTGCACTATCCAAACTTCTGCCAACGTATGGTGCCAAGAAGGGGGAAAGGCCCGGAGCTGACCTGAGAAAATTATTGGCACACACCTTGGAAAGAAAGGCAGTTAAATAGGCTGAAAAGAAGAACATTGCTGAAGCCTTGAAGGAAGTTGAAGCCACTGAGAAACTTAAAACCTTGGAAAGAAAGGCAGATAAAGAGGCTGAAAAGAAGAACATTGCTGAAGCCTTGAAGGAAGTTGAAGCCACTGAGAAGCTTAAAACTAAGAAAGTGGAGAAGCCTATAGGAAACCATGCAAGAAGTAGTTGTTGAAAAACTGAGTGCTAGAAGAAAGGTTGGAACAAGCCAAGCCGGAGCTGAGCAACCTATCAAGAGGAAGGTTGTGGCATTTGTTGAACCTGAGAGAAAAAGGGCTAAGGCTTCTAAGCCAACTCAGAGAAAGCTGATAATGGATATTGAAGAGTCTGAAGAGGAGCCGCAGAAAGAAGTCTTCAATACCAATAGAGCTCTGAGATCACTTAAGGTCGAACAAGCCAAGAAAACTGTTGCTTCAGTTTCAGGAGTGCCTTTGATAAGGAAAAAGAAAGAAGAAGAGCAGAGGTGAAGAAGTGGTTTCAAAAAGTTCGTGAGCAAAAGGAGAGGGACAGCTAAAGCACAGAAGTGGCCGCACATTGATAAGTGGATGCCAATCCAATTCAATGATGCTTGGGAATAGATTAAAAGAACCTTCTGGTTTTACTACGAAGTGCTGAGAGAATGGAGAGGGGAGAGCTCAGATCCAAATGAGGCTTTCATTGACTATCTGCTTACCTTCTATCCAAAATACTTACAGAGTTGGATCAATCTTGCGGATGAAGGAAAAGTTCAGATCACTGCCCCTGGTCCATACACTTACCCTCCTCCTAGGCTAGAGAATGGCTTGGTAAATGAAACAACCATATCTCAGGAGATTGCTCAATATGCCATCCAGTTAGGCCTGACAGGTAACAACCAGATATCATCAAAGAAAGAGATGAGCTGAAGAAGAGGTATTATGGGATGTTTAACCTTGAAGTGCCTGTGGATGAGGTGGAAGAAGAGAACTGAAGAGCTAGAGCTGAATAGCAAAGAAGAATGAAGATCAAGACTGAAGACTCTTGTAATTTCTTTATCTTTTTGTTTTTTTTTCTGATAAGTTCATTGTAAACTGTAACATTTTATCATACATCAATGGAACTTTATCATTTATGCTCAAACATAATACCTCATTATCTTTTTACATGTCTTTATTTTTTATATGCCTTATGATTGTTTTTGAGGAAATTATTGGGAGATTTATTATAAAATTGTTGAGATTTGCCATTCTTGTACTGTAATAGGAAAAACTGAAACCTGAGTATAGGTTAAGTGTATTTGTAACAAGATGATTTTGGCATCATCAAAAAGGGGAAAATTGTTGGGAGATGAATTTAATAAAAGAAGATTTTGATTAGATCCCAAAACCCCTGAGTATGACATGTTCAGTATAATCTTGATAGTTGAGTCGGGATTTAGGTTTTAGAGTGTTCGGGATGTTATCCGTGACAATGTATAGTCAAGCAGATATAGATCAGATAGATTCAAGATTCTCAAGACTCAAGAGGTTTCAAGAAACCTCAAGTTTCAAGATGAAATGAAGTTTCTGAAGTTTAAGTATGAAACTGAGAATCAAGACTCGCAGAAATCGAGAAATCAAGACTCAAAGATGAAATCGAGAAACTAAAGTTTCAAAGATGAAACCGAGAAATCAAGACTCAAAGCAGAAACTGAGAAAATGAAGACTCGGCATGAAGACTCAAAGATATCACCAAGATATATGTGAAGACTCGTAAGACATCAAGACTCAAGACTCAAGACATGTAAGATCAAGATCGAAGACAAAGGATATCAAGGCCCAAAGAATTACCGAGGACTCAAGAATGTAATCAATGCTCAAGATAAATCAATGTTCCAAGGCAATCGAAAAATATCTATCCAAGGATACAATATCGAAAAAAATGCGATTACTTAGAAAAATAGGTATTACCCAAGACATTCACATGCAGACAAAAGGAACTAAAACTAAGTGTTGTTAAGGTTATATCACTCAGAGAGATTGACCAAAAAGAGTCGTTATGATTGTCTACATTTAACTGAAGACAAGAGCAAATCAGAGGAAGACAACACTGTACTTTACTGACAATGAAAGCGACAGGTCACTGAAGCATGTCAGTAGTACTATGTTCCAGACTGCAAAAAGTGGTTACTGGCTGCATGAAAAGCATATTGCCTAAAACATGCTAGGGAGTGTCAAACCCTAAATATTGTCGTTCATCTCACACCTTAAGAGGAAACTCATGAAGCTATCTCTTCCAACGAATAGTTTTTTCAAGAGTGACCTTGGTGTCTGCCTATAAATACTTGTGACCATCTACATTGAATGTTACGGGAAATTTGTAAGCAACTCAAGAGCTCAAACTTATTATTGCAAGTTGAAGCACTCGAAAACCCAAGAATTTCCCAAGTGCTTTATATCGAAGAGAGCTCATTCACTAAGCCTAGTCATGATAAGATATATCCAAAGCTTAGTCGAGATATCCTAGCCTTTGCATTGTTCTTAATTGTAAAGGATATCTCATCCTAGTTGGAAACCAACCAAGAAACCCCAAACCCTTTGTAAGATAGTTTGAGTGTGATTGTTGGTGAGTTGGAGTTGTAAAGAGTTAGTAAACTACAGAGATAGTCAGAAAACTCTAGAGAAGAAGTGAGTAAACTATCTTGGATAGTCAGAAAGCTTGTGTGTGTTTTGAGTAAGTAAACTAAAGAGGTAGTCATAAAACTCAAAGTAGAAAGGTTAGTAAACTACAGAGGTAGTCAGAAAACCTTAGGAGGTGATTAAGGAATTTCTCTGAAGAGATCACAGAGAGTGGACGTAGGAGCTTGAGTCTCCGAACCACTATAACTTGTTGTGTTATTTGCTTTCTGTTTTGCTTTGATTAACTGTTGCATAACTTTAACGGAAAGCATAATTTCACTGATATTCAGTTGGAATCAATCCACTGAAGTTGCATCTAACTGAATCACAGCCTTAATCATTATTCCATTAAAAGGAAGGTTTTCAGCAAAGCATAAAACAAATATAAACTTAGGGCCAACCATTCCGCACATCCGAAGTTCTTTATTCAAGCACCTCGGGATCTCAAAAAAAAATACTCAAAGCTCGGTTGGGATTATCTTAGGTTTCTGAAAGCAGCTCAGGATCACTGTCTCAGGTAGACTTTGACTCAGGGCGATTTGTGCTTCTCAGGACCAAATCATCAAGACAACCTGACCCATCTGACCTCAGTGAAGAAAAGTTTTAAAATTCACTGAACAAGTGTATTCCCCCACATACACGTGTAAGACTCATTTTCACCGGGACCAACACTTAAGAATAATCTTCAAATTCGGTGTTCTTCGAGTGGAAATTCTGCTATAGTTTTTTGCTTCTTTTTCAGTCTGCTCGATCCGGTGTGTTCTTCAATTTTGAAGAGCAATCCCATTTTATAGACCACGAAATCAAAGAGCCGTTGGAGAGCAATTTGAATTTTGGGCTATATTAGGTAGGTTTGTAGGATATGATGTGACGTGCTTCGAATATCGGCGCGGCCGAAGGCATGATTAGCGCCGTTTGTGTCCGCAGTGTCGAATCCCGCATTGTCAGCTCTTTTTGTGCACGTGTCGCTTTCTCTTTGGCTCTGCGAGTACGGCACTTCAGTATTTGTCCATTTGACGTTTGATATTCCTTTTGTAGAATATTCGTATTGTCTGGTGTACCATTTTGGTTGATGCCAGGTGTGAGCTGACCTGATCAGATAACTGATCAGTCTACCTGATAGAGTCTTCTGATGCAGATTGTCTTAACACAATTTGCAGACTCGACTGATGTAGGTCTTCTAGTCTTCTGGTAGTCTTCTGATCTTCAGGTTACTCTGAGCCTCAATGTCTTCAGTCATACTGAGTCTTCAGGTTTCTTACTGAGTCTTCAGGTTTCTCCGAGTCTTCAGGTTTATCTGAGTCTTCAGGTTTATCTGAGTCTTCGGGTTTATCTGAGTCTTCAGGTTTATCTGAGTCTCAGTGTCTTGTGTCTTCACTTGATCATCTGACTTCTTGTCTTCTGACTTGTCTTAGTCTTCTGATCATCTGACCTTATCTGGTCATCTGATAATTGACCTGACCTATATATATTGAGTTCCCCCTCAATATGTGACCTATCATTTACATCAGCTATCCATACATTTCAGCTGGTCATCTTAATCTGATTCTACATCATCAGTCAGCTAACAGATCTGACTGATCCTATTACAACCTGTTTTGGAACTTTCATCAAAACTAAATACAAATTTCCCAACAATTTCCCCCTTTTTGATTGAACCAAAACACTTAATCAGAAAAACAGATAACATAAGTAGAAATGCAGATAATGTAAAACAGTACATACTTCAGAAGATAATGAGATGTTGTCTTAGAATCAGAGAGATAGAATATTTCATTCAGATAGGTGTGTGCATTACAAAATTAATAAAAGTGTACCTATCATCTGCTTCCAAGTTGTCTTCCTTAGGTGTACTTGAACCTTTGAAGTTCTTTGGGGATACCAAACATTTTGTACATCCTTTGCATCAACTTGTCCAGATCTTCTCTTCTATGGATCCCTCCTTTGTCAGCAAATCCATAGTAAGCATCATTGAATTTGACAGCATCTAGCTTGTTGTCTGGACGCAAAGGTGGAAGGAGTTGTTCAAAGGGAGGAGCTTCAGGTATCAGTGACATGATCTTCCCTTCCTTCATCACCGTCTGGTAGAAGTCTGGGTACTTCGTTTCTAACCAGTTCCGAAATTCATCATCATTTTCTGTCTGGTCTTGATGAATCGGAATCATCTCTAGGATGTATACGTCACAAAACCATTCTGCTCTGATCTGATCCCATTCAGGAAGCTGATCTAGCCTGGCACAGAGGATGTCTTTAACAGGTGCCGGAAAGGCATTCTCTTCCCAAGCAATCTCCTCTGCTGCAGCTTCATTCTTCCTCTTCCTTCGGATGTATGCGATGTTTAGTCCCTTAGCCTCTGCTAACTTCTGCTTCTTGATGACAGCCTCTCTTATTCTCTGTTTGGTTTGCTCTTGAATTTGTTCAGGAGACATCTGGCTTTTGGTAGAGAATAATTCCCCTTGTCTCTGAACTTCAGTAGTAGCTTTCATCATCTTGCCTTTGCCTTTCTTTCTCTTCAGAGTCTGCTCAGGTTCATCTCGTTCGTCTTCTTATGCTAATTTCTTAGCGAGTTCAAGGCTCTTGGAATGAACATCAATTTCCATTCTTTTCTGTACAGACGAAGATAAGTCTTCAATCTTATCGACTCTAGCAATAACATCTGAAAGAGCAGTCTTCTGCTCAGTGATCTCTTGCTATGTTGCTCCATAGTTTCTTTTAGTTCAACAACAAGATTAGTAGATGGAGTGGTTTCAGGCAAGTCAGATACAGTGGCTTCTGGAAAAGATGCAATAATTACCAATTATGTCTGTTTTTCTTCTTTCTCTTGTCCTTCCCCCTTTTTGGTTTCATCAAAGAGGTTGGACGACCTGCGATTCAGAGCAATAAAATGCCATGTGATCTCCTCTCTGAGTTCCTCAACGGCAAGAGGAGTGATCTGAGTGGTGGCAGAAGGTGCAGGAGTTAAAAAGCGTCTGAGAGCAAAGTGCTTCCAACCCATATCCATGTGGTTATCAGTCTTCTCTAGGGATGCCCAGACACTTTCCAGTAGCACCTGTGTCTCATTGAGTATGTCTGTCTGAACTTTGAGTTTATCAGACTGGAGAGTGAGCTTCTCGGCAAGAGGATTTACTAGTTGCATCACATCAGAGAGGATGGCATTATGCATCCCAACTGTGAGACTCCTTCTCTGTCAACCAGTTTTGTTTGCTATTCTTCAAACCGCTTCACCAGATCTGTTGTGAGAGCTGTGAATTTGTCTTCAATAGCAGCCTTTACCCCATCCTGAATCTTCTCAGTATAAAGATCTAGGGTATCGGAGCTCAGCATAGCAGTCTGGTCAGATGTTGAAGCCTTGCCAAGTTGGGTCTCATCTGCAGCACCCATTCTTGGTTCATCGGCAGCTTCCTCAAGAGTTGTAGAAGGTTGAACAGTCTCCTCTCTATTATCAGCAATCCCGAACCTTTCATGAATCAACCATCTGATATCAATCCTCAGAGGCCAATTCAACAACGCTATCAATCCCAGCACTCTCCAAGCACTTCATCTCCAAGTCTACAAAGAAATCAGATCCCAGATTTTTCATGAGGATCCGAAATTCCTCGATGCTTTTCAATCTGATATCCCTCCAGAACAAAATCTCTTCTATCTGATGCTGGATGCCAGGATGTTGATCCAATTCAGGGCACAGGTCTAGCAGATACTCCTTCATGTGTTGCTTCATTATTCTTATGATCGGGCTTTCAGAATCAGGTGAAGCAAGCACGGTTCTGGTATTGAAGGGATTGTGAGAGATGGACACACATTGGTCGGATCTCTCAGGTTCTGGTATCTTGTTTGGAGATTGGGAGTGAGATGGGGATATTTGTTGTTCAGGTTCATTTTCCACTTGTTGAGGGGGTTTAGTTTCCTGAACAGGTTCAATGGTTGGGGGAGTGGGAGATCTGGGTGATCTGACTGGTGAGGGTGAGGGTGAGAATGTTTTGTGAGGGAGGGTGGCGGTGATAGCGATTTGGAAGTGGGCATGGGCGATCTTTCTTTCTGGAAGATCTTGGTGAGAGGCAGAGAATCAGATGGTGATTCTTCCTCAGAGTGCTCCACTTCAGTTCCTCTGACAGCTTTCTCTCCTTCTTCTTCGATCATCTGCTCATCCCTTACTTCATTGGCAGTGTGCTCAGAACTGACTGCAATCCTCACTTCTGATTCAACCTGAATCAGATCCTCCGTTCTGCGAACTTGCTGAGCAGAAGTAGGAGCAGTCTTCAGAGGAGAAGTAACTCTCTTCTGACGTTTTTGTTGAGCATCTGGTTTCTTTGCCAGATCCTTCCTCTTCAACCTCTTCTCTGGGATGGCCGTTCCCTGCGCTTCTGATTGTATCGAAGATGCAGTTGCCTTTTCGTTTCCTTTCTTTTCTCCCTTTGGTTTGGGCACATAAGGAATATGATCCTCATCAGATTGACCAGGCAGAGGCTCATCCTTGCCCAAGATGGCCTTGTGCTTTGCTTGATACATCTTCACACCATTCTCATTCCATTCATAATTCTTTGGCAGCTTGTCTGACAGAATGATTGAGATTTTGTGCATGAAAGAGATAAGCACACTTCATTCCTCTGAGTTAGATCAAACTTCCCCGAGTCTTTCCGCAGTCTTGCCTTGACCATGCCCAAATAATCCATATCTGAAGCCTTCTTGATGATTGCAGTCATGACACTGATCTTATAAGAAGTTACAACATCAAGACTGTAGGTTGAGCACATAATCACCTTCTGAATGATCTCTAGGAGAAGGCGATATTTCCTCTTCAGGTAGGAGGCCTTGACATTCGTTGTATTCTTCTTGTTCGCTGGCCTCAACAGTTCGGCTTCAAGAAAGTCCTTCTCTCCTACATCAGTTGTGTAGGTTTTTGGGTTGATGCTTCCTCGAGTGAGACCGAAGATCCTCTGAAGATCATCATTCGACACTCGTACTTCCAATCCTCCAACGGAAGAAATTAAATCAGCATCAATGTCCTAGTCCTTCTGTAGATTGTACAGAAATTCTAGGGCTTCATGAGTGTGGACTATGTTCTGATGTCTAGAGCAATATTGTTCAAGACCACACGCTCGCAAGCACTCCATAATTTCCAGCGATTCAGGATCTGAGGTGATTGAAAATACTACATATTTCTCATCAATGATATCTTTCTTCATTGATGCGAAGTTGCATAACTTTTTCTGTTGGCCCTGTCGTGCAACAAGATGTGCCATTTCTGTATGATATGCAAATTGATGTTAGTTTGAGTAAATCATTTCAATAATCTCAGTCAAACCAACAATCTTATCATCAATTAAGCAAGTAAGCATATAGATCGACGCATATATGATTACAGAAATATAGCAGCACGACTTGTAACCAGAGTGAATTGAAATCATGCAGTACTTAAAAGAAAAATTACCAGAGATTGATTCGTAGGATTGAGATATCGTGAAAATAGAATCAATTGATTTTGGAAAGTAAATTTCTGAAGATTTTGAAAGTTTGATCTTTTAAGAGATTGAGAAGACGAAGCAGTGGAAAGAAGGTTTTCTGAGATTTATAGTATGCGAGGGAAACCTTTTTGCACAACTTTCCAAAGGTACTCAAGTGTCCGTGTTTTGAAATCAATGACTGAGATTAGTCGGCCGAAAAAGTGTTTTAATCGCACGATTGAGAAAAGTAGTCTTCTCGTATTTTGGACTTGAAAATTCGCAATAAAATGCATTAAATACACATTCCCATGTACGCATTTAATGTTTTGCAGTGCATGCGTCACAAAGTTAAGAGAAGGCAGAGTAGAAACCAATTTATTTAAATAAAGCATATAAGATGTTCAGAAAGGGATAAATAAGAAACATATCTGACTGATTGATATTGTAATCAACCAGTTACCACTGTGATCTGATTTGGTTGGCTTGATTGTTGTTGACCTTACTGATGGTAGCCCATACCTTAGCATTTCCCAACAATATTCCACTCATCTGATCAGATTCCTGTTTGATCCACTTCGTTACTTATCTGATCCACTTATCTGATTCTTTTATTTGATCCTCTAATCAGTTGAGATTCCTAACTCAACTGATTCCTCTTAACCTGGTTAGTCTCTTAACCAACTGGTTCTGGAGACCAGTCCACCAACCATTTCTGGTGCACTTTCTCCGAGATCCAGAAGCCCTAGCTCATTGCATAATTCTCTGAATCTGATCTCAGCTAGTGGCTTAGTTAAAATATCAGCTTTCTGCTTATCAGTATGGATCTTTTCCATTCTGATATTCTTCTTTTCAACATGATCTCTGATAAAATGATGTCTGACATCCACATGCTTGCATCTTGTATGTAGAACAGGATTCTGAGTGATTGCAATAGCATTATTATTATCCGCCGAGAATCTAGGTACGTTCTTAGCTACAATGTTGTAATCCTCATTTCTTGACTTAGCGGAAAGCGGATTTGGGAACAAACTTTTCCTGACCATATATTCGCCCATTAGTAGATGTCATGAACCGATGTGCGGTTCTTTGAAAACCAAGAGATGGGTTTACTACCTAAAACCGACATGTACACGAGGTTGACTTCCGTCGATTCTCGCAACCTCCGTGAATCGAATCGAGAATACCCACTAAGCTCTAGATTATCATCGATGGGTAAAATAAACCAAGGTTTCTTGTCCCCTTGAGATACTTAAGAATCCGCTTTAGGCTGCTTCCGGTGGGTTTGCATTGGATTTGCTCGAAATCGCACATACACCTCTTTGCAAAAAGTGATATCCGGTTTCTTTGGCGATCGGTATAGTAGAGATCCAATGAGAGCCCTATATTCTTTCTGATTAGTGTTCTGACCGTCCTCATCTGGATCCATCTTGAATCCAGTCATCATAGGAATTCTGGCTTCCTTACAGTTTTGAACTCCAAACTTAGCCAATAAATTCTAGTGTTTTACTTTGGCATTTGAATATTCATACGTACTTTGCTTGACCTGTAAACCCAGAAAGTAATTCATCTGACCCATCATGGACATCTCGAACTTCCCTTGCATTAACTTGCTGAACTTTTCACATAACCTCTTGTTGGGAGATCCGAAGATGATGTCGTCCATGTAAGTCTGAACCATCAGAATATCTTCTCCATCTTCTATTCTAAATAAGGTTCTATCCACTATTCCTTTAGTGAAACCATTGTCTATCAAGAACTGAGAGAGTGTATCATACCTAGCTCGAGGAGCTTGTTTCAGGCCATAAAGAGCTTTTCTTAAACGGTACACTTGGTCGCCTTTTTCAAAGCCTGGAGGTTGTTCAACATAAACTTCCTCTGCTAGTACCCCATTTAAGAATGCACTCTTTACATCCATCTGATATACAATGAACCCTCTGTGGGCAGCATATGCCAAAAATAGCCGAATGGCTTCTAGGCGAGCGACTAGTGCAAATGTCTCATCATAATCAATTCCTTCTGATTGTGAATACCCACTTTGTGCCAATCACGTGATGAGTTGGTCTGTCCACCAGTTTCCAAACTTGATTCCTCTCAAACTGTTCCAGTTCTTCTTGCATGGCTAGAATCCAGCTTGCGTCTTGTAGAGCTTCCTCTACTTCAGTTGGTTCCTTCAAAGACAGATAACAACAATACATGGCACTTTCACCAATCTGATGTCTAGTTTTGACTCTATCAGATGGGTCTCCGATAATCAGATCAGTTTGATGACTGGTTATCCAGGTCCTTCTTTTCTGATTTGCATCTATTTGGAGAACATCATCCTCTTCTGATAGTAGTTCATTACTAGTGATTGGGAGTGGTGCGGAATTATGATCCACTTGATATGAACATGTCTCAGCTGATGTTGGACTCATCATGTGCTGATGTCTGTCCGTAGGAACTTCAGGAGTTCCCCCTGAACCAGATGGTTCAGTTGATACTGTCTCAGTTGTACCAGCTTCTTCACTGACAGTTGTGCGTACCTTAGGGTCTGATTGACCTGGTGAATCAGCAAGATCAAGTTATGGGATTTACACTGTTACGTGTTCAGATTCTTTCTCCTTGATACTTAGCTAATCCATTTTCTGCGCATCAGGTACCGGTTGATTTGGTACTGCTTGTTCTGAGGCAGCTTTCTCTTGTTCAGAAGATGTCTCATCAAAGACCACATGAGGTGTTTCTTCCACAACTAGGGTTTGCCTGTTATAAACCCTGAAAGCCTTGCTGGATGAGGAATATCCTAAGAATATACCCTCATCTGACTTGGCCTCAAAAGTCTTCAACTGACTTTTCCCATTGTTGTGTATGAAACACTTGCACCCAAAAACATGGAAGTAAGAAACACGAGGTTTTCTGCCCTTCCACAGTTCATAGGGTGTTTTGTAGTGAGCCTTAGTCAGGAAACATCTGTTCTGAGTATGGCATGCAGTATTAATGGCTTCTGCCCAGAAATGGCTTGGTGTTGCATGTTCAGCTAACATAGTGCGAGCAGCTTCCTTCAGAGTTCTGTTTCTCCGTTCTGCTACTCCATTTTATTGTGGCGTTCTTCCAGCTAATGTCTCATGCTGTATACCAAACTTATTGCAAAAATCAGTAATAAAAGAGTTCAGAAATTCTGTACCTTTATCTGATCTAATTTTCACTATACTGACACCCTTTTCGGTTTATAGTTTCTTGAGCAGCTCAGATATCTTTGTCGTTGTCTCATCCTTCTTATATAAGAATACTGTTGGTCTCGGTGGAAAACCCATTTTGCGCGTGCGGAAGCAAAACATTTTAAAAGCGATGCATATAAAACAGGGGTGAGGGCAGAGTGATTACAATTTTTTGCGTTTTAAGCTCATGTGTTGTGTTTTGCTTATAATCGGATGCATATGACAATATAAGAACATAAAGCAGTAAACAACACAACAATGTATAGTGGTTCGGAGGCTCAAGCTTCTACATCCACTCTCCCTGTTCCTAGGGAAATTCCTTCAACTGGACTTATCACCCTCTCGGGTTCGCCTCTAGATATTTAACGAGCTCTCACTCCAACGGGACTTATCACCCTCCACGGGATTGCCTACAGATGTTTACCGAGTTCACACTCCAACGGGACTTATCACCCTCACTCGGGATTGCCTACCCTCCCTTTCGGGATTGCTAGATGTTTACCGAGTTCAAACTCACCTACAAACTTAACCTACTGATTTGGGTAAGGTTTGTTTGGTTTTCAACTAGGTTGAGATTTTCCCTTACATTTGTTTAGCCTTAATGCTAAGGTTGGGAAAATCTCTCTAAGCTTAGGATACATCGTGGGTTGCTTAGATTGGGTTCTAGAACACTCTTTGAATATATCCGTGTATATACAGACTTGTGTTCTAGGGTGGGAATGCTTTGATTTGGCTTGATGGATGTTTCACGCATTTTTCCACACGAATAATGAAGGAAGAACTTGTATTTATAGTGTGGATTTGAATGTTACCGTTGGATGGAGTCACATTCAAATCCATACTATTCTGTAGCTTCTTGCAGCTTTTCCAGGCTGGTTGTCTTCCTCTCATTGGTCCACGTCAGCTGATTCTAACGGCTATATTCCTCAGATTCCTCGCCTTGGAATCATTCAGATTCTCTCGAGTCTCGGTGTCTTGATCTATCCGAGCCTTGGTGACTTCTCTTGGCCGGACCTTGTCGATCAGCATACCGACACTCGAGCTAACTGCGAGTTGGCTCTTCGTCTTCGAGACATCCCGACCCTCAGTCACTAGCATTTCAGCTAAGCGATCATCGCCAGCGTTCGATTCTCGGTGAATATAACCAGATGAATTCTCTCCTCGATGACTTCTTTTCCGATCGGTATGCATTTACGGTTTTCGATATCGATTTCTTCTTCGCCGATCGATCGACTCACATGATCGGATCGATTATAGCATCAGTCGAGATATCGGTTTATCTGCGTGATTAGTACATCAGTTAGCATATTAGGTTAGCATATCGATCTAGAACATCCGATCTCAATCACGTCGATCTTGATCATCCGCTCATCTTCATGTCGATCTCGATCCGCGTCGATCTCGTCGATCTCATCCATCACCCTCTTACGATCGCAACCTTCTCTTCCGATCTTAAGTGGGTTTCTTTACGATCGACACATGCGCTCTTCGATCGCGAGATCGGCTAAATGCAATTCTTCGATCATCGATCGAGTCGGTTGCGGTCATCGATCGGTCATCTGGTCATCCCGATCTTACGATCGGTTTAGCGCTTTTAATGCGATTTTGCTCGGCTCGCCGAGTTAACTCGGAACTCATCTTACTCATCGATCTCGTCCGGTCTGCGTCTGCGACCTCGTCGATCTCGATCATCTACATACGGTTTTTATTGACTTCCTCAATTTGTTCTCTCGTTCCCCCTCAACTTGTTATCTGTAAATCAGCTTCAATAACACAAGTTGATAATGTTTTGGAATAATTCATCAAAACTAAAATATCCCAACAAATACAACCCAGGTAAACTTGGAATAATCATCCACGATTACCAGAGTATATTTGCGTTCGCTGAGACTGACTAGTGTAACTGGTCTAAATAAATCCATATGGAGCAGTTGCAATACTCTACTGGATGCTGGTCCAGGTATTCCCTTGAATGAGGTTTTAACCTATTTTTCCTTCTGACATGCGGCACATGTCTGATCCTTAGAGAATACCTCATTCGGAAGTCCGTCAACCAAAGGCACCCTTGCTATCTTGTTAATAGTTTTAAAGTTCAGATGACTCATTCTTTTGTGCCAGAGCCAACTGCTACTTTTGGAACTCTTTACAATCAGGCATGCATAAATCGTTCCTTTCCTTGAACCAGTTAACAAGATCTGTTGAGTAGCTCGATTCCTTATAGTACACTGATCACTCGAGAACTCAACACTGAATCCGTAGTCGCAGAATTGTGAAACTGATAACAGGTTATGCTTTAAACCTTCGACATACGAGACTCCAGTAACCTGTACATCATCATTCTCTAAGGTTTGAATCCTCTGGTAAAACCAAAGTTATCATCATCGAAGAGTACACGTGGGCCTTCTTGTTCTTTGTAAGAGCTAAGGAGATGTCTGCTTCCAGTCATGTGCCTTGAGCATCCACTATCGATGTACCAGATAGTTGCTTGTACACCTCCTTTGTTGGCCAAACCCACGCGGACCTGCAATCAAATCAGGTTTTAGGTACCCCTTTAGAATTGGGTCCTGGGGGGTTAGAGGTGGTTTTAGGGATCCATACAAACAGGGCACTTCTATTGTAATCAGATAGATCAGAAGGCCTGATTTGTCTCCCATAAACATCAACATAATTGTCTTCTTTTAACCCAGTGGGGCTCAGGTGCAGCAGCTCTAGGTCTCTGGTTATAAGGGTAGGTACGACTGCTACCATTAAAAGATTCATATTTTTTGGCATAGATGGTCTTGGCAGTTTACCTTTAGCTTGCTTGTTAGGCAGCTGACCTTGATTGAGTTTCTGATTAGATTTCCTCTTGACAGGTTGTCTCTTCTGATACCTAATCTGCTGATCAGGTTGAGGTCTCTTCAGAAGAACTGGGTTCTTCTGTTGATTCCTCGGCTGATGCTTATTCAGTTGGGGTCCGTTTCTGTTCCCTTTCTGATTACGCACTTGCCTTACTTGCTCAGCAGGTCTCTTTCCCTTATCAGATACATGTTTTGCTTTTTGTGTATCTTTATCAGAGACTCGTTTGATTAGACCCTTTTGGAGTGAACCAAACGGGGCTTTTGAGGATGTAGAAGGGTTCTCATACCCAATTCCCTTCTTGTTAGTTGGCGTTCGAAAATAGTTGTTCATGTCCTGAACGGTTTTTGATGATTTCGTGAAAACCTCTATTTTCTTGCGTAAACTATCCTTAGTAGGTTTCAGACTCTCATGTAGTCGGAAGAGTTCATCAAACTTAGCTTGTAGGATTTTGAAATCATCAGCTTGCTGTTTGTTGATTGCTAGCTGTTCTTTAATCTGCTTCTCCTGATCAGAAGATTTAACCTTCAGAACTTTCAGTTCTTCAGTTACCTTCTGAGCAGCTTCAGCTGATTTCAGTTCAGCTGCTTTACTGACAGTGTTTTCTCTAACAAGCTGAGTATTTCTGATCCTTAGCTTATCGTTTTCAGCTTCCACTATTGTATAAGTGTCTACTGCGTTAGAGAGATCATCAAGCAATTGCTCAGAGTAGAGATGCAAGTCAATCTCTCCAGCAGGTGTGCTAATTATAGCTGGTGTGGAAATTGAAAGAGCAGAAGGTTTGGAGGTTCCCTCAGACTGGTCTTCCTCCTTAGCCATCCGACAGATTTCATCATCATCTGAAGAGAATATCAGATCTTCATGGTCGAAGAAATCATCAGCATTGCTTATCAGACAGAAGTCCTCTACTGAAGAGTAGCCAGAATCCTCAGAAGGCAGATAGGAATCATCAATTCCTGATGTATCAGCAACCATGGCTTTTCTGTCTCTATAGCGTTGCTCTTTTCTGTTCCGCTTCTCTTCTCTTTCTCTTGGAGTCAGGTCTGGGCAGTCGGCGCTGTAGTGACCTGGTTTTTCACAGTTTAAGCATGATCCACGATCCACGAAACTTCTTCTGCCAGGTGAATCACTTCGTCTGTAGGATCTGTCAGGTGACTTTCCTTTCTGATAGTAATCTGAACTTCTTCTCTCAGATCTGTTGTCTCTTCTCTCATCTGACCGATCATCTCTTTTCTTATCTTCTCTGTGATCCCTTCGGTCATCAGATTTGGTCCTTTCTGGAGATCTGTCAGCTGGCCTCCTGTTTCTTCCTCTGCTGTCTTGATAATCCCTGTAGAATCTGCGATACTTACCAAGTTGAATGTTAGATCTTTCAAGTTTCCTGGTAAGTAAAGCGATCTGTTCAGCTTGGCATAATATGTTTCCAACAGGTTCAGTGGCCTTTGATCTGCTGCTGGTTGCTTTGAATGCAACTGATTTTGATGTGGAGGTTGTGGCTTCAGCAGGAGACTCGTCTTCTTCTTCTTGCCCTCTTTCGATCAGATCGAACTAATGGGCTTTAAGACTTAGGAACAGGCTACTTGGCTCCATCTTGGCAATGTCTTGGCAATCCTTGATTATCGTGACTTTCATGTCCCATTTCTTGGTGAGAGATCTCAAGATCTTGTAATTGATGTCTTTATCTGACATCTCTCGTCCAAGTTCTCGTAGCTTGTTTACTGACATGGTGATTCTCCCATCGAGCTCATTGATGGTTTCATTTGGCAACATCTTAAGCTTCTCGAACTTCACCAGTTCAGCTTGCAATCTGCTGTCTTTGATCTGATCATTTCCTTCACACATCTCAGCAAGCGTATCCCACATTTGTTTAGCTGTCTTGAGATACTTTATCTTTTCTTTGGTGATCTTATCCATCGTCTTCATGATTATATGCATGGTTATTGTATCCAGTGTATACAACTTTCTTTCTTCTGCATCCATCAGGGCAGGACTCTTTCAGACAAGGCTTCCAACTGCAAAATCTGGATCACCTCCAACAGCTGGATTGTAGTGATAGATGATGATGGGTCCTCGTTCATTGACTTCCATCATTCTGCCGCTTATTGACCCCAGATAGTTGCACATGTATATTATCCAATCTGCATACTCATCAATTGAAAATTTAGGCAAATCATGATACATACCAGAGGTATTATCCAGGCTGATAGTGATTTTGAAAACGAATGAGTTTTGAAAATAGTTTTTCAAGATCTGTTCAAATGACCACAAAGATTCTTCCTTAAGAACCGATGATACTCAAAGCCAGTGGTCTGTAGTACCACCGCTCTGATACCACTTGTAGGTCCCGAATGGGTTTTCGTGAGGGCAGAAGTCTAGAGGGGAGGGGTGAATAGACTTCTGAAAACTTTTTCGTGTAGATCAGGTGTGATTGCAGTTTGCCTGATATTCAATCTTACTGAGTGCCTGAGGGCAGATCAGTTAGATATCTGTCAGATTAACTGATAGTGCGGAAGCTAGTTTGTACCCGTGTGAAAAACCAATTTTATCAAATCAAATTCTCAAGTCAGTTTTCAATCGGCTGACTAAGCTGTCAACCTGATCAGATCAGTTGCTTGGTGCAGACTGATATTAACTCAGAATATGTATGCAGTTTTAAGCTCAGTTGTGTGTAATAGTGTAAAGCAATAAAGAGCAAGTAAATGCACACAAGACTTTTATAGTGGTTCAGACAAACCGTCCTACGTCCACTCTTCCCTTATCACAAGGGGCTCCAACTTAACCAACCTAACCGACTAGACTTAGTTTAATGTGTTAGTTCGACACCCAACAGATGTTTATCGAGTTCACACTCAACCGATCCCAGAAATCAGAACTAGAATCCCTAGTCTGAAATATTGCAAAAACAAACTTAACCTAACTTTGAGTTTGGGTAAAGATTTGTTGTGGTTCCAACTGGAAATGTTTCCTAGTGTTTATGTAGCCAAATTCTAGAGGATGAGATTTCTATGCTAAGAACAATGGGATGAACACTTAAGAATAATCTTCAAATTCGGTGTTCTTCGAGCGGAAATTCTACTATAGTTTTTTGCTTCTTTTTCAGTCTGCTCGATCTGGTGTGTTCTTCAATTTTGAAGAGCAATCCCATTTTATAGACCACGAAATCAAAGAGCCGTTGGAGAGCAATTTGAATTTCGGGCTATATTAGGTAGGTTTGTAGGATATGATGTGACGTGCTTCGAATATCACCATGGCCGAAGGCATGATTAGCGTCGTTTGCGTCCGTAGCGTCGAATCCCGCATTGTCAGCTCTTTTTGTGCACGTGTCGCTTTCTCTTTGGCTTTACGAGTACGGCACTTCAGTATTTGTCCATTTGACATTTGATATTCCTTTTGTAGAATATTCGTATTGCCTGGTGTACCATTTTGGTTGACGCCAGGTGTGAGCTGACCTGATCAGATAACTGATCAGTGTACCTGATAGAGTTTTCTGATGCAGATTGTCTTAGCACAATTTGCAGACTCGGCTGATGTAGGTCTTCTGGTCTTCTGGTAGTCTTCTGATCTTCAGGTTACTCTGAGCCTCAGTGTCTTCAGTCATACTGAGTCTTCAGGTTTCTTACTGAGTCTTCAGGTTTCTCTGAGTCTTCAGGTTTATCTGAGTCTTCAGGTTTATCTGAGTCTTCGGGTTTATCTGAGTCTTCAGGTTTATCTGAGTCTCAGTGTCTTCTGTCTTCACCTGATCATCTGACTTCTTGTCTTCTGACTTGTCTTAGTCTTCTGATCATCTGACCTTATCTGGTCATCTGATAATTTGACCTGACCTATACATATTGAGTTCCCCCTCAATATGTGACCTATCTTTTACATCAGCTATCTATACATTTCAGCTGGTCATCTTAATCAGATTCTACGTCATCAGTTAGCTAACAGATCTGACTGGTCCTATTACAACCTGTTTTGGAACTTCCATCAAAACTAAATACAAATTTCTCAACACTCCGTGTTAAATCTTAACAGTTGTCATATAACTAATAATATTTCCCAAGATATAAGGTATTGAATCACATTGATTATCTACCCATCGTAAGTCAAAGCAATAGTTATTAATTCCACACGATCCTATTTAAGGAATGGAGATTAAGAAATAACTAACCACTGAGGTCTAATTCTTCTATATTCAGTACTGAAGAATTTATCCTCCTGTAGGTCCTCTTCAGTGCAACATATGCACTAGTGTAATCTCTTGGTTAAGACAATCCAATCTGAACCTTACACTTCAACCTTTCACGATGGATTGTTCATTTCCATCTGGGTAGTGAATTCCGTACTTTTAGTTACAAGAGATCTGTTAATTTGATCTTCTGTGATCTGATATCACCAAATTAACTACAATGTAACATGTACTAATTATTGAACAACTATGCAGTAAATATATGTAACATTCAATGATAGTTAAAGCAACAGTGATAAATAATTTATTTCAGCAAATAAGTCCGAAATTTAGTCTGGTTATACAAAGTAAAAACATACTTTCGTGTATAACCCCAACATAAGGATCTTGGTGAAGCCTGCTACATCTTAGGGATCAAGATCCATAGGGATAGATCCAAGAAGATGTTGGGGTTGTCACAGTCCACCTACATAGATAATGTGTTGAAGCGATTTGTGATGGAGAACTCTAAGAGAGGTTCTCTACCGGCATGTCATGGGATTAAGTTGTTTAAAAAGGATTGTCCTTCCACAGACCCTGATATCCAGCACATGAAGGATGTGCCATATACATCTGCAACTGGCTCCATCATGTACGTCATGACTTGCACTAGGCCTGATGTGGCTTTCGTTGTCAGCATCACTGGTAGATACCAACAGAATCCGGGTGAACCTCACTGGATTGCTGTCAAGAACATTTTAAAGTACCTCAGACGTACTAAAGATTGCTTTCTTGTATACAGAGGACAGTCAGAGCTAGTTGCAACTGGCTACGCTGACGCTAGTTTCCAATCCGACTCTGATGATTACAAGTCACAGTCAGGTTATATTTTCGTTTAGTTCCAAACAAGAGACTACCCGGACTCAACAACCGAAGCTGAGTACATTGTTGCGGCAGAAGCTGCCAAGGAAGCTGTCTGGATAAAATAGTTCTGAAGTAAACTAGGGGTAGTTACGAGTGCCAATAGTCCAATAAAAACACTAGTGCGGTTGCGCAAGCTAAGGAATCAAGATCCAATAATAAAAATAAACATGTACCGAGGCATTATCACTTGATACGAGAAATAATTACTAGAGGAGAGATAGAGTTAGAGCGCGTTCCCACGGAAGATAATTTGGATGATCCTTTCACCAAACCTTTAAGTGTTCATGTACACACTAGACATTTCAATGGTCTAGGGGTTAGACATGTAGGTGATTGACTCTAGTTCAAGTGGAAGATTGTTAGTGTTAGTGTCCTAGAGACAATCCTGTTGGGATATTTTAGTTTTGATGAATTATGCCAAAACATTAACAACTTGTGTTTTTGAAGCTAATCTACAGATAACAAGTTGAGGGGAACTAACGAAATCAGAAGTAGATGATCGAGATCAGACGAGGCAGCAGACGAGACCGATTGAGATCAGATGAGTTAGATGAGTTCCGAGTTAACTGATGAGCTGTGCAAATCAAATGTGAAGAAAAGCTAAAGCCAACAATTCAGAAGAGAAGGTTGCAGATCAGAAGATGAGCAGATGAGATTGATCAAGATCAGACGTGATTGAGATCAGATATGATAACCTGACATGCTAACCTGATGTACTGACCTGATGCATCCTGAGATGTTGACCTGAAGATGTGTTGATCTGATCAGTCGAGCTAATCAGATCAGGCAAAAAGAAATCAGATAGCCTGAGTCAAGTGACCTGAGGGTCAGTAAGTAAAAGTGACCTGAGGGTCAGGATGTCTGAATTCAGAAGAGCTGAACTCAGTAAGCCTGAGTGTCAATATGCCTGATCAGACAAGGTCCGCTGAAGAGAAGTCTGCTGAATCAAGGATCATGAGTAGAAATATCCCTAGACTCAGAGAAAACTGAAGACTCAAAGAAACCTGAAGACTCAGAAGATCCTGAAGAATATAGCTGTTAGATTCAGCTGACGTGGACCAATGAGAGGAAGACAACCAGCCTGAAAAAGCTGCAAAAGCTACAGAATAGTATGGATTTGAATGTGACTCCATCTAACGGTAACATTCAAATCCACACTATAAATACAAGTTCTTCCTTCATTATTCAGTGTGGAAGTGTGTGAAATGCGTGAAAACACCATTGAAGCTATAGAGCCAAATCATCTAGCATTTCCACCATAGAACACAGAGCAAGAAATACACGCATATATTCAAGAGTGTTCTACCCTAGATCTAAGCTCAAATGTAATATCCTAAGCTTAGAGAGATTTTCCCAACCTTAGCATGAGGCTAAACAAATGTAAGGGAAAAACTCAACCTAGTTGGAAACCAAACAAACCTTACCCAAATCAGTTTGGTAGGATAAGTTTGTAGGTGAGTGTGAACTCGGTAAACATCTAGCAATCCCGAAAGGGAGAGTAGGCAATCCCTTGAGGGAGATAAGTCCCGAGAGAGTGAGAACTCATTAAACATCTGTTGTATTGTGTTGGACTAACACATTAATCTAAGTCCAGTTGGTTAAGTCGGTTAAGTTGGTGCCCCTGCTGATAGGGAAGAGTGGATGTAGGAGTTGGACTCCGAACCACTATAAATCGTGTGTTCTTTACTGCTTTATGTTCTTAATTGCCATATGCATTTAATTATAAGAAAAACACACATCGTTCTTAAAAGCAAAAAATTGGAATCACTCTGCCCTCAACCCTGTTTTATATGCATTACATGGTATTTTCCACACTTGAGTTTTCCTAATTGGGACCAACAAATCCTTTGTAAGGACATAATGCTAAGATAATATTCAGTATTGGTTTAATATTATTGTTTGTTTAATATTAAATGTTTGGCGTTACACTTATTAGAATATTATGTTTGATTGTTTGCATTTGTCCTTATCTGTGTTCCCATGAGTCATTGTTGTCATTGAGGTTGTGAGAACTCAGATGACTTAAGCATGATTCTCAAATGGCCCCAATCAAGGATCATCAAGAATGGGATATTGATGATGTAATTGAGATTGGTGTGCGATCTGCATCATACTCTTAGAGAGTTTAGTAAGATCTCACTTACTACGAGATACTAGGTATCTCATGATGGATGCACAGATACCTTAGAGGGTATTAGTATATCCATCCGAGAAACCGCTTGATGTAGTTCTACTAAATGTGTCTATAGGTGTCTAGGTTAATGGGAGCGATGCGATACTCCTTTGACTTGAGGTCAATACGCACGACATGTGTGGAGTTATGAACTTTGACCATGACCGACGCTTGTACCCTTCCATGGGTAGATATGGCTTAGATTGGGTTCACCACGAAATGCAGGTGCGTGGTAGGTGAGCCAAGAATAGGATTCATTCCTCAAAGTTAATTTAGAGAGAATACTCATCTTCTCATCATAATTGGATCAAAGGCATTGACCAATGCACGTCAACTTGGACTTTGTGGTCAAGTGTGACATAAGTGATCAATTAGTGATTAGAGATAATATGATTGAGTTATTTGGACATACACTTCATCATGTTCAAGATTAATCGAGTATTCGTGAATGAAAGGAAGATATCGCAATAACCCATATTATAGTTATAGGTAGTTGCACTTTTCTCGCAACGTACCTCATATATTGAGAATGTCTGATTTATTGTCTAGGGTTCAATTAAGACCGTTAATTTGACTAATCACTCGATATATGAAGGTTTGTGGGTCACACAACAAGTAATTTCTTTGTACGGATTATAGTTTGTTGATTAAGTATTAAACTGGATTTAATATTTAATTTATGGAGAATTAATTAATAATATATTAATTTGGAATTAATTATTATTACTGTTTAATTAAATTAGATTTAATTAAATAGGAATCCCAAAATAATATATGGAATATTATTGTAGGAAAATATATTTAGGAAAATCATATCTAAGAGATATGATTTGCAAGATTAGGAAATATCTTCCTAAAAAAGATTGTTTAATATTTAAGCTGGACTTCCCCTATATATAGGTCATCCTAGGGATTCATTAAACACTACTAGAAAACCTAATTACTCCATATAATCTAAAGTAGGAATTTTCCTAGCAAATTCCGTCTCAGATTCACCGCTGGCAAATCTGTGCAAGTCCGTACGAGGGGATTACGTGGATACCGTAGTACAGGAAACTACATATGAATTACTGTAAGATTCCTCGTTATGATTATTCGTACTCGTTTATGAAATTAACTGTTTGTTGTTGGTGAACTATTAATTTCTGATGCGCATGTATTACGTGTTTACGTGCTAGTATATTCCAACAGATTTAATACCCGAATTAGATCCCACTCGATGAGCCGCTGCGGGAGAAACGCGGAGGCGGCGACAGCCATTCTCCGACGAATTAGCGAAGACGAAGAAGCAAGTTTGAAGAATATGGATATATCTTTGATTTGGGATTTAGGCATTTGGCTTTCTGGGTTTTGTGTTCTTTGGGCTTAAATTCGCGGTGTTTATGTTTGATAGTTTTTGTTTGATAAAATTGGGACATTGAAAATTAGGCTCATCCGGATGCTTTGGCTGTCGGGGAAGATCTCAACCCCCATTGTTTGGAAGTCAATTTTTCAATCGACCGTCATAATTCAATTTTTTTAATGAAATTTATTAGATCTATTTCTTTGGATCCGTTGAAAATTTGATGAAATTGTTGGGTTTTGGATTTGATGAATTTTGATGAAATTTGTTAGATCTGATTTTTTGAAAATTGGGGATGCATATGTGCATGTTGGGGTGAGGAGCGTCCGAGTCAAGATCTGCAGCTCACTGAGTTCGCGATGGAGGAATGTTCAAGTTGCAGTGTTGAGTCATCTGAGTAGCGCTCCGAGTCACTGGGTCAACTGAGTCATGCTCTGAGTCACTGAGTTGGAGATGCATATGTTCATCAATTTGATGAACATGTGCATGAATTGTATGCATATGTGCATGTCAAATGAAGACGAAAATATGTAAATTTTGATATTTTTAGAAGATATTTAAATTTTATAATTTTCCAATTTTTTATATGAATTTTTCAAATTGTAATGTTTTTCTTTATGACTGAATTTTGTGGATGTGCAATTTTATGGAAGTATGTTTTAACATAAAGATGAATATATGGAAATAAGAGTATATTAACAATTTTGCATGTTTTATGAAATTAAATGGAAAAAAAATGAAATAAAGATAGAGAAGAGTGAGAAAGAAAGAGTGAGAGAAGAAGAAAATGACTGTTGTGACCGGTGTTTTTTTGGTTTGCAGAGAGATTAAATTTTCAATTTAGGTTGTCGAAATTAAGGGTAAGATAATCTTTTAAAACTAATATTTTTGCACCTATAAGTAAATTTAGTATACTACGGACTTAAGAGTAATAGGGGATTTTACTTTGGACTTGTGGGTGACTCGCTCTTATTTTTTTCAGTGTAATTAATACGTGAGATTATATTAGTAAATAAACTAAAAAAAATTACTTAATATAAAAATAATTCTATATGGCTGAGATATTCATAAATTCAAAATAAACTTGAGGCACACTTGCGTGAGACGGTCTCACGGTGAGACGAAACATAATTTAGGCATTAACTCTTTAATACTTTGAGAGGAGTGAATGTTATTTGTGCTAAGTTGTATCTTGTCGCGTGCATGATACCGTGTCATACGAGTTTTTATAAATAAACGTATATACTCCCTCCTTCCTAATTTAAATTGACCATTTACGAGTTTTGTTGGTCCCGGTGCAAACGAGTCTTACACGTGTATGGGGGGGGGAAATACACGTGTTCAGTGTTTTTAAAACTTTTTCTTACTGAGGTCAGCTTGGGTTAAATAATCCTGAAGATTAGGTTCTGAGAAGCACAGATCGCTCTGAGTCAAAGTCTACTGAGACAGTGATCCTGAGCTGCTTTCAAATACCTCAGATAATCCCAACTGAGTCCTGAGAGTCAGAGATCCTGAGTTGCTTGGATCAGATAACTAACTTACTGAATCCTCAAATGAGAGTTCAGTTTGGTAACTATCTGTTCTAGCTACTTAGTCGTGCGGAATGGTTGCCCTTAGTTTATACTCGTTTTAAGCTTTGCTGAAAACCTTCCCTTTATGAAATAGTGATTAAGCTGTAATTCACTTATGCAACTTTAGTGGATTGATTCCAACTGAATATCAGTGAAAAGTATGCTTTCAAAATCAAGTCAAAGCACAGATAAGGAAAGTAATAAAGAACACAACAATTATAGTGGTTCAGAGACTCAAGCTCCTACATCCACTCTCTCTGATCCTCAGAGAAATTCACTATCAACTTCTGAGCTTTCTGACTACCTCGTGTAGTTTACTTACTCAACTCGGCCCTGAGTTTTCTGACTACTCCACGTAGTTTACTTACTTAACCCGACCTTGAGCTTTCTGACTACCTCCGTAGTTTACTTACTCAAACACAAACAAGCTTTCAGACTACCCCTGTAGCTTACTAACTTCTCCTCTAGAGTTTTCTGACTACTCCGCGTAGTTTACTAACTCTTTACAACTCTTTCTCATCAACAAACACACTCCAACTACCTTCTCAAGGGTTTGGGGTTTCTCGGTTGGTTTCTAACTAGGATGAGATATCCTTTACAATGAAGCACAATGCAAAGGGTTAGGATATCTCGACTAAGCTTTGGATAATTCTTATCAAGCTAGGCTTAGTATAGTGAGCTCTCTTCATTGTAGAAGCACTTGGGAAATTCTAAGTTTTTCGAGTGCTTTAACTTTTGCAAGAATAAGTTTGAGCTCTTGAGTTGCGTATAAATTTCCCGTAACCTTACAATGTAGAGGGTCACCAGTATTTATAGGCATACACCAAGGTCACTCTTGAAAACTATCCGTTGGAGAGATAGCTTCGTGAGTTTCCTCTTATGGTGTGTGAGAAACGGCTATATTTAGGGTTTGAAACTCCCTAACACATTTTAGGCAATAGCCTTTCATGTAGCCGGTCTTCACTTTTTGCAGTCTGGAACTTTTGTACATCTGACAACTTTTTCAGCTACTTGTCACTGTCAGTGTCAGTATGGTATAGTGTCGTCTTCCTCTTTTTGACTTTTGTCTCCAGTTAAAGGTAGACACCTTCAACGGCTCTTTTTGGTTACAAACTCTGAGTTTGGTATAATCTTAACAACACTTCTGACTTAGTTCCTTTTGTCTGCGTTTGAATGTCTTGGCAATATCTAACATTCTAAGGAATCGCATTTTTCTCAGTATTGCATCCTTCAGATAGATATATTCAGTGCTTCGAAACATTCAGGTTCATACTGAGCATTCAGTACCTTACTGAGTCTTCAGTAATTACTGTGCCTTCAGTATTCTTGATTTTCAATCTTCAGTCTTCAGTCTTGTGTCTTCAGAGTCTTCAGAGTCTACTGACTGATACACTAAATCTTCGTGCTGAGTCTTCAGTTCCTCAGTATCCTATTGAGTCTTCAGTATCTCAGTTTTACACCGAGTCTTCAGAACCTATCCTGAACTATATCTGCTGACTATACATTCTGCAGATAACATCCTGAATATTCTAAAACTGAATCCTGACTCAACTATCAAGATCAGTCTGAACATGTCATACTCAGGGGTTTTGGGATCTAATTAAAATCATATATCTTTATTAAATTCATCTCCCAACAATTTCCCCCTTTTTGATGATGCCAAAACCTATCTTGTTACAAAACATATAACCTATACTCAGGTTTCAGTTTATCCTATTACAAGATTGGTTGTCTCCCAATAATTTCTTAAATCAGAGAAACTCTTAACAATTAAAGTCATTCAGCACTTTCTTCAGTAATGAATCTCTTTAAGTAGTTCATCACTAAATACTTAAACAATTTCCCCCATATTCAGACAATTTCTCCCTTATCAACATACAATCAGTTCAGAGACATTCATTCAGGCATATCAAAATAAAAGACATGTAAATAAGATAATGAGATATTATCTTTTGAGCATAATGATAAATCTTCATTGATGATTGGTATCCCATTACAGATTACAATGAGTTTATCAACAAAATCAAAAAGACAAAAATTTAAAGATTACAGAATCTTCTGAGTCTTCAGTCTTCAGTCTTCAGATTTGGCTCTTCAGTCTTCTGCTCTTCAGTTTGCTTCATTCTCAACTTCATCAGCGGGCACCTCTAGGTCGAACATTCCGAAAAATCTCTTCTTTAGCTCATTTCTTTCCTTGATGATGTCCGGAATTTGTTTCTGTTAAACCCAATGACCCAAAGATATCTTGAGCAATTTCTTGGGTAATGGCCTTCTCATTCACCAAGCCATTACCAAGTCTTGGAGGAGGATAGGAATATGGACCGGGCTACTATTATCGTACCTCTCCTTCATCCGCAAGGTTAATCGACCACAGAGATACTTTGGATAGAAGGTTAGGAGATATTCAATGAATGCTTCATTCTGATCTGAGCTTTCCCCTCTCCATTCCCTGAGAACATCATAATTGAACCAGAAGGTTCTCTTGACTTCTTCCCACATATCGTTGAGTTTGATAGGCATCCATTTATCAATGTGGGGCCACTTTAGTACTTTTGATGTTCCTTTCCTCTTGCTCGCAAACTTCCTGAATTCACTCCTTCGCTTCTTCTCTTCGTCTATCTTCTTTTCGATCCACAGACGCTCTCGAGGCCCGGCGGCGACTTTCTTAGCTTGTTCTATTTGGAGTGTCTTCAGAGCATCTCTCGTGTTGAAGACTTTCTTCTGAGGTTGAGACTCAGATTCTTCCGTTTCTTCATCATCCAGAATCAGCTTTCTCTGGATTGGCTTAGAAGCCTTCGCACGTTTGCTTACATGTTGAACAACGCCCAAGGCTTTCCTCTTCATAGGCAATTCAGCAGCAGCCTGGCTTGTTCCAACCTTTGCTCTAGCACTCAGTTTCTCTCTTGCAACATCAAGCATGGTTTGCTCAGAAACTCGAGTGTAGATAGGCTTTTCTACCTGAGCGAACTTCAACTTCTCAGTAGCTTAGACTTCTCTTAAGGCTCTGGCTAGATTATACATTTCAACATCTTTCTGAGCCTTCTTCTCCAAAGTACGTGCCATGAACTTTCTGAGGTCTTCACCTTCCTTTTCCCCCTTCTTGGCACCGTAATTTAGAAGAAGTCTGGAGAGTGTTGTGTCCATGTGATATTGTTCTTTGCTCACACAATGAACTTCTCCTGCTATCTGATCTTGTTCGTCTTCCAGCCTCCTTAGATGGTTCTTGGCCACAGAAAATTCTTCAGATAAATAAATGGCCCGGCGGAGAGTGCTTCCTTGAACATCTCTGTCATCTTGGTCATGAAACCGAGCTCATTTCCTCAACAATGATTTAATCATCACTTCATTCCTCTCTCGCCAATTTCACCTCTAGAAATGCGATTGACTCTGGTGCTTCGATTCATTTCAAAGACTAACTTCGACCTTGACTCCTCCAAACTTTTCATTCAGCTTTTCTTCCATGGAGGTCATCTGAGAGGTCAGAGTGTTTTGGATTAGCACCAGCTCTGAAGAGTGACTAAGACTTTCCATCTTCTTCTTGATCATCATTGGCTCAACCGTCTCAAGTTTCTCCATCAAGGGAGTGAGATCAATCTCAGGAACTTTTTGCACCTTCTGTGCTGTTTGATCATCCTGAGCTTCAGCTTCATTCTGAGCTCCAGTCTCCAACTGAGCCTCAGTCTGTTTATCGGACAATTCAGAATTAAAGATAGAACTTTGTTAACTTTGGCATAATTGTTAATAGTGCCAAAAGGTACCAAGAGTGCTAACTTCATCCGAGGTTGACCAATTCGGGTTGATCGACAGCGAAGTCTCCTTTTCCATCTGAGACCCGATCTCGGCATCTCCTATTGGTTCCCATCTCCATCTTGAGATTTGTCTCCATTTGCTTGGGGGCACCAACCCGGTAGCTTTTCTTTTTCCCCTAACTTCCTCTCGAACAGTTCATCAAAATCGGAGTTTTTTCATCCTAAGCTTTGTCTTACGAACCACGAGAAGTCGGTCGGAAAAAATTTGTCTCCTCATTCCACCAGTCTTCCCCTCTGAAAGCGGCAATATCAAGTATCTCGGGAAGAAGTCGATTGAGGATGAACACAGATTGTCCTTAATGTCAAGAAAACATCTTGCAGATCGGTATGGTGAGCTCGGGGTAGCGGTCAAGAATGAACCATTCCCTTGCTCCTCCCTTCGCCTTCTTGACCTCGCCCTTCTTCCATCTCGGGCTCTCTGGTTCGATTAAACCTGGCGAGGATCAAGAAGTAGATCACTCGGGAGCTCATCAAGAATGCTCGCTCCACGAGTCTCGTGACCTCTGAAGGTTGTGCGATCGAGTCCTCGGTTTCATCTCGGAAGTGGGTTCTAGGTCTTGAGCTAACACTTCCTCAGTTGGTTACGAGTTAGCTCTTCTTTTGTATGAGCCGAAACACTTTTTGATAGGGAATCTACGGGGCCTGAGTTCCTTTGAAAATTTCTGAAATTTTATGCGAACTTAGAGATGTCTCAAGCACCTCGGAGAAGACACGCTCCTCGATCTGTTCTTGTGCCTTTGAGATAACTGAGCAAAATTTGCAATGGCGAACTCGGCCGGTTTGGCCTCGGGTTGAATCTCCTCGAGAATCCTTTGCCATCTTTCATCGAGTGAGAACCACCGGTCTTCTGGCTTTTTGGGGCAAGGTTCTTCTGCTTCATTATTTTTGCACCTTGCTCCATCTTTGCCTCCAACAAAACCTTCCCCCTGGTTTGTTGAGTTTCTTTTTCAGCCGCAACTGGTGATTCTACCTTCTTTTCTATCTTCCCCCTGATGGCCTGCTTCTTTGCAGCAATGAGCTTAAAGAGAATTTTGGACTTAGGGAATGGGGTCGAATTGGCGAAGATATCCTCCTCCTCTCTGCACATCTCCAAAATATAAGTAATTTTGGTGGCATGGTGGATCTTGCCTTTTATTGAGATCGCCCCATCAACCTTCTTCAAAACTTTGGTCTGCTCACTCACCGTCTGAATCAAAAATTTCATCCAATTGAAGTCAGTGGTGGGTGAGGCCTCGATTGCCGCCATCAATCTGAGCTTCGGAGTACTGATCTGCTCAAAACTCCCCGCAAGACTCATGATGCTCTTGCTCACAATATCCATCAACACACGATATTGTGGCTTTAAGTGCTTCTTATGCAATGTCGTCTCAAATTTAACAGGATTCTCAGCAATCCTATCTAAGTACTCCTGCTCTCTACCCGACATATACATCATAGGATCCTCTCCTCTATCACAGAGCTCAAAAACATCATTCATATTTTTTGGAACTATATACAGATCCCTCTCAAAATCGATGTATTTGGACGACTGCTCTAAATGTGATACAGTAATCTTAGAATGCATACAACCCTCTTCATCTATCTTCAAGTTATAGATGAATTCGATTACCTCTTTCGCAAACTCCTGGTCTGGTCGGCTTGCGACTAGTTGGGTGAGTTTAGCAAGTCGAATCATATGCAGAGCCTCCTCTTCTGGCTTTGAGTTCGTTGTACTTTCGAGTGAAACAACGAACTCGTACCACGGCTTGTTGGTTTCGGCTAATCTCTCGAACAAGGTTGGAGCCATTTTAGAGATTGATTAAAGAAATGAAGCTTTAGGGTTTGGGAATTTCTGGGCAAAGGGAATTTTATTTGCAGAGGATTTGGGAACGAAGGGTTTGATAAAATTTTGGCTTGAATGGCTTATTGGGGTTTATATAGCTTCGAGATCGTGGGGAATCACGTTGGTTAGGTGAAAAACAACGGTTGAGGTTAATCTCCGATTAATCGGGTATACGAACCGACGATCTCCGAAAAGTAAGCCGCCAAAACATCCTCATTGGTCATTAATGTAGCAGAGCATTAAATGACTGTTGACCTTCTTCGGAATTTAAAACGATCCCGCCCAAAAACATTCCTCAGGTGTTTTGTATTTATTGCGAATGATTACTGAGTATCACTTAAGCAATAAATGAGTCGCATGAGTCATTACTTCTTCAGACTAATTTCCCTCTATCAGTCTTACTGAGTACTGACCTTGATAAAATGTCAGTATAATACTGAGTACTGAATGGGTTCAGTATGCTACTGAGTACTGACCTTTAGTAAATCTGAGTTTCCTGAGACTCAGTTCAGTATTTCCATTTTATCCTGAGCTTCTCAGTAGAATTCTGAGAAAACTTCATGCATCTGAAAATCTTCAATTTTTCAGATTTTACTCTATACACCTGGTTCTAACATCCCTAATTTAACTGAAAGTTCCTGAAATCTTGATTCAGCCAAAGGTTTAGTCAAGATATCAGCTCTCTGCTTATCAGTATGAATTTTCTCCATCCTTATGTCCTTTTTCAATATGATCTCTGATGAAGTTCCTTCTTCAGCTTGATTTCTCTTGAAGTCCATGAATGAGATTCATCTTCCCAACAATGACATCTCAGATCTTCTTTCAGCAGGGCTATTGATAGCTTCATTCAGTTCAGTGCCCTTTTTCTATTTTCCTGAAAAACAGATTAGATCTGTGGTACCCAATTTGTATAGGGTCCTATCTGGTTAGCAGTACCTTTAGGAATCCAAATCTGCCTGACAACTCTAATCACTTTAGAGTGGCTAATTTGTCTTCCATAAACATCAACATACACATCTACTACTCTAGGTGCCTTAGCAGTTTTCTGTGTATGTGTGCTAGCTTTAGCATGAACATGGGCTTTTGAATTCTTCTTTGGTTCAGGCCTTCTGTTCAGATGCTTAGGCTTTTGTGTAGCCGGTCTAAATCTTTGATGACTCGGGTTCAGATAACCTTTACCCTTAGGCAAGTGGGGTTCAGGTTGCTTGTACTGAAATCTGGGTCTTTCAGTATACTGAGGACTTGGTCTCTTCAGTTGAGAATGTCTCTGCTGAGTGTTTCTCATCCGAGGATTCCTATGATGGTTCAGTGTGGAGCCTTTCAGGTTTGCATTCTTAGCCTGAGGCTTTGAAGTACTTGCCTGAAACTTTCCAACTGACTGCTCAGGTTTTCTAGCCTTCACTTGAGGTTTGGGCTTTCTAACCTGATCATTCAGTTTTACTGAGACCATAGGTCCTTTTCCCTTGTCTACAACCTTGGGCATTACTTCAGTTTGAAGTGTAGGTGCCACTGGTTTTACAAAGATTGTTTTCTTGCTACTTGATGCAAACATTTAGATGACCTTGTGAGGTTCCCCTCGAATAAATCAATCCAGTTTTTTATAGTCACAGATCTCTGGTAACTCTGAATTTCATCTATTACATTAGATGCATTATTCAATAGAGTTAACTTCTTCATGCACTATCCTCACCGATTCTGTAGAGTTTTATGCTTCTCGAGAGGTCATTGAACTTCGATTACGATTATTTGAATTTCTTGATGGATTTCTCTAGCTTTTCGGTTAGGGACATTATCAACTTCTCTTTCTCTCGAGAGTTGTACTTTGAGAACATCCGATTCATCAAGTAGCTCCCATTAATTGAGAAGTGATTTTAATATTGCTAGAGTCTTTCCATTTTAGATTTTTAGCTTTCGGTTCCTTTATTCTCGCTCTTGAGTTCTATTTAGCGATCCTTGCAAAAACAAAGATAGTCCTTCATCGATTCTCAAAAGAATCCATCGAGGTCAAAATGATTGTTTTTTCGGTGGAACTTGAAAACTCTTGTGCTAGTGTAGAGCAACAACAGAGAGAAAGAAGAGTTTACCTCCTCAATGGACATCGGACATTTGTCATCACTTTCCTTTGTCGAGAATATCTCATCGAAGAGCTAGATCCTCCTCGAGTGTTCTTCTTACGCAACCATGGCCTTTTTGCTTGAGAAACGGTCTCTTTTAGCTTGCCTTTCTCTTCTCTCCTTAGAACTCAACTGGACAATCATATTGGAAGTGACCTTTCTTTCCGCAATTATAGCATCTGTTGGTATCATCATCGATCATTTTCTTCCTTGGACTTGAAGTCCTTCTTTTTCGGATGAAGATCCTTGACTTTCAGTCCTTCTTCTTCTCGGTTGATTGATCGTCCTCGGGTTTCTTCGGTTCTGTAATAGCTTTTGTATTTTCCAAATCTACTATTAAGTCTGTCAAACCTCCTTGCCATCAGTGCTAGCTTTTAAAGCCACATTTTTACTCGATGAAGATTCATCTTTCTTTGTCGACCTTCTTGGATTTCTTATCAATTACAAATTCATAGGCCTTCAAATTTCGAGAGAAGACTTGTTGGTAAGGCATTGAATTAATATTCTTGGTGTTTTCAATCACCTTTGCATGAATATCCCATTTCTTAGAAAGACCTCTAAGAATTTTCAATGCAACTTCTCTCTGTGGATATTTCTTTCCAAGTGCATTTAGATAATTCATGATCTTTAGTGAATCGACTTCCAATTTGTCTATTGATTCACCATCATCCATTTCAAAAACTGTCAAACTTTCCAATTGCCCTTTGAAAGTTTATTTTCTTTTTTATATGATCGTGCCTTGGCACATTATGCCTAGTGTATCCCAAATCTCTTTAGCAATATTACGGTGAGAGATCATTCCCATCACACCATCATCAATTGTCTTTCAGTATAGTGTGTCTTTAGCAATGTAGTCTAGATTGACTAACTTTCTCTCCTCAGAGTCGGTTGGTCATCGGACTTAGGAAATTCTGCTCTAGGATCAATTCTCTCATCTTCGCATTCCCTGGGATTCACCACAAAGAAATTGGAATGGTCCTTGAGAGACCACTCTCAACATATGCTCATGTTTGGAATACAAATGAGCTGCGATTCTCGATCTCCAAAGATCACAGGTTCTCCAATCGAGAACATGGGAAGTTTTTAGAAGACATTTTATCCGATCTTTTGAAAAGAAAAAATTTCAACCAAATAAGATCGATTCAGATAGACCACAAGTATTTTTGAAAATAAAACTTTGGTCAACACAAAGAGTGGTCAAGTTGAACCATTGCTCGATACCACTTGTTGGTCCCGGTGCAAACAAGTCTTTACGTGTATGGGGGAATACACGTGTTCGGTGTTTTTAAATCTTTTTTTTTTATCGAGGTCACTTGGGTCGATAATCCTCAAGATTAGGTTCGAGAAGCCACAGATCGCTCTCGAGTCAAAGTCTATCGAGACGGTGATCCCGAAGCCGCTTTCAGATACCTCGGATAATCCCAACCGAGTCCTCGAGTCGAGAGATCCCGAGTTGCTTGGATCGATAACTAACTCATTGAATTCTCAAATGAGAGTTCGGTTTGGTAACTATCATTTCTAGCTACTCGATCGTCTTGAATGGTTGGCCCTTAGTTTATACTCGTTTTAAGCTTTGCTGAAAACCTTCCCTTTATGAAATAGTGATTAAGCTGTGATTCACTTATGCAACTTTAGTGGATTGATTTCAACTGAATATCAGTGAAAAGTATGCTTTCAAAATCAAGTCAATGCAACAGTTAAGCACAGATAAGGAAAGCAATAAAGAACACATCAATTATAGTGGTTCAGAGACTCAAGCTCCTACATCCACTCTCTCTGATCCTCAGAGAAATTCACTATCAACTTCTGAGCTTTCTGACTACCTCGCGTAGTTTACTTACTCAACTCGGCCCTGAGTTTTCTGACTACTCCACGTAGTTTACTTACTCAACCCGACATTGAGCTTTCTGACTACCTCCGTAGTTTACTTACTCAAACACAAACAAGCATTCAGACTACCCCTGTAGCTTACTAACTCTCCTCTAGAGTTTTCTGACTACTCCGCGTAGTTTACTAACTCTTTACAACTCTTTCTCACCAACAAACACACTCCAACTACATTCTCAAGGGATTGGGGTTTCTCGGTTGGTTTCCAACTAGGATGAGATATCCTTTAAAATGAAGCACAATGCAAAGGGTTAGGATATCTCGATTAAGCTTTGGATAATTCTTATCAAGCTAGGCTTAGTATAGTGAGCTCTCTTCAATGTAGAAGCACTTGGGAAATTCTAAGTTTTTCGAGTGCTTTAACTTTTGCAAGAATAAGTTTGAGCTCTTGAGTTGCGTATAAATTTCCCGTAACCTTACAATGTAGAGGGTCACCAGTATTTATAGGCATACACCAAGGTCACTCTTGAAAACTATCCGTTGGAGAGATAGCTTCGTGAGTTTCCTCTTATGGTGTGTGAGAAATGGCTATATTTAGGGTTTGAAACTCCCTAACACATTTTAGGCAATAGTCTTTCATGTAGCCGGTCTTCACTTTTTGCAGTCTGGAACTTTTGTACATCTGACATCTTTTTCAGCTACTTGTCACTGTCAGTGTCAGTATGGTATAGTGTCGTCTTCCTCTTTTTGACTTTTGTCTCCAGTTAAAGGTAGACACCTTCAACGGCTCTTTTTGGTTACAAACTCTGAGTTTGGTATAATCTTAACAACACTTCTGACTTAGTTCCTTTTGTCTGCGTTTGAATGTCTTGGCAATATCTAACTTTCTAAGGAATCGCGTTTTTCTCAGTATTGCATCCTTCAGATAGATATATTCAGTGCTTCGGAACATTCAGGTTCATACTGAGCATTCAGTACCTTACTGAGTCTTCAGTAATTACTGTGCCTTCAGTATTCTTGATTTTCAATCTTCAGTCTTCAGTCTTGCGTCTTCAGAGTCTTCTGAGTCTTCAGGGTCTTCTGAGTCTTCAGTGTCTTCTGAGTCTACTGACTGATACACTGAATCTTCGTGCTGAGTCTTCAGTTCCTCAGTATCCTACTGAGTCTTCTGTATCTCAGTTTTACACTGAGTCTTCAGAACCTATCCTGAACTATATCTGCTGACTATACATTCTGCAGATAACATCCTGAATATTCTAAAACTGAATCCTGACTCAACTATCAAGATCATTCTGAACATGTCATACTCAGGGGTTTTGGGATCTAATTAAAATCATATATCTTTATTAAATTCATCTCCCAACAAGTTTTAAGAAAAATATTATTTATTAGTATCAAATGATGTAAAGTGGGTTTGGTGGAGGGGTATGAATGTCAATTTAATTTTTAAAAAAAGTATTGTTTATTAATATTAAATGATGTAAAGTGAATTTAATGTGTGTGTATTATATATAGTGTTATGTGGTGTAAATAATTGTGTTTGTCATAAATATTATTTTGTAAAGATAATTACTTTATTTTTTAATAAAAAAATGATCAATCTAAATTAAGATGTTTATTTAAAAAATATGACAAATTTAAATTATGACGATGGAGTAATTACGGTCCAAGGACCGACTAATCCTTGGGACCATAACCCACTGCCCACTAGCGAGGGAATGAGTCAAAAATATGATTCTATATGAAAACAAGCATAAATAATTAGGGCATTCATAAAAAGAAATGTTATCTATATAATTTGAGTAGATATTTTGTAAAACTTGTTCATATTATGAAAGTTATATCACTATACTTATTACATCACTTTTATCAACTTATATAATTAGTAAACTAAGATCCAAACAGTAAATTTAATAGAAGAGTTTATGATATAAATGGAGAGAAAATCTTGTGTAAAATATTGTGCATATAATGTGTTTTTATGGAGATGATTTAAAATTCGCGGGGTCGTAGAATGGATCAAGTGGGCCGCCCACTGATAGGACTCGAACTGCTGTAGTCATATATTTGTAACATGGGAATTTTTTGCAATTGAATATATTTAATTGACAAATAATAGGGTGAACAAGTTTCACGGTGAAATTGATTGAAGAGTGTGACTTATATTAATAAAGAGTGTGACTTGTTACTAAAAAGGATGTGATTTTTTACTATAAAGAGTATTACTCATAAAAATAAAGGGTGTGACTTATATTATAGTAGAGGGTGTCGTAGTGATAACTAAAGGGTGTGACTTATATTAATAAAGAGTGTGACTTATATTACTGTTGCAAGTCGTTTTTTAATGAGAATACTATGTGGCTAATTTTAAAACAACTCACAAACAAAATAAGTACGTGTACAATATTACAGTAAATAACAAGAAATTGTTGACTCAGTTCATCAATAAATGACTACTCTGGGAGCATTCCAAGCCAGTGATGTTATATTGCGAGGTTCAAGTATAATGTACACAATACTACTCGTGGTGAAAACTTCCTTCTATGAAAGATGGTGATTTGGAGAATATGTGTGAGTACTTGGGAATTTTTCTGAACCCTCTTTTTGCTCTTTTTGATTCTACTTATAGTACTTTGACAAGCATGTGCTGGTTTGGCAAGTATGAGCTGGAGATTTCGTGTCTTATGAGAACTCATGTGATGCTGCCACGTTTTCAACTTCATCTCCCTGGTTGACCTTTGGATTTACCTGCTTATAAAGCATTCTCCGTGTCGTCCAGATGGTTCAGTTAGTGACTTGGTTTTTATGTCATATGCCCTTTGTATCAACTTTTGCCCGACCGATTTCTCTGCTCGCCCCTTTGACCATGTCGTTGGTACAGGAACATTGTCCTTAACGAGCATACAAGAATGAATATAATGCTCGCCAGACTTGTACGGCTGGCAAGGCGAGCATACTTGTATGGTTGGTAGGGCGAGCATACTTGTATGGTTGACAATCATTATCAAGGCGAACACCTCTCCATCGGATATGGTTATTTTAATAATTTATTGATACACGTGTCCCTCTGACGTGTACAAATAAATCGAGGTAAAAACATCGATTCCAACAATACCCCCTAGCCGGGTCGCTTTGTATTCATCATGGGGGGCCGACTGTTGGTTATATTGAGCGGGTATTCGTAAGTGTCGCCTCGTCTTTCCGTGTTAGGTGTAGGGACTAGTGCACAATCAGAAACCTCTTTTTCTTTCTCTTCATTCTCTCTTCTTTCTTTCTTCACATTCCGTCCCGTCTAAAATTTCAGGCAAGAGCACCCTTATTTCGGCGAAAGATTTCTTCCAGGTAATTACTTCGTACCCTCTTAATTCTAATTATGACTTCTTGTTCGAGTTCTACTACTTCAATAGAGTCAAACCATCATAGTTCCTCTTCCTCATCTTACCGTCCGATAACCCATAGTGGTGCTAATGCGTCGGAGATGAATGCCTCGGGTTCAAGATCCCCCTGGCAAATTTGACAACCATTTGCCATTCTTTCGTCGGATTCCGACGATGCATTCAATGAATTAGACCGGGATTTAGCCCGCACATATTTTTTAGATGATTCGGATGAAGATTCTTTATCCCAACCCCAAAGAGGATCTAGGGTTGTAGGTAATCGTGATGTAAATAGGGGTGACGATCAAATGAGGGAGGAAATCCTAGTAACTGAAAATGCTAATGAGCCGAACAGAATATGGTGCTCGATATCCCTGTTGGTCTTCCTCATAGCCCAACATATACCGAGTATAGTGCTCGCTATGATTTTGAATGGCCAGAACAACCTCACAGGACAGGGGTCAAAAATGAATATCCAGCGAGCAAAATTGCAAGTGTGAATGATGTAGATATGCTCGGCCAATTGTATCAGAATTACGAGACTCCAAGGGATGTGTTTTTCTGGGCGCCTGGTCCCGATGAGCGAGCAGACCAGCCTCCTGAAGGTTATGTTGCTGTGAACTTAGATACAATGGAAGTGGGTCTTCGATTCCCACTTCATCCAGTTATTACTCGCTTGCTCGTAGAATGGAATATCACCATTACACAGCTGATGCCAAATGGGTGGCATATGATTATGAGTTTCCTAACTCTGTTCGGCAAAACAAAACCTGTGTACTATCCAACAGCAGCAGAACTTACTCGATTAGTTCATTTGTCTCGACCCAAAGGCGAACACGGATGGTTGTTCATGCAAGCGAATGCAAAATGTAAGGTAATCGAGGAAGTGCCTGATAAAATCACTGATTGGAAAGAGAAGTTTTGGTTCGTCGGGGGTGATTGGAAAAGTCCTGCTTCAGGATGTGAACCAAATGCCTGTTTAGACATCCCCACTGATTTTGAAATCTGTCGAAGTAAGTATTTTTGTTGTTTTACTCTTCTCAGTGAACTGATTTTAACTTATTTCCTCAATCTCAGGAATTCAATCAGCCACAGACAAAGAGACAAAAGATGGTTATTTCAGTAGTATCTGGCAAATCGATCTTGAGCCATATTCAGAATGCTCGGTGAAAACGTTGAACACTGCTGACCAAAGGAAGAAAGGAGGACTGTACGTGCCCCCTCACCATTTAGCTGCCCTCAATCCAACCGGTAAGGATTGTCTTTTATATTTGCGAATGTGTTGTGCCTTTTGTACCCGGTTTTTCCCCTTTTTTTTTATAAATTCTCCTGTCTACAGCTTTCCCTACTATAATTGTTGCTGTAAGCACAACCGAACATACCGAAATGGCTCAAACCAAGAGACCCCAAGAGCTAGATCGGATCCAGGTCGAGAGAGATGCTCAACGAGCAAACCGAGGGGAGGCTAGCAGACTGAGAAAGGCGAGCCGACTCGCTGCAGTGCGGACCGAAGCGAAGTCGAAGTCACAGAAAAAGGACTACTCGCCCCATCGAAAGGATCGGCGACCCAGCTCCCTTACCAAAGAGATCCAAAGGGCTACCTGACGATTAAAATCCGATTGCTCCATCGAGCACCGATGTTAATGAGGCGACCCCTACTGAAACGACCAAAATAAGCGCCTGTGGTCGGGTCCGACATACATATTTCCGAAATGGAGGTCGGTACATCTACTCCACCCCCTGCAGGATCCCAAACCTGGACTCCTTTAAGTTCCCAGCTCCGTTCTCCCGAGGACAAGTCGTTCATGGGATGGGACCCTGCTCGGGTGAACATGTATGTTTGCTCGCTTGTTGGTGTGTCTCTTTGCTCCATCTAATTTGGTCGCTTAATCATATCTATTTGTTTTTATAACACTTGAGTTGAGCAGTTATTGCGCCTTTGATGCGAGTTGAAAAACTATTATTGCTCCCCCCATCGTCTCAGTAACATTCCGGCCTTCCCAAGCACGTCCAGAAAGCGTGTGAGACTCCCATTCGAGCATGGACTACTGAGCTCGAAGAGGCCACCAAGGGTCCAACGACTTTGGAAACCATGCGGCTTGGCCTAGTGCACCATGGAAAATCTTTGGTTCTTCTTGAAAAAGCTTACACCGAGTCCGCCCAACTTCAAAGCCAAATATGTGACTCTTATCACGAAGTTTCAAGAGAAGGTGAACGGTGACGAGCCCAAGATGAACGAAGTTGGTTCAAGAACAAGTATCCTCATTTCCAAGCAGAGACTTGTATAGCTCAAGAAGATGCTCGCCTAGTTCGGGAAGATGCTCGCCGGGGCCGAGGAGAAAGCTACGCCTTGCGGGGGGAGGAGTCAGATGTCGGGAAGAGGTGGGCGGCATTAGGAAAATTCAGACGAGAACGTTGAGCTCAAAAAACTTAAAAGCAGTATCGGGGCCGAGAAAGCGAGAAAACTCGCTTTCAACAACTCCTCACCATTGAAGAGACCAACACTCGTCTGCGGGTCTTGAAAAATTCAAAAGCGCACCATGAAGAGTATGTTGATTCCATGTCCAATTTCTCCTATATATGCGCCTTTGCAAATGTCATCTGTTCTGCTAGACAAACACTTACTGCTGACCAGATTACCCCGCTCATAGCCCATCTCGAGAAGTACATGCTCGACAACCCCCCGGATCGCAACCTTCCAATATCTGATTTGAGTGATCTGAGCGATTTCTCCAATCTTCCTGACGGGATCGAAATTGATTCTTTGGATGAAGAAGATGGTGGGATGATGATGTCGAAGGATCCCCCGCTTAACCTCGTCAAGCCAAGCATGGAGTTGATCAGGTGCAGGACGAGCAAGATGGTCCGTCTGATGCCGAACAGCATGCACCTATCGAGGAACCTACTATTCAAAATGATACCAAGGGAGATGCTCCTGAAGGAACCGAGCAGACGATGCAAGGGGTGCTCGATCAGTCACTTCCTCTGACCCCAAACAATGAATTTTTCCCTTGATTTTTACATGTATAATTTTCACTTATGCTTTTGAACAATTTATTGTGTTTCCGTTGTGCTTGCCTGTCGAATAGTTCCCTTTGATTCGATTGTGGATGGCTGATTTTGCTGATGAATGGATGATGTTTGTTTTGTTTCCTTTTTTATGTCATTTGTCTTCTGAAGTTCGAACATGATATGTGCCTATGTTTCAACCTGACTTCTTTAGTTTTTCAATCGTCTTATTTAGTTGCGATTGGATTGGTCGTCTTATTTTGCTACAACCAGATGGGTTAACTTATGTGCAACCCCCCCTCTTTCTTTCGTGATCATCTTATGTTTGCCGCGATCACTATTCTGCTCGGGCCGTCTTATTTAGTTGCGACCCTGTACCCATCACTCGACTTTTAATGTATCTGTAAGTACAAATTGTTTTTCGTGAACCGTGAACATAAACTTTCGTTTCGTCCTTGTTTGGGTCATCCGGCTTAGGTGCGACCATTGATAGGCTTTAACTAGAAAAACTTAACAAACAAAAATGCTTTGCAACACGTTGCTATTCTATTACAACTTTTACATTTGGAGAAGATTGTTTCTATTACACATAACTATAGACATTAGACTGTCGTTTTGCTAGATTCAAAACCTCGTCTTGAAATAGACATGAGCTGACCTCATCTCGTCCATGGAATTGATGTTGACAAGTATGAGGCGGATCAGCCTGTCTACTCTTCTTCAAGTAATATGCTCGAGCAGCAGCAGCATCAACATTTGCCCCTCCTGGACAAGTTGAGATTATGCGAACTGCTGTTTGCATGAGCATATGGCGAGCACGCCTGCTCGCCTATATCAGGCGCAACCAAAAGCCTCTGCTCGCACCATTCCATCCCCTTGGAGGATGCCTGAGCATCAGTGTCCGCACGTCATTTTGTGCGTACGCCACGACATCCCACCCCCACGGAGGAGATTTTTGGGATGCTTAGGGGACTAGTGATTTACTACTTGATAAGCAGTGGATAAGGTGGAGTGGCAAACCATGACTCTACCGAGCATCTTGAGTCGATGCGGAACCAATACCATTTAGAAGAAAATACTTCTCCCGATTTGGATTATTCAAAAAGGGAAAGTCTTTTACCAATCGGGTATGCTCTCGAAGGCCATGACACATGATTGAGCCAAAATGATTTGATGAATCGAGTGTTAAAAAATTTCGTCTGGTGGCATATCACACCAACTATCTCCCGATAACTGAATTTTCTTCTAATATGTTTGCAATATTTTTTCCTTTTTCTATCTTTTTTCTTCCCCTTCTTGACTATCAATCTTTTTATACTACTATCCCAAACAAGTCTTTGACATATCTAGTTGGTATTGGCCTTGCTTTAAATCCTCATTTTGACATCCTTGTCTTTGCAGTTCATATCCAAGGATTGACACGTCTTCTTTTTGTTGCCACCGCTTCTCATCTTGTTTTGAATCTTCTATCTTTTAATAATCTTTGACCAAAACTCCTTTAAAAGATTCGAAATTTATATCGGATAATTCGTCCTCGTGTTTGTGCTTTCGTCTTAATTTGAATGGTTGATTATCGGGGTTTTTTTTTTTGTTTTGACCTCGACTATTTTTATAATACTTTTTCAGATTTGACGATTCCACAAAATAGGACAACGGAACTCCATTCAAGTCTTCCAAATCATGCCTGTTTAACAAACGTTACTGTTATCGAATGGTTTCGAACACACCACTTGTTTTTTCGTCTTAGAACCTTCGCAAGTTTGACTTTGGAGTTTAGAACTTTTTGATCTTTTTTTTATACATAACGTTTTCGGCCTCCATCCTTCTCTCTTCCAACAGATGATCGCACTTTTTGATTAATGTGCTCCCAAAACTCATTGTCCGATGGTTTCGGAATCTTTTTTATGTGTAATTTTTTTTACCAAATTGATGTTTCGACGATATGCCCATAATATTTGGTAACTCTTCAAATTTGAATTATCAAGTTTAGCCTTGAGGGTATGCTTGATAATTTTTTATCGACAACTTCAACTTGTCCGCTTGATCGAGTAATACTTGAGTAGTAATGTTTTTATGCCCCCCGGAATTCACTTCCATCGAATTGCTTTGCCATTGTTACCAATGATGGGGAAGCCCAAAACGACAAATGATATTTTTTCCAAACAAAATTCCACATTCTTTGTTCGATGGCTTTTACAATAAATTGCCCATTTAGTGTAGTAATCAACGGGAAACCACAACATATTTTACATAAACGGGCCAATCAAATCAATTCCCCATTTCGTCGTAAATAGACACTAGTTCTTGGTGGGCTATAGATAAGTGGGGATACCGACACTTATGGCATGCGGCCAAATATTTCTTGAGAAAGCTTTTAACAAGTAACCTTTGTTCGACAATTTTATATGCGGGATAAGTCCACCGTATGGTTTCCACATACCCCATTCTTTAATACATCACATGACCCTCTTCGGGAGGAGTAATACATTTCAATAATGGAAGAGAGAAACTTCTTTTTGTCTTAATTTCCGTTTAGGATAGTATATTCTGATTAATAGCTTGTGCTTTTATTTTCGGGGAGAAACTTTTGTAAGTAACTTAAAATTGAGTCATCCGGGTTTCTTGTTAAATGCTGTCACACGGGCGACCACAACTCTGCAGGAATTGATGGTTTGGATTCAATCGTGCTAAGGCATCAACAAATGAATTATCCAATCGCGATAATTGTTCTATGTAAACTTGTTCAAATTGCTCAAGCCTCCTTTTATTTCTCGATTCAAAAGCCTTACTCGCTTAATACTTGGTAACGATTATTTGGGAATCGCTATAAATCATCGACCTTGAATTCCCATTTCATCATAGCCATGTGTAATCCAAAGAATCTTACTTCATTATTTGTGGTTGGGGATGGTCGTTGGAAAGTTATTTTTGATGAGAACCACTTCGCTCTTAAACTTGTTGATGAACCGTCTACATACATGATGGTTGGTCAACACCTATTTTGGGTATTTCGGATTCAACCATGAAATCGGCCATAGCTTTGCCTTTCATTCGTTTTAACGTAATGCCAATTGCCTAACTCCACCGCCCACTTGAGTAACCCCAAGTGTTTGGTCGGTGGAGAATTTGTCATAATGGGATGTGGTTAGCACCTCGATCGAAAGTGATCGAAAAAAATATGGTCGATTTTTGGACACTCATAACGAGAGCATACTAGTTTTTCCAATGGAGGGTACCGGCTTTGGCTTCTTTGAGTACTTGACTTACATAATGGAGCAAATGTGTTATCGAACGAGCACAACGCTAATTGCATTCTTTGACGCGGCAAGATACAAATAAAATTGTTCGCCTGAAACAGGCTTAGATAATGTTTGAGCATCCGCAAGGTATTGCTTTAATGACTCAAATGCATTTTGGCAATGCTCATCCCATGGAATCTCCCTTTCTTTTGTCGCCAAAGAAAGGTTTGCATTTATCTCTCGGTTAAGTGATATAAACCGGTTTACAGAAGCCAAACGTCCAGTTAATTTTTGAACTTCTTTCACACTTCTGGGGGCCTGCATGTGGAGCATAGCTTGAATCTTTGATGGGTTTGCTTCAATCCCCCGTTGACTGACAATATGTCCTAGGAATTTTCCCGAATGAACCCCAAAACTGCATTTCTTCGGATTTAACTTCATGTTATACTCCCTGAGAATATCAAACGCCCCGTGCGGTGGGTAATGTGGTCTTCCTTATGCTCGCTTTTTACCACAATATCATCAATATACACCTCAACTGTTCGACCTATGTGTTCGTCGAACATCTTGTTCACCAAACATTGATATGTTGCTCCAGCATTCTTTAATCCGAACGGCATGCATTGCCAACAATACATATTCTTTTTGCAGTTGTATTCTTTTGATCGTTCGATGCATGGGTATTTGATGATACCCAACAAATGCATCCATGAAGGTCATGAGCTCATGTCTGTTGTGTTATCGATCAAATAATCGATATGTGGCATCGGGAAATTGTCTTTCGGGCATGCTTTGTTTAAGTCAGTGAAATCTATGCATAACCTTCCTGCTCCGTTAGATTTGTGGACGAGCACGGGGTTAGCAAGCCATCTTGAGCACTTTACTTCTCGAATCATTTTATTATCGAGCCATTTCTTAATTTCAATATCCATACCGATACTTCTCTTTGAATTTTTCTCGCTACGGATTATTGGAATTTGTGTTGGGTCAAGGTTATGAGAGTGACATGCATGTTTAGGATCAATCGAACCATGTCCTAATGTGACCAGCGAACACATCCAAATTTCTCAAGATACGCTTATCATTTTCATCTAAACGATAATTAGAACCAATGAATACTTCTTCGGTATGATGTCAATATTGCAGACTCAATTGTTCAACGTTGCTTTTCTTTTTTCTTTTCGAGGATCTTCGATCGACCCCGGTGCTCGTCATCTACCTCCATAGGATCAAAACCTATACGATAAGTCCAATAGCTTCGTTTGGTGGATCAATGTTCATTAGATCCGGAACATGAGTTATCATTAGGGTTACGTGTTCCCTTTGTGGAGACAGGAGGTATAGGCGTCCTCGGTAACATGTTCGCTGTTCTTGATTCTGGTCTATGTTTGCTCCATCATGTTAACGATATTTTGCTTTTTTCTCGCACGCATGACAAAGAAACAATCTTGAGCTTTTTGGTCGCTTTTTACGCTACCCGCCCCTTCTTAGGTTGGAAACTTAACACAATAGTAATAAGTCGAACAGCATGACTTTGAATTCTGAATAAGCGGGTGACCTAAAACCCGTTATAAGTAGACGAGCATCGAGCGATTACAAAGTCTAACATTCTAGTTCGTCAATCTCCGGATTCTAGTTGACTCTAACTCAACTCCTAGCCTAATCATTCCATATGGTCGGGTTATAGATTGAAACCCATTATGGTGTGATCAAGGCTCGATATAACTATTTAGATCACCCATTTGTTTCTCCATCCGATGTAGAGTGTTGATGAATAAAATGTTCAGATATGCCCCGGATTCTACAAGGAGTCGATGCACTTTCAATCGAGGAGTTGGGCACTTATCGTTAGCGAATCATTGTGAGGGGTGATGATACCATCAAGGTCGTCATTTTCAAAACAAAATTTGGTGAGAGAGTGGTGTGCTCGCCGATGCTCGCCACGTTGTTCGATGTATGCATTTGGCACGATTTCCATCTTCTTTTCGCTTTGTTTGAATGGTGTCGATAGCATTATGCCCATAGTCCGGGGAATCATGTTGATTTCTTGACTCTTCGACCTCTTGCTCATGGTAGGAGCTCCTTTCTTGGGTAATTCCAACTTCTTGCGCGATTTCTCAGGATCACTATCAGATACTTCTTCTGCCTTACACTTACCCCTATGATCATCCGATTTCTCAGTTTGGGAGTCTCTGTTCGCCGGCTTTTTGAGGAACTGACTAAGACAATTCTCTTCATATAACTTTTTTGATGATAAATCGCAACATTCATCGGTATATATGTCCGATGTACCCATGATAATTACAAAACTTGGAAGCATTAGGCCGATTTTTATCTCTTACGATTCTTCGTGGCTTATCCAAGATGTCCCGATCCTTAATTTGATTAAATATTGTCTCTGCTGAAACACCTAGAAGACTTCTTAGTGCATGCGCCATGGCTTTTTTTCAAAAGGTTTAAAGATCCCGGGGTTTATCCATTCATTACTTTTTTACCAACGACTCTTTTTGTTGCTTGGCCTAATGCGGATCGGGCAAGCGGATCTTAGCTATAATCTTGTTTGCTCGCTCTCGAAATTCGCATATGTGTTCGCCAATCTCGATGCATGGCTTTCCACATATCCGTATTTAGGGTCAAGCCCCCACGACCGTGAGGATTTTAGCGTCCTCTTCAATTGGGCTCCATCATATAAACATTTGCCAAATCTTTCAATATATGCTCGATCCGATTCATCCTTGGGGGAGAAATGTGCCAACCTTTGTTTTTTGGTCTTTTGGCGAGCACATTTTGAAGGACTTAATGGGACGCCGGGCAATGTTTGCAGGTGCCCGGTCACCCAAGGTCATGGGAAAAAGGCCGACATCGAAGGCGGAATGGCACCCATCCGATCATATAATCTGAATATTTCTAAGGTGAACATAAGGATTTATCCGGATTCTTTGCCTTTTCCCATGATTTAACAATCTGCTCCCCAAAACTTAAAACTTTTGTCGGAGTGAATCGGATTGACGATAACCGTGTTCTTTTTGTTGTGAAAAACCGGTTTGTATAAATCAGTTCAAGTTTTATCTTTTAATCGGATGATAGAAAGAACTTCTTTATTGATCAAATAATTTGGCTTTAACATGCGATGTTACGGTTAATCCAAAGCGATAATGCCACAAGATTTATAGTGGTTAATCCTTCTTTCTCAAGGGGCACCAACTTAAATTTAACCTGGACTTAGTCAAGTGTGTTAGTCAACCTACACCAACAGATGTTTTAAGAGTTCTGCTCAACCGATAAATTTTATTAGAAACCCTAGGCTGAAATCTTGCTAAACAACTTATCCTAACTTGGGGTTTGGGTAAGATTGTTGAGGTTCCAACTATGTTTGCGTACAATGCGGCGATAGCTAGATGAAAAGATTTCTTGCTAAGAACTTATGGGATGAACACAATAAAAATAAGCTTGTTGTTGTGTTCTTTATGAAATCTCGACTATAGTTTGAGCTTCTTGATTATGTTGTTTGTCCCAAAGCATTTCCGTATTTCACTCACAAGTGTGATCCCATATTTATAGACCTTGAGATCAAAGAGCCGTTGGAAGCAATTTGAATCTCGTGCTATTTTAAATAGAGTTGCGAGCTTGATGTGACGTCTTCCAGAGAGCATTTTGAAAGCGTGAATGTGTATTTTATAGCCGTTTGCGAATCCCATGATTGAATCTCTGTTCATCGTGTTTCTTCCTTATTGGATGGAAGCCTTGCTTTTGCGGTGTTGTTCCTCCAACTAAGGTTGGTATTCATCTTGTTCAGATCGCAGGCGTATGATAAGATGAAACATCGATTTCATCTTATGATGATCGTCGATTGAGCACCGAATGTTTTAATTGGTGACTCAGGCGATGTAGGTCTTACGTCTTATCTTACGGAAGTCATCGATCTTCTAAGTATAGAGGTTTGAGCTTCATGACTTCCGCCGAGTTATCGACTAGATCGATTCGATCGATCTTCCGATTAGTTTAGCGTTCGCTGTCGGATATCGAAGATCGACCTTTACATATTGAGTTTCAATATGTGACCTATCTATTACATCGATTTTTTCTATACAATCATTATCAATGGTCTCCTATAGCAAGAATAACATAAACATTTATCGGTCAGGTCTTTGGTCCTATTACATGTGTTTTGGAACTTTCATCAAAACTATAAATTTCCCAACAATTTCCCCTTTTTGATGAAACCAAAAACTTGAGAAACCAAACAGGTTGATAAGTATAGAACGGTTAAAAGCAATGTCGGAAAACAAAGAGATTTTGTCTTTGAAAAAATAAACTTTTCATTAGATATGTTGATTACATGTTACATCGGAAAAGTTTTGTATTTAAAAGCGGTGATCCCTAGACGCCTTCCGAATCTTCCTCCTTGGGCTTGTATCCTTCGGCATTTCTCTTTGGTCTTGTGGAACGTTGAAAATCGATAGAGTTTCCATTTGACATCGCTTGTTATCAACTTGATCGATTATCGTGATTTGCTCAAGATGTCAAAGTAGAATCTCTCAAATGCCGGATCTGTCAAATGAGCCATCGCCTTCTTTGAGTATATTAACAGATCATACTCTTGGCGAGATATCTTTACATTTATAAGCTTGGCTTCATTTTCGAGATACTTCGAAAGTGCGGATATTTATTCGTAACAGTTGAGGAACTCATCATCCGGTGATTCTTCTTTTGGAACAAGATCAAGGACAAAAGCATCTAGAAGCCATTCACTTCACGATCTTATTCCATTCCTCAAACCTCTTGGCGTGGCGGCAGTTTTTGGTATGATCTAAATCGACTCTTATTTGGTAATCGAGGTTAAAGTGCGATTTTCCACTAATCCTTTCTTAGCCCTTGATTTGAACTTCTTTTCAACCAACCCTTGTGCCCGTTTTTTATGTCCTTCTTTCTTCTTAATCGCTCTTTGGACAATTTTCTGGCTAGCTCCATGATCGATTCCTTTGCTTCGGTGACTTTTGGTGCGAGTAATCGGTCCAGATTTTGATGTCGGCCCGCAGCAGCCTTTCTTGCAATTGAGCTTTGTCCATGGGCCTTATCTTCGATGTGTCGGTTGGTTTTCAGATCCTTCCCCCTTTTTGGTTTGATTGATTGAGGTGGGAAGTCGAGACCCAAAGTTGAACGACAATGCCCGATTTAGATCATTAGCAGATAAACACGAAGTTTGAGTTGTTAGATTACGAACGGTTATGTCGGCTCTTTCTTGGCGATTTCCATTGTAGCAGAGAGTGTCCAAATCATTTTATCAAATTTCTCTTCGATAACTTCGAGCCTTTTGTAAGTGAACGAGAAAAAAGAAGATTGATTTTGATCCACCTGTTTGACTTGTCATCATCAACCCGATTTTTAAGCTTCGGCGAGATATGGTGGTCATAGATTGGGAGAACCGATCCGATTGCTTCGATTTGTTTGAGCGATTTGTCTCACGATCGTTAAGACTCCCTCAATCTCTTCTTTTCGGGAGATCTTTGAGACAAGATTTGATCTCCTGAAGTTGATTGGTGATTTGAGATGTAGGAATTGGATCCATCACTTGATCGATTCGATTGTTTTGCCTCCCGGTGGTTGGTCGTGAAGCTATGACACAGCGGTTCCACTTTCATCAGCAGACTCGGCATTCACCATTTCAAAACATTTTCGGAGCTTCTTGAGCGGTCTCGACTTCTCTTCTTTCGGCAATTCCAATGGATCGAGCTTTCCAGATTTATCGAGATATGAGCTCAATTTGGTGATCCCACTTTGGCGGAGACTTCCTCATATCGAAGTCAAAATCTGCGAACTCATCTGCTCAACAAGTAAATGAGATCTCTCGGTGAGGAATAAAGAGGATGGGCGACCCCAGTTGTGGATCGTCTCATCAATCTCGTTCAATTCTTAGTTCCATGTGATGGTCTTTGTTGATTGGATCAGGAATTATCCGTCCCGATTCATTGGATGAGATGTGGAAGCTTCGGTTGTGCTTGAATTGAAGTTTCCGATTGGTTCGAAATTACTGAAAGTGGCTTGTAATCGGGTTCAGTTCATGAGCGGTGAACTAGCAGTAGAGACATGCTCGTGACCTTTAGTCCGGCGGTGAATCAACTTGAGGTTGAGGAGAAGTAGATTTATCGGCTTGTGCTTCTACCTCGGATCGTTCTGGCGAGCCCTCGTGTTGAGAAGCTTACTGTCGATTCATTTCTTTTTGTTGCGCAATGCATCGTTTCCGGCGCTTTTCTTCTTTCGACTCATCTTCTAGTCTTAGAGTCGGGGTAGGTTGCTTTGCTTTCTTTTGGCTCTCTTCTCCGGCCTTGGTTTTCGTTTCTTTTTACGTGAACCGGTGTGGATGAGGCTTCTTTGCTCTTTCCTTTCTTGATTTTTGTTGGAGTGGGCTCCTTGTCATCGTCTGGTGGCCCATATATAAGCGAAAGTTGATGAGAGGAAGGCATTGTAGGATCATCCATTCTGATTCCATTCGGGCTTGGCGCTTTGTCTTTCAATATAATCGCAACCTTGTTGAGATTGTTGACTCTTTTTTCGAGAAAGATCTGCTGGATTCATTGACTCCAAATTTTTTCGTGTTCTTGGAGCAAGATGGCTTTTCAGAAGCCGTGCAATTGATGTTGAGCCCCATCAATTATTCGCCATCCATTTTGTACATTTTGGTGATGTGAGAGCATCCGGCTAAATGAGATTCCCATGATCGTTCTTTGACGAATGTCAAACAATGATCTATACTTTCTTTTGAGCATTGGCACGATGAATCCATCGATGTTTATGTTTGTTTATGCGCCTCTTAAGAGCTCCTCCGATTTCTTCATCCTCATTCTCCTCGTAGTGTGCGGGAGAGATTCGCCCGCGGTGAGCAAACGAGTGATGTACGCATTTTTTCGACATCATTCGTCTCTGTTTTTTCTATATCCACACTCAAATTCTGCAAGAATTGAAGTGTTTTTTGCATCACCGGATTTTCAATATGTTTCGATCCGGCCTTCTTGAGAATTTGTTTCCACCTCCATGGAAATCCTCAGTGGTTCCAAAAGCTGGCGAACTTATCCTCAAAGATCTTCGTTGCGGCCCGCATAATTGCACATGATCTTTCCAAGTCCATGAGTGGCCATCTGGTGAGATAGACTCATTAAATTTGTGCATAATCAATATCAATATCATTCCGCGGAAAACAAAAGGCAATGAAGCATAAATTCGAAAAACAACTTTTTGAAAACAATGTTTTTAACGGAAAGAAAGATTCATCATTAAGCTTTAAAAGAAAATATTACGATTCAAATTTTCGAGAGAAGATTTTGAATTCTAAGAAATCGTTTTGAAACGAGAGAAAATTTGAAGTTTTTTGATTGAAAGTAATGCAAGTTTGTGAAGCGAAAAACTCGTAAGGTTTGATGAATCTTATATAGGCGGAGGGTACAATAAGACAAGATTTTGAAGATCAATCGTTTTGAAAAGATTACGCTCAGTTGCGGTTTTTTGATCGTAGGGTCGAAAACGACGATACGTACAAAAACTTTTGGATTTAAAAGCACGATCAAGTAGCGGTTAATACATGTACCCCCGTCCGCATTAAATGATTTGCAGAGTACACGTCACAAGGATAGTGGGGGTACAAGAAGGCAAATAATATCGAATCGATCCGATAAATAAGTAAAGAACAAGAGAAAGGAGATCGTGTCACGGTTGGTGATGTTATGTCGATCAATATTACTTGTCAATGTTGATTCCACTTGTTGATCTTAATCATTCTGCTTTAAGCCTTTAAGAAATTTCCCAAGCGATCCTTTCAACCGATCTTCTAACAGTTGCATCGATCTGTTGAAACTTGAGCTTAGGCGATCTTTCCTCGAGTACGTGATTTCCCTTTTGATCCTCCTTGATCGGTTGAAGTTCCATCGATATTTTAACATAGATCGATATATCCGATTTATTGGAGTTTCAAGCTCAGATCTCTCAAATCCGATCATGCTCGTAATATGTCGATTTTGGTTGACCTCATCCGATTCTCTTTTCAGATTAAGCCAATTCTTGGGATAAGTGTTACCATAAAAACTTAGTCTAGAGTAGTAGCTTCTATTCCCTAAGTAGGCGTGATTCGAATCTCGATATGTCAATCAACCGTAAATTTATCCAATTATTCAGCGTGATTTCTACATTTGTCCTTTTGATGCAAATTTCTCGGATAGGCTTCTTGAAATGGAAATTGCATTTGCATCCTTGCTTGGCCTCTATAAATTGGACCAATGTTTTACACAACTTCACCCATTCACCATACTTTATCTTCTTTGTAAGAATCATGTATCTTGGTGAACCCTTGTTTCGGTGAGACTTGGCAAACACTTTTACACCCTTTTATATGATTTCATCTTCTCAAATCAACCCATTGCATCCCTTATTGGTTTTCTTCATCATCTTTGAACGATTTTTGCAAAAGCTTTCTACCACCGATTTGCAACCGAGAAGACACTTCTCCCAACCGTATGCACCTTGTGTGTCTATCCGGATGATGTAACCGGGACTTAGTGCGGTATAAAATATCAGACATGTGCCCATGAGATCCGATGACCAACTCTTTGGCACACGCTCCATTCAACATGGAGAGCCCTATTATTTTAGGGCTCGTGCTTAGTAATACACGCTCTCACTTCACTTGGAGAGTCCATCAGTTTGCGGCATGGGATTACCTTTCAGCCCCCCACCCCTTTGTTAAGTGGGGAAAAATGAGAGGCGTCGATTTCATAAAATCTCTCTCTTTCATTAACACTTAACTAATGAGTTCGGGTTTGGGTTTGGACGAGGTTTAGGGTTCTAGGTGTAGGATTTTGTTAACATTTATGTAATGACCTTGAAGATCTTCTTTTGTACTTGTAACTTCGTAATGTAACCTCACCTTGGGTTTTTATCAATGAAAAGTTCATTATTTCATTGTTGTGTAAATACCTTTCTTATCGATTGTTTAGCTCTTAATCGAATCTTGCTTGTTGAATATCATAAAAACGAATCACAAAGAAATACTATAACCAAATTGATTTAATCGGATAATCCTTTGCGAAAGCATTTTCCGTCGATAAACCTTGAATCGATCGGTTTGATAGACTTTTAAATCGATAAACTAAAATCGATCGAGTTCCTTTGGATCGATAAAATGTAAGTCCGATCTATTTTTTATATCTCTTGAGATCGGTTAAGATATGATTTCTCTTGATCGGGTTAGTCTCTTAACCAGGTAGTTCGAGAACATTCCATCAAACATTTTCGGTGACATTTCTCCAAGATCTAGAAGTTAGCTCATTGCATAAATCTCTGAATCGATCTATATGGCTTGGTTAGAATATCATCTTACGTATATCAAGATGAATCTTTTCCATTCTCGATATTCTTCTTTTCAACGTGATCTCTTATTGGTTCGGGACATCTACATGCTTGCATCTTTATGTAGAATCGATTACGAGTGATTGCAATAAGCATCTACGAATATAGGTAATGCGTTCTTACTACAATGTTGTAATCCTCACCGGCCGATCGAGCGAAGCGATTTTATTCAGACCATATATATTCGGTTGTTGATGTCGTGAATCGATGTCCGCTTCTTTTTAGAGATCGGTTTACTTCCTAAGAACCTGACATGCCATCGAGGTTGAGCACGTCGATCTTAACCTCCATAATCTTAATCGAATAACTAAGCTCTAGATTATCATCGATGGGTAAAATAAACCAAGGTTTATTGTTCCTTCAGATAATTAAGAATCCGCTTAATTTTTTTTGGTCGATCATTGATTTTTGAAATCCGCACATACACCTCTTAAAAAAATGATGTTTAGGTCGGGTATAATAAAGATCCAATGAGCCCTATATCTTCCGATGTGACCGGCCTCATCCGGATCCATCTTGAATCCGGTCATCATAGGAATTTTGGCTTTTCTATTTTGAATTCCAAACTTAGCCAAAAGATTCCTAGTGTACTTTGCTTGAGATGAATATCCTTCCGAACTTTGTTTAACTTGGAGACCTAGAAAGTAATTCATCGACCCATCATGGACATCTCAATTTCCTTGCATCGTTTTTTGAATCTTTCACATAGGCTCTTGTTAGGAGATCAGAAGATGATGTCGCCCACGTAAATCGAACCATCGAATATCTTCTCCATCTTCTATTCTCGAATAAGGTTACGTCGCCCATCGCCTTTAGTGAACCCACTTTCGATCAAGAACCGAGAGAGTGTATCATACCGTGCTCATTGAACTGTTTGAACCATAAAGAGCTTTTCTTAAACGATACACTTGGTTGCCCTTTTCAAAGCACGGAGGTTGTTGACATAAACTTCCTTATTAGTACCCCCGTTTAAGAAAGCACTCTTTCGTCCATCCGATACCACAGATGAACCCTCTGTGGGAAGCATAAGCCGTAAACAACCGAATGGCTTCGGGATGGTGCAAAGGTCTCATCGTAATCAATTCCTTCCGATTGTGAATACCCCTTAGCAACAAGTCTTGCCTTATTTCGGTGATAACATTTTCTCATCTCTCTTGTTCTTGAAGATCCAAGGCCAATTACGTCTTGATGACACGGTTCTAAGTCACTAGTTCCCAAACTTCATTTCTCTCTAACTGTTCATTCCTCCTCGCATGGCTAGATCTTGTAATGCTTCCTCGATTGTAGTTGGTTCCTTCATAGGCAGAATGTTACAATACATGGCACTTTCACCAATCGATGTCTAGTTTTAATTTTTATCGACGGGTCTCCAATTATCGATCGGTTGGACCGGTTATCCGAGTGTCCTACGTTTCGATTTGCGTGGATTTTGAGAACATCGTCCGTTTACGATAAAATCTTATTACTAGTGATTGGGAGTGGTGCGGGGTTATGGTCCACTTGATAAGAACAAGTCTCGGTGATGTTGGAATCATCATGTGTTGATGATGTTCCTCGTGAGAACCAGTTGTTCGAACCGGATGGTTCGCTTCTTCTTATCTTTTTTGAATCTCCTTTTTCATCGACAGTTGTTCGTACCTTAGGATCGATTGATCGGTGAATCGCTAGATCCATTTGATCCTTTTTCCTTGATGTTAGGTCGATCCATTTTCGAATATCGAGGTTACCGTAGATCGTAATTCGGGCGATTTCTCTTGATCGGAAGATGCTTCATCAAAGGTTATCACATGGGGTGTTTCTTCCACAACTAGGGTTCATTTGTTGTAGACCACGAAGGCTTTGCTAGATGAGGAATACCCTAGAAATATACCCTCATCGGACTTGGCCTCAAAAGTCTTCAATGACTTTTCCATTGTTGGTGTATGAAACACTTGCACCCAAAAAACATGGAAGTAAAAAACACGAGGGTTTTACGCCTTCCACGATTCATAGGGTGTTTTGTAGTGAGCCTTAGTCGGGAGACATACCATTCTCGCGTATGGCATGCGGTGTTGATTATACGAAAAGCGGTTTGGTATCGCATGTTAATTTAACATTGTTCGAGCAACTTCTTTGAGAGTTCTGTTTCGATTCGGCTACTCCATTCCATTGTGGCGTCCTCCACGGTGATGTTTCATGGTATACCAAACTTAGAGCAAAAATCGGTTATAGTTGTAAAGTTACTTTTTATCGATTCGATTTTTACTCTGTTGACACCCTTCTCATTTTGTAATCTTCTTAGCGGCTTCGGGTATCTTGGTTGTCGTCTCATTCTTCTTATGTAAGAATATAACCCAGGTAAACTTGGAGTAGTCATCCCGATTACCAGAGTGTATTTCGTCCGTTGAGATCGATGGTGTTTGGTCCAAACAGATCCATATGAAGCAACAGAATATTTGGATCTTTGGTGGGGAAATTCCTTTGAATGATAAACATCCGACATGCAAGACATGTCCGATCCTTTGAGAACACTTCATTCGGAAGTCCTTCCACTAGAGACATCCTAGCTATCTTATTAAGAGTTTTAAAGTTCGGATGGCTCATTCTTTTGTGCGAGCCAATCGCTACTTTTGGAACTCTTAACAATCAGCACGCATTTTTGGACAACTGTTCCAATCACCGTAGATCGTCCCTTTTCTTGAACCGATTAGCAATATCTGTTGAGTGACTCGATTCTTGATAGTGCATTGATCGATTCGAGAACTCAAAATGTTCGCAGAATTGTGATACCGATAATAGGTTGTGCTTCGGACCTTCGACAAACGAGACTCCGAGTTACTTGTACATCATCATTCTCTAAGGTTCAACCCTTTGGTATAACCAAAGTTATCATCACCGAAGAGTACACTTTGGCCTTTCTACTTACATGTAGGAGGCGAGGAGTTGTTTGCTTCGGTCATATGTGCCTTGAGCATCCACTATCGATGTACCGGATAGTTGCCCATTTGTTGATTCCATCGCAATCGAATCGGGCTTTAGGTACCCCTTTCGGATTGGGTCCTGAGGGGTTAGGTTTGATTTCGGGATCCATACAAACAGAGCACTTCTATTGTGAAATCGTAAGGCCCTGATTTGTCTCCCATATGCCAACATAATCATACTTATCCTCATATCTTTTCCGATTTGTATGATTACTTGTGTGAACCTTGGATGACTTAGAAGACTTATGATTTATCGGTTTTCTTCTTTTTATCCAAGGTGGTGGTTCAAAAAGTGCTGTGACCTAAATTTCTCGACTATAGGGGGTACGATCGCTACCATCAAAAGATTGGGCATAGATGGTTTTCGTATTTCGAAGCATGCTTATTAGGCGGTGACCTTGACCGGGTCTCAAATTAGACTTCCTTTTGTAGGTTGTCTTTTTTCGTGTCTGTTGATCGAGGTTGAGGTCTCTTCGTAAGAACTGGGTTCTTCCAATTTGATTCTCGGGTGATGCTTTACCGGTTGGGGTCCATTTCATTTCCGCTACGGTTAGGCACTTTTACCCGCTCAGCCCCCGGTCTCTTACCCCTATTAGATACAAGTTTAGCTTTTGGTGTATCTTTTTTTCGAAATTTCGATGATTACACCTTTCGAGATGAAATCGGGGCTTTTGAGGATGTGGAGGGTTTCTCACCAAGCCAAGTCCTCCTTATCAATTCGAAAATAGGCGTTTATGTCTTTAGCGGTTTGAGATGATTTTGAAAAAACATCTATTTTCTTACTTGATTATCCTCGGAGGATTTGGACTTTCATGCATTGGAATAGCTCATCGAATTTTGCTTGCAAGATTTTGAAGTCATCGACCTAGCATCTGTTAATTTCCATCGTTCTTTGATCTGCTTTTTCGCCCGAGAATTTTAAATTCCTCGATTTACCTTTCGGCGATTTCGGTGATCTAAGTTAGAGGCTTTTTGAGATCATTTTCTTTAGCAAGCTGATTATTTCTAGTCCTCGACCATGTTTCTCTTGCATTGGGAGATAATTAGCGGCCTTTCCTTGGTTCATCATTCAACGAGAATATCGATCTTCTTTTTTCATTTCTTCGGAGGATCCGGGTCCCAGATAATTCACGGCGTTGCTTAACCGTTTGTCTCATCTGCTTTGCTCTCTTTTGTCGGTTTTGTCTTTATAGTAATTACGCTTGTGAATTTTTGGCCGGTGGGTAAAGACGAGTTTCTTCTCGATTGGTTATCTCTATATAACTTTCATCAAAAGATGGCCATCGAGAACAGTTCTTTCTACGGAGATCATTTATCATTCGCCCTCGGCTATGTTGATAGTCCTTATAAAATCTTCGATACTTACCAAGTTGTATATCGACTTCTCAAGCTTGGTACTGACTTAATATATTTCCAATGGGTTCATTGGCCTTTGGAAGAATCGTTGCCTTTTGAAAGCAGCCGATTTTGAAGTCGAGGGTTTGGCGGGGCTTGACCTCTTTCAATCGGTTTAACTCGTGAGCTTTAAGACTCAAGAACAAGCTACTCGGTTTCATTCTTGAAATGGCAATCTTTGAAGATGTGACCCATGTCCTTAATTGGTGAGAGACCTTAGGATCTTATAGTTGATAATCGGACATCTCTCTACCAAGTTCTCGAAGCTTGTTTATAGACATTGTAATTCTTCCATCGAGTTCGTTGATGGTTTAGATTTGAAAAACATCTTGGTTTCTCGAACTTCACCGGTTCGCTTGAAGACGGTTTGTCTTTTATCTGCTCATTTCCTCGCAGAAGTATCCCACATTGCTTTCGGGGTTTTGAGATACTTAATCTTCTCTTTGGTGACCTTATCCATTGTCTTCATGATGATATGTCTTGCAATGGTGTCCGTTTTTTGCTTTCTTTTTTTGTCCATCGTGCTTGGGCTTTTTTACAAGACTTCGCGTGGGGATTGTCGTAGTAAATGATGATGGGTCCTCTCGATGACTTCCATCATTACGCCTCGACGTCGAGCCTAGATGGTTGGACATATATATGTAATCTGCATACTCATCAATTGAGAACTTCCGCAGATCATGATACATCATGGACGTGAAAAAGTGATTTTGGAAAATGAATGAGTTTTTTTTAAAAAGCGGTTTTTCAAGATCGATTTGACCACAATGACCAGAGTCGATTGGTCGGAAGAACCAACCGCTCTGATACCACTTGTAGGTCGAGCGGGTTATGTGAGGGCGTAAGTCTAGAGGGGGGGTGAATAGACTTCGAAAATTTTTTCGTGTCAAGACTTCGAGTCTAGTGAATCGGTTTGGTATGATAACCTCCATCATCGATTAAACAGATGTGAAAAACCAAATAATCGGATTCCAAGTTTTATCTTTTAATGGGATGAAAGGTCCGTCGGATCGAGCTTGGTGCTATCGATCTTTACTTTAGAATTGTACGCTTTAAGATTGTGCGATGTGAGAGCGGTTAATCAAAGCGAAAAAAGGCACATAAGATTTATAGTGGTTCGGACAAGGTCATTGTCCACTCTTCCCTTTTTGGGGCACCAACTTAACCGACTTAACCGATTGGACTTAGAAAAGTGTGGTCCAACACAAGACACCAACAGATGTTTTAAGAGTTCTCACTCAATTTGTAAATCAAGTACTAGAAACCCTAGATCGAATCTTGCTAAACAACTTATCCTAACTTGGGGTTTGGGTAAGATTGTTGAGGTTCCAACTATGAAATCTTTCCTTAAGACAAGTTGACACGATAGCTAGATGAAAAGATTTCTTGCTAAGAACTTATGGGATGACACACAATAAAAATAAGCTTGTTGTTGTGTTCTTGATGGAAATCGACTATAGTTTGAGCTTCTTGATTATGTTGTTTGTCCCGGCATTTCCGTATTTCACCTGAAGTGTGATCCCATATTTATAGACCTTGAGATCAGCCGTTGGAGAGCAATTTGAATCTCGAGGCTATTTTAGGTTTGCGGGCTTGACTCAGAACGACAGGTGAAAAGCGTGAATGTGTATTTATAGCCGTTTGAGAGAGCAACACGAATCCGCATTGAACATTGTTTCTTCCTTATTGGATGGAAGCCTTGCTTTGCGGTGTTGTTCCTCCAACTAAGGTTGGTATTCATCTTGTTCGGATCAGACGAGGGCGTATGATAAGATGAAACATCACCTTTTCTTGATAGTCTTTGGTGCCTGTTGACTTAGCTTCAATCGGCTGACTCAGCCGATGTAGGTCTTACGGTCTTATCTTTCGGAAGTCATCGATCTTCTAGTATAGAGGTTTGAGATGACTTCACTGAGTTATCCGACTAGATCGATTCGATCCGATCTTCCGCTCGGTTTATCCTCAGCCGGATATCGGCTTTCTTCCGATTGGATCGACCTTTACATATTGAGTTCCCCCTCAATATGTGACCTATCTATTACATCGTTTTTCTATACAATCATTATCTCGGTCTCCTATAGCAATAATGTAAACATCCATTCCCTGTGTCGGTCCTATTACATGTGTTTTTGGAACTTTCATCAAAACTATAAATTTCCCAACACTTTAGTAGCTGCAAGATCGGCCTGCAAACTATCTATTGCCTTTTGCATCTCCACCAGCTTTGCGGAGCTGACTGACCCGGAACGAGGCTGGATTCCATCTTGAGGACCTAGTCGGTCGTGCTCAGGATGGGACAGTCCCCCTTTCCGTATTGATTCCCGATTTCCCATTCGATGATGAATAGACAATCTAGTTCCGACTGGCTTTTTAGGATCACGAGTCCGTTCATGATGTGGACGATCATGATGTTCCACTTGGGAATCTTGAGGTCATTTATGCAGTGGACGATCATAATGTTCCACTTGGGTCACTGTGTTTGCATGATATTTCTTTCCAGGATCTCGACGTCTATGCTCGCCAATACGTTCTTTTGCTAATACTCTCAAACGTTCAAACGCTGATTGCCTGGAAGCTTGGGGCTGTTCTCCATCCGACTGACTTCCTGCCTCTTTTTCAACCTGCGTTTGTGCAGCTTTCTTTTTAACTTGATCGCTATCAAAAGTTTTCGATCACCGATCATCATCATTTGGAACTTTTTACTTGGCCAACTCCTTTTCGGCCCTCTCTTTCTGTGTTCGCAACAAGAAAGTGATGGCCTTTGTTGTGGTCGTCGAATTGTTGGCGATATCTTCAAGATTAATGGTTTCCACGGTCTGATTTTCGTGAGGCTGATGCTGAGCCTCTTTCTGAGCGTGAGGTTGGCTCTGTCCCGACCTCTCCATTTGAGTATTCCTAGATTGAGGCATCAGTTATTTTTTTTTCTTCCTCGGTTTTGTAGGATTGTGTATGGGCTGGTTTTTTCTACCCTCCTTCTAGCGCCAATTGTTGTAAGTCGTTTTTTTAATGAGAATACTATGTGACTAATTTTAAAACAACTCACAAACAAAATAAGTACGTGTACAATATTACAATAAATAACAAGAAATTATTGACCCAGTTCATCAATAAATGACTACTCTGGGGGCATTCCAAGCCAGGGATGTTATATTGCGAGGTTCAAGTATACAGTACACAATACTACTCTTGGTGAAAACTTCCTTCTATGAAAGATGGTGATTTGGATAATATGTGTGAGTATTTGGGAATTTTTCTGAACCCTCTTTTTGCTCTTTTTGATTCTACTTATAGTACTTTGACAAGCATGAGCTGGAGATTTCGTGTCTTATGAGAATTCATGTGATGCTGCCACGTTTTCAACTTCGTCTCCCTAATTGACCTTTGGATTTACCTGCTTATAAAGCATTCTCCGTGTCGTCGAGATGGTTCAGTTAGTGACTTGGTTTTTATGTCATATGCCCTTTGTATCAACTTTTGCCCGACCGATTTCTCTGCTCGCCCCTTTGACCATGTCGTTGGTACAGGAACATTGTCCTTAACGAGCATACAAGAATGAATATAATGCTCGCCAGACTTGGCGAGCACGCTTGTACGACTGACAAGGCGAGCATACTTGTATGGTTGACAGGGCGAGCATACTTGTATGGTTGACAATCATTATCAAGGCGAACACCTCTCCATCGGACGTGGTTATTTTATTAATTTATCGATACACGTGTCCCTCTGACGTGTACAAATAAATCGAGGTAAAAACATCGATTCCAACAATTACTAAAAAATATGTCTGTAAAAAAAATATCAATTTCACGGTAAATAAGTTTCACAACATACCAACTCTATTTAATTTGCCCAATGGTTTCGGTAGCCGTTTTGCTTTCCTTTTTTTATCTTTTTCTATTATGATGTTTCTTTGTTTTGTTTTTTTTCATAACTTTTTTTTGTGTGTTACAAAATGCATAAAAATGTGATACTCCATGACACAAAATATGTTACTTTACGAATAAAAAATTTATTTTGCTGCTATCTTTTTCCCTTTTTTACAATTAAACAAAAATGCAATATTTATAGACACGAAATATTTTACTATATGAATAAAAACTAATTTTATTGCTGATTTTTTACCAAGGTTTTTCCTTTTTAATGTTACTATATGATAAAAAATGTAACACTCATAGAGACGAAATGTGTTATTATTTGAACAAGAGTCAATTTTTTTAATTATTTTTTCTTATTTTTTTAATTATGCTGCTTTTCTTTTCTTTATTTTTTCATAGTTTTTGTGTGTGTTACTGCATGGATAAAATTGTGTTACTCATAAACACAAAATGTGTTATTATATTAACAAAAATAATTTTTTGTTGTTCCTTTTTTGTAATTTTTTGTGTCACTGCATGAACAAAATATAATAGATATACAAAATGTGACTACATAATAAAAATCAAATTTTCTAATCTTTTAATGTTGTTTTACTTTTTATTTTCTTTTTTAAAATCATGTTACTCATAAACACAAAATGTGTTATTATATTAACAAAAGTAAAATTTTGTTGCTCCTTTTTCGTAAATTTTTTGGGTCACTGCATGAACAAAGTGTAATAGATACACAAAATGTGTTACTACAAAATAAAATCCAATTTTGCTAATCTTTTAATGTTGTTTTACTTTTTCTTTTCTTTTTTTCTACAATATTTTCGTCTTATTACATGAACAAAAAATTGTGACACTGATAGATGCAAAATGTGTTATTATATAAAATAAAATAAAAGAACATCAAATCAAAAAGTTACTGTGTATTAAACTTATCACGTATAATTGCTCAATTTGATCCTAAATCACTCCTCACTTCAATAAATCCATCGTCGTAGATTGATGGCTAAATACAATAATATTTCTCTATCATCGATCCGCCTCCGTTCTCTCTCTCTAGTGTTGATGGCCTCTGTCGCGACGCACTCCGCGGTTAGCCGGCGAAGGCGGCCATTTAATTAATTCAATATTACAAGAAAATAGAGAAATGCCTATGAAATATTTCAATATGCCCAACGAAAATCCCAACGAAAATAGTTTTGTCCTTAAATAGTAAGGATTGTCCACGACTTGCCTATAAAATTTCCTAATCATATAGGCATTTTCATTCGTAGGTAATAATTGCCTACGGAAATATAATTCGTAACTAAACTTGTTTGTAGGTCATTTCTAAACTACAAATATAATTGCCCACAGAAATGTAAGTTGCCTAGAACCGGAATTATCTTGTGTAGTTAATTTATTTGCCTACGAAAATTATAAATGTGTAGTGTCTTGGAAAGTAATTTGTATGTCTATAACAATTTTAAAAATTTATTGGCAAGTCGTAGGCAATCTTCACTATTTAATGACCAAACTATATTTGTTTGGAAAATTCCCTAGCTACTTAAAAAAATTTGTTGGCAATTCTTTATTTTCTTATAATGATTAGAGATCCACTATAAAAAAAAACTATCATTTAACGAGGGCACACCCTCGTTAAATTGACTTAACGAGAAAATTAATGAGGACAAATAACCCTTCATAATTTCCTCATCGCTAAAATTTAGTGAGGGCAGTCACATACCCTCAGTGTTAACAAGTGCAAATGCGCCCTCAGTATTAACTAGGCAAAACTGCCCTCGCTAAAATAAAATTTTAAATTTACAAGATTTTTGCCCGGAACCTCTTGTGGACAAGTGAGCTATTATTGTCGTTAGGCTAGATGATTCATTTATTAAATTTTCACTTTTATATTTTCTATATTTTTAACGAGGGAACTATGCTCTTGCTATTAACGAGAGCTATTATGGTACTTGTTATAGCCTTCAGTATTAACGAAGAAAAAATGATTGTGCGTTAACGCCCTTATTAGTAACAAGGCCACTGAAATCTCTCATTAATTTTGAGGGTTATAAAAAATTCTCTTTAAAGTCCTTGTTATTACCTGATTAAATTACAATTTTTTTTTAGTGATTGCATAATTCCCTTAACGAGAGAATGCAAATAATTTCTTATATATACATATAACAAATGGGTAGGGTACGTATAGTAACTGCACGAATTTTAGATCATGCAATATTATATAATAGTGTTAACCTCTTTAATTTCGCGGATTGAAATAATTTTTTATTTTAAATAATTAATAATATCTTAATATCTTTTTTGATCTTTAAATTTTTTTATGGTCAAATAATTTGTAATTCATAACATACTAATTATGCTTTATTTTTTATCATGATCAAGACATTGTCTTTAATCTTCTTTGCTCTTTAGTTTTAAGACAACACTATGTAGTTGAATGAGAAAAATATATTTTAGGTCCATAACTTTGGCGGTGGCAATCTAAGGACGATAAATTTCAGTTTGGAAAAATTAGGTTATCTAGTTTCAGTTTGGCAAAAGTAGGCCTACAAGTTTCGAGTTTACAAAAATTTAGACACGTAAATTTTGACAAATTTAAGCCTGTCGAGTGTGGGAAAATGGACCTATATTTGCCAAAAAAAATATTAATGTCCTACTTTTGCCCAAAAAAATGTTAATGCCCTATTTTTGCCAAAAAAAAAAAAAAACTAATGTGCTACTTTTGCCCCAAACAAAAAATTTAATGTCCTACTTTTCCCAAACTGAAACTGGTTGTCCTTAAATTGTCAACTCCCAAGTTACAGGCCGTAAGAAATATTTTTCCATAATTGACCCTATGAAAAAACTGGTTTGGAAAGGTGCACACCAACTTTTGATAGTGACTGACCTTGGTTTTTATTTATCGTTATTGCGAAGCAAAAAAATATTATAAATTGTCTCATTTGAAACTTATCGATAATGTTTGATCTGAAGTGGTCAAGGTCAATCATGGAAACCTTCTGAAAATGATTCTTACATCGAGAACATGATTTTGGCTTAGTAATAATCAATTTTGTTGCATAACCAGTCTTTTTTATCAATATTTCTTAAAAGCGTTATCAACACCCATATCTGTTGGAGTTATACTGGAAAGTGTGCTTTTACTTTGTATAACCAAACTGAATTTCTGTCTCATTTACTGAAATTAAATTATATATCATTGTTGCTTTAAATATGATTGAATGTTATATATATTTACTGCATAATTGTTCCATAAATAGTACGTATTACATTGTAGTTAATGTGGTGATAACAGATCACAGAAGATCACATTAACAATTCCTTGTAAACAAGTACAAATTCACAACCTAGATGGAAATGAACAATCCATCATGAAAGGTTGAAGTGTAAGGCTCAGATTGGTTTGTCTTGACCAAGAGATTACACTAGTTCATTATGATGCGCTGAATAGGACCTATAGGAGGATAAATTCTTCAGTACTGAATATAGAAGAATTAGACCTCAGTGGTTCGTTATTTCTTAATCTCTGTCACTTAATATGGATTGTGTGTGAATAATAATTATTGCTTTGACTTATGCTGGGAAGAGAATTATTGCGACTTCGATACCTTATATCTTGGGCAATAATATTAATTACATGTCGATTGCTAAATTAATACAGAGAATCGTGTACTTGGAGAGTCTTGCATGATTTGTCCCCTTGGTAGGCTCACAAGTTTTATCATACCAAATCTTGCAAGTGGAATTAGTTTCCGGTATGGATAATAATGTTGAGTTGTTCTTACTCCAAGGAAAAATATATTAATTAATATAAAGCTTTTCAGTGGCTTGAATTAATTAATGGACTAGATAATCTTAAACACGGGAAATAATAACTGGGAACCATATTACAATAATATGGGTTAAGATGGATAGTGCAATATTAATTATGTAGTGAGATTAATTAATATTTATGGGCTTGAATAATATTGTGGCTCAATATTGATAATTCAAGGTCCATTGGAAGGTCCAATCTTAATTCTCCTAAAGGCCCCTTTAGTAGCCCAAAGATAAAGTCCATTAACTGAAAAAAGTGTTTAAAATAAAAGAAATATTGTTGCCTAATTTATTTCCTATTTTTTTCAAAAATAATGAGGAGGAGAGAGAAAAGATTTTCTTGATTTGCTTGGAAAAATTGTATGGAATAAGTATTCTTGGAGTACAAGTTTATCCCATAAATTCAAGAAAAGTCAAAGATCTTATTCTTCCTTATTTATGTGAAATTTTCGAAAATGTTGTGTAGAAAGGGGAAGAAAAGATATTTTGTGAATATTATGGAAATAGAATATATGAGATATATTAAAGATTGTATCTTGGGAAGATACAAAGAAATTTCCTAACCCTAATATGCCACAAATTTTCGCCCCCCCCCTAGCCTCTATATATGGGGGATTTTTTATCCCCAACATAATTCCATGTGTTGGAAAAATTAGAAATCCACAAAGGTGGTGCAAAAAATTTTCTCTTTTCCTTTTTGTAAATTATTTGAAGGAGATTCCTCCACTGGGATCTCAAATAAGGACGTGGGAATACTGGAGAAGGTCGTTGGGTTTGTGTGATTGTTTTTCCTCAGTTGAATCCGCCAAAAAGGTACGCTGTACGTAACTATTGGTCCCGGGGTAAATGAGTCTCACACGTGTATGGGGGGAATACACGTGTATAGTGATTTTTCAAACTTTTACAAACTATGAATAGTGAGTTAGGTTATCCTGAGTATCAATACTGAGAAACACATATCGTCCTGAGTTAAAGTCTACTGAGACAATAACCCTGAACTGTTTTCAGTAAATATAAATAAGCTTAACTGATTCTGAGTGCGAAAAGACCTGAATATCTTTGCACAGATAACTAACTTACTGAGTACTCAGGAGAGTGGCTTAGTTTGGTAGCTATCTACACTAGCTATCTATTGTGCAGAATGTGTAGGCCCTAAGTTTATACTCATTTTATCTTGCTGGAAATCTCTTTGCCTTTAGTAAAATAGTGATTAAGGCTGTGCTCAGTTTAATGCAAGTTCAGTGGATTGGTTCCAACTGAATATCAGAAAACTCAGTATGCTTTCAATGAAAATATGCAGCAAGTAAATATGCAGTATAGAGAGCAAATAACACAGTCAGTTATAGTGGTTCAGAGGCTCAAGTTCCTAGGTCCACTCTCTCTGATCCTCAGAGAAATTCCTTAACTCACTACTACTACTACCTCAAGCTTTCAGACTGAACTCAACAGCTTACTAACTTTCTTCTACGAGCTTTCAGGCTGAACTACACTGCAGCTTACTAACTCAACTCACACAAGTTTTCAGACTATCTTTAACAGCTTACTAACTTCTTCTATAGAGTTTTCAGGCTGAACTCAACTGCAGCTTACTAACTATTTACAACTCTCACTTTCCAACAATCACACAGACAAACTACCTAAACATTAGGGTTTGGGTTTGGTTGGTTTCCAACTAGGGTGATATATCCTTTTTACAATAAGAACAGATGCAAAAAGGCAGGATATCTCTTACTAAGCTTTGGATAATTAACAGATTCTAGGCTTAGTAAATGAGCTCTCTTCAAAGTGAAACACTTGGGAAATCTTAGGGTTTTCGAGTGCTTCAATGAGTGCAAGAATACGAATGAGCTCTGGAGTTGCTTGATTTCCCGTAACCTTGCAATGGTGAAGGTTACTGGTATTTATATGCAGCTCCCCAAGGTCACTCTTGAAAAACTATCCATTGGAGGAGATAACATCAAGGGTTTCCTTATATGGTTAGTGATAAACGGCTATTTTAGGGTTTGAATACTCCCTTGCATGGTTTGGGTAACAAGTAACCAGTGCAGCCAATCACTTCGTTTTTGCAGTATGGAACTGAGTACATATGACAACTCAGTGACAGGTCGCTTTCTGTGTCAGTGACGTACATCGTTGTTGCTCTCTCGTTTGTTCTTGACTTCAGTGAAAATAGACAAACAAAACGGTTCTTTAGATCAATCTCTTCTGAATGAGACAACCTTAAAAGACAATTTAGTTCCAATTCCTTTTGTCTGCAATCAACTGTTTGGACAACATTTATTTTTCAATAAATATTCAGGACTTAAATTAGTCCAGATGTCATCAGTGAGATAGTCTTCAGGTCTTCAGGGTCTTCTGAGTTCAGGTCATCTGAGTCTCAGGTCATATGAGTCTTCAGATTTTCTGAGTCTTCAGATCCTCTGATTCTTCAGGTCTTCTGAGTCTTCAGGTCATCAGATCATCTGAGTCTTTAGGAATACACTGAGTTCCCCTTCATTGTATTCTTCCTATACTAATCCTGAGTAATATCTGCAGACTATACATGGTACATATATTTCCTGAAAACATCCTAAACTGAAACCTGTCCATTGACTATCAAGATTATTCTGAACATGTTATACTCAGGGGTTTTGGGATCTAATAAAAAATCTCTTTAATTAAATTCATCTACCAACATTTTCCCCCTTTTTGATGATGCCAAAACCATCTTGTCATACCTTAAGAAAATCCATCCTATACTCAGGTTTTAGTTATCTATTACATTAGATGGTATAGCAAACAAGTATGAAATGCATATATTTAAAGTAGATAATGAGATATTATCTTTGTTGATCACCACTAAATATAAGTTTTCATTGATGTAGGGTAGATAATTACTATTGGGATATTTTAGTTTTGATTATTTACGTCAAAACATTATGTAATTATCAACTTGTATTATTTAAGTTCATTTCTACAGGTAACAAGTTGAGGGGGAACTGATCTGAAGTCTCCTGAGAAAATAGGCCTGAAGACAAGTGGCCTGAATAGAAAATAGGCCTGAGGAAAAGATGCCTGAATGGAAGAAGGCTGAAGTCCAATACCGCTGAATGTCAGAATGACCTGAATGAGAAGTGTTGAATGCTGAATTGCTGAAATCCTGAGTGCTGAATGCTGAATCTTGAGTGCTGAGTCCTTAGTGCTGAATGCTGAATGCTGAAATGCTGAAATCCTGAATGCTGAATGCTGAAATCCTGAACACTGAACACATAAATCCTGAATGCTGAATGCTGATTTCAGAAGGCCTGAATACTGACGTGGACCAATCAGAGGTGGTCAAAAAGCCTGACAAAAAGTTGCAGAAACTCCAGAATAGTTTGGATTTGAATGTGACTTTCTCCAACGGTAACATTCAAATCCACATTATAAATACAAACTCTTCCATCATATTAAGTGTGGAAAAATGCTATCAAGCCAAGAGTCATATCTTCAAGCATTCCCACCATAGAACACAAATCTGTAGATATCCAAAATATATTCAAGAGTGTTCTAAACACAATCTAAGCAACACATGATATATTGTAAGCTTAGAGAGATTTTCCCAACCTTAGCGTAAAGGTTAAACCATTGTAAGGGAAAATATCAACCTAGTTGGAGACAAAACCAAACCCAAACCCCATTCTTGAGAGAGAAGTAGTGGTTAAGTGAGGTAGTTGAAGAGGCAATCCCGTGGAGGGTGATAAGCCCAGAGGCGAACCTGTGAGGGTGATAAGTCCAGTTGAGTGAGAACTCATTAAACATCAGTAAGCAATCCCGCAAGGAGGGTAGGCAATCCCGTGGAGGGAGATAAGTCTCATTTGAGTGAGAGCTCTATAAATATCTGATTCTACTGTGTTGACTAACACAATAAACTAGTCGAGTGAGTTGAAAGAATTTCTCTGATGATCAGAGAGAGTGGACGTAGAAGCTTGAGTCTCCGAACCACTATACTTTATTGTGTTCTTTATTGCTTTATGTTCTTGTCATGTGCAAATGTTTACTAAGAAGCAAAGCAATTCTGTAAGAAAAAAGAAAAAAAATTTAATCACCATTCCCCCCTCCATTATTTCATAAAATTATATTATTTTTTTTCGGGACCAACAATTACATTTTACAATGAAAGTCTTTTTCAGAATAATAAAAAGAAACTGAAATCAGCCTTTAGTCTTCCTCAATCTCATCATCAGGGACTTCAAGATTGAACATCCCATAGTACCTTCTTTTCAGTTCGTCCCTCTGTTTAATGATCTTAGGGTGACTTCCAGGCAGACCCAACTGAGCAACATAGTCAGCAACTTCTCTGGATATAGCAGCTTCATTGATGAATCCAGTGTTGAATCTTGGGGCAGGGTACTTATATTGGCCAGGTGCCTTCAGTGAAACATTATTTTCATTTGCCAAATTCATCCACTTCTGTAAGTATTCTGGATAGAAGGTCAGCAAGTACTCCAGGAAGGCTTCATTTCTATCTAGGCTTCCTCCTCTCCATTCTCTCAGAATGTCATGATTGAACCAAAAGGTTCTTTTGACCTCTTCCCAGGCATCATTGATCTGGATTGGCATCCATTTGTCAATGTGCGACCATTTTTGTACTCTGGATGTACCCCATCTTCTGCTCATGAATCTTTTAAAACTTCCTCTCCTTTTCTGCTCTTCTTCTCTTTTCTTTCTAGTCAGCTCAGCTCCTGACACAGATGCAACTTGCCTCTTTTCTTTCTCAATATGCAAGGCTTTGAGTTTGTTGTGCCAGTCAAAGTCTGCTATCTGAGAACTTGTGTCATACACTCCAAATCCTTCTCTAAGGAGTTCCTCAGATTCAGCTTCTGGATCTTTCTGAGCTTCAGATTCCTCAGGTTCAGAGAAGTCAGCAATCAGTTTTTCTGAACTAGTTTGGCAGAAATTTTCTTTTTCTTCTTCTCAGGCTCTATGAATGCTACTGGTTTTCTTTTCTCAGCTTTCTTTGGGTCAGCTTTCTCCTTAGCAGCATGTGCCTCAGCAGTCAGACTTGTTTCAGCTCTTCTTCTCTCTGATCTTCTAAAGATCCTGGCTTCCTGAGCTGTTTGCCATTCTGTCTGAATAAACTCAGTATCCTCTGGCTCAACCGACTTCAATTTCTCAGTTGCCTCAATCTCTTGTAGAGTTTTCAGATCATGCTTAGCCTTCAGTTCCTGCTGGGCTTTCCTCTCAAGGGTTTTCTTCAAGTGTGTATCAAATTCACCCTTTGCTGAATGAGATGTCCTTTCCCCCTCTTTGGCATCATAAATGGAAAGATCTGGGAAAGTGTAGCATCTATGTGGAATTGCTCTTTGTTAATTTCCCTTATTTCTCCAGCTAGGACATCCTGCTCATCTTCTATGCGCCTCAGGACATTTTTGCCAATGGATACTTCTTCTGATAATGGGGCAAATTGATTGGTAAAAGCTTAATGCATGAGGTCTGTCATCTTGGTCATGAGTAAGGAACTCATTTCCTCAATAGCTTGCTTTATTATTTCTTCATTTTTCTCTGACAGCTTTTTCTCCAGGTAAATTATTCTTTCATTAAATTTCTGATTCAACTCATCAGTTATTTCTCTGGATATTCGTCCAATCTTAGTGTCCAGAGCAGTGATCCTCTCAGCCACATCAGTCTGAACTGATTTCACTTCAGTAGAGGTACTCAGATTTTCCATTTTCCGAGTTTGATCTCTCAGAGCAATCTCCATCTGAGACATATGGTCTGCTACTGGTTCACTTTCTTCAGTGCATCCAAAATTGGAGTTAGATCAATCTCTGGAGCATGTGGAATTTGTTCTGACTGAACCTCAGTCTGCATACCAAAATCAGAAAAACTTAATGTTAGGTTCTTCAGTAATTTTGGCATAATGAATAATAGTGCCAAAAGGTACTTGAAGGGTTCTATCTTCAGTCTGAGGATTTTGAGTATCAGCAACTGATATGAGCTTTTCAGCACCTTCCTTTTCTTTTTCATGTTCTTTCCTTTTATCTCCATTACCTCCTTCATCCTTGTCTTTTTCCTTCTCAGCACCACTGGTCTCACCAGCCTCAGTCGGCTTTTTTTCAGCAACTTTTCTTTTCACCAACTCATCAAATTCTGAAACCTTTATTCTGAGTTTGGTTTTTCTGAATCCTGAGAACTCAGTCAGTAATGATGTTTCCTCATTCCACCACTCTTCGCCTCTGAATGAAGCAATATTCAGCATATCAGGAAGAGTTTGATTTAGGATGTAGACTGTGGTTCTCAATCTGATGAACAAATCCTGAAGATCTGGATACTCTGTAAGCTCAGGGTATCTGTCCATCACAAACCGTTCCCCCTTGCTTCGCCATTCCAATTCCTCTGCTTCTCCCTTCTTCAGTGATTGTGGGCTAGGTTTTTCAGGAAAGGTTTCATCAGTTGTTTGAACTATTTGTAGGTTTAATGGATCAAGAAATGGTGCAGCTAATAAGGTATCAAGGTTCAGGAGTTCTTGGGGTTCTTTTGGCTCTGAGGGTTCTGAGGCTGGGATCTGAGTTTGGCTGTCTTTAACAGGTTGTTGAGAACTTGTAAAGATTTCTTGGGAGATTTTATCAGTTGCAATGGAAGTCTCCATTACCTCAGAAAATACGTTTTCTTCCTCAATTGTCTCCTTTTCTCCAATGGTTTTCACAACCTGAGCCAAAACTTGTACTGGGGATTTCTGAACTGACAAGGCCTCCATCTGAGTGGCTTCATGCTTAGCTTCCTCGGCCTCTTGCTCAGTAATGGTTCTGAGCCTCCTTTTTTTTGGCTTTACGGCCATAACTTTCTTCTTCAGCTTCTCCCCAGTTTCCCTTTTTATTTTCATCAAGGCCTGCCCCTTTGTTTGTTTCTCTTCCTCTGAGATGGACTCACCTATCATGGAAGATTCTTTCCTTGTTTGTCTTTCCTGGACAAGATCAGCCGTAGATGTTTCTTCCTCAGTTTCCTCTCCAGCAGTCTCCTCCTGAGACTCAGAGGTCTTTTCTTTCTTCCTTTTCAAGGCTTTCTGAGAATGTTGCCTGAACATAATTTTGGATACTGGAAATGGTGCAGATCTGGCAAATGTATCCTCTTCTTCAATACAGGTTTCTAGAATGTAAGCAATCTTGGTTGCATGCAATATTTTTCCCTTCATTACTATGGCTCCATCCTCTCTCTTGATGTGTTTGGCTTGATCACTTACAACTTTGATCAAATACCGCAACCAATTGAAATCTTTTGAAGGAGAATCTTCAATTGCAGCCATCAATCTTAGTTTTGGCTTGCTTACCTGCTCAAAACTTCCAGAACCGCTCATCAAGAATTTACTCACAATATCAAGAAGCACCATGTACTTCTTCTTCAAATGCCTTTTGTGGAGGGTAGCTTCAAACTTCACCGGCTTCTCCGTGATTTTATCGAGATATTCTTGTTCTCTTCCAGCCATATACAAAGTAGGATCTTCCCCTTTGTCATTTAACTCAAACACAACATTCAAGTTGTTCGGAATAATGTACAATTTACGAACAAAATCAATGTATTTATGACCCTTTGTCAATTGATTCACAGTAATCTTAGAATCTATGCATTCATCCTTGTCTACATGCATATTAGCAATAAACTCGATTACCTCTTGTGAATATTCTCCTTCTAGATGATTTCCTACCAGAAAAGTCAATTTTGCAATTCGGAGCATATGAAGAGCTTCTTCTTCATGAATAACATTCCCGGTTCCTTCGAAGAAAACAACGTTTTCGTAGTGGGGTTTGTTTGTTTCGGCAAGTTTAGCATATATTGTGGGTGCCATTTTCTGGATGGGATTGCGAAACTTTGCAGAATTGTGAGGTTTTTGTAAGGCAAAATGTAGGGAAATATTTGAAGACAAAAACAGAGTGAGGGATTTTGAGTATATGACTTCGTGAAGGAGAAAGGGTATATGTATATATAAGGAGTGTTTAAAACACACGATTTAGATTTTCCCAAATAATCAACGGTTTAGATTAAACCACGATTGGATTCTAGCCAAAATAAGGTGGTTTGAATAGGCATAGAATGGATAATAGCCGTCATTTTATCCAATTTGATGATTATGCACAGTATTCCATAAACTTTTTCACAGACTGTTTAACTTCCTCGAATTTCAAACGTCCCGCCTATTCATTTCTTCAGGTGTTATGTTATTTATTTCAAATGATTACTGAGTAATCAGAGTGTAATAAATATAGTGAATTGAATGCACAAGTCAATACATCTTCAGGCTCATTTTTAACATCGGCCTTACTGAGTTTTGACCTTGACAAATTTCAGTGGACTTGTCTCATCTGACCCAAAGTCCCTGTGTTCTTCAGTACTCAGTACGAAGAGTTTTTGTCCTGAGTCTCAGTATATTGCAAAACTTCATATCTCTGAAAACCTTCAATTTTCCAGATTAATTTACTCACCTGTGTCCAACATCCCTAATTCAACTGATAATTCTTGAAATCTTGACTCAGCCGAAGGCTTAGTAAGAATGTCAGCTCTCTGCCTATCAGTATGAATTTTCTCCATTCTGATATCTTTCTTCTCAAAATGGTCTCTAATGAAGCGATGTCTGATATCAACATGCTTACATCTGGTGTGCAATATCGGGTTTTGTGTAATAGCAATTACACTATTTTTATCACAAAATATAGGTACTTCATTGGCTATAACCTTATAATCCCTCAATTGTTGTCTTAGCCAAAGAATCTGTGCACAACAGCTTCCTGCAACCATGTATTCAGACTCAGTAGTACTAGTTGCCACTGAAGTATGTTTCTTAGAGAACCAGGATATCAGTTTACTTCTAAAAAAATTGACAAGTTCCTGTAGTGCACTTCCTGTCTATTCTACAACCACAATAATCAGCATCTGAATACCCAGTTAAATCAAGGTTATCATCAGCTGGATACCATAATCCTCTATTCACTGTGCCTTTAAGATATCTGAGTATCTTTTTAGCAGCTTCCATGTGACTTGCCTTAGGATTAGCTTGGTATCTTGCACATATCCCAACAACAAAAGTAATATCAGGTCTACTTGATTTGAGATATAGTAATGGTCCAATGATCCCTCTATAATCAGTGTGGTTGACTGATTTGCCTTCAGGATCAGGATCCATTTTGTAGTTAGTATTCATAGGAATTCTAACTGCATTGCAATTTTGTACACCATACTTAGCAATCAGATCTCTGGTGTACTTTGCTTGGTTGATGAATATTCATTCCTTTGATTGCTTGACTTGAAGTCCTAGAAAGAAATTCATCTCCCCCATCATTGACATCACAAAATTTCTTTTCATCAGAGCAGAAAACTTCTCACACATCTGATGATTAGGAGAAGCAAATATGATGTCATCCACATACATCTGAACTAGTAAGATGTCCTTCCCATCTTCTATCCTGAACAAGGTTCTATCAACAGTTCCTTTGGTAAAACCATGATCAGTAAGAAATTGAGAAAGTGTATCATACCATGCTCTGGGTGCTTGCTTCAGACCATACAAGGCTTTCCTGAGCATGTAAACTTGGTCATTCTGACAGAAGCCAGGAGGTTGTTCCACATAAACCTCTTCCTTAAGCACACCATTCAGAAATGCACTTTTCACATCCATTTGGTAGACTGTGAATTTCATGTGAGCTACATGCAAGAAACAATCTGATGGCTTCTAGTCTTGCAACAGGTGCAAAGGTTTCATCATAGTCCAAGCCTTCTTCTTGGGAATAACCTTGTGCAACTAGTCTTGCCTTGTTTCTTACAATGATATTGTTCTCATCTCTCTTGTTCTTGAATAACAATTTAGTTCCAATCACATTGTGACTCTTAGGTCTATCTACTAGCTCCCAAACTTCATTCTTTGTGAACTGATTCAACTTCTCTTGCATAGCTGTAATCCAAAGGGAATTTTGAAGAGCTTCTTCAATTTCAGTAGGTTCTTTCTCTGATAGGAAGCAACAGAATATAACACTTTCACCATGGAACCTTCTTGTTTTAACACCTTATGATAGATCACCCACAATCTGACTTGAGGGATGACTATCCAACCATGTTCTTCTGGATGTTCCCCCTTCAGTGGTATTCTCAACATCAGAAATGTTAGGTTCATATATATCATTAAACTCAGGGAACAACAGGAAAGGAGAAGGGGAATCATCTTCCTCAGGGGAAATTCCATTTAGAACATTGTCAGTGACATTTGTTCCCCCTTGGTTGATAGATTCAGAGTTTGCCTCAGCTGTGACCACCACATCTTCATCGGCATTACATACCTGAGTCTGAACTGGGGTTTGTTCAGATGGGCCAGCTTCAGTGTGTTGGCTTTCCTTCAATGGAGAACTATCGTCCTGAGTTTCACCAGTCTGATTATCTTCATCCTGAGTTTCTTTATCTGAGTCTGACTTACTCCATTCATAGAATATGATTGGCTTCTTCTTTTCAGGCTCAGTGGATGGTTTATCAGTATGTTTGTCCTTCTAGTGATTTTCTTGGTTAACTCTCCTGAGTCATGTTACTATTTCTTATGAACACAAGTAGATTCATAATAAAAAACATGAGGTGTTTCTTCCACAATAAGAGTTCTACAATTGTAGACTCTCAAGGCTTTACTGACTTCAGAATATCCTAAAAATATTCCTTGATCAGCTTTGCTATCAAAGGTTTTCAACTGATCTTTACCATTATTGTGTATGAAACACTTACAACCAAACACACGAAAGAAAGAGACAAGAGGCTTCATTTCATTCCATAGTTCATATGGTGTTTTTCCTTGATACTTTGTCAGCATGGATCTGTTCTGAGAATAGCATGCAGTGTTGACAGCTTCAGCCCAAAATCTGTTAGGAATGTCAGCTTCAGCAATCATGGTTCTTGTAGCTTCTTTTAGAGTCTTATTTATTCTTTCAGCAACACCATTCTATTGTGGGGTCCTTGTAGCCGATGTTTCATGAGTTATCCAATTTGCTGCACAATAATCAGATATAATATGGTTGATAAACTCAGTGCCTTTATCTGATCTGATTTTGACCACACTCAGATTATTTTCATTACTATGTCTTTTCAGTAATTTTGGCAGTTTTGTCTAAGTCTCTTTCTTACTGAGTAAGAAAATAACCCATGTATATCTAGAGTAGTCATGAACTACTACAAGTGTGTATTTCCTGCCATTTGTGCTCACAGGTGTTACTGGACCAAAGAGATCCATATGTAACAATTGAAGTATCCTTTCAGTAGACACTTCTACTTTACTTTTGAATGATGCTCTTATTTGTTTGTCTTTTTGACAAGCATCACACACATGATCATTACTGAAAACTTCCTTTGGTAACCCTCTCACAAGTGTTAATCTTGCAAGTTTGTTCAGGGCTTTGAAGTTTAAGTGATGCAGCCTTTTGTGCCATAACCAAATAGTTTCAGTGGCTTTCTTAACAACTAAACATGTATTCATAGGAGTCAGTGTCTAGTCAGCAAGATACACATTTCTTTTTCTAGTACCAGTCAGTAGTATTTGTTGTGAAATGTTATCTTTCACATAACACAAGTTCTTTGAGAAATCAACGCTGAATCCTTTATCACAGAATTGACTGATAGAAAGCAAGTTATGCTTTAAACCAGACACATAAGATATACCATGGATATGAACAGTATCAATTTCAATTGTTCCATATCCTTCAGTCTATCCTTTGGAATTATCTCCAAAAGTTATCTGAGGGCCTTTCTGTTCAACATAGTCAGTAAGAAGATATTTATATCCTGTCATATGTCTTGAGCATCCACTGTCCAAGTACCATGCAGCAGGTGCAATTTCACTTCCACTCATCAGGTTTATGTTGTCTTTATTCAGCTCAGTGCCCAACTCCATCACCTGATATAAAATCAGGCTTTAGGTACCCATTTGGTGTAGGGTCCTACCAGGTTAACTGTACCTTTTGGAATCCAAATCTGCCTCACAACTCTAATTACTTTTGAGTGGTTAATTTGTCTTCCATAAATATCTACATACAAATTCACCACTCTTGGTGCCTTAGCAGTATCCTGTGTATGAGTGCTAGCCTTAGCATGAACATGAGCCTTAGAGTTCTTCATGGGTTTAGGCCTCTTGTTCAGATGCTTTAGTCTTGGTACAGCTGGTCTAGGTTTCTGCTGACTTGGGTTCAGAGGACCTTTACCCTTAGGCAAGTTGGGTTTGGGTCTTCTGTACTGAATTTGAGGTCTTTCAGTATTCTGAGGACTTGGTCTTTTTAGTTGAGAATATCTCTGCTAAGTATTTCTCTTCTGAAAATTCCTCTAATGGTTCAGTACAGATTTCTTCAGGTTGATATTCTTAGCCTGAGGCTTCGAAGTACTGGCCTGAGGATTTCCTACTGAGTGTTCAGGGTTTCTAGCCTTTTCCTTAGGTTTGGGCTTTCCACTCTGAACCTTCTGGTTCTCCAAAACCATAGATCCTTTACCCTTGTCTAAAACTCGTGGTTGTTCTTCAATAAGAAGATCAGTACGAACTGTGGGTTTAACAAAAATCATCTTAGTGCCACTTTAGATTTTCAGCACTCAATTCCACTTTAGATTTTCAGCACTCAATTCCTCATTCTGCTCTTGAGTTTCAATGAACAGTTCTTGTAACACAGAATAATCTTTCATCAGATTCTCAAAAGAACCCATCAAATCAAAATTACTGGTTACAGAAGAACTTGACAACTCAGGTGCTTGTGTAGGAGCAGCAACAGAGATAGAAGAATTTACCTCCTCAATAACAACAAGGCAGACATCATCACTATCACTATCTGGGAACATTTCTTCTAAAGAGCTAGATCCTTCTTCAGTATGTTCTTCTTTAGCAACCATAGCCTTCTTTCTTGAGTTCTTCTTGTCTCTTTTGGCTTGCCTTTCCCTTCTTTCTTTGGAACTTAGGTTAGGACAGTCATATTGGAAGTGACCCTTCTTTTTACAATTGTAGCATCTGTTGGTGTCATCATCCTGATCACTCTCTTCTTTGGATTTTGTGTCCTTCTTTCTGGATGAGGACCCTTCAGCTTTGTGGTCCTTCTTCTTCTCAGCAGACTTATCCACAGCTTCTGAGTTGTTCTTGTTATTGTATCTAGTATCTTTGTAATACCTTTTGTACTTCCATATCTGCTATGGAGTTTCGGAAACCTTCTTTCCATCAGGGCAATTTTCTCATCCTTTTCATCTTGATTTTTATTGGATGAGATCTCATGTTCCTTAGTGTTGCAGATTTTTCCTTGGGCTTTAAAAACCACATTTTTGCTAGATGAAGTATCATCTTTGCTGTCAGGCTTCTTAGTTTTCTTATCAATCACAAACTCATAGGCTTTTAATTCAGAGAACACTTGTTAATATGGCATAGATGCAATATCTTTGGTGTTTTCAATCACCACAACATGTATATCCCATTTCTTAGATAGTCCTCTAAGAATTTTTAGTGCAACTTCTCTTTTTGGGTATCTTTTCCCAAGAGCATTCAGATCATTCATGATACTAGTGAATCTAACTTCCAGTTTATCATCTTCCATTTCAAAGCTGTCAAACTTTGCAATGACAACATATAGTTTGTTCTCTTTGATGTGATCTGTGCCTTGACACATGATAACAAGTGTATCCAAAATCTCTTTAGCAGTTTCACAGTGAGAAATCATCCCCATAACACCATCATCAATAGTGCTATATAAAGTTCTTTAGAAATATAGTTTAAGTTAACTAACTTTCTCTCCTCAGGAGTAAGTTGGTCATCAGACTTAGGAAATTCATCTCTGGGATCATCTTTCTCAGCATCAGTATTTTTGGGATTCACAATAGTATACTCAAATGGTCCTTGAGAGACAACTCTCCACATTCTTCCATGTTTAGAGTACAGATGTGCCTACATTCTCAATCTCCATAAGTCATAGTTCTCAACAGAGAACATAGGTAACTTCTTAGAAGGCATGGTGATCAGCCTTGTAAGATATCAGTAGTAAGATCTATTCAGTAGAGCACCAGAGTCTTTCAGTAAACAAGACTATGGCTACCAAAGCAAGTGGTCAGATGAACCACAGCTCTGATACCACTTGTTGGTGCCGGGGTAAACGAGTCTCACACGTGTATGGGGGGGGAATACAAATGTATAGTGATTTTTAAACTTTTATAAACTATGAATAGTGAGTTAGGTTATCCTGAGTATCAGTACTGAGAAACACAGATCATCCTGAGTTAAAGTCTACTGAGACAATAACCCTGAACTATTTTCAGTAACTATAAATAAGCTCAACTGATTCGGAGTGCGAAAAGAACTGAATAGCTTTGCACATATAACTAACTTACTGAGTACTCAGGAGAGTGGCTCATTTTGGTAGCTATATACACTAGTTATGTATGGTGCGGAATGTGTAGGCCCTAAGTTTATACTCATATTATCTTGCCGAAAATCTCTTTGCCTTTAGTAAAATAGTGATTAAGGTTGTGCTCAATTTAATGCAAGTTCAGTGGATTGGTTCCAACTGAATATCAGAAAACTCAGTATGCTTTCAATGAAAATATGCAGCAAGTAAATATGCATTACAGAGAGCAAATAACACAGTCAGTTATAGTGGTTCAAAGGCTCAAGCTCCTACGTCCACTCTCTCTGATCCTCAGAGAAATTCCTTAACTCACTACTACTACTACCTCAAGCTTTCAGACTGAACTCAGCAGCTTACTAACTTCCTTCTACGAGCTTTCAGGCTGAACTACACTGCAGCTTACTAACTCAACTCACACAAGTTTTCAGACTGTCTTTAATAGCTTACTAACTTCTTCTCTAGAGTTTTCAGGCTGAACTCAACTGCAGCTTACTAACTCTTTACAACTCTCACTTTCCAACAATCACACACACAAACTACCTAAACAATAGGGTTTGGGTTTGGTTGGTTTCCAACTAGGGTGAGATATCCTTTTTACAATAAGAACATGTGCAAAAAGGCTAGGATATCTCTTACTAAGCTTTGGATACTTAACAAATTCTAGGCTTAGTAAATGAGCTCTCTTCAAAGTGAAACACTTGAGAAATCTTAGGGTTTTCGAGTGCTTCAATGAGTGCAAGAATACGAATGAGCTCTGGAGTTGCTTGATTTCCCGTAACCTTGCAATGGTGAAGGTTACTGGTATTTATAGGCAGCTTCCCAAGGTCATTCTTGAAAAACTATCCGTTAGAGGAGATAACATCAAGGGTTTCCTTTTATGGTTAGTGATAAACGACTATTTTAGGTTTTGAATACTCCATTGCATGGTTAGGGTAACAAGTAACCAGTGTAGCCAATCACTTCGTTTTTGCAGTCTGGAACTCAGTACATCTGACATCTCAGTGACAGGTCGCTTTCTGTGTCTGTGAAGTACATCGTTGTTGCTCTCTCATTGGTTTTTTACTTCAGTGAATAGAGACAAACAAAATGGCTCTTTAGATCAATCTCTTCTGAATGAGACAACCTTAACAAACACTTTAGTTCCAATTCCTTTTGTTTGCAATCAACTGTTTGGACAACATTTAATTTTCAATAAATGTTCAGGACTTAAATTAGTCCAGATGTCCTCAGTGAGATAGTCTTCATGTCTTCAGGGTCTTCTTAGTCTTCAGGTCATCTGAGTCTTCAGATTTTCTGAGTCTTCAGATCCTCTGATTCTTTAGGTCTTCTGAGTCTTCAGGTCATATGAGTCTTTAGGAATACACTGAGTTTCCCCTCAATGTATTCTTCCTATACTTATCTTGAGTAATATCTGCTGACTATACATGGTACATATATTTCCTGAAAACATCCTAAACTGAAACCTGTCTACTGACTGTGAAGATTATTCTGAACATGTCATACTCAGGGGTTTTGGGATCTAATAAAAAATCTCTTTTATTAAATTCATCTCCCAACAGTAACTCCTAGAATTCCGCATGTGTAGGATTTACGTGGTAGTTTTGTACGCATGATATGTTGTTATGATTTAATTGTTATTTGAATTAATATAGGATTAATTCATGCTAGTAATAATTAAATTAATTTAAATTTGTATTTAAATTGCACCTCGAATAGATCTGGGCACCCTATTTCCCAACAACTAGTATTAGAGTCTCGGTTACGAGCTCTGTGATTTAGATTTTAATTTAAATTGTTGTTAATTAAATTTTGAAATTGGATAGTAGAATTGCTAGATCTTTTTTTGCAGGTATTCAATTGTCATGGTAATTTAATGTTTATTTAATTCATGCGTATGATTGTATGGTTTTTAATTCGACTCGTTCGGATTCATTTTTCTCGTGAGAAAATCCATGAGTAGATTAGACTATTTGATTTGCTCAATGTAATAGACTAGTCTAGATTTTAGGTTTTTTTTTTGTAAAATAAATTGTAACTGAATCGAAGACGAACACGGAAATGGGGAATTGAAGATGGATCCGGAATCGTGCGCAGGCAGCGTGCGTCGCGCGAAACGTACCAAGGGAGGCACGTGCATGACACGGACGCTGGTAGACGCGCATAGATGTGGGGCGTTGCCGAGGGCCGAGCGCCAGGGGGGATCAGCTGGGTGGGCAAACGCATGACGCGCATCACCCTAGAGTGGGCGTGCGCACGGTGTGCACAGGGATGCACACGACACTAGGCGGGCGCACGCACGGCGTTGGGTGCCTGGGATGCGGGCGGGCATCCTGGCTGCGTGCTGTTCGACGTGTCCGAACGATGGACATGGCTTGACGTGGCAAAATTATTTTTTCGAGACGATCGAGTGGGAGAAATTGAAGATGAACGATTTCTCAAGATCAAGACAAGAAGAAATTAAACCGTGACAATTGGATATATGTGCCCAATATGTGTTTAATTTTGTTTTGATGCTTTATTTTTCTTATGCTTGTATTTAATTAGTTTAAATATATTTGCATAAGGAATTTTACTTTGAAAAATCTCATTTTCAAAAAATTACTAAGTATGCTTATATAATTAATCGATAATTTAATTCTGGATAATAAAATTGAATTAATTTTGACCTCCATGATTTATTTATTTGTGAATTCTTTTGGAGAAATTCCCCCAAGGGACGGCCAAAAGATAGTCTTCGCATGAATGAATTCCAAATGATGATTGTGGATTATTATTAGTGGTGACGATGACCCTCCCAAGAGGCTCGTTCAAAATGAAATAATGATTCTGTATTTAATCATGGTTATTACTTAGGTATAAAATTAAAATGCATATACTTCCCCGAAGTCCCTGTCAATTTTATATTGGTCAAGTGGGAGCCAACTATTAATTTTGAATTAAAGGTTTGTAACTGTTCTTGTTTGTAACCTGCTTAAATGTGTTTAAATGATGACCCACCCACGTGGCTTATTTAAACTGTTTTGAGATGTTAGCTGATGCATGTTCATATTTTTTTGAGATTTTAATATGATTCATGTGAATGAATTATGTGATTCTTCTTGTGTTAATCCGGATATTAACACAAGATGTATGTTTATTTTCAGTACAACATGTCGCAACTTTTTAATCCACTATTACTATACTTAAAGTCAATATAATTGTATAGAAAACTATGTGGATTGGAAATTATTTATTGTCTTGACCATGCAATCTCATAAGTCCATCCTTGACAAACCTAGACTCGCTGAGACTACGAATGTGAGGAAGATAAGGGATATCATAAGCAGTGGTTGAGCTCCAATGAAATGGCTAAGTGTATCATCTTTACTTCAACGTCAAATGTGTTGAAACACCGACACCAGGACTTGGAAACCATTGCAGCTATTACGATAGATCTTAATGAATTCTTCACTCACTAGAATCGTAAAGCGATTCAGATAGCCATACGTAACTTATTCAAGTAGAAAATGGCATTAAAAGGTGTCAAGAAGAATATCGACAAACAAAAATGCTTAATTGCGGTCTGAGAAGACATCGGAGGTAAGTCTGTCCCAAACCTAAAAAGGTAGGGAAGAAAGGTAATTCTCAAACACTATTTGCTGAAACTCGTTTAGCGGCGTATGCTCCCATTCGTGGGTAGTGGATAAGAGAACCACTAATCATGTTTGTTTCAAAGATTCTAGATAATCCAACAATTTAGTGGGAGTGAGACCAACATCACCATGGGCAACGTTATGAGAGTAGCGGTTATTGCAATGCTACGTCAGTAGCAGTTATTGCAATGCTGCGTAAGTAACGATTATTGCAATGCTACGTGAGTAGCAATTATTGCAATTCTACGTAAGTAGCAGTTACTACAATACTACGTGAGTAGCGGCTATTGTAGTGCTACATCAGTAGTGGATGAAGCAATGAGAGAATTGCACCTATCTTTTAGTGATAAAATTTTAGTTTCGAGAGATGTTCTTTACGTTCCAAGTTTTAGAAAGAAATTGATTTCAGTTTCTAAACTCTTTAATCATGGATATTCGGTTACTTTTAATAAAGTTGTTACCATTGCTCTAAATAATAAGTTTATCTATCATGGAACGTTGTCGAACAATCTCAATACTATTAACTGTGCACACCACTCGCAAAATGCATCCTATAACACATCAACTATTTCAAGTAAATAAAGGAAACGTTCAGCATACGTGAACGAAACACTTCTATGGTATCTAAGACTATGTCATATTAATCCAAAGAGGATCCAAAGATTGGTTCAAGATGGATCATTGGACTCTCTAAGTTGAACCATTTCCAACTTGCGAATCATGTTTGGAGGGCAAAATGACCAAGAGGGCATTCGGAGCCAAGGGGAATAGAGCCAAAGAAGTGTTGGAAATCGTTAATACTGACGTGTGTGGTCCAATGTCAATCAAAGCTAGGGGAGACTATGAGTATTTCATTACTTTTATCGATGATTACTCAAGATATGGGTACGTCTTCCTTATGAAGCATAAATCTGAGACCTTTGATTAATTCAAAGAATTTAAGGCTCAAGCAGGGAATTATAAAGAAAAGAGTATCAAGTTTCTATGATTCGATCATGGAGACAAATACCTCAGCGATAAATTTTTGAACTACCTGTCAAATAAAGGGATTGCATCCCAGTTAACTGCACCCGGAACCCCTCAACAAAACGGGGTTGCAGAATGAAGAAACAAAACACTTTTAGAGATAGTCAGATCAATGATGAGTTATGCGGATCTACCCAAATCGTTTTGGGGTCACCCCTTGGAAACAGCGGCTTACATTCTAAACTTGGTGCCATCCAAATCGATTCCCAAAACCCCAAGAGAATTGTGGACCGGGTGCAAGCCCTGTTTGAGACAGAAGAGAATTTGGGGGTGTCCGGCATACGTGTTGGACAAGGAAGCCACAAAGTTGGATCCACGTTCAGAATTAAGGCTGTTTATAGGGTACCCCGAGGGAACGAAAGGGGGCATGTTCTATGGCCCCGAAGATCAGAGAGTCATAATAAGTACGCACTTTATATTTTTATAAGAAGGCTATATGAACGAAAGAAAGCCTAAAAGTAAGGTTACCTTAGACGAGCTAAGGAGTCCGACTCCAACGCCAACTGTACAAGTTGACATACCAAGCGAAACGCTTACACAGCTGAAACCTTGTCATAGTGGGAGGGTCGTTAGATAACCCTAGCAATTCATGGGGATAGGAGAGTTCTTGGACTTGGTCCCCGTTTATAATGAATCAGACCCCTGGTTCTATAATGAGGCAATCCAAGACAAGGATGCAGATTCTTGGCAAACTGCAATGGAAGCCGAAATGGGTTCAATGGACCACAATAAAGTGTGGGAGCTAGTCGAACCACTTAATGGGGTAAAACCCATTGGATGCAAGTGGGGATACAAGAGAAAAAGAGGACCGGACGGGAAGGTAGAGACCTTCAAAGCTAGACTTGTGGCGAAAGGGTACACTCAGAAAGAAGGGATCAATTATGAGGAAACCTTTTTTGTCCATAGCCATGCTTAAGTTCATTCGTATTCTCTTGTCGATAGTTGCACATTTAGACATTGAGATCTGGCAAATGGATGTCAAGACAGTTTTCCTTAACGGAAGTCTTGAAGAAAAAATCTATATGCAACAACCCGAAGGCTTCATTGAAAAAGGCCAAGAGCATCTGGTTTGCAAGCTCAAGAAGTCCATCTATGGACTAAAGCAAACATCCCATGCTTGGAATCAATATTTTGATCAGGTTATAAAATCTTACGGTTTTGATCAAAATGAATTCGAGAGTTATGTGTACAAGAAGCGTGTCAGACCTGCCTTGGTATTCTTGGTACTATACGTAGATGACATTCTGCTCATCGGGGACTATGTAAAGGTATTGTCTGACGTAAGGGCATGGTTGTCAAAATAATTTGATATGAAGGACTTAGGAGAAGCCGATCACATCCTAGGGATCAATATCACTCGAGATCGCAAGAAAATGATGATCGGCTTATCGAAAGCTTCATGCATAGACACTGTCTTGAAGCGGTTCAGCATGCAGGATTCCAAGAAAGGTTTTGTACCTTTCAGACATGGAATCCATTTGTCCAAGGAAATGTGTCCTAAGACACAAAATGAGATAGATGACATGAAGGGCATTCCTTATGCTTCGGCTGTTGGAAGCCTCATGTATGCAATGTTGTGCACGAGACCAGATATCTGCTTTGTCGTTGGCATGGTGGCAAGATATCAGAGTAACCCAGGGAAAGAACATTGGACTGGAGTTAAAAACATTCTGAAGTATCTGAACTCAAGATAGAATGCTCATTTATCAATCAGACAATCTAATTCCCGTCGGCTACACGGACTCAGATTTCCAATCAGAGTTAGATTCCAGAAAGTCTACATCAGGTAATGCATTTTGCATGGGAGGAGGAGCCATGACATGGAGTAGCGTTAAGCAGAAATGCATCGCAGATTCTACCATGGAAGTCGAATACGTAGTTGCTTGTGAAGCAGCGAAAGAAGCGGTTTGACTCAAGAACTTCTTAGTGGACTTGGATGTAGTTTCAGATTTGCACAAAACTATCACGATCTACTGTGATAATGCCGGAGCAGTTGCAAATTCAAGGGAACCAAGAGCCCACAAGGCCAGCAAACACATAGAAAGAAAATACCATCTTATATGAGAAATCGTTAAGAGATGAGATATAGAGGTGGCAAAGATCGCATCAGAAGACAATCTAGCAGATCCATTCACAAAGGGTCTGCCTCAGAATACATTCGAGAGACATGTGGAAGGAATGGGTGTCAAGAGCGTTGTTAATCTGCTTTGAGTATAAGTGGGAGAAATGTTATTAGGTTTGTGTAGGTGACATTAGATATCACGTAGAACACGAGACGTGTTGTAGTATACTTAAAAGCAGACTTTGAGTATAAGTGTGAGATTGTTGGGGTTATACTGGAAAGTATGCTTTTACTTTGTATAACCAAACTGAATTTCTGTCTCATTTACTGAAATTAAATTATATATCACTGTTGCTTTAAATATGATTTAATGTTATATATATTTACTACATAATTGTTCCATAAATAGTATGTGTTACATTGTAGTTAATGTGGTGATACCAGATCACAGAAGATCACATTAACAATTCCTTGTAAACGAGTACAAATTCACAACCTAGACGGAAATGAACAATCCATCGTGAAAGGTTGAAGTGTAAGGCTCAGATTGACTTGTCTTGACCAAGAGATTACACTAGTGCATTATGACGTGCTGAATAGGACCTACAGGGGGATAAATTCTTCAGTACTGAATATAGAAGAATTAGACCTCAGTGGTTCGTTATTTCTTAATCTCTGTCACTTAATAAGGATTGTGTGTGATTAATAATTATTGCTTTGACTTATGCTGGGAAGAGAATCATTGCGACTTCGATACCTTATATCTTGGGCAATAATATTAATTACATAACGATTGCTAAATTAATACAGAGAATCGTGTGTTTGGAGAGTCTTGCGTAATTTGTCCCCTTGGTGGGCTCATAAGTTTTATCATACCAAATCTTGCAAGTGGAATTAGTTTCCGGTATGTATAATAATGTTGAGATATTCTTACTTCAAGGAAAAATATATTAATTAATATAAAGCTTTTCAGTGGCTTGAATTAATTAATGGACTAGAAAATCTTAAACACGGGAAATAATAACCGAGAGCCATATTACAGTAATATGGGTTAAGATGGATAGTGCAATATTAATTATGTAGTGGAATTAATTAATATTTATGGGCTTGAATAATATTGTGGCTCAATATTGATAATTCAAGGTCCATTGTAACCCAAAGATAAACTCCAATAACTGAAAAAGGTGTTTAAAATAAAATAAATATTGTTGCCTAATTTATTTCCTATTTTTTTCGAAAATAATGAGGAGGAGAGAAAAAAGATTTTCTTGATTTTTTTGGAAAGATTTTATGGAATAAGTATTCTTGGAGTGCAAGCTTATCCCATAAATTCAAGAAAAGTCAAAGATCTTATTCATCCTTATTTATGTGAAATTTTTGAAAATATTGTGTAGAAAGGGGAAGAAAAAATATTTTGTGAATATTATGGAAATAGAATATAAGAGATATATTCAAGATTGTATCTTGGGAAGATACAAAGAAATTTCCTAACCCTAATATGCCACAAATTTTCGCCCCCCTAGCCTCTATATATAGGGGATGGATTTTTCATCCCCAACATAATTCCATGAGTTGGAAAAATAAAAAATCCACAAAGGTGGTGCAACAATTTTTCTCTTTTCCTTTTATTAATTATTTAAAGGAGATTCCTCCACCGGGATATCAAATAAGGACGTGGGAATATTGGAGAAGGTCGTTGGGTTTGTGTGATCATTTTTCCTCCGTTGAATCCGCCAAAAAGGTATGTCGTACGTAACTCCAAGAATTCCGCATGTGTAGGATTTACGTGGTTATTTTATACGCATGATATGATGTTGTGATTTAATTGTTATTTGAATTAATATAGGATTAATTCATGCTAGTAATAAATAAATTAATTTTAATTTGTATTTAAATTGCACCTTGAATAGATCCGGGCACCCTATTTCCCAACAATATCTTCAAACAGTGATTAGAGAGTCATGATCACTTAATATAGTTCAAAAATTCAATGGATTTACATGTATCATTTATAAAATAGGTAGTTGATGATAATTGGTTTCAATAAAATATATAGATTAAAAAATTATGCAATCTATATGTTGGTCCCGGTGCAAACAAGTCTCACACGTGTATGGGGGGGATACACGTGTTCAGTGATTTTTAAAACTTTTTCTTTACTGAGATCAGATGGGTAAGGTTGTCCTGAGAATTTTGCCCTGAGAAGCACAAATCGCCCTGAGTCAAAGTCTACCGAGACAATGATCCTGAGCAGCTTTCAGAAGCTTCAGATTAGCCCAACTGATCCAGAGTTTTTCAGAGATCCTGAGAAGCTTGGATCAGATAATTATCTTACTGAATACTCAGTAGAGTTAGTTCACTTTGGTAACTATCTGTTCTAGCTAATTAAGAGTGCGGAATGGTTGGCCCTAAGTTTATACTCGTTTTAGCTTGCTGAAAATCTCTTCCTCAGTAAAATAGTGTTTAAGGCTGTGATCAATTTGATGCAGTTTCAGTGGATTGATTCCAACTGAATATCTGTAAAATATGCTTTCAGTGAAAACATGCAACAGATACAATGCAATACAGAAAGCAAACAACACAGCAATTATAGTGGTTCAGAGACTCAAGCTCCTACATCAACTCTCTCTGATCTTCAGAGAAATTCCTTAACACACTTCGTAAAGCTTTCAGGCTGACTCACTGCAGCTTACTCACTTTTCTACCTTGAGTTTTCTGGCTGACTCACTACAGCTTACTAACTCAACACACACAAGTTTTCAGACTACCACAAGTAGCTTACTAGCTTCTCCTCTAGAGTTTTCTGGCTGACTAACCTGCAGCTTACTCACTCTTTACAACTCTAACTCACCAACAATACACACACACAAACTACCTTATCAAAGGGTTTGGGTTTGGGTTGGTTTCCAACTAGGGTGAGATATCCTTTACAATAAGAAAAAATACAAAGGCTAGGATATCTCTCTAAGCTTAGGATAAATCTATCAAATCTAGGCTTAGTGGATGAGCTCTCTCCAATGTGAAACACTTGGGAAATTCTAGGGTTTTCGAGTGCTTCAATTTGCAAGAATAAGAATGAGCTCTTGAGTTGCTGAAATTTCCCGTAACCTCTCAATGGTGAAGGTCACTGGTATTTCTAGGCAACTTCTCCAAGGTCACTCTTTAAAAAACTATCCGTTGGAAGAGATAGCATCAAGAGTTTCCTCTTCTGGGTGTTGATGAAAGACTATTTTTAGGGTTTGAACACTCCCTTGCATGTTTTAGGAAATATGCAGCCATGTAGCCAATCACCAATTCTTGCAGTCTGGAACAAAGTACTACTGACAAAATTCAGTGTCCTGTCACTTTCAGCGTCAGTAAAGTACATTGTTGTCTTCCTCTGATTGGTTCTTGTCTTCAGTGAATGTAGACAAACAAAACGGCTCTTTTAGGTTAATCACTCTGAATGAGACAACCTTAAACAACACTTAGACTTAGTTCCTTTTGTCTGAACTTGAATGTTTTGGGCAATATCTATTCTTCTGAAAATGTGCGTTTTCTTCAGTGCCTCTGAACATTCAGGTCTTCCTGAGTCTTCAGTAACTACTGAGTTTTCAGTAACTTTTGAGTCTTCAGTAACTTCTAAGTCTTCCGTTCTTCAGTATCTTCCGAGTCTTCAGTATCTTCAATATCTTCTGAACATTCAGGTCTACCTGAGTCTTCAGTATCAAAACCTAATTAATATCTACTGACTATACATTGTGCAGATATCTTCCTTAACTATTCTATACTGAAACCTGACTCAGACTATCTGTAGGTCCCGAACGGGTTTTGTGAGGGAAGAAGTCTAGAGGGGAGGGGTAAATAGACTTCTGAAAACTTTTTCGTGTAGATCAGGAGTGATTACAGTTTGCCTGATCAGTGTGCAAGTGAATCATTTTGGACTGATATCCAACTTACTGATCGCCAGAGGGCAGATCAGTTCGGTGTCTATCAGTTTAACTGATTGTGCGGAAGCTAGTTTATACCCGTGTGAAAAACCAGTTTATAACAAATTAGATTCCGAAGCTGTTTTCAATCAGATGACTATGGAGTCAATCTGATCAGATCAGTAACTTGGTGCTAGCTGATCCTAACTCAGAATATGTATGCAGATTTAATCAAGTGGTGTGCAATAGTGTAAAGCAGTTAATCAATCAGGTAAATGCACACAAGATTTATAGTGGTTCGGACAACCAGTCCTACGTCCACTCTTCCCTATCACAAGGGGCACCAACTTAACCAACTGGACTTAGATTATTGTGTTAGTCCAACACATTACACCAACATATATTTATAGAGCTCTCACTCAACCGATCCCAGAAATCAGAACTAGAAACCCTACTCTGAAATCTTGCTAAACAAACTTAACCTAACTTTGGGTTTTGGGTAAGATTTGTTGTTTGTTCCAACTTTGAAATCTATCCTAGTATTTTAAGTAGCCTAATAGCTAGAGGATAAGATTTCTGTGCTAAGAACTATGGGATGAACACTTAGAAAATAATCTTTAAGGTTGTGTTCTTCGTGTGGAAATTTTGCTATAGTATGAGCTTCTTGATAATTTCCGTGTCTTCACTCTGAAGAGTAATCCCATATTTATAGACCTCGAAATTAAAGAGCCGTTGGAGAGCAATTTGAATTTCCAGCTATATTTGGTAGGTTTGCAGGATTTGATGTGACGTGCTTCCAGGAACGGCATGGCCGAAAGCTTGTATGTCGTTTTTCTAGCCGTTTGACTATGCAGTGCCGAAATCCGCAGTGTTAGCTCAGGTCATACGTGTCTTGTTCTCATTGGTTAACAAGTACAGCATGTCAGAGTTTGTTCACCAACTAAAGTTGACATTTTTCTTGTTCAGATCAACAATGTATGACTTGGTGAAACATTAGTTAAAACCTGGTGTGAGCTGACCTGATCAGTTACAACTGGTCAGTCTACCTGATAGAGTCTTCTGATGCCAGTTGTCTTAGCTTCAACTAGCAGACTCGACTGATGTAGGTCTTCTGGTCTGGATCTTGATCTTCTGGTAGTCTTCTGATCTTCAGGTCTTCTGAGCTATTGGCTTCATGTCTTCACCTGATCATCTGATTAACTGATCATTCAACTAACTGATTATCTGATCTTCTGACCTTGTCTTGTCTGATCTCTACTGGTCTACTGACCTGACCTATACATATTGAGTTCCCCTTCAATATGTGACCTACCTTATACATCAGCTGTCTATACATTTCATCTGGTCATCCTAACCTGATTCAAAAACATCAGTCAGCTAACAAGTCTGACTGGTCCTATTACAAACTGTTTTGGAACTTCCATCAAAACTAAATACAAATTTCCCAACAATTTCCCCCTTTTTGATGGAACCAAAACATATAATCAGAAAAACAGATAACCATGCGAAATGTAAAAACATAAACAACAGAAATCAGAAGACAATGAGATGTTGTCATAAGATCAGAAAGGTAACTTGTTTTATATATAAGAGATGAAGATTACATGTACAAAATTTACCTATCACCTGATCTAAGACATCCTCTGATTCCTTCAATAAGCAAACTTCTGAAGATTTTCTGGAATGTTGAAAATCTTGTACATTCTCTGCAGCAAGGCGTCCAATCTTTCACTCTCAATAATGTCTCCTCTCTTAGCAAAATCATAGAAGAGCTGTTTGAATCCAATTGGGTCAAGAGAGTTATCAGCTCTGAGTGGTGGAATCATTGTCTGAAATTTGGGTGCAGAAGGAGTTAATGTCATGATTTTTCCTTCATGCATCACCACTTTGAAGAATCTGGGGTGTTTGATCTCCAGCCAGTTTTGAAACTCTGCATCAAATTCACCTTGATCAGAATGTTCTGGTATCTTCTGAATAATGTAGACGTCGCTCAGCCAGTAGATTTTAATCCTTGTCCATTCAGGAAGCAAGTCTCGTCTGGCCACCAGAATGCTTTCAACTATCGTAGGGAAAGCTCTCTCTTCCCAATCTACTTCTTCTGCTTCTGCTGCCATCTTAGATTTCCTTTTACATATCTTCGGTCCAGGCCTGCAGCTTCAGCAAGTTTCTTCTTCTTGATAGCTGCTTCAATGACCCCACGCCTCATCAGTTGTTCTTCGTTATCAACATCTGATGTCTGCAACTGAGTCTGGGTCATGATTGGCTTCTTGATTTGCTTCTTAGCTTGCTTGCCTTTCCGTAGTTATCTTTCTTCAGCAGTGTCTTCTTCTCTCTGCAGCTTCTTTGCCAACTCGAGACTTTTCTCCTGATCCTCCTGATCAAATCTTTTTTGTGTAGTTGACGAGAAGTCTTCAATTTTGTCTACCCTGGCAACAACTTCAGACAGGGCTATCTTCTGCTCATTGATTTCTTTTCCCTGAGCCTCGATCTCCTTGCTGTGTTGATCCACATATTGTTTTAGTTCAGCAGTAGGAGCGATCTCAGAATGGGTGACTTCAGAAGGAGTGGCATCAGATAGAGTGACCTCAGGTAAACCAGAAGAGGTGGCTTTTGGTGAATCAACAGTTACCATCTGCAACTGTTTTTCCATCTGCATCTGTTTTTCTTTATCTTGTCCTTCCCCCTTTTTGGTTGCATCAAAAAGGTGTGACAAATTGAGATTCAAGGCTCGAAACTGATGTGTTATCTCCTCCTTAAGTTCTTCCACAACAAGGGGAGTGATCTGAACATTTGCATAAGTAGTCGCAGTACCCAGGAACCTATTTAATCCAGATTCAATAACTTTCTTGGCCTGAGTAATAGATTGATCAAATCTTTTTCTGATATTGTCCAGACACTAATCAGTCCTTTCCAAGGATCCCCAGACACTTTCCAAGAGAACCTGCATCTCTCCAAGCATATCAGTCTGGATCCTCATCTTGTCAGCAAGAGGGTCAATTCATTTCGTTACCAATTCGAGAATAAAATCGTGCATATATGTGATCTTCTCGACTGTTAACTTCCTCTCACTGTAAACCAGATTTGAGATCTGGTCATCAGTTAGTTTCCTCTCTTTGTCAATCAGGTTGCTCTGTGCTTCTTCAAATTTCTGCATCAGATTTGTAGCAAGAGTCGTAAATTGTGTATCAACTGAAGTTTTTACCCCATCTTGTATTTTCGCAGTAATCAGATCTAGGATATCAGCACTTAGCACAATAGTCTGACCAGATGTTGAAACCTCGCCTGGCTGGGTCTCAACTGCAACACCTATACCTGGTTCATCGGCAGGTTGCTCATACTCAGTATAAGCATAAGTAGCATAACCTTCTTCTTCTTCTTCAGAAATACCCAGCTTCTGGTGCACCAGCCATCTGATATCAGCATCTGTAGCCAGTTCGGCTGCACTGGATACACCGGCATTCTGCTTTGCCTTCTTCTCCAGGTCAACAAAGTAATCAGACTCCAAGACATTCATTAAAATTAGGAAGTCTTCAATATCCTTGAGTCTGATGTTCCTCTAGAAGACTATCTCCTCCATCTGCTGTCTGATCCCAATATGATCGATGAGTTCGGGAAAGTGCTCGTCCAAATAGGCATTCACCTATCGCCGTAGAAAATACACCGTAGAGTGTTCTTGTACAGGTGATTCGAGGAGGGTCCTCTTGTTGAAGGGGTTGTGAGACAAGGAGACATACATGTCTTCGTTCTCAGCAACATCTTGCTCCTCCTGAGCGAGTTCCAGAATAGGTGTTGGAACAGATTCCTGAAAGATTTCTTGAACAGGTTCCTGAACAACTTCCAAAACAGGTGGATTTAACTGAGAAGATTCGGGAGGGGGTGGAGGATTTTCTGGTTGACTGGTTGAAGGTTGATCGGGGTTGTGGTTCTGATGTGGTTAAGGTTATTTTGGGAGAGGGGGTTCGAGAGGGAGAAGGGGTAAACGGTTTCCCGGTTGAAGGTTCAGTTGAAGGTGGTTGTCTGGTTGATGGTTCGGGTGAGGGTGATGGTTTTCTGGTTAAGGGTTCAGGTGAAGGTGATTTTGAAGAGGAGGTGGGTGAAGTGGGGCAGTAGGTGGTTTCATGCCCTCTGAAAAGAGAACTTATGTGGGCTGAGTCTGATGGTTCAGAATCAGACTGATTCTCTTCAGGTTGTACATCAGCTCCTAGGGTTTCCACCTGAACTGGGTTTTCCACCAGCATTAACTGTCGACCTGATTCTTCAGGTTGATCTTCGCCTGATTCCAGAATTTCAACATCACTTCCTTCATCTTGAAGACCTCTAGAAGGCATACCAGCCTTCTTAGGCAGCATTGTAGTAAGTGTTTTCTGACGTTTCACACCTGCATCACAAGGCTTACTCACAGTCTGCTTCCTCTTTCTCGTTCCTCTCTTTGATGGAGCTTTGCCTTCAGGATTTTTAGGCTTCGGCACATATGGTGTTAGTTCATCATTAGGTAATCCAGATAGTTCCTCATCCTTGTAAAGCAAGGCTCTGAATTTCTCCACATATTGCTTCCGCCCATTTTGTGACCAAGGATAATCGCTGGGAAGCTTATCAGCCAAAATGATAGACACCTTGTGAATATTACTGATATTCTTGGTCAGCTTCACTTGATTTTCTTCATCTGTGGCAAACTTATCAGTTTCCTGCAGCAAACGATGCTTGAATAGCCCCATCCAGTTCATATCTAGGGCCTTCTCAATGATTGTGGCCATAACATGTTGCTTTTGTTGGGTTAGAGCATCTGGGCTGAAAGAGATCCCAAGAATGACTTTCGAGACAATTTCGAAAAGCAGTCTATACCTCCTTCGGAGGTAGGGAACTTTGACATTTGTGAGCTGATTGATGTTCCCAGGTCTCAACAACACTTTCTGCAGATACTCCTTATCTGACATCCCAGCAGTGAACTCATCAGGGTATTTCCTGCCCATTTGAAGACCAAAGATTCTTCTGAGATCATCGTTGGAGACATCGATTCTGGTCCTTCCAACGAATGAGAATAGTTCTTTGTTGTCCGTCTCCTTTAGTCTTCTCAGGAATTCCAGTGATTCAAATGTATGGACAGTTTCCTGATGGCGATAGCAAAATTGATCAAGTCCATAGGCTCTTAAGCATTCTAGTATCTCCCTTGATTCTGGATCATTTGTGGTATTGAAAATGACATACTTTTCATGAATGACATTTTTGAGCATAGAAGCATAGTCACAAGTTTCCGATAACACTATTGACTATTCCATTTTCTGAAATCATAAACAAACATACAAAATGAGTGCTATGCGAAACAACATAATCAATCTCACAGTGTTATTCATAAAAGAGCAATTTTGCGAATCAATACACATGAATATCTATCCCCAATATGCATATAGTTTATGATGTATATAGAAATGACAATGACTGATTTAAATTCCATTTAATCATGATTAACAGTAATACACACAGTTTCTGATCATGATATGCTATTAAAAAATAACAAGATGAGTAAGTTACCAGAAAAGCAATATGAGGGTTTTGGAAGATAGATTAATCGCTTGAATATTTTGAATGTTTGAGAGAATTTTCTGTAACTGAAATGCGGTTTAGAAAGTATGAAATGCAAAAGGTTTTCAGAGAAAAGGTATTTAGGGTTTTAAAAGATGGGAGGGAAAACATTTTGCACGATTATTTTTGAAATTACTTGAGTGTCCTTTATTTAAGTGGACGGTCAAGATTAAGGCGGTTGAAAAATAATTCAATCGTGTGGTTAAGGTTTTAAACCGGCAGACTTTTGGACTTAAAAGTTTGGAATAAATGCATTTAATACACAAGCCCCGCGTCCGCATTTAATGTTTGCAGGCATGACATCATAAAGTAATGTGAACAGTAATAGCTAACATAGAATAGGCATGAAGATAAATCAGAAAACGTATCTGACTGACTGATATTGTAATCAGTCAGTTACCACTGTTGATCTTTATCTGGTTGGCCTGATTACTGTTGACCTTAATGATGGTTGCCTAAACCATAGTATTTCCCAACAATGTCCCACTTATCTGATCAGTTTTCTGATCAGGTGACGTTCCCTTTTCAACTGTTATCTCTGAACAACTCTTTGACTGATCCTTTCTGATCAGTTGAGATACCATACCCAACTGATCCTTCTTATCTGATCAGTTTTCTACGGATCCATCCTGATCCATTCTTGACATTCAGCAATTCAGTACTTCAGAACTCAGGATTTCAGATTTCTTGTTCAGGCCATTCTGATGTCCAGCTGTATTGAACTTCAGTCTTTTTTTTATTCAGGCCACGTTTCCTAGGGATTTGTGACATACTCCCGCCAAAGCTTTTACTTCTGGGAGTTAAAAAGTCACCTCGATTCCCTAAGTCGGCGTGATTTGATACTCCGTAATAATGGTATGGATACGTTGTGATAGCTCACACCGTCAACTCATCCAACCATCAGTCGCGTGTTTCTTACGCGTTGTCCTTGCGGTGCAAATTTCTCTTAAGGGTCTTGAGAAATTAAATTTGCACCTATACCCCTGCTTTTCTTCTATAAAAGGATCTGGGGTTTTAGGCAAACAACACAACATAATCCATTCATCTTCTTTATTTAGCTTATACTCCATGTTTTCCGATGAACCCTTATTTCCGGTGAAACTTCCGGCAAAAACCTTTAACCCTTTTCAAATGAATTCAGCTTCTCAAATCAACCTTGTGCGTCCCTTATTACTGCTTTCGTCGTCATCAAAGATTACACATACGATTATTGCCAAGCTTCTCTACCACCGAGGCAGCGGATCTGCTCTTGCAAATGAGAAGACACTTCTCCTAACCGTATGCACCTTGTGTGCCTATCGAGATGGCGGAATTAGCATCAACAGACTCAGTCTGATACAAAACATGAGTTTGGTATTTGATCTTGATCAGACAACAGTTGATCATCGTATATCAAACTCAATATTTGCATGTGACACTGGTGGCCATGTGGTCTTTGGACCACATCTTTGACACTTGTGTCCCATTTAACAGCTGGAGAGCCCTATTGATTTTAGGACTAGGGGCTCCTGGCTTAGAAATCCTTCAATGCCGCTCTCGCTCTCACTCCGAAGCTCTGAGGGTGGCTTAGGATTATTTCAAAGCCTCTCACACCCCTTTTAGGGTTGTGGGGAAAAATGGGAGCATTAGGCTCTAAAATCTTTAAAGTCTCTCTCACACCCCTTTTGTACTTGTAACTTGTAATGTAAATCTGACCTCCGGGTCTTTATCAATGAAAATTTCTATTATTCCATTGTTGTGTTGTCTCTACTTTCTTATGCGATTTGTAGCCTTAATCTTATACAATTTTCTTGTTGAACATAGCTTAATCGACTTACAAAGTATAACCTTCCAATCTGATCAGTTTCCCCTTAATTTGATAATTCTTTTCTGATCAGATCTGATCAGTTGAGGTATCTTCCTCAACTGACTCTTTCTATCTGGTCAGTCTCTTAACCAACTGGTCTTGGAGACTAGTCCACCAAACATTTCTGGTGCACTTTCTCCGAGATCCAGAAGCCCTAGCTCATTGCATAATACTCTGAATCTGATCTCAGCTAGTGGCTTGGTTAAAATATCAGCTTTCTATTTATCAGTATGGATCTTTTCCATTCTGATATTCTTCTTTTCAACATGATCTATTATAAAATGGTGTCTGACATCCATATGCTTGCATCTTGTATGTAGAACGAGGATTAAAGTGATTGCAAAAGACTATTCTTTGTCCACGAGAATATTGGTACGTTCTTAGCTACAATGTTATAATCCCTCAGCTGATGACTAAGCCAGAGCAGTTGGGAGCAACAGTTTCATGTAGCCATATATTCTGCTTCAGTAGTAGATGTCGCAACTGAGGTCTGCTTCTTTGACAACCACGAGATCAGTTTACTACCTAAAAACTGACATGTACCTGAGGTTAACTTCCTGTCAATTCTGCAACCTCCATAATCAGAATCAGAATACCCACTAAGCTCTAGATTATCATCTGATGGGTAAAATAAACCAATGTTTATTGTCCCCTTCAGATACTTAAGAATCCGCTTAGCTGCTTCCAGGTGGCTTTGCATTGGATTTGCTCGAAATCGCACATACACCCTCCGCCAAAAGTGATATCCGGTTTCTTTGGCGGTCCGGTATAGTAAAGATCAATGAGAGCCCTATATTATTTCTGATTAGTTTTCTGACCATTCTCATCTGGATCCATCTTGAATCCAGTCATCATAGGAATTCTGGCTTCCTTACAGTTTTGAACTCCAAACTTAGCCAATAAACTCCTAGTGTACTTCACCTGACAGATGAATATCCCTTCTGTACTTTGCCTAACTTGTAAACCCAGAAAGTAATTCATCTGACCCATCATGGACATCTCGAACTTCCCTTGCATCGAACTTCTTTGAATTTATCACATAAACTCTTGTTGGGAGATCCGAAGATGATGTCGTCCACATAAATCTGAACCATCAGAATATCTTCTCCATCTTCTATTCTGAATAAGGTTATGTCCACTATTCCTTTAGTGAAACCCTTTGTCTATCAAGAAGCGAGAGAGTGTATCATACCAAGCTCGAGGAGCTTGTTTCAGAACCATAAAGAGCTTTTCTTAAGCGGTACACAATTGGTGCGCTTTTTTCAAAGCACGGAGTTTGTTCAACATAAACTTCCTCAGCTAGTACCCCGTTTAAGAATGCACTCTTAACATCCATCTGATATACAATAAACCCTCGTGGGCAAAGATATGCGAAGCTTGATCGAATAGCTTTCTAAGCGGCGATCGGTGCAAAGGTCTCATCATAATCAATTCCTTCTGATTGTGAATACCCCTTAGCAACAAGTCTTGCCTTATTTCTAGTTATGACATTATTCTCATCTCTCTTGTTCTTGAATACCCACTTTGTGCCAATCACATCTTGTTGGGTTGGTGCATCACCGATTTCAAACACGATTCCTCTCAAACTATTCGATTCTTCTTGCATGGCTAGAATCCGGTTTTGCATCTTGTAGAAAGCTTCTTCTTCTTGGTTGGTTCCTTCAAAGACAGATAACAACAATACATGGCACTTTCACCAATCTGATGTCTAGTTTTGACTCTATCAGATGGGTCTCCGATGATCAGATCAGTTGGATGACTGGTTACCCAGGTCCTTCTTTTCTGATTTGCATCAGTTTGGAGAGCATCATCCTCTTCTGATAGTAGTTCATCACTAGTGATTGGGAGTGGTGCAGAATTATGATCCACTTGACATGGACAAGTCTCAGCTTATGTTGGACTCATCATGTGCTGATGTCTATCCGTAGAGAACGGTGTGTTCCCCGAACCGGATGGTTCATTTGATATTGTCTCTCATCCGTACCGGCTTCTTCATTGTGGTTATGCGTACCTTAGGGTCCGATTGACTGGTGAATCGGCAAGATCAAGTTACGGAATATATACTTTTATTCGTGTTACGATCCTTTTTCCTTGATTCTTAGCTGATCCATTTTCTGTGCATCAGGTACCGGTTGATCTGGTACTTCTTGTTCTGAGGCAGATTTCTGTTGTTCAGAAGATGTCTCATCAAAGACCACATGAGGTGTTTCTTCCAAAATTAGAGTTCGTCTGTTGTAAACCCTGAAAGCCTTGCTGGATGAGGAATATCCTAATAATATACCCTCGTTCTGACTTGGCCTAAAAAATCTTCAACTGACTCTTCCCATTGTTGTGTATGAAACACTTGCACCAAAAAAACATGGAAGTAAGAAACACGAGGTTTTACGCCCTTCCACAGTTCATAGGGTGTTTTGTAGTGAGCCTTAGTTAGAGAGTATCTGTTCTGAGTGTGGCATGCAGTATTGATGGCTTCTACCCAGAAGCGGCTTGGTGTTGCATGTTCAGCTAACATAGTGCGATCAGCTTCTTTGAGTGTTCTGTTTTTCTCCGATTCGCTACTCCGTTCATTGCGGCATTCTTGCGGTGATGTCTCATCTTTGTATACCGGACTTAGTGCAAAAATCGGTAATAAAAGAATTCAAAAATTGCGTACCTTTATCGATCGATTTTCACTATCTCGACACCCTTCTCATTTTGTAATTTCTTGAGCGGCTCGGGTATCTTTGTTGTTGTCTCATTCTTCTTATACAAGAATACAAACCTGTAAACTTGGAATAATCATCCACGATTACGAGTATATTTTCGTCGTCCGAGATCGATCGGTGTAATCGGTCCAAATAAGTCCATATGGAGCAGTTGCAATACTCTGCTGGATGCTAGTCCAGGGATTCCCTTGAATGAGGCTTTAACCTGTTTTTCCTTCTGACATGCGATAAATGTCTGATCCTTAGAGAATACCTCTTTCGGAAGACCCTCAACCAAAGACATCCTTGCTATCTTGTTGAGAGTTTTAAATTTCAAATGACTCATTCTCTTGTACTAGAGCCAACTGCTACTTTTGGAGCTCTTAACAATCAGGCATGCATTTCTTGGACAACTGTTCCAATCTGCTGTATAAATCGTACCTTTCCTTGAACCAGTTAACAAGATCTGTTGAGTAGCTCGATTCTTGATAGTACTTCGATCGATTGAGAACTCAAACTTTGAATCTGTTGTCATGAAATTGTGAAACTGATAACAGGTTATGCTTTAAACCTTCGACATACGAGACTCTAGTAACATGTACATCATCATTATCTAAGGTTTTGAATCCTCTGGTAAAACCAAAGTAATCATCACCAAAGAGTACACTTGGGCCTTCTTGTTCTGTGTAAGAGTTGAGGAGATACTTGATTCCAGTCATGTGCCTTGAGCATTCACTATCGATGTACCAGATAGTTGCTTGTACACATCCTTTGTTGGCCAAACCCACGCGAACCTGCAATCAAATCAGGTCTTAGGTACCCCTTTAGGATTGGGTCCTGAGGGGTTAGAGTTGGTTTTAGGGATCCATACAAACAGGGCACTTCTATTGTAATCAGATAGATCAGAAGGCATAATTTGTCTCCCATAAACATCTACATAGTCATACATCTCTTCATATGCATTCTGATCAGTATGATTATCTGTGTGAGCCTTGGGTGAATCAGAAGACTTGGGATTTTTCCTTGCAGTTTGTCTTCTTTTAACCAAGTGGGGCTCAGGTGCAGCAGCCCTAGGTTTCTGATTATAAGGGTAGGTACGACTGCTACCATTAAAAGATTCATATCTTATTGGCATATCTGGTTTCAGCAGTTTACCCTTGGCTTGCCTGTTAGGCAGCTTGACCTGATTAGGTTTCAGATTAGATTTCCCCTTTAGAGGTTATCTTTTCTGATACCTAATCTACTGAACAGGTAGAGGTCTCTTCAGAAGAACTGGGTTCTTCTGTTGATTCCTTAGCTGATGCTTAATCAGTTGGGGTCCATTTTTGTTCCCTTTCTGATTGGGCACTTTCCTTATTTGTTCAGCGGGTCTCTTTCCCTTATTAGATACAAATTTTGCTTTATGTGTATCTATATCAGAAACTCGTTTGATTACACCTTTTTGAAGTGAATCAGATGGGGCTTTTGAGGATGTAGAAGGGTTTTCATACTCAATTCCCTTCTTATTAGTTGTCGTTCGAAAATAGTTGTTCATATCCTGAACGGTTTTCGAAGATTTCTTGAAAACCTGTATTTTCTTACATAAAGTATCCTCAGTTAATTTCAAACTCTCATGTAGTCGGAAGAGATCATCAAACTTGCTTGTAGGACTTTAAAATCACCATCTTGCTGTTTATTGATAGCTAGTTGTTCCTTAATCTGCTTCTCCTGATCAGAAGAATTAACTTTCAGAACTTTCAGTTCTTCAGTTATTTTCTGAGCAGCTTCAGCTGATTTTAGTTCAGCTTCTTTACCGTCAGCATTTTCCTTAACAAGCTGAGTATTTTTAATCCTTAGCTTATCGTTTTCAGCTTCCACTATCATATAAATGTCTACTGCGTTAGAGAGATCATCAAGCAATTGCTCATAGTAGAGCTTCAAGTCAATCTCTCCAGCAGGTGTGTTAACTATAGCTGGTGTGGAAACTGAGAAAGCAGAAGGTTTAGAGGTTACCTCAGATTGGTCTTCCTCCTTAGCCATCAGATAGGTTTCATCATCAGAAGAGAATATCAGATCATCGTAGTGGTAGAAATCTTCAGCGTTGCTTATCAAACAGAAATCTTCTACAGATGAGTAGCCTGAATCCTCAGAAGGAAGATAAGAATCATCAATTTCTGATGTATCAGCAACCATGGCTTTCCTGTCTCTATAGCGTTGCTCTCTTCTGTTCCGCTTCTCTTCTCTTTCTTTTGGTGTCAGGTTTGGGCAATGTGCGCTGTAATGACCTGGTTTCTCACAGTTGAAACACGCTCCATGATCCACAAAACTTCTTATGCCAGGTGATTCATTCCGTCTGTAGAATCTGTCAGGTGACTTACCTGTCTGATTGTAATCAGAATTTCTTCTCTCAGATCTGTTGTCTCTCCTTTCATCAGACCGTTCATCTCTTTTCTTATCTTCTCTGCGATCCTTTATGTGATCATCTCTTCGGTCATCAGATATGGTCCTTTCTGGAGATCTGTCAGCTGGCCTCCTATCTCTTCCTTTGTTGTTTTGATAATCCCTGTAAAATCTACGATACTTGCCAAGTTGAATGTTAGATTTTTCAAGTTTTTTGGTTAGCAAAGCAATCTGTTCAGTTTGGCTTATAATATTTCCAACAGGTTCAGTAGACTTTGAGTTGCTGCTGGCTGCTTTGAATGCAACTGATTTTGATTTGGCAGGTGTGGCTTCAGCAGGTGACTCGTCTTCTTCTTCTTGCCCTCTTTCTATCAGATCAAACTCATGGGATTTAAGGCTTAGGAACAGGTTGCTTGGCTTCATCTTAGCAATATCTTGACAATCCTTTATTACTGTGACTTTCATATCCCACTTCTTAGTCAGAGATCTCAAGATCTTGTAGTTGTTATCTTTATCTGACATTTCTCGTCCAAGTTCCCGTAGCTTGTTGACTGACATGGTGATTCTTCCATCGAGCTCATTGATGGTTTCATTTGGTAGCATCTTAAGTTTCTTAAATTTCACCAGTTCAGCTTGTAGTCTGCTATCTTTAATCAGATCATTTCCCACACACATTTCAGCAAGCGTATCCCACATCTGTTTGGTTATCTTGAGATACTTTATCTTTTCTCTGGTTATCTTGTCCATCGTCTTCATGATTATGTGCCTGGTTATCGTATCCAGAGTGTACAACTTTCTCTCTTCAGCATCCATCAGGGCGGGACTTTTTCTGACAAGACTTCCAACTGCAAAATCTGGATCACCTCCAACAGCTGGGTTGTCATGGTAGATGATGATGGGTCCTCATTCAAGAACTTCCATCATCCTACTGCTTATTGATCCCAGATGATTGCTCATGTATATCATCCAGTCTGCATACTCATCAATGGAAAATTTAGGCAAATCATGATACATACCCGAAGGATTATCCATGCTGATCGTGTGTTTAAAAACATATGAGATTTAAAAAGGTTTTTCAAGATCAGTTCAAGTGACCACAAAGGTTCTTCCTCAAGAACCTATGATATTCAAATCCAGTGGTCTGTAGAACCACTGCTCTGATACCACTTGTAGGTCCAAAACGGGTTTTGTGAGGGCAGAAGTCTATAGGGGATGGGTGAATAGACTTCTGAAAACTTTTTCGTGTAGATCAGGAGTGATTGCAGTTTGCCTGATTAGAGTGCAAGTGAATCAGTTTGGACTGATATCCAACATACTGATCGCCTGAGGGCAGATCAGTTCGGTGTCTATTAGTTTAACTGATTGTGCGGAAGCTAGTTTATACCCGTGTGAAAAACCAGTTTATAACAAATCAGATTCCGAAGCTGTTTTCAATCAGATGACTATGGAGTCAATCTGACCAGATCAGTAACTTGGTGCTAGCTGATCCTAACTCAGAATATGTATGCAGATTTAATCATGTGGTGTGCAATAGTGTAAAGCAGTTAATCAATCAGGTAAATGCACACAAGATTTATAGTGGTTCGGACAACCAGTCCTACGTCCACTCTTCCCTATCACAAGGGGCACCAACTTAACCAACTGGACTTAGATTATTGTGTTAGTCCAACACATTACACCAACAAATATTTACAGAGCTCTCACTCAACCGATCCCAAAAATCAGATCTAGAAACCCTAGTCTGAAATCTTGCTAAACAAACTTAACCTAACTTTAGGTTTTGGACAAGATTTGTTGTTTGTTCCAACTTTGAAATCTATCCTAGTATTTTAAGTAGCCTAACAGCTAGAGGATAAGATTCATGTGCTAAGAACTATGGGATGGACACTTAGAAAATAATCTTCAAGTTTGTGTTCTTCGTGTGGAAATTTTGCTATAGTATGAGCTTCTTGATAATTTTCGTGTCTTCACTCTGAAGAGTAATCCCATATTTATAGACCTCGAAATCAAAGAGCCGTTTGAGAGCAATTTGAATTTCCAGCTATATTTGGTAGGTTTGCAGGATTCGATGTGACGTGCTTCCAGGAACGGCATGGCCGAAAGCATGTATGTCATTTTTCTAGTCGTTTGACTATGTAGCACCGAAATCCGCAGTGTTAGCTCAGGTTATACGTGTCTTGTTCTCATTGGTTAACAAGTACAGCATGTCAGAGTTTGTTCACCAACTAAAGCTGACATTCTTCTTGTTCAGATCAACAACGTATGACTTGGTGAAACATTAGTTGACACCTGGTGTGAGCTGACCTGATCAGTTACAACTAATTAGTTTACCTGATAGAGTCTTATGATGCCAGTTGTCTTAGCTTCAACTAGCAGACTCGACTGATGTAGGTCTTCTGGTCTGGATCTTGATCTTCTGGTAGTCTTCTGATATTCAGGTCTTCTGAGCTATTGGCTTCATGTCTTCACCTGATCATCTGATTAACTGATCATTCGACTAACTGATTATCTGATCTTCTGACCTTGTCTTGTCTTCTGATCTCAACTGGTCTTCTGACCTGACCTATACATATTAATCCCCCCTTAATGTGTGACCTACCTTATACATCAGTTGTCTATACATTTAAATTTGGTCATCCTAACTTTGATTCAAAAACATCGGTTACCTAACAGTCATTTGGTCCTATTACAAACTATTTTGGAACTTCCATCAAAACTAAATACAAATTTCCCAACACTATCAAGATTATCCTGAACATGTCATGTTGGGATATTTTAGTTTTGATGAATTATGCCAAAACATTATCAACTTGTGTTTTTGAAGCTAATCTACAGATAACAAGTTGAGGGGGAACGAGAGAACAAATTGAGGGGGAACTCACGAAATCAGACGAAGATGATCGAGATCAGACGAGACTGCAGACGAGACTGATCGATATCAGATGAGTTAGATGAGTTCCGAGTTAACTGATGAGCTGAGCAAAATCAGAAGAGAAGAAAAGCTAAGCTAGCTGATAAGAAGAATCAGAAGGTCAAAAAGATCAGATGACCAGAACTGACCTGATCAGAAGACCAGATCAGATGACCAGATGACCAGATCAGAAGAGGAGGTTGCAGATCAGAAGAGGAGAAGATGAGACTGATCGAGATCAGACGTGATCGAAATCAGATATGAAGATGAGCAGATGATCAAGATCAGACGTGATTGAGATCAGATGTTCTAAACTGATATGCTAACCTAATATGCTAACTCGATGTACTAACTGATGCAGATAAACCGATATCTTGACTGATGCTATAATGATCCGATCATGTGAATCGATCGATCAAATCGTAGAAGAAATCGATATCGAAAAACCGTAAATCAGATACCGGATCGTAAAAGAAGTCATCTGAAGTCATATTCACTGAGAATCGAATCGCTACCGATGATCATTTAATTTCGAAAAGCTAGTGACTGATGGTTAGATTGTGCGAAGACGGAAGAACCGAACTCGGTCCTTTGAGTGTCAAGATGCCTAATCGCATAAGGTCCGCCAAGAGAAGTCACCAAGGCTCGATAGACCAAGGCTCGGGGATGGAATCGAAGACACCGAGACTCGAGAGAATCTGAATGATTCCAAGGCGAGGAATCGAGGAATATAGCCGTTAGAATCACCGACGAGACCAATGAGAGGAAGACAACCCGACTGGAAAAGCCGCAGAAGAGGTTCTGAGAATAGTATGGATTTGAATGTGACTCCATCCAACGGTAACATTCAAATCCACACTATAAATACAAGTTCTTCCCTCATTATCAGGTGTGGAAAATGCGTGAAACATCCATCAAGCCAAATCATCTAGCATTCCCACCCTAGAACACAAGTCTGTAGATATACAAATATATTCAAGAGTGTTCTAGAACCCAATCTAAGCAACCCACGATGTATCCTAAGCTTAGAGAGATTTTCCCATCCTTAGCATTGAGGCTAAACAAATGTAAGGGAAAATCTCAACCTAGTTGGAAACCAAACAAACCTTTACCCAAACCAGTTGGTCGGATAAGTTTGTAGGTGAGTGTGAACTCGGTAAACATCTAGCAATCCCGAAAGGGAGGGTAGGCAATCCCGTGAGGGTGATAAGTCCCGTTTGAGTGTGAACTCGGTAAACATCTGTTGGGTGTTGGACTAACACGTTAAACTAAGTCCAGTTGGTTTAGTAGGTGCCCCTGATGATAGGGAAGAGTGGATGTAGGAGTTGGACTCCGAACCACTATAAAATCGTGTGTTATTTACTGCTTTATATTTATACTTGTCATATGCATTCTATTATAAGCAAAACACAACACATGAGCTTAAAACACAAAAAATTTGGAATCACTCTGCCCTCACCCCTGTTTTTATATGCATTTCATGTTTATTCAGCATTTCATGGGTTTTTCTCCGGGACTATCAATTGGTATCAAAGCAGGTAGTTCAAAAGGTCACTGTTTTTCAAATGCGAACATCTGATCTGATACCACCAATTGGTATCAGAGCAGGAGTTCTAAAGTTCACTATTTCAAAGTGAACACCTGAACTGATCTTTTTAAAAGAAAACCCGATCTCTGTAAATGCATATAATGTTTCAAATGTTTTGGCTTCATTATCAAAAAGGGGGAAATTGTTGGGATATTTTAGTTTTGATGAATTATGCCAAAACATTATCAACTTGTGTTTTTGAAGCTAATCTACAGATAACAAGTTGAGGGGGAACGAGAGAACAAATTGAGGGGGAACTCACGAAATCAGACGAAGATGATCGAGATCAGACGAGACTGCAGACGAGACTGATCGATATCAGATGAGTTAGATGAGTTCCGAGTTAACTGATGAGCTGAGCAAAATCAGAAGAGAAGAAAAGCTAAGCTAGCTGATAAGAAGAATCAGAAGGTCAAAAAGATCAGATGACCAGAACTGACCTGATCAGAAGACCAGATCAGATGACCAGATGACCAGATCAGAAGAGGAGGTTGCAGATCAGAAGAGGAGCAGATGAGACTGATCGAGATCAAACGTGATCGAGATCAGATATGAAGATGAGCAGATGATCAAGATCAGACGTGATTGATATCAGATGTTCTAAACTGATATGCTAACCTAATATGCTAACCTGATGTACTAATCTGATGCAGATAAACTGATATCTCGACTGATGCTATATCGACCGATCATGTGAATCGATCGATCAAAGTAGAAAAAATCGATATCGAAACCGTAAATCAAGATACCGGATCAAACGATTTAATCAAGAGTCGAACAATAATAAGACGAAATAAATCGATCCGTTAGACACACAAAAGCAGCTGGCCAATAAGAAGACAACACACATATTGATGTGACATAAAGCTGAAAGGAAAAGTGCAAAAGGACAAAGAAAAGCTGGAAGTTATTAGTATGGATTTGAATATTACTTTCCAACGGTAATATTTAAATCCACACTATAAATACATTGCACTATCTTCAAAAGAAGATAATGGAGGATCTGCAAAGTGAAATTAAAGCCAAATATTCAAGCAACTCCATTCATAGAACACAGAGCAAGAAATACACACATATATTCAAAGAGTGTTCTAGAACCCAATCTAAGCAACCCACGATGTATCCTAAGCTTAGAGAGATTTTCCCAACCTTAGCATTGAGGCTAAACAAATGTAAGGGAAAATCTCACCATAGTTGGAGACAACACCAAATCGAAACCCCATGGTGAAGTGAGGTAGTTGTTAGTCAATCTCGAGTGAGGGTGATAAGTCCCGTTGGAGTGTGAACTTGCTAAACATCTGTAGGCAATCCCGTGGAGGGTGATAAGTCCCGAGGCGAACCCGACAGGGTGATAAGTCCCGAGGCGAACCCGAGAGGGTGATAAGTCCCGAGGCAAACCCGAGAGGGTGATAAGTCCAGTTTGAGTGAGAGCTCGGTAAATATCTATAGGCAATCCCGTGGAGGGTGATAAGTCCCGTTTGAAGGAATTTCCCTAGGAACAGGGAGAGTGGATGTAGGAGCTTGAGTCTCCGAACCACTATACATTGTTGTGTTGTTTACTACTTTATGTTCTTATCTTGTCATAACGCATTCGATTATAAGCATAACACAACACATGAGCTTAAAACGCAAAAATCTGTAATCACTCTGCCCTCACCCCTGTTTTATATGCATCAAACTGAAATGTTTTGCTTCCGCACGCGCAAAATGGGTTTTCTAATCGGGACCATCATGTCATACTCGGGAGTTTTGGGATCTAATCAAAACTCTTTGTTAAATTCATCTCCCAACACTATAATATATAAAATTACTCACTACAATTATTATTTACTCTCATAATTCTTTTAGATTTAAAAAAAAAAAAAATTCATATATGATACTTTACATAAGTATAGCTAATATTCTTCACATTAGATAATTTAAGGAACATAATATCTATGCATCACATAATACGATTAAGATTATAATTCTTAACTTATACTTATAATTACCTCCATAAAGAAAACAACTTACACTTATAGTTTAGAAAATATAAATTTGACCGAGTTTTAATTCTAATCAATTGGAAATATAAAATTGACCGAGTCTTGTATCAAATACATTATAAAAATGATATAAAAAGATTAAATCTTTTTATTTAGTTCAATTAGTTCTATTCAATAATATTAATAATAATAAAAATATTAATAATAATAGTTTTTTCTGCTCAGTGTCATTAGTGGATGAACTTCTAATTGTCAATATTTCTTCATGAAATAATTTTTAGCTTTGAGATTGTGATTTCCAAGCTTTGTGACAATCAATCTCGTGTAACTGCACAAACCTAAATTTTGATCAATTTTTCTGAAAAGCATTATCACCACGTTTTCCTTCAAAGTCAAATGGTGGGTCGGAAGTCCCAAACACTTAAAATATTATCTGCAAAAAATATCGGAACTCTAATATACTCTCGTATCATCAGGTATAACAAACCGAAGCTTCTCATAAATGCATTTCACTTTGCGAGCAATTGCCCTATCATCAGAGTATTTATGTGTATGTAAATTATCAGCTACTGATGTGTAATACTTTGCACTATATCAATAACACGATCACTTACATCATAAATTAAATAATATTCGAAAAACTCAATATTACCAGAACCATCTCTATTATATCCAAGGTCATCATCATCAACTTTTAAAATCTTTTGGAGAATTTAGCCATCTCATTCGTAGTTGAGTTAGAATCAGTATTTCCAATTTGCAACCTAATATCTTTGTTAGTCTTAACACCTTGAAATGTTTAAATATAAAAAAATTGGCAACGAAGATAAAATATAAATAAAATATATGAATTAATGGTTGAGTGAACAACATCTTTCCTATTATGTGCTAACACTTAGGCATTTGTACGTGAATAATTTTTTAAATTGCAAAAAAAAAAAACACCTTTATTGTTTTTATCAATTACAACATAATATTATTTTTTTCTTACAATTCGAGACAACACATTTTTAACTTTACCAATTCAAAGCATCTACCCGTTTCCTGGCAACAATTAAATGGGGTGGTTGCCACATAGATATTCACATAATAAAATATTTTTTCGCTAATGTTTTTTAAGAAAAATAATATTAAAATATTTTTGATCAATTCATTAGCTAATTGCGCAATTTTAGGTTTCAAAATTGTGTATATCTTTAATAGTATGCAAATGCTTGACGATATACACAAATATCATTAATTATTGATATACACAATAAACTCTATGATGATGATGATGACGACTATGATATTAAAAGATTTGATTGGTTCCATCTATAACAACTTATTCAATGTTACAACAAAAATAAAGTGTAGATCTTTATTTGTTGAGATTTTAAAATACATCAAATTATCTAATTACAGTTGCATTAATTTAAATTCCACGAATCAATCCGCATTAATTATTTAAGTTGACTAATTAATATTCAAATATTAATAATCATCTTGATTTTAGGAAGAATACATCTTTAAAAATACCAAGATAATATTCAACGTATGATAATGAATTTAAGCTTTGTAATTTCGATACTTTTTTTATTAAAAACTAATACTATAAGAACTAATCATGTAATTTAAAAAAAAAGTTAAATATATTTTATATTTATTGCCAATTAATTTATAATTTAATTATCAACCATACCAATAAAAAATTCAACCAGAAAGTATATTAATATAGTTTATACATCTTGTTGGTCCCGGTGCAAACGAGTCTTACACTTGTATGGGGGAATACACGTGTTCAGTGAATTTTAAAACTTTTTCTTCACTGAGGTCAGATGGGTCAGGTTGTCCTGATGATTTGGCCCTGAGAAGCGCAGATCGCTCTAAGTCAAAGTCTACCTGAGACAGTGATCCTGAGCTGCTTTCAGAAGCCTCAGATAATCCCAACTGAGCCTGAGTATTTTCAGAGATCCTGAGCTGCTTGGATCAGATAACTAACTTACTGAACCCTCAGCAGAGTAAGTTCAATTTGGTAACTATCTGTTCTAGCTACTCAGATGTGCGGAATGGTTGGCCCTAAGTTTATACTCGTTTTATGCTTTGCTGAAAACCTTCCTTTTAATGGAATAGTGATTAAGTCTATGATTCAGTTAGATGCAACTTCAGTGGATTGATTCCAACTGAGTATCAGTGAAGATATGCTTTCAGTTAAAGATATGCAACAGATAATCAATGCAAAACAGAAAGCAAATAACACAGCAAGTTATAGTGGTTCAGAGACTCAAGCTCCTACGTCCACTCTCTCTGACCCTTCAGAGAAATTCCTTAATCACTTCCTAAGGTTTTCTGACTACCTCAATGTAGTTTACTAACCTTTCTATTTTGAGCTTTCTGACTACCTCTGTAGTTTACTTACTCAAAACACACACAAGCTTTCTGACTATCCAAGATAGTTTACTCACTTCTTCTAAAGAGTTTTCTGACTACCTCAATGTAGTTTACTAACTCTTTACAACTCCAACTCACCAACAATCACATTCAAACTACCTTACAAAGGGTTTGGGGTTTCTTGGTTGGTTTCCAACTAGGATGAGATATCCTTTACAATTAAGAACAATGCAAAGGCTAGGATATCTTTATTAAGCTTTGGATATATCTTATCAAAACTAGGCTTAGTGAATGAGCTCTCTTCAATATAAAGCACTTGGGAAATTCTTGGGTTTTCGAGTGCTTCAACTTGCAATAATAAGTTTGAGCTCTTGAGTTGCTTACAAATTTCCCGTAACCTTCAATGTAGAGGGTCACAAGTATTTATAGGCAGACACCAAGGTCACTCTTGAAAAACTATCCGTTGGAAGAGATAGCTTCATGAGTTTCCTCTTATGGTGTGTGATGAACGGCTATTTTTAGGGTTTGAAACTCCCTAGCATGTTTTAGGCAATATGCTTTTCATGCGACCCTCACCACCACTTTTTGCGATACGGAACATAGTACTACTGACATGCTTCAGTGACCTGTCGCTTTCAATGTCAATAAAGTACAGTGTTGTCTTCCTCTGAATGGATCTTGTCTTCAGTTAAATGTAGACAACCATAACGACTCTTTTTGGTCAATATCTCTGAGTGATATAACCTTAACAACACTTAGTTTTAGTTCCTTTTGTCTGCATGTGAATGTCTTGGGCAATATCTATTTTTCTAAGTCGCGCATTTTTTCTCGATATTGTATCCGCCGGATATATATTATCGGTGTCTCGGAACATTGGGTTATCTTGAGCATTGAGACATTCTTGAGTCTTGATAATTACTATGTCTTGATATCCTTTGTCTTGATCTTGATATCTTGATCTTGATCTTACATTATCTTGAGTCTTGATGTCTTACGAGTCTTGAGAGATATCTTGACTAACATCTTGAGTCTTGGTTTCTCGATCTCATCTTGAGTCTTGATTTCTCGATTTCATCCGAAGTCTTGATTTCTCGATTTCATCTTTGAAACTTGATTTCTCAATTTCATCTTTGAAACCGGTTTTTCGATTTCATCTAGAGTCTTGTTTCTCGGTTTCATCTTTGAAACTTGAAACTTCTTGAGTCTTCGTAATCTTTGAATCTATCCTGATCTATATCTGCTGACTATACATGGTTCAGATAACATCCTGAACACTCTAAAACTGAATCCTGACTCATCTATCAAGATTATCCTGAACATGTCATACTCTGGGGTTTTGAGATCTAATAAAAATCTTCTTTATTAAATTCATCTCCCAACAATTTCCCCCTTTTTGATGATGCCAAAACCATCTTGTTACAAAAACACTTAACCTATACTCAGGGTTTAGTTTTTCTTATTACAATCCAAGAATGGCAAATCACTCAACAATTTCATAATAATTTTCCCAACAATTTGATCACAAAATCATAAGGCATATCAAAATATAAAGACATGTAAAAAGATAATGAGGTATTATCTTTGAGCATAAAAGATAAAGTTTCATTGATTGCATGATATCAGTTACAGATTACAATGAATTTATCAAAAGAAAAGACAAAAACATAAAGAATTACAAGAGTCTTCAGTCTTGGTCTTCAGTCTTCTTTGATCTTCAGCTCTAGCTCTTCGCTCTTCTTCAGCTCATCTCTTTCCTTGATGATATCTAGGTTATTACCTGTCAGGCCTAACTGGATGGCATATTGAGCAATTTCCTGAGATATGGCTGTTTCATTAACCAAGCCATTCTCTAGCCTAGGAGCAGGGTATGTGTATGGACCAGGGGCAGTGATCTGAACATTTCCTTCATCCGCAAGATTAATCCAACTCTATAAGTACTTTGGATAGATGGTCAACAGATAATCAATAAAGGCTTCATTTGAATCTGAGCTCTCCCCTCTCCATTCTCTCAGCACTTCGTAGTAAAACCAGAAGGTTCTTTTGATTTCTTCCCAAGCATCATTGAATTGGATTGGCATCCACTTATCAATGTGCGGCCACTTCTGAGTTTTAGCTGTCCCTCTCCTTTTGCTCAGGAACTTTTTGAAACCACTTCTGCGCTTCTGCTCTTCTTCTTTCTTTTTCCTTATCAAAGGCACTCCTGAAACTGAAGCAGCAGTTTTCTTGGCTTGTTCGACCTGAAGTGATCTCAGAGCTCTCCTGGTGTTGAAGACTTCTTTCTTTGGTTCCTCTTCAGACTCTTCAAGGTCCATTATCAGCTTTCTCTGAGTTGGCTTAGAAGCCTTAGCTCTCTTCCTCTCATGTTCAATAAACGCCACAGCCTTCCTCTTGATAGGTTGTTCAGCGCCGGCTTGGCTTGTCTCTTCCTTTGTTCTAGCACTCAATTTTTCAGCAACTACTTCTTGCATTATTTCCTCAGAAACATGAGTGTAGACAGGCTTCTCCACTTTCTTGGATTTGAACTTCTGAGTGGCTTCAACTTCTTTCAAGGCTTCAACAATATTCTTCTTTTCAGCCTCTTTATCTGCCTTTCTCTCCCAGGTGTGTGCCAATAATACCCTCAAGTCGGCTCCTGGCCTTTCCCCCTTCTTGGCATCATACCTTGGAAGAAGTTGGGATAGTGGTATTGTTCTTTGCTGACACTTCGCACCTCTCCAGCCATCTGGTCTTGCTCTTTTTCCAGCCTCCTTAAGTGGTTTTTAGCCACAGAGAACTCTTCAGACATTGGTGCAAACTGGTTGGACAGTACATCCTTAAGCATTTCTGTCATCTTGGTCATGAGCATGGAGCCCATTTCCTCAACAGCATTTTTGATCAGATGATCATTCTTCTCCACCAGTTTAGCTTCTAGAAATGAAGTCCTCTCCTAATACATCTGCTTCAGCTCTGTACTCAGCTCAGTTTTGACTCCATCTATCTTCCCCTCCATAGCAGTCATCTTGTCATTCAGAGAAGTCTGAAGCTACATTAGGTCTGAAGTAGAACTCAGACTTTTCATCTTCTGGGACTGGTTGGCCAATGCCTATTCAATCTGAGCCACTTTCTCCACGATTGGCACAACCTTGTCCAGCTTTTCCACAATGGGAGTGAGATCAATCTCTGGAGCATAGAGAATTTGCTGTTTTTCCTGAGCTGGTTGCTCTCCCTGAGTCTCAGTCTCTATCTGAGCTTCGGTCTCAACCTGAGCTTCAGTATCAGCCTGAGCTTTGGTTTCCACCTGAGCCTCAGTCTGCATATCAGACATTACAGAATTAAAGATAGAAACTTCAGTAGCCTTGGCATAATGTTTAGTAGTGTCAAAAGTTACCTGAAGAGTACTAACTTCAGTCTGAGGATGTGTGACATCAGGCTCTCCAGCATCAGTACTATCCTTCTCCATTTGAGATTGCTTCTCAGCATTCCCTTGTTGGTCCCCATCTTGGTTTTTATCTTTGGAGCTCGGGGCACCAACATCAGCTTCTGTCCTCTCAGCAAGCTTCTTCCTAACCAGCTCATCAAAATCTGACACTTTCATTCTGAGCTTGGTCTTTCTGAACCTGGAGAACTCAGTTAAAACTGCTGTCTCTTCATTCCACCAGTCCTCTCCTCTGAATGTAGCAATATTGAGCATCTCAGGTAGAGTCTGGTTGAGAATGTAGACTGTTGTCCTCAGTCTAAAGAAGATATCCTGGAGGTCAGGATATGAGCTTAGCTCAGGGTACCGGTCCAGTATGAACTGTTCCCCCTTGCTTCGCCACTCTGTCTCTTCTGCTTCGCCCTTCTTCAGCTTCGGGCTCTCAGGTTCAGTGAGAAGTTCTTCAGTTGCTGAGGGATCAAAGAAAGGATCACTCAGGAGCTCATTAAGATTTAACAGCTCCTGAGCCTCAGCTTGGTCTGAGGATTGAGCAGGCATCTCCTCAGTTGTAATCTGAGCTTGCTCTGAGGTGTGAGCAGGCAACTCCTCAGTAGGAACCTGAGCTTGTTTTGAGGTCTGAGGTCCTTTGAAGATTTCTTGAGAGAATTTATCTGTGCTCAGTGATGTCTCAAGAACCTCAGAGAAAACTTGCTCCTAAGTTTGCTCCTGTGCCGTAGATACAACCTGAGCCAATACTTGTAATGGCTATTTCTGAGCTTTCTAACCCTCAGGTTGTACCTCCTCAGGTTCGCTCACCTCCTCCTCAGTGGAAATTAGCATTCTTCTGCGCTTGGGAGCAAGGGTTTTCTTTTTCATTGCTTCTCCTTCTCCCTCTTCACCTCCATCAAAGCTTTTCCCCTAGCTTGATGAGCTTCTTCAGCAGCTCCCTCTGCAGCGCTTTCCACTTTCTTCTCTTTCTTCCCTTTCAAAGTCTTTCTTGTTGTAGGCTTGAACATGACCTTAGACTTTGGGAAGGGTGAGGAGTTGGCAAATATGTCTTCTTCCCCTCTGCACATCTCCAAAATAAAAGCTATTTTGGTTGCATGAAGAATTTTGCCTTTGATTGCCACCGATCCATCCTCCTTCTTGATCTGTTTGGCCTGGTCACTCACCACTCTGATCAAATATCTCAACCAATTGAAATCTATGGTGGGTGAGTCCTCTATAGCAGCCATTAATCTAAGCTTCGGCGTGCTGATCTGCTCAAAACTTCCGGATCGACTCATTATACACTTACTAACAATATCCAGCAATACTCTGTATTTCGGCTTCAAATGTCGTTTATTCAATATAGCCTCGAACTTAATAGGATGCTCAGTTATCCTATCAAGGTATTCCTGTTCCCTACCCAACATATACGTCGTAGGATCCTCACCTCTATTACACAACTCAAATACATCATTTGAATTTTTAGGGATTGTTGGGAAATGTGTAATTTAGTTTTGATGGAAGTTCCAAAACAGGTTGTAATAGGACCAGTCTGACATGTTAGCTGACTGATGACTTAGAATCAGATTAAGATGACCAGCTGAAACGTATAGATAGCTGATGTAAAAGATAGGTCACATACTGAGGGGGAACTCAATATGTATAGGTCAGGTCGAAGTATCAGATGACCCAGATAAGGTCAGATGATCAGAAGACTAAGCACAAATCAGAAGACAAGAAGACACTGAAGACTCAGATGAACCTGAAGACTCAGATAGACACTGAAGACTCAGATAGACACTGAAGACTCAGATGAACCTGAAGACTCAGATAAACCTGAAGACTCAGTAACAAACCTTAAGACTTAGTATGACTGAATACACTGAGGCTCAGAGACACCTTAAGATCAAAAGACCTGAAGACCTATATCAGCAGAGTCTGCATATTGAGCCAAGACAATGTGCATCTGAAGACTCAAAAAGGTAGACTGATCAGTTACCTGATCAAGTCAGCTCACACCTGGTAACAATCTAAAAGATACACCAGACAAGATGAATCTTCTACAAAAGGAATATCAATCGTCTAACGGACAAATTTCTGAAATGGCCCCTCGCAAAGCTAAGGAGAAAGCAACACGTGCACAAAAAGAGCTGACAATACGGGATACGACGCTGCGGACAAAAATGGCGCAATGATGCCTATGGCCACGCCGATAATCGGAGCACGTTACAATCATATCCTACAACCTACCTAGTATAGCCCGAAATTCAAATTGCTCTCCAACGACTCTTTGATTTCGAGGTCTATAAAATGGGATTGCTTGTCAATTGAAGACAAGAGAGACAACTAGCAAAGAACGAACACGGAGACACCGCAAAAGAAGCTAAAGCTACAGCAAAATCTCCGCTCAAAGAACATTATTTTTGAAGATTATTCTTAGAGTGTTCATCCCATTAGTTCTTAGCAAGAAATCCTATCCACTAGCATTTTGGCTACCTAAAACACCAGGATAGATTTCCAACCCCCTCAAACATTCTTTACCCAAACGCAAGTTAGGTTAAGTTTGTTCCCGGAAGATTTCAAACTAGGGATTCTAGTTTTCTGATTTCTAGTTCGGTTGAATGTGAACTCGATAAACATCTGTAGAGTGTGATCTCAATAAACATCTCGGCCATCCTTGAAGGATATAAGTCCTGCAAGTTAAGTTTGTAGAGTGAGAACTCAGTAAACATCTCGGCCATCCCGTGAGGGGTATAAGTCCCGCAGGTTAAGTTCGGTTAAGGTTCCTCTGTGTTAAGGGAAGAGTGGACGTAGGATGGGTTTCGTCTGAACCACTATAAAAAGTCTTGTGTGCATTTACTTGCTTTCTTATTGCTTTACACTATTCACACAACTGAGTTTAAAACAGCATACATATTCTAAGTTAAGCTCAGTCTGCACCAAGCAACTGATCTGATCAGATTGACACCTTAGTCAACTGGTTGAAAACTGACTTGAGAATCAGAATTGATAAAACTGGTTTTTCACACGGGTTAAAACAAGCTTCCGCACCATTCAGTTAAACTGGCAGATATCAAGCTGATCTGCCCTTTGGCACTCAGTAAGATTGAACATCAGTCTAAACTGATACACTAGCACTCTGATCGGGTAATCTGCAGTTCACACCTGATCCGCACAAAAAGTTTTGGAAGTCTATTCACCCCTCCCCTCTAGACTTCCACCCTCACAAAACCCGTTTGGGGCCTACAAGTGGTATCAGAGCAGTGGTTCTACAGACCACTGGCTTTGAGTATCATCGATTCTTGAGGAAGAATCTTTGTGGTCATTTGAACAGATCTTGAAAAACTGTTTTTCAAAACTCATTTGTTTTCAAAATCACTCAGCATGGATAATACCTCTGGCATGTACCATGATTTGCCTAAGTATTCAATTGATGAGTATGCAGATTGGGCCATATATATGTGCAACCATCTAGGATCGATAAGAGGCAGAATGATGGAAGTCATTGAACGAGGACCCATCATTATATATTACGACAGCCCAGCAGTTGAAGGAGATCCAGACTTTGCACCGGGAAGTCTTGTACGAAAAAGCCCAGCCCTGATAGATGCAGAAGAAAGAAAATTGTATACTCTAGATACAATCGCCAGGCATATAATCACGAAGACGATGGATAAAGTCACAAAGGAGAACATAAAGTATCTCAAAACTGCGAAAGCAATGTGGGATACTCTTGCTGAGATATGCAAAGGAAATGATCAGATCAAAGACAGCCGACTACAAGCTGAACTGGTGAAGTTCAAAAAGCTAAAGATGTTACCCAACGAGACCATCAACGAGCTCGATGGGAGGATCACCATGTCAGTGAATAAACTACAAGAACTTGGAAGAGAGATGTCAGACAAAGATATCAACTACAAGATCTTAAGATCTCTCACCAAGAAATGGGACATGAAAGTCACGGTAATCAAGGATTGCCAAGACATTTCAAAGATGAAGCCGAGTAGCTTGTTCCTATGCCTTAAAGCTCAGGAGTTCTATTTAATCGAAAGAGGACAAGCAGATGAAGACGAGATGCCTGCTGAAGCCTCAACGTCTAAATCAGTTGCATTTAAAGCAACCAGCAGCAGATCGAAGGCCACTGAACCTGTTGGAAACATAATGAGTCAAGCAGAACAGATCGCTCTGCTTACCAGGAAACTTGAAAGAACAAATACTCAGCTTGGTAAGTATCGGAGATTCTACAGTGACTATCAAGACAACAGAAGAAACAGGAGGCCAACTGACAGATCACTAGAAAGAACCAGATCTGATGATCGAAGAGATCACAGATAAGAAAAGAAAAGAGATGAGCTGACAGATGAGAGAAGAGATAACAGATCTGACAGAAGGAGTTCAGATTACAATCAGAAAGGGAAGTCACCTGACAGATACTACAGACGGAGTGACTCACCTGGCAGAGGAAGTTCCATAGATAGAGGATCGTGCTTCAACTGCGAGAAACCAGGTCACTACAACACCGACTGCCCTGACCTGACTCCCAGAGAAAGAGAAGAGAAACGGAACATAAGAGAACAACGCCTCATAGATTGAAAAGCCCTGGTCGCTGACACATCTGGAATTGATGATTCCTATCTGCCTTCTGAGGACTCTGGCTACTCATCTGTAGAAGACTTCTGTCTGATAAGCAGTGCTGTTGACTTCCACGAGCATGAAGATCTGATATTCTCTTTAGATGACGATGAAGTCTGCCTGATGGCCAAGGAGGACCAATCTGAGGTAACCTCCAAACCTTCAGCTTTTTCAATTTCCACACCTGCTATCATTAGCACACCTGCTGGAGAGATTGACTTGCAGCTCTACTCTGAGCAATTGCTTGATGATCTCTCTGATGCAGTAGACACTTATACAATAATGGAAGATGAAAATGACAAGCTAAGGATCAGAAATAATCAGCTTGTTAAAGAGAACGCTGTCAGTAAAGCTACTGAACTGAAATCCGCTGAACCTGCTCAGAAGGTAACTGAGGAACTTAACGTTCTGAAAGATAAATCTTCTGATTAGGAGAAGCAGATCAAAGATCAGCAAGCTAATGATTTCAAAATCCTTCAAACTAAATTTGATGAGCTATTCCGACTACATGAGAGTCTAAAATCTACTGAGGATAGTCTGCACAAGAAAATAGAGGTTTTCACGAAGTCATCAAAAACCGTTCAAGATATGAACACCTATTTTCGAACGCAGACTAACAAGAAGGGAATTGGGTATGAGAACGTTTCTACATCCTCAAAAGCTCCGTTTGATTCACTTCAGAAGGGTGTAATCAAACGAGTCTCTGACAAAGATACACTAAAAGCTAAACTTGTATCTGATAAGGGAAAAAGACCTGCTGAGCAAGTAAGGCAGGTGCCTAATCAGAAAGGGAACAAAAATGGACCCCAACTGATAAAGCATTAGTCGAGGAATCAACAGAAGAACCCAGTTCTTCTGAATAAACCTCAACCTGATCAGTAGTTTAGGTATCAGAAGAGACAACCTGTATGAAGGAAATCTAATCTGAGACCCAATCAAGGTCAGCTGCCTAATAAGCAAGCTATGGGTAAACTGCAAAGACCACCTATGCCAAAAAGATATGAATCTTTTGATGGTAGCAGTCGTACCTACCCTTATAACCAGAGATCTAGGGCTACTGCACCTGAGCCACACTGGATTAAAAGAAGACAAAATATAAAGAAAAATCCCAAGTCTTCTAAGTCATCCAAGGCTCACACGAATAATCATACTAATCAGAAAGTATATAAAGAGACGTATGATTATGTTAATATGTATGGGAGACAAATCAGATCTTCTAATCTATCTGATTTTCATAGAAGTGCTCTGTTTGTATGGATCCCTAAATCCACCACTAACCCCCCAGGACCCAATTCCAAAGGGGTACCTAAAGCCTGATTTGATTGTAGGTTTGCGTGGGACTGGCCAACAAAGGAGGTGTACAAGCAACTATCTGGTACATCGATAGTGGATGCTCAAGGCACATGACTGGAATCAAACATCTCCTTAGCTCTTACAAAGAACAAGAAGGCCCACGTGTACTCTTCGGTGATGATAACTTTGGTTATACCAAAGGATTCGGAACCTTAGAGAATGATGATGTACAAGTAACTGGAGTCTCGTATGTCGAAGGATTAAAGCACAATCTACTATCAGTATCACAATTCTGTGATAATGGATTCAGCGTTGAGTTCTCGAGCGACAAGTGTACGATTAGGAATCGAGCCACTCAACAAACCTTGCTAACTGGTTCAAGGAAAGGCACAATCTACACAGCAGATTGGAACAGTTGCCCAAAGAATACATGCTTAATTGTTAAGAGCTCCAAAAGTAGCAGTTGGCTCTGGCACAAAAGATTGAGTCATTTGAACTTCAAGACTCTTAACAAGATAGCTAGGATGTCTTTGGTTGAGAGACTTCCGAATGAGATATTCTAAAAAGATCAGACATGTGCCGCATGTCAGAAGGGAAAACAAGTTAAAGCCTCATTCAAGGGAATACCTGGACCGGTATCCAGTAGAGTACTGCAACTGCTCCATATGGATCTATTCGGACCAGTTACACCAGTCAGTCTCAGTGGACGCAAATATACTCTAGTAATCGTGGATGATTATTCCAAGTTTACTTGGGTTGTATTCTTATACAAGAAGAACGAGACAACAACAAAGATACCCGAGCTGCTCAAGAAGCTACAAAATGAGAAGGGTGTCAGCATAGTAAAAATCAGATCAGATAAAGGTACAGAGTTCCTGAATTCCTTTATTACTGATTTTTGCACTGAGTTTGGTATACAGCATGAGACGTCAGCTGCAAGAACACCACAACAAAATGGAGTAGCAGAACGAAGAAACAGAACTCTCAAGGAAGCTGCTCGCACTATGTTAGCTGAACATGCCACACCAAACCGCTTCTGGGCAGAAGCAATCAACACTGCATGCCATACTCAGAACAGATGCTCTCTGACTAAGACTCATTTCAAAACACCTTATGAACTCTGGAAGGGCAGAAAACCTCGTGTTTCATACTTCCATGTTTTTGGGTGCAAGTGTTTCATACACCACAATGGGAAAAGTCAGTTGAAGACTTTTGAGGCCAAGTCATATGAGGGCATATTCTTAGGATATTCCTCATCCAGCAAGGCTTTCAGAGTTTACAACAAACGAACCTTAGTTGTGGAAGAAACACCCCATTTGGTCTTTGATGAGACATCTTCTAAACAAGAGAAAGCTGCCTCAGAACAAGCCGTACCAGATCAACCGTTACCTGACACGTAGAAAATGGATCAGCTAAGTATCAAGGAGAAAGAACCTGAACACGTAACGGTGTACATCCCAGAACTTGATCTTGCTGATTCAACAGGTCAATCAGACCCAAAGGTACGCACAATTGTCAGTGAAGAAGTTGTTACAGCTGAGACAGTATCAACTGAACCATCTGGTTCAGGGGGAACTCCTGAAGTTCCTATGAACAGACATCAGCACATGATGAGTCCAACATCAACTGAGACATGTTCTTATCAAGTGGATCATAATTCCGCACCACTCCCAATCACTAGTAATGAACTACTATCAGATATGGATGATGTTCTCAAAGCAGACGATATCGAGCGTAAGGACTGGATTACCGGTCATCCAACCGATCCGATTATCGGAGACCCATCCGATATAGTCAAAACTAGACATCGTTAGTGAAAGTGCCATGTATCTTTGTTGTTATCTGTCTTTGAAGGAACCAACTACGATGAGAGGATGCTCTACAAGACACAAATTTGGATTCTAGCCATGTAGGAGGAGGAGCCGAGCAGTTTGAGAGGAATCAAGTTTGGAAACCCGATGGGCCAGACCAACTCATCGGGGCGTAATTGGCACGAAGTGGGTATTCAAGAACAAAGAGATGAGAAAAATGTCATAACTGAGGGGAATAAGGCAAGACTTGTTGCTAAGGGGTATTCACAATCGGAAGGAATTGATTATGATGAGACCTTTGCACCGATCGCTCCTTTAAAGCCATTCATCACATTTCGGCATATCTTTGCCTACGAGAGGGTTCCTTTGTGTATCTGATGGATGTAAAGAGTGCATTCTTAAACGGGGTACTAGCAGAGGAAGTTTATGTCGAACAACCTCCAAGCTTTGAAAAAGGCAACCAAGTGTACCGTTTAAGGAAAGCTCTTTATGGCCTGAAACAAGCTCCTCGAGCTTGGTATGATACACTCTCTCAGTTCTTGATAGACAGCGGGTTCACTAAAGGAATAGTGGATAGAACCTTATTCAGAATAGAAGATGGAGAAGATATTCTGATGGTTCAGATTTACGTGGACGACATCATCTTCGGATCTCCCAACAAGAAGCTATGTGAGAAGTTTAGCAAATTGATGCAAGGGAAGTTCGAGATGTCCATGATGGTTCAGATGAATTACTTTCTGGGTTTACAAGTCAAGCAGAGTACAAAAGGGATATTCATCTGCCAGGCAAAGTACACAAAGAATCTACTGGCAAAGTTTGGAGTTCAACATTGCAAGGAAGCCAGAATTCCAATGATGACCGGGTTCAAGATGGATCCAGATGAAGATGGTCAGAAAGTTAATCAGAAAGAATATAGAGATCTGATTGGATCACTACTATACCTGACTGCCAGCAGACCAGACATTACTTTTGCAGTAGGTGTATGCGCCAGATTTCAAGCAAATCCAATGCAAAGCCTGTTGGGGAATGAGTTGCACAGATCTATTCGGGGTGAATATTTAAATACAAATTTAATTCATTAATTATTACTAGCATGAATTAATCCTATATTAATTCAAATAATAATTGCAACAACATATCATGCATATAAAAGGCCACGTAAAACCTACGCATGCGGAATCTACGGGTTTACGTGAACGTACCTCTCGGGATGGTAGTGACTTCGGTCGGACGGACTAACCAAAAGGACTTCCCAAGTATTCCCTTAGCCCTTGCTCAAATATCCGGTGGAAGGACACTTGTCGAACAATTAACAAAAGGAAAAAATAAACTTTGTTGCACCACCTTTGTGGATTTGCTAATATTTCTAGCACATGGAATTGTACTTGGGAATGAACTAATCATCCCCTATTTATAGGAGAGGGGGTGTCGAAATTTTTAGTGAAATATCAATGTGGGAAAAGACTTTTCTTGGTCACCAAGAAATCTTGAATATATCTTCTATACTCTTTTTCCCATAATTAAAATATTCCACAAAAATCCCACCTCCTCTAAATATGGATTTTTCGAAAATAATATGTGCAAGAATCCAAGATTTGGATCTTCTTGAATTTATGAGATATTCTTGTATTTCAAGAAATACATATCTTCCATAATATCTTTTCAAGAAAATCAAGAAAATCTTTCTTGCCCATTATATTTCCAAATTTTCGAAAATTTCAATATAGATTACCTAGTGGGAGATTTCTTGAATTTAATGAGATAATCTTGTATTCCAAGAATACATATCTTTATTCCATAACAAAATTCAAAGAAAATCTTTCTCCCAACATATCTATAAATTTCGAAAAAAATAGTTGGAAAATTAAGCAACAATATTTATTTTAATTTAATCACCTTTTCAGTTATTGGACTATCTGTTGGGCTACTCAGGGGGCCTTTAGGAGAATTAAGATTGGACCTTCTAATGGATCTTGAATATCTAATATTGAGCCACAATATAATTCAAGCCCATAAATATTAATTAATCCCACTACATAATTAATATTGCACTATCCATCTTAACCCATATTACAGTCAATATGGCTCCCGATCATTATTTCCCGTATTTAAGATTATCTAGCCCATTAATTAATTCAAGCCACTGAAATAGCTTTCCGTTAATTAATATCTTTTGTCCTTGGTCGAGGAACGGTTCAACATTATTATCCATACCGGAAACAAATTCCACTTGCAAGATTTGGTATGATAAAGCTTATGAACCTCCCAAGGGGGCAAATCGAACAAGCGTACTTGCACACGATTCTTCGTATTAAATCTTAGCAATCACATGTGACTAATAATATTGCCCAAGATAAAAAAGTATTGAATCTCTCTTTGATTCGCTACCCATGATAAGTCAAAGCAATAGTTACCAATCCCACGTGATCCTATTTAAGGAACGGAGATTAAGAAACAACGAACCACTGAGGTCTAATTCTTCCTTGTTCAGTTCTGAAGAATTTATCCTCCTGTAGGTCCTATTCAGCACATCAGTCATGCACTAGTGTAATCTCTTGGTCAAGACAAACCAATCTGAGCCTTACACCTCAACCTTTAGCAATGGGTTGTTCATTTCCATCTAGGTCGTGAATGACGTACTTTTAGTTACAAGGGACTGTTAATTTTATCTTCTGTGATCTGGTATCAATAAATTAACTACAACGTAACACGTACGAATTATTGAACAGGTATGCAGTAAATATATGTAACATTCAATCATATTTAAAGCATCAGTGATAAACAATTTATTTCAGTAAATAAGTCAGAAAATTCAGTTTCGATTATACAAAGTAAAAAGCATACTTTTCAGTATAATCCCAACAAAGCCACCTAGAAGCAGCTAAGCGGATTCTCAAGTATCTGAAGGGGATTGTAAACCTTGGTTTTTTTTTACCCATCAGATGACAATCTAGAGCTTAGTGGGTATTCTGATTCAGATTACGTAGGTTGCAGAATTGACAGGAAGTCAACCTCAGGGAAATAAACTGATCTCTTGGTTTTCGAAGAAGCAGACATCAGTTGCGACATCTACTACTGAAGCAGAATATATGGCTGCAGGAAGCTGTTGTTCCCAACTGCTCTGGCTAAGTCAGCAGCTGAGGGATTACAACATCGTAGCTAAGAACGTACTTATATTCTATGACAGTAATAGTGCTATTGCAATCACTCAGAATCCTGTTCTACATACAAGATGTAAGCATGTGGATGTCAGACACCATTTTATCAGAGATCACGTTGAAAAGAAGAATATCAGGATGGAAAAGATCCATACTGACAAGCAGAAAGCTGATATCTTAACTAAGCCGCTAGCGGAGATCAGATTCAGAGAGTTATGCGACGAGCTTGGGCTTCTGGATCTTGGAGAAAATGCACCAGATATGGTTGAAGGACTGATCTCCAGAACCAGTTGGTTACAAGACTAACCAAGTTAAGTGGAATCAGTTGAGTTAGGAATCTCAACTGATCAGTCGGCCAGACGAGGAGTCGATCTGAATTTCAGATAAGGACCAGATCAGAAAGTCAGAGAAGAAGCCAATCTGAAGTTCAGATAAGGAGCAGATCAGTTCAAGACATATCAGATTAAGGGGGAACTGATCAAATTAGAAGATTACTTTATAAGTCGATTAAAGCTACAGTCAACAAGCAAGTCAAGAGTAAAGCTACAGATCGCATAAGTCAGAAGAAACAACACAGCAATGGAATAACCAAGTTTTTCATTGATAAGGACCTGGAGGTCATATTTACAAGTTACAAGTTATATCACAAGCTACAAATTCTACAAGCTATCTTCAAGTGGTATTACAAGTACAAGAAGACCCGGAGGTCATAAACCATAAGCCCTAAGACAACCCTAGGCAGGGAAGGAGAGAGAGAGATTTTAAGAGCTGATGCTCTCAGACTCTCCAACCCAGGGGGCAGCAGAGAAGCTTCTAGAATCCTGAAAGCCGCTCTTAGAATCTTGGATTGAGGAGCGAGAGCGAGCCTTGAAGGATCTTTAAGCTAGGAGCCCTTAAACCTAAAATCAATGGGCTTTCCAGCTGTTAAATGGGACACAGTGCCACATGTTTGGTCACAAAGACCATATGGCCATGAGTGTCTCATGCAAATATTGAGTTTGATACACTATTTTGTATATCAAACCCATGTTTTGTTTCAGACTAAGTCTGTTGATGCTAATTCCGTCATCTCGATAGGCGCACAAGGTGCATACGGTTAGGAGAAGTGCCTTCTCATTTGCCTTAGCAGATCCGCCTCCATGGTGGTAAAGAAGCTTAGCATTGATCGTATGTGAAATCTTAGATGACGACGAAAGCAGTGTGAAGGAACACACAGGGTTGATTTGAGAAGCTGAATTCATTGGAAAAGGGCTAAAGGTTCCCACCGGAAGTTTCACCGGAAATAAGGAACTCATCGGAAAAGCATGAAGGATATGCTAAAGAAGATGAAATGGTTTATGTTGTGTTGTTTGCCTAACACCCCAGACTAATTTATAGAAGGAAATTAGGGGTATAAATGCAAATTTTATCTTCTCAAAAGAACTTAAGAGAAATTTGCATCGACAACGCGTCAGGAACACGCGGCTAATGGTTGGATGAGTTAACGGTGTGATTAAATCACAACGTATCTATGCCATTATTACAGAATGTCAAATCGCGCCGATTTTGGAATCGAGGCGATTTTTGGACTCCCCGAAGTAAAAGTTTTGGCGGGAGTTGACTTCAGTAAATACGGGCTGATTAGAAGAAGACTGAAGGATGAAGTGTATCAGATAAGTGGATCAAATAAGTAGCGAAGTGTTTCAAGCAAGAATCTGATCAGATAAGTGAGATATTGTTGGGAAATGCATGAGGCAACCATCAGATAAGTCAACAAAGTACCAGATCAGATCACCGTGGTAACTGAATGATTACAATATCAATCAGTTAGATACGCTCTCTTATTTATCTCTTTCTGAATACCTTACATGCGTTATTTAAATAATTGATTTATTTTACTCTGTTCATGACGCATGCTCTGCAAAGCTTTTAATGCGGACTTGGGAAAATGTTTTCAAAACGTTTTATTGCGATTTTTCGAGTCCGGAAAACGAGAAGACTACTTTTCTCAACCGTGCGATCAAAATACCTTTTGGCCGACTAATCTCAGCCACTGATTTCAAAACACGGATGCTTGAGTACTTGATTTCTATAAAATCCAAATCCATCTCAGAAAACCGCTTTCCACTACTTCGTCTTCTCAAAGTTCTTAAAAGATCAAATTTTTCAAAAAACTTCAGAAAATTACTTTCGAGATCAATTGATTCTGCTCTTCCGATTTCTAAAATCTTTCGAATCAAGTTTTGGTAATTTCTTGTTTTAATTAATTGCATGATCTCAATTTCTCTCTGGTACATAGGTTTACAAATCGTGATGATATATTTCTGTAATCTTTATTAGATCTAAACGCTTATTTGCTAAATTGATGCTAAAATTACTAGTTTGACTGAATCTATTGAAATATCTTACTCAAACTAAACATCAATTTGCATATCGTATAGAAATGGCATATCTTATTCCACGACCGGGCCAAGGGAAAAAGTTCTGCAATTTTTCATCGATGAAGAAAGACATCATTGATGAAAAGTACGTAGTCTTCACCATCACCTCAGACCCTGAATCGCTGGAAATTCTGGAGTGCTTGCGAGCGTGTGGACTTGAACGCTATTGCTCTACACATTAGAACATCGTCCGTGCACATGAAGCTCTGGAGTTTCTCTACAATCTACAGAGGGATGAAGACATTGATGCTGACCTGATTTCTTCTGTTGGAGGACTGGAAGTGCGAGTGTCGAATGACGATCTCCAGAGGATATTCGGCCTAACTAGAGGAAGCATCAATCCAGAGACCTACACGACAGATGTAGGAGAAAAGGAATTTCTTAAAGCCGAGCTGTTAGACCAGCAAATAAGGAGAACACGACGAACGTCAAAGCCTCCTATCTGAAGAGAAAATATCACCTTCTTCTTGAAATTATTCAGAAGGTGATCATGTGCTCAACCTACAGTCTTGATGCAGTCACTTCGTACAAGATAAGTGTCATGGCTGCACTAATCAAGAAGGCTTCAGATATCGATTGGTTGGGTATGGTCAAAGCAAGACTGAGAAAAGACTCCGGGAAGTTCGAACTGACCCAGATCAATGAAGTGTGCTTATCTTCCAAGTGCTCATTCATACACAAAATCTCTATCATTCTGTCAGATAAGCTGCCACAGAATTATAAATGGATCGAGAATGGAGCAAAGATATACCAAGCAAAGCACAAGGCCATATTGGGCAAAGATGAGTCCCTACCTGGACAATCTGATGAGGATCCAACTCCTTATGTGCCCAAACCCAAGGGAGAAAAGAAGGGAAAAGATAAGGCAACTGCATCGTCTGAAGTGCAGGAGAAGGCCGTTCCAGAGAAGAGGATGAAGAAGAAGGATCTGGCCAAGAAACCAGATGCTCTGCGGAAACGTCAGAAGAGAGTCTCATCTCCTCTGAAAATTGCTCCAACTTCTACACAGCAAGACAGCAGAACGAAGGATCTGATGTAAGTAAGATCAGAAGAAGAGATAGCAGTCCGCTCTGAGCCAACTATCAGAGAAGAAAGGGAAGAGCAGATGATCGCAGCAGAAGGAGAGAAATATGTCAGAGGGACAGAAGTGGAGCAATCTGAAGAAGAATCACCATCTGATTCTCTGCCTCTCACCAAGATCTTCCAAAGAGAAAGATCGCCAACGCCCACTTCCAAATCACCATCACCCTCTCCTCAAAAGTCATCACCACCATCCTCTCCCCACAAAACCTTCTCACCCTCACCCTCGCCTATCAGATCACCAACATCTCCCACATCACCAATCAATGAACCCGTTCAGGAAACTGAACACCCTCAACACGCTAAAAATGAACCTGAACTACAAACATCCCAATCCCCAATCAAGTCTCAAGAACCTGAGAGATCCGACAAGCGAGTGTCCATCTCTCATAATCCCTTCAATATCAGAACCGTGCTTGCTTCACCGGCTCCAGAAAGCCCCATCATAAGGATAATGAAGCAACAGATCAAGGAGTATCTGCTGGATCTATGCCCTGAACTGGATCAACATCCTGGCATCCAGCAACAGATAGAAGAGATATTGTTCTGGAGGGATATCAGACTGAAGAGCATTGAAGAATTTCCGATTCTAATGACAACTCTGGGATCAGATTTCTTTGTAGACTTGGAGTTGAAATGTCTAAACAATGCTGGGATTGAAAGTGTTGTTGAATTGGCATCTGATGATGATATCAGATGGTTAATTCACAAAAGGTTCGGTATTGCTGATAACACGAAGGAAACCGTTCAACCTCCTACAGATCATGAGGGAGCTGCCGATAAACCAAGAATGGGTGCTGCAGATGAGACCCGACTTGGAAAGGCTTCAACATCTGAACAGACTGCTACGATGTGCTCTGATACCCTAGATCATCATACTCAGATGATTCAGGATGGGATCAAGGCTGCACTTGAAGACAAATTCGCAGTGCTCACAGCAGATCTGATGAAGCGATTTGAAGATGAGCAAGCAAAACTAGTTGACAAGGAACGAAGTCACACAGTTGGGATGCACAATGCCATCCTTGCTAAAGTAATGCAACTAGTATATCCTCTTGCTGAGAAGCTCAAACTCCAGTCTGACAAACTCTCAGTTCAGACAGAGATGCTCAATCAGACACAGGTACTTTTGGATAAAACCAACAACCACTTGGATATGGGTTGGAAACATTTTCTAGCTTCTACAGAACGAGCAAGACAGGAAATCGAAACTGCTCTCAGACGCTTCTACACTCCAGCACCTTCTGCCACCGTTCAGATCACTCCTCTTGTTGTCGAGATCTCACGGCAATTAAACTGCTCTGAACCGCAAGATGTCCAACCTCTTTGATGAAACCAAAAAGGGGGAAGTAAAAGAGAATAAAGAGAAGAAAGAAAAACAGACTCAGACACAGTTGGTAACTTTTTCATCTATACCAAAAACCACTGTATCTGACTTGCCAGCCACTCCATCTACCGATCTCGTTGCGGAAATGAAAGAAACTGTGGAGCAACATAGCAAAGAGATCTCTGAGCAGAAAAGTGCTCTTTCAGAGGTTACTGCTAGAGTCGACAAAATTGAAGATTTTTCTTCGTTCGTTCAGAAAAGAATGGAAACTGATGATCAGGCCAAGAGCCTTGAACTCGCTAAGAAATTAGCTAAAGAAGACGAACAAGATGAACCTGAGCAGACTCTGAGGAGAAAGAAAGGCAAAGGCAAAATGATGAAAGCAACTGCGGAAGATCAGAGACAAGGCCAACTATTCTCTACCAAAAGCCAGATGACTCCTGAACAAATTCAAGAGCAAACAAGACAGAGAATAAGAGAGGCCGCCATCAAAAAGCAGAAGTTAGTAGAGGCTAAGGGACTGAACAGAATGGGATCAGATCAGAGGAGAATGGTTATGTGACGTCTACATCCTGGAGAAGATTCCAATTCATCAAGATCAGATTGAGAATGATGATGAATTTCAGAACTGGTTAGAAATAAAGTATCCAGACTTCTACCAGACAGTGATGAAAGAAGGCAAGATCATGTCACTAATACCAGAAGCTCCACCCTTTGAAATACTCCTTCCACCTTTGCGTCCAGACAACAAGCTAGATCCTGTTAAATTCAAGAATATCTACTATGCACTTGCTGAAAAAGGAGGAATCCATAGAAGAGAAGAGCAGGACAAACTAATGCAAAGGATGTACAGGATGTTTGGCATCCCCAAAGAACTACAAATGTTCAAGTACACCTGAAGAAGACAACTTGGAATCAGATGATAGGTACGTTTTTCATGTATTCTACAATGCACACACCTATCTGAATGAAACTTTCCATCTCACTGATTCTAAGAGAACATCTCATTGTCTATTGAGGTATGTACTGTTTCCATTATCTACATTTCCATTCATGGTATCTGTTTTTCTGATTAAGTGTGATTAAGTGTTTTGGTTCCACCAAAAAGGGAGAAATTGTTGGGAAATCTGTAATTTAGTTTTGATGGAAGTTCCAAAACAGGTTGTAATAGGACCAGTCAGACCTGTTAGCTGACTGATGACTTAGAATCAGATTAAGATGACCAGCTGAAATGTATAGATAGCTGATGTAAAAGATAGGTCACATATTGAGGGGGAACTCAATATGTATAGGTCAGGTCGAAGTATCAGATGACCCAGATAAGGTCAGATGATCAGAAGACTAAGCACAAATCAGAAGACAATAAGTCAGAAGATCAGGTGAAGACAAGAAGACACTGAAGACTCAGATGAACCTGAAGACTCAGATAGACACTGAAGACTCAGATAGACACTGAAGACTCAGATGAACCTGAAGACTCAGTAACAAACCTGAAGACTCAGTATGACTGAATACACTGAGGCTCAGAGACACCTGAAGATCAAAAGACCTGAAGACCTATATCAGTAGAGTCTGCATATTGAGCTAAGACAATGTGCATCTGAAGACTCAACAAGGTAGACTGATCAGTTACCTGATCAAGTCAGCTCACACCTGGTAACAATCTAAAAGATACACCAGACAAGATGAATCTTCTACAAAAGGAATATCAATCGTCTAACCGGACAAATTTCTGAAATGCCGCCTCGCGAAGCTAAGGAGAAAGCAACACGTGCACAAAAAGAGCTGACAATACGGAATACGACGCTGCGGACAAAAATGGCGCTAATGATGCCTAAGGCCACGCCGATAATCGGAGCACATCACAATCATATCCTACAACCTACCTAGTATAGCTCGAAATTCAAATTGCTCTCCAAGGACTCTTTGATTTTGAGGTCTATAAAATGGGATTGCTTGTCAATTGAAGACAAGAGAGACAACTAGCAAAGAACGAACACGGAGACACCACAAAAGAAGCTAAAGCTACAGCAAAATCTCCGCTCAAAGAACATTATTTTTGAAGATTATTCTTAGAGTGTTCATCCCATTAGTTCTTAGAAAGAAATCCTATCCACTAGCATTTTGGCTACCTAAAACACCAGGATAGATTTCCAGTTGGAACCCTCAAACATTCTTTACCCAAACGCAAGTTAGGTTAAGTTTGTTCCCGGAAGATTTCAGACTAGGGATTCTAGTTTTCTGATTTCTAGTTCGGTTGAGTGTGAACTCGATAAACATCTGTAGAGTGTGAACTCAATAAACATCTCGGCCATCCTTGAAGGATATAAGTCCCGCAGGTTAAGGTTATAGAGTGAGAACTCGGTAAACATCTCGGCCATCCCGTGAGGGGTATAAGTCCCGCAGGTTAAGTTCGGTTAAGGTTCCCCTGTGTTAAGGGAAGAGTGGACGTAGGATGGGTTTCGTCTGAACCACTATAAAAAGTCTTGTGTGCATTTACTTGCTTTCTTATTGCTTTACACTATTCACACAACTGAGTTTAAAACAACATACATATTCTATGTTAAGCTCAGTCTGCACCAAGCAACTAATCTGATCAGATTGACACCTTAGTCAACTGGTTGAAAACTGACTTGTGAATCAGAATTGATAAAACTGGTTTTTCACACGGGTTAAAACAACCTTCCGCACCATTCAGTTAAACTGACAGATATCAAGCTGATCTGCCCTTTGGCACTCAGTAAGATTGAACATCAGTCTAAACTGATACACTAGCACTCTGATCGGGTAATCTGCATTTCACACCTGATCCACACAAAAAGTTTTGGAAGTCTATTCACCCCTCCCCTCTAGACTTCCACCCTCACAAAACCTGTTCGGGACCTACAGGGATTATATACAACTCCCGTACAAAATCTACGTATTTAGAGCTATGTTCTTGATGGGAAACAGTAATCTGGGATTCGATACAATCCTCGTCATCTATTTTCAAGTTTGAAATAAACTCTATTAGCTCCTTAGAGTATTCCGCTTCCGGTTGGCTTGCAACAAGATTTGTGAGTTTTGTGATTCGGATCATATGCAGCGCCTCTTCTTCGTGGGTAGCGTTTGATGAACTTTTGAGTGACACCACATATTCATACCATGGCTTGTTGGAAATAGCCAGTTTATCATATATGGAGAAAGTCATTTTGAGGATTTTTGAATGTAGGGTTTTGAGATGATGAAGATTTCTGGGCAAAAGGGTTTTGAGTTTGTAGAGAATTTTTAGAGACAAAGGTTAATAGAATGGGGCTTGAATGAATTTTCAAATGAGTATATGGAATGGGTTCGTGGGAAATCGTAACGATTGATTAAAATCAATGGTTGAGATTGATCACCGACTAATCGGGTAAGTGAAAGGACGATCTCACGAAAAATACGCCGCCATTTTAACCTTATTGGTGATTAATTGAATCAGAGCAATTAATGACTGTTGACCTTCTTCGGCAGTTCAAATGTCCCGCCCAAAACATTCCCTTCAGGTGTTTTGGTATTTATTGCTAATGATTACTGAGATTCAGTTAAGCAATAAATGAGTTGCATGAGTCTTTACTTCTTCACACTAATTTTCTTCTATCAGTCTTACTGAGTATTGACCTTGATAAAATGTCAGTATGATACTGAGTACTGAGCGGGTTCAGTATAATACTGAGTACTGACCTTCAGTACACCTGAGTTTCCCAAGACTCAGTTCAGTATTTCCAATTTTATCCCGAGTTTCTCAGTAGAATCCTGAGAAAACTTCATGCATCTGAAAACCTTCAATTTTTCAGATTTACTCTATACACCTGGATCCAACATCCCTAATTCAACTGATAGTTCCTGAAATCTTGATTCAGCCAAAGGTTTAGTCAAGATATCAGCTCTCTGTTTATCAGTATGAATCTTCTCCATCCTGATGTCCTTCTTCTCAACATGATCTCAGATGAATATCCTTTCCTTAACTTGTTTCTCCTGAAGTCCAAAAAGGAAATTCATCTTCCAACAATGACATCTCAGATCTTCTTTCATCAGGGCTATGGTGTCTTCATTCAGCTCAGTGCCCTTTTCTGTTTACCTGAAAAACAGATTAGTTCTGTGGTACCCATTTGGTATAGGGTCCTATCAGGTTAGTTGTACCTTTTGGAATCCAAATCTGCCTAACAACTCTAATTACTTTAGAGTGGCTGATCTGTCTTCCATAAATATCTACATACACATTCACCACTCTAGGTGCCTTAGCAGTATCCTGTGTATGAGTGCCAGCCTTGGCATGAACATGAGCCTTAGAATTTTTCTTGGGTACAGGCCTTTTGTTCCATTGCTTTGGCTTTTGTGCAGCTGGTCTGTGTCTTTGTTGACTTGGGTTCAGGAAACCTTTACCCTTAGACAAGTGGGGTTTAGGTTGCCTGTACTGAAATTGGGGTCTTTCAGTATTCTGAGGACTTGGTCTTTTCAGTTGAGAATGTCTCTGCTGAGTGTTTCTCTTCTGAAAATTCCTCTGCTGGTTCAGTGCAGATCTTTTCAGGTTTGCATTCTTAGCCTGAGGCTTTGAAGCACTTGCCTGAAAATTTCCTACTGAGTGGTCAGGTTTTCTAGCCTTTTCCTGTGGTTTGGGCTTTCTTACCTAAACATTCAGTTTTTCTGAAACCATAGGTCCTTTTCCCTTGTCTAAAACATTGGGCAATTCTTCAGTCCGAAGATTTGGTGCCACTTGTTTAACAAAGACTGTCTTAGTCTTACTAGAAGCAGCATTCAGATGACCTTGTGAGGTTCCCCCTGGAATGTATCCCAATCCAGCTTTTATAGTGGCAGGTCTTTGATAACTCTGAATTTCATCTATCACTTTAGATGCAGAATTCAATAGAGCTAGCTTTCTCTGCGCACTATCCTCACACTTTTGTAGAGTTTCATGCTTCTCAAAGAGGTCATTGAACTTAGTTCTGATCAGCTGAATCTCCTCAGTGGATTTCTCTAGTTTTCTATTTAGGGTCTCTATCAACTTCTCTTTGTCTGAGAGTTGTACTTTCAGAACATCTAGTTCATCAGTAGTTCCCATTAATTGAGAAGTGATCTCAGCATTACTAGAGTCTTTCCACTTAAGAATTTCAACAATCAGTTCTTTGTTCTGCTCTTGAGTTTCAGTCATCAGTTCTTGTAAAACAGCATAGTCCTTCATAAGACTCTCAAAAGAATCCATCAGGTCAAATTGACTGTTTACAGTTGAACTTGACAACTCATGTTCTTGTGTAGGAGCAACAATAGAGATAGAAGAACTTACCTCTCCTACAACCATGAGGCAGATGTCATCACTGTCACTTTCTGAGCACATCTCATCTGAGGAGCTGGAACTTTCTTCAGACTCCTTTTCTTTCTCAGCAATCTCAGCAAGTGTATCCCATATTTCCTTTGTATTCTCACAATGAGAGATCCTCCTCATAACACCATCATCAATAGTGCTATATATTGTATCTTTGGCAATATAGTCAAGATTGACTAACTTTCTCTCATTAGGAGTAAGTTGATTATCTGACTTTGGAAATTCAGTCCTGGAATCATTTCTCTCATTTTCAGTAACTCTGGGATTCACCACAGTGAATTGGAATGGTCCTTCAGAGACCACTCTCCACATACGTTCATGCTTAGAATACAGGTGAGCCTGCATTCTTAATCTCCACAAATCATAGCTCTCAACTGAGAACATTAGAAGTTTCTTAGAAGGCATTATGTCTTATCCTTTTAAGATTTCAACAAATTAGATCTGTTCAGTAGACCACAAGAATTTTTAGTAAATAAGACAATGGTCAACAAAGCAGGTGGTCAATTTGAACCACTGCTCTGATACCACTTGTTGGTCCCGGTGCAAATGAGTCTTACACGTGTATGGGGGGGGGAATACACGTGTTCAGTGAATTTTAAAAAAATTTCTTCACTGAGGTCAGATGGGTCAGGTTGTCCTGATGATTTGGCCCTGAGAAGCACAGATTGCCATGAGTCAAAGTCTACCTGAGACAGTGATCCTGAGTTACTTTCAGTAGCCTCAGATAATCCCAACTGAACCTGAGTTTTCAGAGATCCTGAGTTGCATGGATAGCTACTCAGATGTGCGGAATGGTTGGCCCTAAGTTTATACTCGTTTTATGCTTTGCTGAAAACCTTACTTTTAATGGAATAGTGATTAAGGTTGTGATTCAGTTAGATACAACTTCAGTGGATTGAGTCCAACTGAGTATCAGTGAAAATATGCTTTCAGTTAAAGATATGCAACAGTTAAACAATGCAGTACAGAAAGCAAATTGTTGGGATTATACTGAAAAGTATGCTTTTTACTTTGTATAATCGAAACTGAATTTTCAGACTTATTTACTAAAATAAATTGTTTATCACTGATGCTTTAAATATGATTGAATGTTATAGATATTTACTGCATAACTGTTCAATAATTCGTACGTGTTACACTGTAGTTAATTTAGTGATACCAGATCACAGAAGATTAAATTAACAGTCCCTTGTAACTAAAAGTACGCCAATCACGACCTAGATGGAAATGAACAACCACCGCGATAGGTTGAGGTGTAAGGCTCAGATTGGTTTGTCTTGACCAAGAGATTACACTAGTGCATGACTGATGCGCTGAATAGGACCTACAGGAGGATAAATTCTTCAGAACTGAACAAGGAAGAATTAGATAGGATCACGTGGGATTGGTAACTATTGCTTTGACTTATCATGGGTATCGAATCAGGGAGATTCAATACTTTTTATCTTGGGCAATATTATTGGTCACATGTGATTGCTAAGATTTAATACGAAGAATCGTGTGCAAGTGCGCTTGCTTGATTTGCCCCCTTGGGAGGTTCATAAGTTTTATCATACCAAATCTTCCAAGTGGAATTAGTTTCCGGTAAGGATAATAATGTTGAACCGTTCCTCGACCAAGGACAAAAGATATTAATTAACGGAAAGCTATTTCAGTGGCTTGAATTAATTAATGGGCTAGATAATCTTAAACACGGGAAATAATGATCGGGAGCCATATTGACTGTAATATGGGTTAAGATGGATAGTGCAATATTAATTATGTAGTTGGATTAATTAATATTTATGGGCTTGAATTATATTGTGGCTCAATATTAGATATTCAAGATCCATTAGAAGGTCCAATCTTAATTCTCCTAAAAAGCCCCCGAGTAGCCCAACATATAGTCCAATAACTGAAAAGGTGATTAAAATAAAATAAATATTGTTGCTTATATTTCCTCTAAATTTTCGAAATTTATGGATAAAAGAGGGAGAAAGATTTTCTTTGAATTTTGTTATGGAATGAAGATATGTGTTCTTGGAATACAAGGGTATCTCATTAAATTCAAGAAATCTCCCACTTGGTTATTCATAAGGATATTTCGAAATTTTTTAAAATAAAGGGCAAGAATGATTTTCTTGATTTTCTTGAAAAGATATTATGGAAGATATGTATTTCTTGAAATACAAGAATATCTCATAAATTCAAGAAGATCCAAATCTTGGATTCTTGACATCCTTAATTTTCGAAAATCATCTATTATAGAGGAGGTGGGATTTTTGTGGAATATTTTAATTATGGAAAAAATAATATAAGGGATATATTCAAGATTTCTTGGTGACCAAGAAAAGTCTTTTCCCACATTGAAATATCATTAAAATTTCGACCACCCTCCCTATTATAAATAGGGGATGATTAGTTCATTCCCAGTACAATTCCATGTGCTGGAAATATTAGCAAATCCACATAAGTGGTGCAACAAAGTTTATTTTTTCCTTTTGTTATTTGTTTGCGAGTATCCTTCCACCGGATTGTCGAGCAAGGGCTAAGGGAATACTTGGGAAGTCCTTTTGGTTAGTTCGTCCGACCAAAGCCACTGCCATCCCGAGAGGTACGTTCACGTAAACCCGTAGATTCCGCATGCGTAGGTTTTACGTGGCTTTTTATATGCATGATATGTTGTTGCAATTATTATTTGAATTAATATAGGATTATTTCATGCTAGTAATAATTAATGAATTAAATTTGTATTTAAATATTCACCCCGAATAGATCTGTGTAACTCATTCCCCAACACAAATAACACAACAAGTTATAGTGGTTCAGAGACTCAAGCTCCTACGTCCACTCTCTCTGACCCTTCAGAGAAATTTCTTAATCACTTCATAAGGTTTTCTGACTACCTCAATGTAGTTTACTAACATTTCTATTTTGAGCTTTCTGACTACCTCTGTAGTTTACTTACTCAAAACACACACAAGCTTTCTTACTATCCAAGATAGTTTACTCACTTCTTCTCTAGAGTTTTCTGACTACCTCAATGTAGTTTACTAACTCTTTACAACTCCAACTTACCAACAATCACACTCAAACTACCTTACAAAGGGTTTGGGGTTTCTTGGTTGGTTTCCAACTAGGATGAGATATCCTTTACAATTAAGAACAATGCAAAGGCTAGGATATCTCTACTAAGCTTTGGATATATCTTATTAAAACTAGGCTTAGTGAATGAGCTCTCTTCAATATAAAGCACTTGGGAAATTCTTGGGTTTTCGAGTGCTTCAACTTGAAATAATAAGTTTGAGCTCTTGAGTTGCTTACAAATTTTCCAAAACCTTCAATGTAGAGGGTCACATGTATTTATAGGCAGACACCAAGGTCACTCTTAAAAAACTATCTGTTGGAAGAGATAGCTTCATGAGTTTCCTCTTATGGTGTGTGATGAACGACTATTTTTAGGGTTTGAAACTCCGTAGCATGTTTTAGGCAATATGCTTTTCATGCAGCCACTCACCACTTTTTACAGTTTGGAACATAGTACTACTGACATGTTTTTGATGACTGTCGCTTTCGATGTCGATAAAAAAGCACGTTGTTGTCTTCCTCTGATTGGTTGTTGTCTTCAGTTAAATGTAGACAACCATAACGGCTCTTTTTGGTCAATATCTCTGAGTGATATAACCTTAACAACACTTAGTTTTAGTTCCTTTTGTCTGCATGTGAATGTCTTGGACAATATCTATTTTTCTAAGTAATCGCGTTTTTCTCAGTATTGTATCCTTCAGATAGATATTATCAGTGCCTTGGAACATTCAGGTTATACTGAGCATTCAGTACATTACTGAGTCTTCAGTAATTACTAGATCTTCAGTATCCTTTGTCTTCGATCTTGATGTCTTACGAGTCTTGAGAGATATCTTGACATCTTTGTGTCTTCATCTTTGAGTCTTGATTTCTTAGTCTCATCTTGAGTCTTGATTTCTCGATTTCATCTTGAGTCTTGATTTCTCGGTTTCATAATTGAAACTTGGTTTCTCGATTTCATATTGAGTCTTCAGTTTCATACTGAAACTTCAGAATCTTCAGAATCTATCCTGATCTATATCTGCTGACTATACATGGTGCAGATAACATCATGAACACTCTAAAACTGAATCCTGACTCATCTATCAAGATTATCCTGAACATGTCATACTCAGGGGTTTTGGGATCTAATCAAAATCTCTTTATTAAATTCATCTCCCAACACATTTAATATTTTTCAAAATTAAACTATTACTACTAAGTTAATTAATTGTTCATCTTTATTTGTATATTGATATTCCCTGTTAATTAAATATTGTAATCAAAATTCAATTTAAATAAATCTATTACATAAAGTACAAAGTCAAAGTCCTTATCCATAGTTCATGAAATTGTTCGACTAATAATAAAATCATTTACATTAAATAATTTTTTTTATTACAATATCTACCATATTTAGATGTATTTAACGCAGTTAATTATGTTGAAATAGTTAGTGCGTGTATAAATTAAAAAATAATTTTTATGTAATTAAATATGATTTTACTTCGTATATTTGGTAAGTATTTTATAAATTAATTATAATTAATTACACGTTAAAATTAATCAAACCAATATATAGAAATATAAATAGAATTTAATAAAAAATATTATTTCGGAAAAAAAATTGAAAAAAAAATTGATTTATAAAATTTTTATACTGACCCAACAAAATTTTTAAGATTGTATTAGATATACTTATTTATTTTTGGTTCTTATTATAATTATAATTATAACTATAAAAGACACACATGCGCACGCGCACACACAGACATATTATATGTAAAATAATAATAATAAAATTTAATTATAATTGAGATAATTCAGTTATTCACAAAACAAAAAAGTAGGATCGAAATTATAGTGTTGATTTAGTATAAACAAAGAATGTTAAATTAGTTTCAAGATGTTAACATATAGTGATTATGGGCAAAAAATTAAGGAATTTAGTATAAAAAGTGATTTGGTAAAAAAATATTAGGGAATTTTGTAGGTGATTAAATAATTCAAAATTTGGAATTGAACTAAATATTTAAGAAAACATAAATTATTGATTTTTTCTAACTGAATCAAAAGTGAACTATAAAAAAAACTTACAATTTCTCTTTCAAATTCAACAACAAACTCAGACACATAATCAACATCCGCTAAAATACATGCATTATCATTAGAATATCAAATTATAAATAATTTTCTAACTAAACAAATTGGAATATATAATAAATAAAATAATTTTTTATATCTCGAGTCTCCAATGTTCCTATCAATATAAATAAATAATCAATTATATTTATTAATTAATCCTAAACTTTTTATTATTTTTTTTTAGAATAACAACACAAAATTCAATATATCATAATGAATATATTGAATTTTAAGTTATTTAAAATTTAAATAATCAATAATTTTTCCTTAAAAACGTCATATAATCCATTAAATCACTAATATAGAAAGAAGTAATCATGATAAAATGATATATTCGTTTTAGTTCTATAAATAAATTTGATTTGTAATTAATGATACATAAATTATAATACTTATTACAATAAATCCTATAAAAATTTCAACGAAAAAGTATATAAAATTTTTCGTGTTGTTCATACGCCTGATACTTTTAAAGAATAAACTGCTACTAAATAAATTAATTGTTCCTCTTAATTTATACATTCAAATACCTTACCCAAAAAAAATATTTGTTTGTTTAATAATCATATAATTTATATTTATAAATATTTTGACACATATATATTATTTGAAATATTTAAATAAATTAGATCGAGAAAATCAATTAGTTGGTACATATCTTCCATAAAAAAATATTGATCTAACTAATATAGTTTGACTTCGTATAAAATTTATTAATTTATAATAAATTATCATTAATTAGACATTCAATATAATTAGACTTATATATAGAAAAACAATTCAAATTAATATTTACCTATGATTCTGCAAATAATTTTAGAAATAATATTTAATTTTATAAATATACTAGTTTAATGTCCGCGTGTTACGCGATCTTCAATTAAAAAATACAACATTCTCATTAAATAACATATTTAATAATTAAAAATATAAATATATACATGAAATATGAATTAATAATTGTTTAAAGGGTATATGTACAACTTTGCTTAAATCTTGGAATAAAATTATTATGTCAAATATTAATCATTCCTTTTAATATGAAGTTGTGTTGGTCCCGGTGCAAACGAGTTTCACACGTGTATGGGGGGAATACACGTGTTCAGTGATTTTTAAAAACTTTTCCTTTACTGAGATCAGATGGGTTAGGTTGTCCTGAGAAATTTGCCCTGAGAAGCACAAATCGCCCTGAGTCAAAGTCTACTGAGACAGTGATCCTGAGCAGCTTTCAGTAGCTTCAGATTAGCCCAACTGATCTTGAGTTTTATCAGAGTTTTATCAGTAGAGTTAGTTCAGTTTGGTAACTATCTGTTCTAGCTAATCAAGAGTGCGGAATGGTTGGCCCCAAGTTTATACTCGTTTTAGCTTGCTGAAAATCTCTTCCTTAGTAAAATAGTGGTTAAGGCTGTGAATCAGTTAATGCACATTCAGTGGATTGATTCCAACTGAGTATCACTAAAATATGCTTTCAGTGAAAACCATGCAACAGATAAAATGCAGTACAGAAAGCAAACAACACAGCAATTATAGTGGTTCAGAGACTAAAGCTCCTACGTCCACTCTCTCTGATATTCAGAGAAATTCCTTTAACACACTTCCTGAAGCTTTCAGGCTGACTCACTGCAGCTTACTAACTTTTCTACCTTGAGTTTTCTAGCTGACTCACTGCAGCTTACTAACTCAACACACACAAGTTTTCAGACTACCACAAGTAGCTTACTAACTTCTCCTCTAGAGTTTTCTGGCTGACTAACCTGCAGCTTACTCACTCTTTACAACTCTAACTCACCAACAAAACACACACACTCAAACTATCTTATCCAAGGGTTTGGGTTTGGGTTGGTTTCCAACTAAGGTGAGATATACTTTACAATAAGAATAAATGCAAAGGCTAGGATATCTCTACTAAGCTTTGAGTATATCTATCAAATCTAGGCTTAGTGAATGAGCTCTCTTCAATGTGAAACACTTGGAAAATTCTAGGTTTTTCGAGTGCTTCAATTTGCAAGAATACGAATGAGCTCTTGATTTGCTGTAATTTCCCGTAACCTTTCAATGGTGAAGGTCACTGGTATTTATAGGCAACTTCTCAAAGGTCACTCTTTGAAAAACTATCTGTTGAAAGAGATGGCATCAAGAGTTTCCTCTTCTGGTTATTGATGAACGACTATTTTTAGGGTTTGAACACTCCCTTGCACGTTTTAGGAAATATGTAGCCATGTAGCCAATCACCAATATCTGTGAACTGGAAGATATCAGTCCTGACATTTCTCAGTGAGATGTCGCTTTCAGTGTCAGTATAGTACATTGTTGTTGCCTACTTATTGGTTGAAATCCTTCTTCGAACATAGATAAACAAAACGGCTCTTTTAGTTTGACTTCTTGAACTGATATGTTCCTTAATGTTCACAAACGTCTAACATTCTGTTTGTTTGTAATAGAAATGAACATAACACTATTTCATTAAGATAGTGATTCAGGGTCCTTTTTGTTCAGTACACAAACAGTCTTCAGGATATTCGGTTCTTCAGGATATTTCTTAGCTACTCAGTATTTTCTGAGTCTTCAGGAACTTCTGTCTTCAGGGTCTTCTGAAGTCTTCAGTACACTAATCAGTTCCCTGATCTATATCTGCTGACTATACATGGTGCAGATAATCCTGATCCCTAGTATCTATTGAAAACCTGATCCTGATCCTATACTATCAAGATGTCCTGATACATGTCATACTCAGGGGTTTTGAGATCTAATCAAAACCTTTATTAAATTCATCTCCCAACAATTTCCCCCTTTTTGATGATGCCAAAACTATCTTGTTACAAATATGCGAACATAATAGAAATAAACCTATCATCTAATCAGGTTTCAATTCCTATAAAAGAATAGCAATCATCAAGGATGCACAGTAAGATAATGAGGTATTATCTTGTCAGCAAAAACATCAGTAGAGTTTTCATTAATCAGAAAGTTTAAGTACAGGATACAGAGTTGATCATACTCTACTGGAAACAAAAAGAAAATAAGATACATCATTCTTCTTCAGATTCAATCTCATCAGCTGGAGGGTCGAGATTGAACATCCCATAGTATCTTTTCTTCAGCTCCTCTCTTTCTTGAAGTGTCCTTGCATCATTTCCTGTCAGCTCCAAGAAGTTGGCTTGATCCACAAAGTCTGTATGGATGAAATCGAAGCTGATCATCCCGTTTTTGAACTTAGGTGGAGGGTACTTCATCTGTCCTGGAGCTTTTAACTGATATCCCAGTGTGTCAAACAGATTAAACCATTTCTGACACATATCAGTGAAGTTCCTCAGAAGATATGCTATAAATGCATCATCTCTGTCAACAAAAGGACGAACTTGTAGAACATCATAGCTGAACACAAATTCTCTCTTGGCAAGCTCCCATTTATCATTCATCTCAATAGGCATCCACTTATCAGTATGGGGCCATTGCCTCTTCCTTGGTTTTGTGCCTCTCCTCCTTAGGACAAATCTTTGGAAACCTCCCCTGATCCTCTTAGCATCTTCTCTGGCCTTTCTGGTCATCTCTGATCCTGATACAAATACCGCAACTTTTCTTCTCTTTTCAGCTTCAATCATCTTTACTGAGTTGTGCCAATCCCAGTTCAGTCTCTTGGAGGCCACAACATATTCACCAAAACCCTCCTTGAAGAGTTCACCGGTTTCAGATTCTTCACTTCTATGTGCCTCAACCTCAGAGAACTCCCCAGACAATCTCCTTCTGATTGGCTTCTCTACAACAAGAATCACTTGGGACTTTTCAGGAATAGGAATCAGGACACCATGAGCCTCTCCCATCTTGCTTGACTCATGAGCCCTCTGCCTTTTTGCACGTTCCTGAATGACTTCAGCAGCGGCCTCAGGATGTACAGATATTTCAGGTTGTTTCCTCTTTCCTTTGGATATAATTGATTCTTCACGTGTTAGTAACTTCCCTTCAATGGCTGGAAGCTTTGTGAGCATATCATAACTTTCCCCCTTTTTGGCATCATAGTCAGCCAATATCTGAGCAAGGGTTCTGTCCATGTGTAGCTACTCACGCCCAACTGAACGAAGTTCAGCAGCAATATGTAAATTCTCATCCTGAAGTCTCTGCAGCACATTCAGACCAATTGTTGTATCCTCAGCAAGACCACCATAAGTTGCCTGTATCTTGGTCATGAGTGAAGAACTCATTTCCTCAACAACAGTTCTGATCTATTCCTCAGTTCTAGCTTTCATCAAATCTTCCAACATCTGAGTCCTCAGCACAAATTTCTTTTCCATCTCCTCTAACACATCCTTAGATACATCTCCTATTCTAGCATTCATCTCAGTAAACTTATTATCAATGGATGTAGATAATGAAGTTACCTGATCAGCTTTCACCATAGATGTGTTCAGCAATTCAACCTTTTTGCTTTGAGAAGTTTGTGCCTCAGCAATCTTTGACACTTGGTCCACCAGAGGCTCGAGCTTAGAAATATGATCAATAATGGGCTCCAGCTTGGTTAGCTTCTCCAGGACTGGTGTAAGATCTACAGTTGTTGGAGGAATGGGAATATCAGTATCTGTCTGTACCCCTGTATCAGTCATTTCCATGATCTCCACCGTAGGCTCCAAAGGGTACTGGATAGTTTGACCAAAAGTGATCATTTGCAAGGGCGGAACATCCTGAGTTTGTTCCCCCTGAAGTGTAGCTTCGACACTTGACTCAGCAACTTGCTTCTTCTCTTCAGGAATCTCTTTTTCAATTCTGTCTTGATCTTGATCATCTTTGTCCTGACTTCCTTCTCCACTTCAGCCTGAGTGGCTGGCTCTCTCTCAGCAATCTTCCTCAGCACGAGTTGGACAAACTCTGCTGGCTTTATCCTGAGTCTCTTCTTCCCTAGCCCTGAGAAGGCATCAAGCTCCGCCACCTCTTCAGCCCAATATTCTTTGCCTCTGAAGTTGCCAATCCTGAGCATCATTGCAAACGATTGATTGACAATCAACATTGCGGTCTTTTGTCTGAAGAACATATCCTGAAGGTCAGGATATCTCTCCAACACTGGATATTTGTCTAACACAAATCTTTCCGCCTTTAGCCTCCACTCTTTCTCTTCTGCCTCACCTTTCCTTAGTTTAGGACCAGGTGCCTCCTCTTCAGAGCTAGAATGAGCCTTTGAAGGAATGGAAATATATGGCTATGAGGGTTGTGTGGGTGGGATGGTAATTTGGCTGTCTTCAACAGGTTTTTGAGAACCTGCTAAGATTTCTTGGGTGATCCTATCATCGCCAATACTGGTACCTAGTACCTCAGTAAAAACGTCCTCCTCACCTTCTTCTTCTCTAAAGGGAATACTTTCCTGAACAATTTCTGCCGCAGTTGCCTGAGAGACAGCTTTGGCAAGGGTATCAAGAGGGGATTTTACTCCGGAATCTTGTTCCCTAATGGTTCTGAGTTTCTTTTTCTTCTTTTTCTTCTACTCTTCTTGAGCCTTCTTTGCCTCTCCAATCTCCCTTCGTACCCGTAGTAGATCAAGTGATTTCTTCCTCCTTTCTTCTGTTCCTGACACCTCCGAGTGTTTTACTGATGCTGTCCTGTCTGGTTTTTGGACAACATTAGCAAGAATCACATCGTCCTGATCATAGCTCGAATCATCCTGTTCTTCAGGTTCCTCCTGAACCATCGAGCCTTGACTTCCTAAAGGAACCGGCCTTTTCCTTTGTGGTTTTCCTTTCCTGAACATGACTCGATTCCAGGAAAATTCAACTCCAGTCATTAAGAACAAGTTATCTTTGGACAAAGTTTCTATCAGAAAACTGATCTTTGTCCCAAATAAGACCTTCCCACTCTTGGTGAAAGCACCTTTTGCATACTTCAGCTTCTGATTTTGGTGAAGAATGCAATCCACCAAGAATTTTAACCAGTTGAAGTCCATAGAGGGTGAATCCTCTATTGTAGCCATAAGCCTTAATTTGTTCCGGCTCACCTGCTCTAGACTCCCAGACGTGCTCATCAAGCATTTTGCCACAATATCAATCAGTACTCTGTATTTCAGCTTCAAACACCGTTTGTGCAGAGCTCCCTTCAACTCCACTTTTGATTTTGCAAAACTGTCTAGGATTTCTTGCTCTCTTCCAGACATGTATAGAGCTGGATCTTCTCCACGACTATTGAGCTCGAAAACAGCATTGATGTCATCAAGAGATAATTTCACCTCTTTGGTGCAAACTACCTCTGCCTTGGATTTCACAAACGTTCCAAAACTCAATTGCGAAACTAGTGAACCTCTTTCACCTTCTCGGAGATTTACAACAAATTGTAACACCTCTAGTGAAAGTTTATTTTCTGGCATATTACTTACCTGATGAGTTAACTTAGCCATTCACAGCATGTTGAGTGCCTCTTCCTCAACCTGGGTAGCTTTGTTTTCGATCATGGCCACTTCATGCTCGAAGTAGGGCTTCTCAGTCTCAGCGAGATTTTTTATCATGGCCTAACTTGGGAATTCCATTGTTAAGACAATTTCTGGGTAGAGTATTTGAGGGTTTTGGAATTTTGAAGATTTGAAGATTTGTAGGTTTAAGGGTTTTGGGAATTTTGATCGTTTAAATGTGAGAAATAAATGATTGAGGTCTAAAATTTTGGTTTATATATGATCTGTGAAATAAAGATCAATGGTTGTGATTAAATCTCGAAAATATAATGAATGGTTGAGATTTAACCTGATTTTGAGGAGAAATTTGAGAGTATGGCTATTTTGGCTATTTTTCTGGACAATAGGCAAGTAGCAGTTTATAGGTTGACAAATGGACGTTTCTTGGAAATCGAGGCGACTGTTCGTCTTTTTCAGTCAAAAACATTCCCGCTTTAAAAGTTCAGGTCCTTTGCCATTTATTTCAAATGATTACTGAGTAATCCCTTGTATAATAAATGTTACTGAATTTAATGCATGTATCAATATAACTTCAGGATTATTTGAATACATAAACCTTACTGAATAATGATCCTGAAAAAATTTCGTCCTGAGTCTCAGTTTCCATCCTGAGAAACTTTTGTCCTGAGTTATTCCTCCTGAATAACTACATGCACCTGAAGGACTTCTCCCTTCAGTGAAATTCATTCACCTGGATCCAACATCCCTAATTCTACTGATAGTTCCTGAAATCTTGATTCAGCCAAAGGTTTAGTCAAGATATCAGCCCTTTGTTTATCAGTATGAATTTTCTCCATTCTGATGTCCTTCTTTTCAACATGATCTCTAATGAAGTGATGTCTGATATCAACATGCTTACATCTGGTGTGCAATACTGGATTTTGTGTAATAGCAATTGCACTATTATTATCACAAAATATAGGTACTTTATTGGCTATAATCTTATAATCCCTCAATTGTTGTCTGAGCCAAAGAATCTGTGCACAACAGCTTCCTGCAGCCATGTATTCATCTTCAGTAGTACTGGTTGCTACTGAGGTTTATGTTGGTCCCGGTGCTAACGAGTCTCACACGTGTATGGGGGGGGAATACACGTGTTTAGTGATTTTTCAAACTTTTTCTTCACTGAGGTCAGATGGGTCAGGTTATCCTGATATTTTTGTCCTGAGAAGCACGGATTGCCCTGAGTCAAAGTCTACTGAGACAATGATCCTGAGCTGCTTCCAGAAGCTTTAGATTAGCCCAACTGATCCTGAATTTATCAGAGATCCTGAGGAGCTTGGATCAGATAATTATCATACTGAACACTCAGTAGAGTTAGTTCAGTTTGGTAACTATCTGTTCTTAGCTACTCAAGCGTGCAGAATGGTTGGCCCTAAGTTTATACTCGTTTTAGCTTTGCTGAAATATCTTCTTCCTTCAGTAAAACAGTGATTAAGGTTGTGTCCAATTTTATGCAAGTTCAATGGATTGGTTCCAACTGAATATCAGTGAAATATGCTTTCAGTGAAAAACATGCAACAGATAATAATGCAGTACAGAAAGCAAACAACACAGCAATTATAGTGGTTCAGAGACACAAGCTCCTACATCCACTCTCTCTGATCTTCAGAGAAATTCCTTAACCACTTCCTAAAGCTTTCAGGATAACTCACTGTAGCTTACTCACTTTTCTACCTTGAGTTTTCTGGCTGACTCACTGCAGCTTACTAGCTCAAACACACACAAGTGTTCAGACTACCACAAGTAGCTTACTAACTTCTTCCTAGAGTTTTCTGGCTAACTCACTGTAGCTTACTAACTCTTTACAACTCTAACTCACCAACAAAACACACACAAACTACCTTAACAAAGGGTTTGGGTTTTGGGTTGGTTTCCAACTAGGGTGAGATATCCTTTACAATAAGAACTAATGCAAAGGCTAAGATATCTCTTCTAAGCTTTGGATATATATATCAATCTAGGCTTAGAATAGTGAGCTCTTTCCAATGTGAAACACTTGGAAAATTCTAGGGTTTTCGAGTGCTTCAATTTGCAATAATACGAATGAGCTCTTGAGTTGCTTTGAAATTTCCCGTAACCTCTCAATGTAAAGGGTCACTGGTATTTATAGGCAACTTCACCAAGGTCACTCTCTAAAAAACTATCCGTTGGAAGAGATAGCTTTATGAGTTTCCTCTTTTGGTGTTTGATGAATGGTTATTTTTAGGTTTTGAACACTCCCTTGCATGTTTTAGGAAATATGCAGTCATGTAGCCAATCACCAATTTTTGTAGTCTGGAACTTAGTACTACTGACATAATTCAGGGACCTGTCGCTTTCAGTGTCAGTGAAGTACAGTGTTGTCTTCCTCTGATTGGTTCTTGTCTTCAGTGAATGTAGACAAACAAAACGGCTCTTTTTGGTCAATCTCTCTGAATGAGATAACCTGAAACAACACTTAGACTTAGTTCCTTTTGTCTGCACTAGAATGTTTTGGGCAATATCTACTTTTCTGAACATGTGCGTTTTTCTCAGTTTTGTAGTCTTCAGATAGATATTATTCAGTGCCTCTGAACATTCAGGTTATACTGAGTATTCAGTATCTTACTGAGTCTTCAGTGTCTTCAGAAACTTACTGAGTCTTCAGTGTCTTCAGTAACTTACTGACTCTTCAGTGTCTTCAGTTACTTACTGAGTCTCCAGTGTCTTCAGTTACTTACTGAGTCTTCAGTATCTTCAGTTACTTACTGAGTCTTCAGTGTCTTCAAAATCTAACCTGATCTATATCTGTTGACTATACATGGTGCAGATAACTTCCTGAACAATCTATACTGAAACCTGACTCAGTCTATCAAGATTATCCTGAACATGTCATACTCAGGGGTTTTGAGATCTAATCAAAACTTCTTTATTAAATTCATCTCCCAACAATTTCCCCTTTTTTGATGATGTCAAAACCATCTTGTTACATTTAAGAAAACCTAACCTATACTCAGGTGTCAGTTTATCTATTACAAATCAAAATGGCAATTTTTCCCAACAATTTCCTTAACAATCTGGCATATCAAGACATGTAAAAAGATAATGAGATATTATCTTTTGAGCATAAAGATAAAATTTTCATTGATGTTGGATAAGAGTTACAGATTACAATGAAAATAAAAAACAACTGAATTTAAAACAGAAGTACATAGTCTTCAGTCTTCTTCCACTTCATCCTCTGGCACTTCCAGGTTGAACATCCAGTAGTATCTATTCTTCAGTTCATCCCTTGCCTTGATGATATCAGGGTTGTTTCCTGTTAGGCCTAGCTGGATGGCATACTGGACTATTTCTTGAGAAATGGTTGCTTCATTCACATAGTCATTCTCAAACCTAGGAGCTGGGTACATGTATGGACCAGGGGCTGCTTCATCTTCCATGTTGATCCAACTTTGCAGGTATTTAGGATAGAATGTCAGTAAGTACTCAATGAAGGCTTCATTCTTATCCGAGCTGCTCCCCCTCCATTCTCTTAGAATCTCATAATAGAACCAGAAGGTTCTCTTGATCTCTTCCCATGCATCATTGAACTGTATAGGCATCCATTTGTCAATGTGCGGCCACTTCTGAGTCTTTTCTGTACCTCTCCTTTTGCTTAGAAACTTTTTGTATCCACCTCTTCTCTTCTGCTCTTCTTCTTTCTTCTTTCTGATCAGAGGAGCACCAGATACTGAAGCAGCAGTTCTTTTTTCCTTTTCAACCTGCAGGGCCTTCAGAGTCTTCTTGGTATCAAAAGTCTCTGGTTGAGTTTCAGTTTCCTTTTCTGGTCCTTCATCTGATTCTTCAAAATCCATAATCAACTTCCTCTTAGTAGGTTTAGCTACCTTTGCTCTTTTCTTCTTTTCAGTTTCAACAAAGGCAACTGCTTTTCTCTTTTCTGGTCTGGCTTGTTCTTCTTCTGCCTTGCTTATTTCAACCATCCTTCTATCACTCAATATCTCATAAATTACTTCCTGAATGGTTTGCTCAGATGTTTGAGTGAAGATAGGTTTCTCAGCTTCTTTGAACTTCAGTTTCTCAATGGCTTCAATCTCACTCAAGGCATCCAAAATTTTCTTTCCTTCAGCTTCTTTTTGAGCCTTTCTCTCCAAGGTTTGTGCCAACAACTCACTTAATTTGCCACCAGGCCTTTCCCCCTTTTTGGCACCAGACCTTGGGAGTAGTTGAGTTAGTGCAGTATCCATATAGTATTGCTCCTTGCTCATACTGCACAATTCTCCTGCCAACTGATCATGCTCATCTTCTAGCCTTATCATGTAATTCTTGGCCATTGAGAACTCATCCGAAAGAGGAGCAAACTGCTTTGAGAAGACATCATGCATCATCTCTGTCATCTTGGTCATGAGCAGAGAGCCCATTTCCTCAACAGCTGTTTTGATCATCAGATCATTCTTCTCAACCAGCTTGGCTTCAAGATAGGCAGTTCTTTCTTGATACATCTGCTTCATGTTGGCATTAAGCTCTGTATGTACTCCATCAATCTTTCCATCTAATGTAGCTAATTTACCTGATAGAGTTGTTTGAAGCGTATCAAATGACGAACTCAGGTTCTCCAATTTCTGATTTTGAGCAGCCAGGACTAAATCCATCTGAGTCATTTTGTCTGTGAGAATTGTTTGCAACATGCCTGATGAATAGCTTAGATTCTCAAGCTTTTGAGATTGACTTGCCAGTATCTCTTCCATCCTTGGCTCTATCTTCTTTAACTCATCCAGGATTGGTGTGAAATCAACCACTGGAGTTTGTACAACATTTTCCAACTGAGCTGGGTGCTCCAACTGAGCCTCAGTCTGCATATCATAAACATCAGATTTAAAGCTAGGTACTTCAGTAACTTCGGCATAATGTATAACAATGCCAAAAGGTACCTGAAGAATGCTAACTTCAGTCTGAGGTTTTCTGATATCAGTTGGTTCAGCATCAGTATTTGTCCCCATCTGACTCTCAGTTTCCTTCTCTTTCTCAGTATCTGTCTGAGATTCCTTCTCCTTCTCAGATTTCTTTTCTGCATCATCTCCCTTATCCTTATCTTTATTTTGATCATGGGAGCTGGAAGCATCTACTCCTTCAGTAGCTTTCTTTTCAGCTAGCTTCTTTTTCACCAATTCATCAAAATCAGTAGCTTTCATTCTTAGCTTGGTTTTCCTGAAACCTGAGAATTCAGTCAGGGCAGCTGTCTATGCATTCCACCACTCTTCTCCTCTGTATGAAGCAATGTTCAGCATATCCGGGAGTGTTTGATTCAGAATATACACTGTCGTTCTGAGCTTGAAGAACATATCCTGAAGGTCAGGATAGGCATTCAGCTCAGGGTATCTGTCCAAGATGAACCGTTCCCCCTTGCTTTGCCATTCAGTCTCTTCGGCTTCTACCCTTCTTCAATCTTGGGCTTTCAGGTGCACTAGGTTCAGAGTGTATGAGTTCCAGAGCTGATGGATCAAGAAATGGTTCATTTAGAATCGCATCCAAGTTCAGCAATTCCTGAGGTTCAGACTGATCTGACGTCTGAACAGGTCTTTATTCAGTAGGGATCTGAGGTCCCTTGAAGATTTCCTAAGATATTTTATCTGAGCTCAGAGAGGTTTCGAGTACCTCAGAAAAAACCTGTTCATCAATTTCTCGCTCCTGCACATTTGTCACTACCTGAGCAAGAACCTGAAGTGGAGATTTCAACCCTTGCTGGCCTTCAGGTTGAGTTTCTTCAGTTTCACTGGCCTCCTTCTCAGCAATAGATTGAAGCCTTCTGCGCTTCTGAGGAGCCAGTGCTTTCTTTTTCAGTTTCTCTCCTTTCTCTCTTTTAATTTGTATCAGGGCTTTCCCCTTAGCTTGTTTTGCTTCTTCATCAGTTTCCTCTCCAGCAGTCTCCTCCTGAGACTCAGAGTTTTTCTCTTTCTTTCCTCTCAAAGTCTTCTTTGTTGGTTTGAACATGATTTTTGACTTTGGAAAGGAAGTGGAATCGGCAAAGATGTCCTCCTCTTCTCTGCACGTTTCTGAGATAAATGCAATCTTGGTTGCATGTAGAATCTTTCCTTTGATAACTACAGAGCCATTCACCTTCTGAATTTGTTTGGCTTGATCACTCACCACCTTGATCAAATAGTGCAACCAATTGAATGTCGTAGTAGGTGAATCTTCAATTACCGCCATTAGCCTTAACTTAGGCGTGCTTATCTGTTCGAAACTACCAGATCTACTCATGATGCATTTGCTTACAATATCCAACAATACTCGATATTTAGGCTTCAAATGCCACTTATTCAGAGTAGCTTCAAACTTTATCGGATGCTTAGTAATTTTATCCAAATATTCTTTTTCCCTACCCATTATGTATATCTTAGGGTCTTCACCTCTATCACTTAACTCATATATGGCATTCAGATTCTTAGGAATAATATAAAATTCCCTAACAAAATCCACATATTTCGAACCATGCTCCAAATGCGAGACTGTAATCTGAGACTTTATGCAATTCTCATCATCTAACTGCATATTAGAGATAAACTCAATTACCTCTTTCGCATACCAGGCATGTAAGCTTTGCCAAACGAATCATATGCAACGCCTCCTCCTCGTGAGTTGCATTGGACGTGCTTTCTAGAGAAATGACATATTCGTACCAAGGTTTATTGGAAATGGCGAGTTTTTCGTATACAGAGAGTGTCATTTTTGGAGAATTTTGAGTGAAGGGTTTTTGAGATAAGAGATTTCTGGGCAATCGAAGGTTTCGAAGCAGAGTGTTTGTGAAGATGAAGGCTTTTTGGAATAGGGTTTGAATGGTGTCTTTGTAATGGATATAGGATTTTGATTTATGGAAAATTGTGTAGATGAAGGTTTTGACGGTCAAGATTAAAAACCAACTAAAATGGGTATTTGAAAGGACGATTTCACAAATACTTAGCCGCCAATTTATCCCTATTGGTGATTAATGAACAATGCATTTAATTACTGTTCCTGCAGACAATTGACTTTCCTCGTAGATTTCAAAGGTCCCGTCCAATTATTTCTTCACGTGTTTTGTCACTTATTGCCAATGATTACTGAGATTCAGATAGACAATAAATGTGGTGCATGAGTAAATACTTCTTCAGACTAATTTTCTCCATCAGTCTTACTGAGTTTTGACCTTGATAAAATGTCGATAATATCGAAAATCTTGAACTTCAGGATAACTGAGTTTCCCAAGACTCAGTGTTCAGGATTCTCAATTTTATCCTGAGTTTTTTCAGTAAAAAACTGAGAAAACTTCATGCATCTGAAAACCTTCAATTTTTCAGATTTGCTTTATTCACCTGGATCCAACGTACCTAATTCAACTGATAGTTCCTGAAATCTTGATTCAACCAATGGTTTAGTCAAGATATCAACTCTCTGTTTATCAGTATGAATTTTCTCTATTCTAATGTCTTTCTTCTCAACATGATCTCGATGAAGTGATGTCGATATCAACATGCTTACATCCGGTGTGCAATCTGAGATTTTTGTGTAATAGCAATTGCACTATTATTATCACAAAATATAGGTACTTCATTGGCTATAATCTTATAATCCCTCAATTGTTGTGCGAGCCAAAGAATGCGGTACAACAATGACTTCCGCAATTTATGTATTCAAATTTAATCTTGATCGGGTTTCTACCGAGGTTTGTTTCTTTGAAAACCATGATATCGGTTTACTTCCAAGAAATTGACAAGTTCTCGTGGTAGACTTTCATCAATTCTACATCCTCCATAATCAAAACAGATCGAATAACAAGTTAATTCAAGGTTATCATCATTTGGATACCATAATCCTCTATTCACAAAGTGCCTTTAAGATATTTGAGAATCTTTTTGGCGACCTCCAAGTGACTAAATTTTAGGATTAGCTTGGTATCTTGCACATATTCCAACATAAAATGTTATATCAGGCCTACTTGCTGTGAGATATAGCAGTGATCCAATGATCCCTCTATAATCAGTGTGATTTACTGATTTTCCTTCAGGATCAGGATCCATCTTGTAGTTAGTATTCATGGGAATTCTAACTGCATTGCAATTTCAGACTCCATACTTTGCAATCGGATCTCGGTGTATTTTGCTTGATTGATGAAAATTCCTTCCTTAGTTTGTTTCACCTGAAGTCCAAGAAAGAAATTCATCTCCCCCATCATTGACATCTCAAACTTTCCTTTCATCAGAGTAGAAAAATTTTCACACAACTGATGATTTGGAGATCCAAATATGATGTCATCCACATAGATCTGAACTAGTAAAATATCCTTTCCATCTTCTATCCTGAACAAAGTCCTATCAACAGTTCCTTTGATAAAACCATGGTCAGTAAGAAACTGAGAAAGGGTATCATACCATGCTCGGGGTGCTTGCTTAAGACCATACAAGGCTTTCCTGAGCCTGTAAACTTGGTCATTCTGACAAAATCCTGGAGGTTGTTCCACAAATACTTCCTCCTTAAGCACACCATTTAGAAATGCACTTTTCACATCCATCTGATAGACTGTGAATTTCATGTGGGCAGCATATGCAAGAAACAATCTAATGGCTTCTAGTCTTGCAACAGGTGCAAAGGTTTCATCATAATACAAACCTTCTTCTTGGGAATAACCTTGTGCAACTGGCCTTGCCTTGTTTCTCACAATGTTATTGTTTTCATCTCTCTTATTCTTGAACACCCACTTAGTTCCAATCACATTGTGCCTTTTAGGTCTGTCCACTAGCTCCCAAACTTCATTCCTTGAGAACTGATTCAATTCTTCTTGCATAGAAACAATCCAGAATGAGTCTTGTAGATCTTCTTCAATCTCAGTAGGTTCCTTTTCAGATAAGAAACATCCGAACAAAGCACTTTCACCATGGAACCGTCTTGTCTTTACTCCTTCTGATAGATCACCCACAATCTGACTTGTAGGATGGCTATCCAACCATTTTCTCCTGGATGTTCCCCCTTCAGTAGTGTCCTCAACATCAGAAATGTTAGGTTCAAGCAGTTCATTAAATTCAGGGAACAACATAAAAGGATAAAGGGAATCATCTTCCTCAGGGGAAATTCCATTCATAACATTGCCAGAGACATTTGTTCCCCCTTGGTTGATAGATTCAGAGTTTTCCTCAGTTGTGACCACATCTTCATCGGCATTACATACCTGAGTCTGAACTGGTGTATGTTCAGATTGGTCAGCTTCAGTGTGTTGGCTTTCCTTCAGTGGAGAATTTCCATCCTGAGTCTCACCATCCTGAGTTTTTCCATCCTGAACTTCTTTGTCTGAGTCTGATTCACTCCATTCATAGAAAGTGACTGACTTCTTCTTTTCAGGTTCAGAGGATTTCATTTTCAGGCTAAGTCTGGTGATTCTCTTGGTCAGTTCTCCTGAGTCATGTTCCTGTTTCTTCTGAACACAAGTAGATTCATCAAAAACAACATTAAGTGTTTCTTCCACAATAAGAGTCCTATAGTTGTAAACTCTGAAGGCTTTACTGACTTCAGAATATCCTAAGAATATTCCTTCATCAGCTTTGCTATCAAAAGTTTTCAACTGATCTTTACCATTATTGTGTATGAAACACTTACAACCAAACACACGAAAGAAAGAAACAAGAGGCTTCCTTTCATTCCACTACTCATATGGAGTTTTTCCTTGATTCTTGGTCAACATGGATCTGTTCTGAGAGTAGCATGCAGTGTTGATAGCTTCAGCCCAAAATCTCTTAGGAATATCAGCTTCAGCAATCATTGTTCTTGCAGCTTCTTTCAGAGTCCTATTTCTTCTTTCAGCAACATCATTCTGTTGTGGGGTCCTTCCAGCTGATGTTTCATGGGTTATACCATTTGCTGCACAATAATCAGATATGATATGATTGATAAACTCAGTTCCTTTATCTGATCTGATCTTGACCACACTCAGATTCTTTTCAGTACTGAGCCTTTTCAGTAGTTTAGGCAGTTTTGTCGGAGTCTCTTTCTTACCGAGTAAGAATATGACCATGTGTATCTAGAGTAGTCATCAACTACCACAAGTGTGTATTTCCTGCCATTAGTGCTCACAGGTGTTACTGGACCAAAGAGATCCATATGTAACAGTTGTAGTATTCTGTCAGTAGAAACATCTACTTTGCTTTTGAAAGATGCTCTGATTTGTTTTCCTTTCTGACAAGCATCACAAACATGATATTTACTGAACACTTCATTTGGTAAACCCCTCACAAGTGCTAATCTTGCAAGTTTGTTCAGGGTTTTAAAGTTTAAATGATTCAGGTCTTTTTGCGACAACCAACTGGTATCAGTGGAACTTTTTGCAACCAAACATGTATCTTTAGGAGATAATTTCCAATCAGCAAGATATACATTTCCTTTTCTAGTACCACTCAGTAAAATTTTCTGTGAAGTATTATCTTTCACATAACATAATTTCTTTTAGAACTCAACACTGAATCCTTTGTCACAGAATTGACTGATAGAAAGCAAGTTATGCTTTAAACCAGACACATATGAAACACCAAGGATATGAACAGAATCAACTTCAAGAGTTCCATATCCTTCAGTTTGTCCTTTGGAGTTGTCTCCAAATGTGACCTGAGGGCCTTTTTGCTCAACATAGTCAGTGAGTAGTTGCTTATATCCTGTCATATGTCTTGAACATCCACTGTCCAGATACCATACAGCAGGTGCCAATTCATTTTCACTCATCAGTGTTGTGTTGTATTCATTCAGCTCAGTGCCCTTTTTCTTCACCTGAAAAATAGATCAGTTTTTAGGTACCCATTTGGTGTAGGGTCCTACTAGGTTAGCTGTACCTTTTGGAACCCAAATTTACTTGATAACTCTAATTACTTTAGAGTGGCTGATTTGTCTCCCATAAACATCTACATACATATTCACCACCCTAGGTGCCTTGGCAATCCCCTGTGTAATAGTGTCAGCCTTAGCATGAACATGAGCCTTATAGTTCTTCTTAGGTTCAGGCCTTTTGTTCAAATGCCTTGTCTTTGGTGCAGCTGGTCTCTGTCTCTGCTGACTTGGGTTCAGGAAACCTTTACCCTTAGGCAAGTGGGGTTTAGGTTGCCTGTACTGAAATTGTGGTCTTTCAGTAATCTGAGGACTTGGTCTTTTCAGTTGAGAATATCTCTGTTGAGTGTTTCTCTTCTGAAAATTCCTCTGATGGTTCAGTGCAGATTTCTTCAGGTTGGTATTCTTAGCCTGAGGCTTTGAAGTACTGGCCTGAAAATTTCCTACCGAGTGTTCAGGTTTTCTAGCATTTTCCTGAGGTTTGGGCTTTCTTCCCTGAACCTTCAGTTTTTCTGAAACCATAGGTCCTTTACCCTTGTCTAAAACTCTGGGCTGTTCTTCAGTGAGAAGATTAGTACATGCCACTGGTTTAACAAAGACAGTCTTAGTGCTACTAGAAGCAGCATTCAGAATAAGCTTTTATAGTTGCAGGTCTTTGATAACTCTGAATTTCATCTATCACTTTAGATGCAGAATTCAATAGAGCTAACTTTCTCTGCGCACTATCCTCACTTTTCTTTAGAGTTTCATGCTTCTCAAAGAGGTCATTGAACTCAGTTCTGATAAGCTGAATCTCCTCAGTGGATTTCTCTAATTTTTCATTCAGGATTTCTATCACTTTCTCTTTTTCTGAGAGTTGTACTTTCAGAACATCTAGTTCATCAGTAGTTCCCATCAATTGAGAAGTGATCTCAGCATTTTTAGAGTCTTTCCACTTCAGATTATCAGCAGTCAGTTCCTTATTCTGCTATTGAGTTTCTATGAGCAGTTCTTGTAACACAGAATAGTCCTTCATAAGATTCTCAAAAGAATCCATCAGGTCAAAGTTACTGGTTACAGATGAACTTGATAACTCAGGTGCTTGTGTAGGAGCAACAACAGAGATAGAAGAATTTACCTCCTCCATAGCAACAAGGCAGACATACTGGAAGTGACCTTTCTTCTGGCACTATCTGAGAATATCTCATCTGAAGAACTGGATCCTTCTTCAGATTGTTCTTCTTCATCTGCAATCATAGCCTTCTTGCTAGAGATCTTCATGTCTCTCTTGGCTTGTCTCTCCTTTCTTTCTTTGGCACTCAGCTCAGGACAGTCATACTGGAAGTGACCTTTGTTCTGGCAGTTGTAGCATCTGTTGGTATCATCATCCTGATCACTTTCCTCCTTGGTTTTGGAGACCTTCTTTCTGGATGAGGAACCTTCAACTTTGTGATCCTTCATTTTCTCAGTGGATCTGTCCTCAGCCTCTGAGTTATTCCTGTTCTTGTTCCTGTGATTCCTGTAATATTTCTTATATTTTCCATATCTCTAATTGAGTCTTTCAAACCTCATTGCCATCAGTACTAGCTTATCCTCTTGCTCATCCTGATTTTTGGCAAGTGAGTTCTCAGACTCTCTAGATTTACAGGATTTCTCTTTGGCCTTGAAAGCCACATTTTTGCTAGATGAAGAATCATCTTTGCTATCAGATTTCTTAGTTTTCTTGTCAATCACAAACTCATGAGCTTTCAGTTCAGAGAAAACTTGTTGGTATGGCATGGAATCAATATTTTTGGTGTTTTCAATCACCACATCATGTATATCCCATTTCTTAGACAATCCTCTAAGGATTTTCAATGCCACTTCTCTCTGTGGGTATCAATGCCACTTCTCTCTGTGGGTATCTTTTCCCAAGAGCATTCAGATCATTCATAATGCTAGTGAATCTGACTTCCAGTTTGTCAATGGATTCACCATATTCCATTTTAAAGCTATCAAACTTTCCAATAGCAACAGAAAGTTTGTTTTCTTTAATATGATCTTTGCCTTGACACATGATAGCAAGTGTGTCCCATATTTCCTTTGCAGTTTCACAGTGAGAAATCATCCCCATAACACCATCATCAATAGTGCTATATAGAGTATCTTTAGCAATGTAGTCCAAATTGACTAATTTTCTCTCATCAGGAGTAAGTTGATCACCAGGTTTATGAAATTCATCTCTGGGATCATTCCTCTCAGTATCAGTAATTCTTGGATTCACAACAGTGTATTTGAATGGTCCTTCAGAAACCACTCTCCACATTCTTTCATGTTTAGAATACAGATGAGCCTGCATTCTCAGTCTCCATAGGTCATAGCTCTCAACAGAGAACATATGAAGTTTCTTAGAAGGCATGATGAATGAGCCTTGTAAGATATCAGCAATAAGATGTATTTAGTAGACCACAAAAGTCTTTCAGCAAGTAGACTATGGCTACCAAAGCAAGTGGTCAAAATGAACCACTTCTCTGATACCACTTGTTGGTCCCGGTGCAAACGAGTCTCACACGTGTATGGGGAGGAATACACGTGTTCAGTGATTTTTAAAAACTTTTCCTTTACTGAGATCAGATGGGTCAGGTTGTCCTGAGAATTTTGCCCTAAGAAGCACAAATCGCCCTGTGCCAAATTCTACTGAGACAGTGATCCTGAGCAGCTTTCAGTAACTTCAGATTAGCCTAACTGATCCTGAGTTTTATCAGAGATCCTGAGAAGCTTGGATCAGATAATTATCTTACTGAATACTCAGTAGAGTTAGTTCATTTTGGTAACTATCTGTTCTAGCTAATCAAGAGTGCGGAATGGTTGGCCCTAAGTTTATACTCGTTTTAGCATGCTAAAAATCTCGTCCTTAGTAAAATAGTGGTTAAGGCTGTGAATTAGTTAATGCACATTCAGTGGATTGATTCCAACTGAGTATCAGTAAAATATGCTTTTAGTGAAAACCATGCAACAAATAAAATGCAGTACAGAAAGCAAACAACACATCAATTATAGTGGTTCAGAGACTCAAGCTCCTACGTCCACTCTCTCTGATCTTCAGAGAAATTCCTTAACACACTTCCTGAAGCTTTCAGGCTGACTCACTACAGCTTACTAACTTTTCTACCTTGAGTTTTCTGGTTGACTCACTGCAGCTTACTAACTCAACACACATAAGTTTTCAGACTACCAAAAGTAGCTTACTAACTTCTCCTCTAGAGTTTTCTGGCTGACTAACCTGCATCTTACTGACACTTTACAACTCTAACTCACCAACAAAACACACACACTCAAACTACCTTATCCAAGGGTTTGGGTTGGTTTCCAACTAAGGTGAGAACAAATGCAAAGACTAGGATATCTCTACTAAGCTTTGAGTATATCTATCAAATCTAGGCTTAGTGAATGAGCTCTCTCGAATGTGAAACACTTGGGAAATTCTAGGTTTTTTGAGTGCTTCAATTTGCAAGAATACGAATGAGCTCTTGAGTTGCTGTAATTTCCCGTAACCTTTCAATGGTGAAGGTCACTGGTATTTATAGGCAACTTCTCCAAGGTCACTCTTTGAAAAACTATCCTTTGGAACAGATAACATCAAGAGTTTCCTCTTCTGGTTATTGATGAACGACTATTTTTAGGGTTTGAACACTCCCTTGCATGTTTTAGGAAATATGCAGCCATGTAGCCAATCACCAATATCTGTGAACTGGAAGATATCAGTCCTGACATTTCTCAGTGAGATGTCGCTTTCAGTGTCAGTACAGTACATTTTTGTTGCCTCCTTATTGGTTGAAATCCTTCTTTCAACAAAGACAAACAAAACGGCTCTTTTAGTTTGACTTCTTGAACTGATATGTTCCTTAATGTTCACAAACGTCTAACATTCTATTTGTTTGTACAAGGAATGAACATAACAGTATTTCATTAAGATAGTGATTCAGGGTCCTTTTTGTTCAGTACACAAACAGTCTTCAGGATATTCGGTTCTACAGGATATTTCTGAGCTACTCAGTGTTTTCTGAGTCTTTAGGAACTTCTGTCTTCAGAGTCTTCTGAAGTCTTTAGTACACTAATCAGTTCCCTGATCTATATCTGCTGACTATACATGGTGCAGATAATCCTGATCCCTAGTATCTATTGAAAACCTGATCCTATACTATCAAGATGTCCTGATACATGTTATACTCAGGGGTTTTGGGATCTAATCAAAATCTTTATTAAATTCATCTCCCATCAAGTTGAAATCTGAAAATTAAAACAACATAAACCGATTAAGAAAAAAAAATTAAAAAATGAAACAACGTAAAAAAAAATATTAATATATTAATTAATATGCATTAATAAAAAAATAGAAGTGAATGAATTATAATATAAAATATTTTGTTACATAAAATAAATTAAGATATACTCCCTCCGTCCCGCTATGTTTGTCCCACTATATATAATTCACATTAACATAAAATACATTTAGAATGAATATATATTTTACGTATATTAAATTAAGTCAAAATAAAAATTAACTAAACAAAAATAAATGAAGCATATAATAAAGTTAAATAAATAAAATATAAAATAATAAATATTAATTACACATTTTATAACATTCATACATACTTTAATTACCTAAACAATTAGAAAATAATTATATTGTGACATGTCATCATTATCTATAGATCAAATTCATTATTTTCTTTTTACATAATTCTCATTTCTTAATTAGGTGACACATCATCGAAATTCACAATAATGCGACATATATGAAGTATAAATTTCATATTATTTTGTTGAGTGATGTTTTCAAAATCGATGTATGATAAAATATTAGATATAAAATAAAGGTTAATACAAAAAAACTAATGCTCAATTAAATAAATATTCAAGATATTTAAAATTTTATAGATTAACTTAGTTTCTAAGTAACATTAATATAATTTAAGATGTGCATGTATGGTTCAAACTTTAGTAATTATAATTTTTTTATTTATTAAACTACATATTAAAATGCCACATAGATGCCACATATTGCTATAAACCAATAAAAAAATAACACATCAATACAATAAAATGTAACCTCTCATCCAAATTAACCTCAAGATGACACATCATCTAAATTAACCACAAGATGACACATCATCAAAAAAAAAACTCTCTATTAGTATACAGAGGGATATATAATTAATTATTGAACATGTTGGTCCCAAAAACTAATTTAATTTTATGAAAAAGGGGAGGGGGGAGAAATGGTGATTTAAAAAAAAATTCTTTCTAAACGATGTGTTTTGCTTGTAACCAAATGCATATGACAAGTAAGAACATAAGGCAATAAAGAACACAACAAAGTATAGTGGTTCGGAGACTCAAGCTCCTACATCCACTCTTCGTTATCCTAGGGAAATTCCTTCAAACGGGACTTATCTCCCTCCACGGGATTGCCTACAGATATTTAACGAGCTCTCACTCAAACGGGACTTATCACCCTCCATGGGATTTCCATACAAGCTTTCTGACTGTCTAAAATAGTTTACTCACTTCTTCTCTTAGAGCTTTCTAGCTGACTCAACTTCAGCTTACTAACTCTTTACAACTTCAACAATCACACACAAACTACCTAATAATAGGGTTTGGGTTTGGTTGGTGTCTCCAACTAGGTTGAGATTTTCCCTAACAATGGTTTAGCCTTTATGCTAAGGTTGGGAAAATCTCTCTAAGCTTAGGATATATCGTTGGTTGCTTAGATTGGGTTTAGAACACTCTTGAATATATTTTGGATATCTACAGATTTGTGTTCTATGGTGGGAATGCTTTAAGATATGGCTCTTGGCTTGATAGCATTTTTCCACACTTAATTTAATGGAAGATCTTGTATTTATAGTGTGGATTTGAATGTTACCGTTGGAGAAAGTCACATTCAAATCCATACTATTCTGTAATTTTTGCAGCTTTTTGTCAGGTTTTTTGACCGCCTCTGATTGATCCACGTCGGATTGGGCCTTCGAAATCGGCTTACTTCCTCTCGGGATTTCAGCGTTCTTCCCTCGAGATTTCAAAGACTTCCTCTCGGGATTTGACAGATTTCAAAGATCGATTTCACGTTCAAAGATCGAATTTCAGCGTTCAAAGATCGGGATTTCATTGTTCAGATTCCTCGTTCAGGTCATTCTGACATTCAGCGGTTTTGGACTTTAGCCTTCTTCCATTTAGGCCACTTTTTCTCAAGCCTATTTTCCATTCAGGCCACTTATCTTCAGACTTATTTTCTCAGGAAACTTCAGATCAATTCCGCCTCAACTTGTTCACTTTCGCCTCAACTTGTTACCTGTAGAAATGAACTTAAACAATACAAGTTGACAAATACATAATGTTTTGGCATAAATAATCAAAACTAAAATATCCCAACAGAACTAAGATTAAAAATTAAATTAGATAATTTCATCAATAAATAATCACTTATATTAATTAATTAAGCCTAAATTTAATTTTTTTTAAGAATACCCAACACAAAATTAAATGTACCATAATGAATTTAAGTTATTTGAAATTTAAATAGTCAATAATTTTTAATTAAAAAAGTAATACAATCCATTAAAAAACTAATACAAAAAGAAGTAATCATGATAAAATGATATATTCATTTTAGTTCTTTAATTAAATTAAATTTGTAATTAGTGATACATAAATTATAATACTTATTACCAATAAATCCTATAAGAATTTCAACGAAAAAGTATATAAAAAATTTCGTATTGTTCAATCGCTTGATATTTTTCAAGAATAAACTGCTACAAAATAAATTAATTGTTCCTCTTAATTTGTACATTCAAATACCTTATCCAAAAAAAATTATTTGTTTGTCTAATGATCAGATAATTTAAATTTACGACATTATTTAAAAATGTTGTTCAATTAGTCGGCACATATTTTCCATCAAAAAAAATATTGATCTATTTAATATAGTTTGACTTTGTATATTTAGTAATTAATTTATAATCAATTATCATTAATTAGATATTAAATATAATTAGACTTATATATAGAAAAAAATCAAAATAATATTCACTTATGATTATGCAAATAATTTTAGAAAGAATATTTATTTTTATAAAAAAATATAATTAATTATTGAACTAAGATTAAAAATTAAATCAGATAATTTTAAATAATTAATAACATAATATAAATAAATAATCACTTATAAATTAATTAAGCCTAAATTTCAATATTTTTTTTTAAATACCCAACACAGAATTTCGAATTTAAGTTGTTTAAAATTTTAATAATCGATATTTTTCCAACAAAAAAAAAAAAGTAGTACTATCCATTTAATTTTCTAATACTAAATAAATTAATCATGGCAAGATAATATATTAATTTTTTTAAAACTCAATATTTAGGCAAATTATTTAACTCTTTATTATAATTTTTATCTTCTTGCATAATTTATGGAATTTACCAAATAATTAGAAAGATGTAATTAATTATCAAATCAATTTTAAATGGTAAATCATTTAACTCTTTATTATAATTTTTATCTTCTTGCACCATTTATATAATTTACCAAATAATTAGAAATATGTAATTAATTGTCAAATCAATTTTAAATTCAAAGTTGACTAATCATGCTTGAATTTCAGATTTCATTACAATTAATAAAAAAAATATTAGTATGCACTATACAAAAGTATTAGATAATGAATTTCATTAAATAAATATTCACAGTGAAATAATTAAAATGTTATATATATATTTTTATTAAATATTTTCGAATATGCAATAGTTCTTATATTATTCTTATATCTGTCCCTTATCTTCTTAGTAGAAAAACATAATTCTCATATAACCTCATCCTTATCGATATGTAATATTCTCAATTTTTATTCCACCTGCAAAAAGTATATATAAAAATTAAATAAGATTGGTAATCTAAGATAAATAGTAAATCATGAAATATTATGAGAAAAAAAAATCTATTGATCAATAAATATTGTGAAAAGAAACATGTAAATAACAACAATAAAATACATAATGAATAAGAAAAAAAATGAATGAAATAAGAATAACAACAAAACACATAATGAAACCAAACAATTACCTGGAAAAATGATATAAGAATAATATAAGAACAATGATTGAAATAATAGAAGACCCGATCAAAATAAAATCAGTGATTAGAAAGGATATCGTATGGAGAACAGATGAACGAGAGAAAATGAAGAGAAATCACAGGCAAATGAGAATGACAAAAAATAAATGAGAGAGATCTCAATTTATAAGAAATAAAAAACAAAATCAACGGTTGAGATCAAAACAACACTCTAAATTAATGAGTTTAGAGAGATTTGAAATAGAAAAATATGGCTTTGCCACATCATTGCCACATCATTTTATGACTTGCCACACCATCTTATAGAGGTTTTGCATTATAGAGATTATAGATAAGAATCCCTTATATTACTAATAGAGAGTTCATTTTGATGATGTGCCATCTTGTGGTTAATTTGAATAATGTGTTATTTTGAGGTTAATTTGGATGAGTTATCACATTTTATTGTAGAATTAATTACTCTTAGGTCCATCTATAGGGTGTGTGTTGGAGAATTAATTGCCCGGATCTATTCGGGATGAATATTTAAATACAAATTTAATTCTAACAATTATTACTAGCATGAATTAATCCTATATTAATTCAAATAATAATTCAACAACAAATCAAGCATATAAACAGTTCACATAAATCCTACGCATGCGGAATTGCTACGGGTTTACGTGAACTAACCTCTTGGAGTGGCAATGGTCTCGTTGATTAAACACACCAAAAAGCCTTCCCAAGTATTCCCTAGTCCTTGCTCGTCAATCCGGTGGAAGAAAACTCGCGAACAATTAACAAAAGGGAAAATAAAATTTGTTGCACCACCTTTGTGGATTTACTAATTTTTCCAGCACATGGAATTGTACTTGGGAATGAAACATTCATCCCCTATTTATAGAGGGTAGTGGCCGATTTTTCATATGGAATAGGGAGGAAAAAATATTTTCTTGATCTCCAAGAAATCTTGAATATATCTCATATATTATTTTCTCCATAATTAAAATATTCCATAAAATCCCACTCTCTTATTTGTTATGGAATATTTCGAAAATAATAGGAACAAGAAACCAAGATTTGGATATTCTTAAATTTATGAGATATACTTGTATTCCAAGAAATACATATCTTCCATAATATCTTTTCAAGAAAATCAAGAAAATCTTTCTTTCCCTTTATATTTCAAAATTATCGAAAATTCCCATATGAATAACCAAGTGGGAGATTTCTTGAATTTAATGAGATAATCTTGTATTCCAAGAATACATATCTTCATTCCATAACAAAATTCAAAGAAAATCTTTCTCCCCTTTTTATTCATATTTTTCGAAATTCTTAGGAAAAATAGCAACAAGAATTTATTTTATTTTTAAACACCTTTTTCAGTTATTGGACTTTATGTTGGGCTACTTGGGGGGCCTTTAGGAGAATTAAGATTGGACCTTCCAATGGACCTTGAATTATCAATATTGAGCCACAATAATATTCAAGCCCATAAATATTAATTAATCCCACTACATAATTAATATTGCACTATCCATCTTAACCCATATTACAGTTAATATGGCTCCCGGTTATTATTTCCCGTGTTTACGATTATCTAGCCCATTTATTAATTCAAGCCACTGAAATAGCTTTCCATTAATTAATATCTTTTATCCTTGGTAAAGGAACGGTTCAACATTATTATCCATACCGGAAACTAGTTTCACTTTAAAGATTTGGTATGATAAAACTTATGAACCTCCCAAGGGGGCACGATTCTCCGTATTAAATCTTAGCAATCGCATGTGACCAATAATATTGCCCAAGATATAAAGTATTGAATCTCCTTGATTCTCTACCCGTAATAAGTCAAAGCAATAGTTACTAACCACACGCAATCCTATTTAAGGGACGAAGATTAAGAAATAACTAACCACTGAGGTCTAATTATTCCTAGTTCAGTTCTGAAGAATTTGTCTTCCTGTAGGTCCTCTTCAGTACATCAGTCATGCACTAGTGTAATCTCTTGGTCAAGACAAACCAATCTAAGTCTTACACTTCAACCTTTCACGATGGATTGTTCATTTCCATCCAGGTCGTGAATGGTGTACTTTTAGTTACAAAGGGATCATTAATTTAATCTTCGTGATGCGGGTACCACTAAATTAACTACAATGTAACACGTACTATTTATTGAACAGTTATGCAGTAAATATATGTAACATTCGATGATATTTAAAGCATCAGTGATAAACAATTTATTTCAGTAAATAATTCCGAAATTCAGTCTGATTATACAAAGTAAAAGCATACTTTCCAGTATAATCCCAACAGTGTGGATTACTCTTAGGTCCATACATTTATGTAATTACTAGTAGGTCCAAAATAGGTGTGTTCATTTACCCTTATACCCTTAATTAGTTTGGGAGATGAATTAATATTTAATAAAAAAAAAACCAAAAATAGAAAAACTCACGTCCTTTTTCCACCACAATATTAAGATTATTTCTCTCTCCTCACAACATTCAAGAAATCACACACACACACTCTCTCTCTCTCTCAATTCAAGATCTGCAAACCTAAATGGATACCCTGAAACCCTAAAAAATCGCCGCCACCGCGGCGGCGGCCACCCTTCCCGCCGCAGTGGCTCCCCCTCCCCCACCTAGAGAAGCGACCACTCCACCTCCCTCTCCTGTTGCAGTTCAAATTGCTCTCTTTCAAATCGCTCTGTTGGGAGATGAATTTAATAAATATTTTGATTAGATCCCAAAACCCCTGATTATGACATGTATCAGAACAACTTGATAGATATGAATCAGGTTTTCTATAGGAGTTAAGATCAGGATTATCTGCACCATGTATAGTCAGCAGATATAGATCAGGATAATTAGGATTACTTCATTTTGCCTGAAGAATCAGAAGATCCTGAAGACCAAAGATCCTGAAGATTGTTTGTACTGAACCAATAAAACCCTGAACAACTATTTTAGAGTAAATAGTGTCTTGTTCATTCTTAGTACAAACAAAGAGAATATTACACATTCGTGGACATTAAAGAACATATCAGATCAGTATAGTTGACCTGAAAAAGAGCCGTTTTGTTTGTCTCTATTCAAAGGAAAACTTCAACCAATGAGGAGTAAACAACAACATACTTTACTGACACTGAAACCGACATCTCACTGAGAAATGTCAGGACTGATATCTTCCAGTTCACAGAAAGTGGTGATTGGTTGTTTGGCTATATATTACCCAAACCATGCAAGGGCACGTTCAAACCCTAATTGTAGCCATTTACCACTAACCAAAAGAGGAAACCCTTGATGTTATCTCTTCCAACGGATAGTTTTTCAAGAGTAACTCTTAGAGAGTTGTCTTTAAATATCGAAGGCCTTGCAACAATCAAGGTTACGGGAAATCAAACAACTCTAGAGCTCATTCGTATTATTGCATTTGAAGCACTTGAAAAAACCCAAGATTTCCCAAGTGTTTCACCTTGAAGAGAACTCATTTACTAAGCCTAGAATCTGTTAAGTATCCAAAATCTTTGTTTGCCCGGGCAAGATGGACAATATCAAGGCGTTCAAGTATATATTGCGTATGTTTGAGCTCCTCTCGGGCCTTGCAGTGAATTTCAACAAGTGCAGCATCTGGGGTGTCAATGTGGAGCAGAATCTGCTGTCCGAAATGGCAAGGAAAGTCAATTGCAATATCGGGGTGGGGTCTTTGGCTTATTTGGGCCTCAATGTGGGTATCAATCATCGGAATACAACTTCTTGGGCGAAATTGGTAGAAAAAATCAGAATTCGGTTAGCTAGGTGGAACGACAAACAAATGTCTTTTGGAGGCAGAATCACCTTAATTCAAGCGGTTCTCTCCGCCATACCGATCTACTGTCTATCTTTCTACAAAGGTACCAAAGAATACCCTTAGTGAAATTGTGTGTTTACAACGTAAATTCTTGTGGGGGGGATGTGAGAATAAAAATAAAATCCCATGGGTTAAATGGGATGATGTTTGCAAAGAAAAATAATGTGGGGGTCTTGGGGTAAAAAAGTTGGGGGTGTTTAATCGGGTCTCTATTGGGTAAATGGGTTTGGAGATTTCTTAGTGAATCGGAGAGATTGTGGTCAAGGGTTATTAGGTCAAAGTATGGGGGGTTGGGTGGGGACGTCGGTGTTGTGGTAGGAAGACGAGGTCGTGAGGGAGTGGGGGGTGTAAACAAAAATTGGTCGGGCTGGTGGAGTGATGTGTGTGAGCTCTATGGTAATCCTGAGAGACGAGGGTTGTGTACGGAATTTAAGAGGGTCGTTGGGGATGGGTCGGGGACCCTTTTTTGGAAAGACAACTGGGTAGAGGAGGGTGTTTTGGGGGTCAAATTCAATATGTTATTTAGGCTGAGTCTTCAAAAAGACACGTCGGTAAGGGAGATGGGTCATTGGGAGGTAGGGGGATGGGTGTGAGATTTAAATTGGTCGAGAAATCTTTTAGCTAGAGAGTCATCTTTTGTGGAACAATTTGTTCTTATTCTTAACAGGTACCGTTTACGCCAAGGGAAACAAAATTCGTGGGAGTGGATGCATTCAAACAACGGAGTGTACTCTACGAACCGAGCTTATGGGATTACGACGCACAATCAACCTGCTGAGGGAGAAGACATTTCGAGTTTGAAGGCTTTCAAAAAACTTTGGAAGAGTTTTTCTCCTTCCCGGGTTCAAGCAATCGTGTGGAAACTCCTAAGAGGAAGATTGGCAACTAAAGACAATCTTCTGAAAAGGTGGGGGGGGCTTCATGTAGGTCCCGAACGGGTTTAGTTAGGGGCGTAAGTCTAGAGGGAGGGTGAATAGACTTAAAAACTTTTGTACTGATCGGTGTGAGGGCGATTAGCTTTGATCGAGTGCGAAAGTGAATCGGTTTGGGTCGATAATCAACTTCTCGATCTTTGCTCAAGGCGGATCGATTCGTAACTATCGGTTTAACGATGTCAGCGGAAGCTTAAGTTTTACCCGTGTGAAAAAACCGGTTTTGATAAATCGATTCCAAAGTTAATCTTTTAATCGGTTGGATCAAGTGTCAAGCTTGATCGATCGAAGCTTGGTGCTACCGATCTCAACTTGGAATATGTATGCGCTTTTAAAGGTTGTGTGCGATTGTGTAATCGTTAATCAAAGCGGTAAAGGCACACAAGATTTATAGTGGTTCGGACAAAACCGATCCTACGTCCACTCTTCCCTATCACAAGGGCACCTACTTAACCAACCGGACTTTGTTTTATGTGTAAGTCCAACACAAGACACCAACTAGATGTTTAAGGAGTTCACACTCAACCGATCCCGAGATCGTAACTAGAAACCCTAGTGCGAATCTTGCTAAACAACTTAACCTAACTTGGGGGTTTGGGTAAGATTGTTTTTGGTTCCAACTATGAAATATTTTCTTATGTATAAGCTAAAAATTTAGATGAAAAGATTTCTATGCTTAAGAACTTATGGGATGAACACTTAATAAAAATTAATCTTCTTGTTCGTGTTCTTGTGCGGAAATCTGATATTAGCTTGAGCTTCTTGATTGTTCAGCGTTTCCGTTTTTTTTTTTTCACTCTAAAGTGTAATCCCATATATATAGACCTTGAAATCAAAGAGCCGTTGGAGAGCAATTTGAATTTCAGGCTATATTTGGTAGACTTGGCAAGATTGATGTGATGTGCTTCGAGAATGGCATGGCGAAAACCGTGAAAAGTGTTTTTATAGCCGTTACAGAGAAGTATCATCAAATCCCACAATTGTCGGCTCCGATCATACGTGTCTTGTTCTTATTGGATAGCAGACTCACTTTTCAGTGATGTTCTTCCAACTAAGCTTGACATTCTTCTTGTTCAGATCATCGACGTATGATTAGGTGAACATCAGATTTCACTGGTGAGTGACCGATCGATCCGAATCGATCGGTCTAGATAGAGTCTTCGTCAGTGCCGGTTGACTTAGCTTCAACTAGCAGACTCGGCTGATGTAGGTCTTCTGGTCTGATCTTCTGGAAGTCATCTGATCTTCAAGTATTCTGAGTTTGAGCTTCATGACTTCAGCTGAGATATCTGACTAGATCAGATCGATCTGATCTTCTGTTCTTCTCTAGCATTCTGGCTTGTCGGATATCAGCTGTTCTTTGGATTTTCAGATCTGACTTATACATATTGAGTTTCCCCCTCAATATGTGACCTATCTATTACATCAGTTGTTCTATACAATCATTATCAATCGGTCTCCTATAGCGTGTAATATAAACATCGATACCTAACAGTCCGATTTGGTCCTATTACATGTGTTTTGGAACTTTCATCAAAACTATAAATTTCCCAACAATTTCCCCTTTTGATGAAACCAAAACACTTTGAGAAACCAAATCTGCTTGATAAAAAAAATAGAACGATTAAGAGCACATAATCGAAGATAATGAGACTTTGTCTTAGGATCGAAAATAAACTTTTCTCATTAAAAATGTTGATTACATGTTACATCGAAAAAGTTTGAAAATAAAACGGTGATCTGAGTAGTCTTACGATTCTTCACTCTTTTAGGCTTGTATCCTTTCGCATCTCTCTTTGATCTTGAGGCACGTTGAAAATCCGATAAAGTTTCCATTTGACATCATCATCACGAGGATCGTATGTGCGTTTGCGAAGGATGTCAAAATAGAATCTTTGAAATGCCATCACAAATGAGCCATCTGCCTTCTTCGAGTACTCCAACAGATCATACTCTTGGCGAGTTATTTTTACATTGATAAGCTTGGCCTCATTTTCTAGATACTTCAGAAAATCCGGGTATTTATTTTCTAACCAGTTGAGGAATTCTTCATCAGGAGATTCTTCTTGTGGAACAAGATTAAGAACAAAGGCATCCGAAGCCATTCCTCTCGATCTTATTCCATTCCTCAAATTTCTTAGCACGCTTGCAGCCAGTTTTTGGGATGATCTCATCAACTCTTGCTGGCAGCTTAGGTTCTGGTACGGATTTTCCAGCCTTTCCTTTCTTCTCTCTCAATCTGAATTTCTTCTTCAGATTTTCTGCCTCTGCCAATTTATCTGCCCTTCTTTCTTCTTGGCTTTTTCGGGCTTCTTCAGCTACCTGCTCTTTGGACATCTTTTTTTCACCAATATCTTATTCATGCAGATGTCGGTGGCTATTCTTCTTGTGACTATCTCAGTCCGAGTTTGTGATGTCCTGACTGTTATGTCGATTGGTTTCTCATTCTGTCCTTCCCCCTTTTTGGTTTGATCAAAAAGAGTAGTGAGGTGGGAGTTCAGAGAACCAAAGTTGGCGCGATCGCCTGTTGAGATCTGCAATGAGATATGCCTTGAGTTTGAGTAGTTAGATTTTGAATCTTCGATATCAGCTCAGTCTTGACAGATTCCATGGCACTAGAGAGTGTTTTAATCAGCTTGTCAAGTTTCTCTTCTGTCAATTCTAGCTTGTCAGTGAGCATCAGGAAAGAAACTTGTTGTTTATCCACCGAGTCGATTTGGCATCAACGGTCTTTTATCGATTCGGTACTTGATGGAAGACCTGATTTAGAGAACTGATCTTTGATTGCCCCAATCTGGGAAATAGCCAATTCCCTTTGATCTGTTATTTCTTTGATGACAATCTGCCTTTGATCAGCTATCAGTCCCTCAACTTCTTATTTCAGGAGATCTTTGAGACAAGATTTGATCTCCTGAAGTTGATCAGTAGTGACGTGTGATGTTGGAATGTTGGGTGTCACTTGATCTGATTCAGTTGTTTGTGCCTCCAGTGGTTGGTCTTGAACCGCAAAGACACCGGCTCCACTATCATCGGCAACTCCTGCATCTTTCATGGTAGCATCTGCTTGGGGAGCTTCTTCGCCGATTTCCATTTCGCCTTGATCGGTCGGAAACTTTACGTGGATCGAGCTTTTATTGAATCACCATTTATTATCGGCTCGGTTTGGTGATCCTACCCTAGCAGATTTTCTCATATCAAAGTCAAAATCTGCAAACTCATCAGCACCTCCCATCTGTTCTACGATCTTTATAAAATCGGAGAAACTTTTTAAACGGAGATCTTTCCATGTGAGGATCTCCAAAACTTCCTCTCTGATTATAGGATGGGCGACCAGCTCTGGATACATCTCATCAATTTCTCGCTCGATTCGCATTCTGACCATTTTCCCTGTGATGGTCTTTGTTGATCTGGACTCAGGAATTGTCTGTCCAGAATCAGTTTGATGAGATGTGGAAGGTTCTGGTTGTGCTTGAGTAAGGCGGTTGGCCGATCGGTTCGACCTGCAGAGGTTCTCTTGTGGAAGCAGTGCTTACGGTTCCACATCGGGTAAGCTTTACGGTTCGATGTAGTTTCAAGTTGAAGGCGGTGGAAGAGTAGGAGAAACATGCTTTCGGTGACCAAGAGTCGTAGTGGTGAATCAGCTCGAGCTTGAGGAGAAGTAGATCGTTCGGCTTGTGCTTCTTCCTCATAATGAACTGGCGAGCTCTCATCTTGAGAAGCTTGCCTGTCTGATTTTTCACCTGATTTTTGTGTTGTAACAGACTGATCTGGCGCACTTTCTTCATCTGACTCATCTTCAAGCATCAGAGTCATGGAGACTTGCTTCGCCTTCTTCGGCCTCTTCTCGCTGGGCCTTCACCGGTTTTTTTTTTCTTCTTCGGGGGCATCGGGTGTGGACGAAGTTGCTTCCTTTGCTTTTTCCCTTCTTCGACTTTGGGGGTTGGCGCATATCATCGCCCTGGGTGGCCCAAAAATGGCTGAAGTGGCTGTGAGAAAAGCCTTATAGGACTTCAGTCCAATCTGTTCCCATTCAGCATTAGGCAGTTTATCTTTCAGAATAACTGCAACCTTGTTGAGATTGCTGATCTTTTTCTTCAGATATACCTGCCTCAGTTCATTGACTCCAAATTTCTCATGTTCTTGGAGCAAAATGGCCTTCAGGAACCCGTGCCAATTGATGTTCTTGGCTTCATCAATTATTGCAGCCATGCTGTACATTTTGACGGATGTAAGAGCATCTGGGCTGAATGCAATACCCATAATTGTTTTTGACAATATGTCAAACAACAATCGGTATTTCCTCTTGAGCATTGGCCTGACAAAACCTGACGTATGATGTTTGTCAGCCTCTCTGAAGAGCTCTTTTCTAATCAGCTCATCTTCGTTCTCCCTGTAATGAGCAGGCAAGATCCGTCCTTTTGGTAGGCTGAACAGACGAGTTATATCATCATTCGTCAGTCTGATTTCTTCTCCGATGACTATCGAGAGCAGTTCATTTCCCGAAACGTCCGTATCCATTCTTAAATTCCTTAGGAATTCTAGTGCTTCATACTGCATCACTGGATTGCAGTGAGCGGCGCAAAATTTCTCAAGGCTTGCTTTTCGCAGAATTTGCTCGACCTCCATGGATTCCGGATCCTGAGTGATATTGAACTGTACGAACTTATCATCCACAATCTTTGTTGCCAGTTCCGCATAATTGCACATTATCTTTCCCATTCCATGGGTTGCCATCTACAAAGGGATGGACCCGATTAAAGTTGTGCATATATATATAAGAACATCACATATGCGGAAACCAAGAAACAATAAAGCATAACACAGGATAAAAACATTTAAGATCAATGGATTTAAAAAAAAAGATACATCAAATAAACATAAATTACCAGATTCTGTTTTTCGGAAAGATGATTTTGAAACTTAGGAAAAACACTTTGAATCTGAGAGAAGTAATCTGGAGTTTTCAGAGAATAAATCGCAAGTTTGTGAAATGGAAAACTCTGATATGGTTTTTGATGAACTTTATAAAGACGAGGAGGGAAAAAGAAGACAATATTTGGAAGATCAACCGTTTGAAAAGATTAAACGCTCCAGATTAAGCGGTTTTGATCGTAGGGTCAGGAAAAGCACGTACGAAAACCTTTTGGATTTAAAAGCACATTTAGTAGCAGTTAATACATGTTCCCCACGTCCGCATTAAATGATTTGCAGGGAATACGTCATAAGGATAATGGGTACAGTAAGGCAAATAATATCAGATAAGATCCGATAACTAAGCAAAGAACAAGGGAAAAGAAAAGCGTATCTGGTTGACTGATATTGTAATCAATCAATACCACTTGTCCGTGTTGATTTCACTTGTTGATCTTAGTATTCTGCCTAAGCCTTAAAATTTCCCGACTGATCCTTTTCAACTGATCCGCTTCACTTTGCATCTGAATTGTTGAAGTTTCAAGCTCAACTGATCTTCCTTGAATATGTCTGATTTCCCTTCTGATCCTCCTTGATCAGTTGAAGTTCCCCCTTCAACTGATATTTCTGTATTTCCCATAGACTGATATATCTGATTTGTTGGAGTTTCAAGCTCAGCTGATCTTTCTCATCTGATCAGCTTCGTATGTATCAGATTTTGGTTGACCTAATCTGATTCTTCTCAAGTCAATCCAATTCTTGGGATAAGTGTTACCGCCAAAACTTAGTCTAGAATAGTAGTCTCTATTCCCTAAGTTGGCGCGATTTGACATACGTAATTATCGTCTGTAAATCTTGATATGTCAATCCGCCGTAAATTTATCCAATTATCAGTCGCGTGATTTCTACACGCTGTCCTTTTGGTGCAGATTTCTCTAAAAGGTTTTGAGAACTCGAATTTGCATTTGCACCCTTGCTTGGCCTCTATAAATTGGACCAATGTTTTACACAACATAACCCATTCACCATACTTATCTTCTTTGTAGAATCATGCATTCTGGTGAACCCTTATTTCCGGTGAAACTCCCGGCAAACACCTTTACCCCTTTTTCAATGATTTCAGCTTCTCAAATCAACCCTGTTTGTCCCTTATTGTTGTTCTCGTCATCATCAAAGATTTCACATACAATCGTTGCCAAGCTTCTCTACCACCAAGGCGGCGGACCTGCTGTTGCAACTGAGAAGACACTTCTCCTAACTGTATGCACCTTGTGTGTCTATCTGGATGACGGAACTACCATCAACAGACTTAGTCTGAAAATGAACGTGAGTTTGATATGCGATCTTGATCAGTCAACAACTGATCTTCGTATATCAACTCACCATTTAACAGCTGGAGAGCCCACTGACTCTTTCTTAGGGCTCCTGGCTTAAAAATCCTATCAAGGCCGCTCTCGCTCCACTGGTTTTAGCTTCAGCGATCGGCTTAGGATTATTTTAAAGCCTCTCTCACCCTTGTTAAGTGGGGGAAAATGAGAGCATCAGATCTAAAATCTCTCTCTCCCCTGCTCTTCTTGGGTTAGGATGAGGGTTTAGGGTTATGGCTTAAAGGTTTAAGGTCTAGGGTTTATGTACTGACCTCCGGGTCCTCTTGTACTTGTATCTTGTAATGTAACCTGACCTTCGGGTCTTTATCAATGAAAATTTCTGTTATTTCATTGTTGTGTAAAATTCCTGTATCCTTATGCGATTTTAAGCTTTAATCTTGTGAATACCACTTGTGAATCTTGCTTGTTGAATATCAGCTTAATCGACTTATAAAGTATAACTGAACAGATTTAATCAGATAATCCTTTAAACAATCAGTTCCTTTAATCTGATAAACGTTAAATCTGATCAGTACCTTCTCATATCAGTTCCTTGACTTATCTTCTGATCAGTTGAGATACCAAATTCAACTGATTTTACTTGAACTGATTAGTTTCTCAACCAGCTGGTTCTGGAGATCATTCCATCAAACATTTTAGGTGCATTTTCTCCAAGATCCAGAAGCCCTAGCTCATTGCATAATTCTCTGAAATCGATCTCAACTAGTGGCTTGGTTAGAATATCGACTTTTTGTATATCAAGATGAATCTTTTCCATTCGATATTCTTCTTTTCAACATGATCTCTTATAAAATGGTGTCGACATCCACATGCTTGCATCTTGTATGTAGAACAGATTCTCGAGTGATTGCAACAAGACTATTATCATCACGTAAAATAGGTACATTCTTAGCTTCAATGTTATAATCCCTCCGTACGATTGACTAAGCGGAGCGCTTGGGAACAACAGCTTCCTGCAGCCATATATTCTACTTCAGTAGTAGATGTCGCAACTGATGTCTGCTTCTTTGAAAACCACGAGATCAGTTTACTTCCTAAGAACTGACAAGTTCCTGAGGTGGATTTTCTGTCAATCTTGCAACCTCCATAATCAGAATCAGAATACCCACTAAGCTCTAGATTATCATCTGATGGGTAAAATAAACCAAGGTTTCTTGTCCCTTCAGATACTTAAGAATCCGCTTAGTCGCTTTCTAGGTGGCTTATCATTGGATTTGCTCGAAATCGCACATACACCTCATCAAGGAAGGTTATATCCGGGTTTGGCAAATCGGGTATAGTAGAGATCCAATGAGAGCCCTATATTCTTTCTGATTTGTTTTCTGACCATCCTCATCTGGATCCATCTTGAATCCAGTCATCATAGGAATTTTGGCTTCTTTACAATTTTGAACTCCAAACTTAGCCAATAAATTCCTAGTGTACTTTGCTTGGCAGATGAATATCCCTTCTGTACTTTGCTTTACTTGAAGACCCAGAAAGTAATTCATCTGACCCATCATGGACATCTCGAACTTCCCTTGCATCGGTTCTTTGAATCTTTCGTGATAGACTCTTGTTAGGAGATCCAGAAGATGATGTCGCCCACGTAAATCTGAACCATCGAATATCTTTTCCATCTTCTATTCGAATAAGGTTACGTCCAATCGTTCCTTTAGTGAACCCACTTTCGATCAAGAACTGAGAGAGTGTATCATACCAAGCTCGAGGAGCCTGTTTCAGGCCATAGAGAGCTTTTCTTAAACGGTACACCTGGTTGCCCTTTTCAAAGCCTGGAGGTTGTTCGACATAAACTTCCTCTGCTAGTACCCCGTTTAAGAAAGCACTCTTTACGTCCATCTGATACACAGTGAACCCTCTGTGGGAAGCATATGCCAGAAACAGCCGAATGGCTTCTAGGCGAGCGACTGGTGCAAAGGTCTCATCATAATCAATTCCTTCTGATTGTGAATACCCTTTAGCAACAAGTCTTGCCTTATTTCTGATGATGACATTTTTCTCATCTCTCTTGTTCTTGAATACCCACTTCGTGCCAATTACGTCTTGATGATTTGGTCTGTCTACCAGTTCCCAAACTTGATTTCTCTCGAACTGTTCCAGCTCCTCTTGCATGGCTAGAATCCAGCTTGCGTCTTGTAGAGCTTCCTCTATTGTTGTTGGTTCCTTCATAGACAAATAACAGCAGTACATGGCACTTTCACCAATCTGATGTCTAGTTTTAACTTTATCAGATGGGTCTCCGATGATCAGATCAGTTGGATGACTGGTTATCCAGGTCCTTCTGTTTTGATTTGCGTCGGTTTGGAGAACATCGTCCATTTCTGATAAAATTTCATTACTAGCGATTGGGAGTGGTGTAGAGTTATGATCCACTTGATAAGAACAAGTCTCAACTGATGTTGGACTCATCATGTGCTGATGTCTGTTCGTGGGAACTTCAGGTGTTCCCCCTGAACCGGATGGTTCAGTTGATACTGTCTCAGCTGTATCAGCTACTTCATCGACAGTTGTTCGTACCTTAGGATCTGATTGATCTGGTGAATCAGCTAGATCTGGAATGTATACTGTTATGATTTCTGATTCTTTTTCTTTGATCGTTAGCTGATCAATTTTCTAAGCATCAGGTTCTGGTTGATCAGGTACTTCTTGTTCTGAGGCAGATTTCTCTTGATCAGAAGATGCTTCATCAAAGACTACATGGGGTGTTTCTTCCACAAGTAGGGTTCGTCTGTTGTAAACCCTGAACGCCTTGCTAGATGAGGAATATCCAAAGAATATACCCTCATCTGACTTGGCCTCAAAGGTTTTCAACTGACTCTTCCCATTGTTGTGTATGAAACACTTACACCCAAAAACATGGAAGTAAGAGACACGAGGTTTTTACGTCCTTCCACAGTTCATAGGGTGTTTTGTAGTGAGCCTTAGTCGAAGACATGCATTCGAGTGTGGCATGCAAAGTGTTGATTATACGCCCTTAAACGGCTTGGTATTGCATGTTCACTAACATCGATGCGGCGGCTTCTTTGAGAGTTTCGTTCTCCGGATTCTGCTACTCCATTTTGTTGTGGCGTCCTTTGCGGTGATGTTTCATGTCAGATACCAAACTTAGAGCAAAAATCGGTAATAAAGGAGTTCATAAATTTTGTACCTTTATCCGATCCGATTTTTACTACACTAATCGACACCCTTCTCATTTTGTAATCTTTTTAGCAATTTCGGGTATCTTCGTTTGTCGTCTCATTCTTCTTATGTAAGAATATAACCTGTAAACTTGGAATAGTCATCCACGATTACGAGTATATTTCGTCGTCGTTGAGGTATTTGGTGTAATCGGGTCCGAATAGATCCATATGAAGCGGTTTAAGATACTCTCTCTTTGGATGCGGTCCCGAATTCCCTTGAATGAAGCTTTGACTGTTTCCCTTCCGACATGCAAGACATGTCCGATCCTTTGAAAATACTTCATTCGGAAGTCCTTCCACTAGCGGCATCCTTCTTTATCTTATTAAGAGTTTTAAAGTTCGGATGGCTCATTCTTTTGTGCGAGCCACCGCTACTTTTGGAACTCTTGACAATCAGCATGCATTTCTTGGGCAATTTGTTCCAATCGCCTATGTAAATCGTCCCTTTCCTTGAACCGGTTAGCAAAATCATTTGAGTGGCCGATTCTTGATAGTGCATTGATCGGATCGAGAACTCAACATTGAATCCGTTGTCGCAGAATTGTGAAACCGATAATAGGTTGTGCTTGGACCTTCGACATCTGAGACTCTCATTACTTGTACATCATCATTCTCTAAGGTTCCGAATCCTTGGTATAACCAAAGTTATCATCACCGAAGAGTACACGCTGGCCTTTTCGGTTCTATGTAATAGCCGAGGAGATGTTTGCTTCAAATCATGTGCCTTGAGCATCCACTATCGATGTACCGAGATAGTTGCTTGCACACCTCCTTTGTTGGCCGGACCCACGCGATCCTGCTGAGCCCAAATCAAGCTTTAGGTACCCTTTTGGATTGGGTCCTGAGGGGTTAGGATTAGTTTTTGGGGATCCATACAAACAGAGCACTTCTATTGTGATCGGTTAGATGAAGGCCCGATTTGTCTCCCATACCTATCAACATAATCATACGTCTCTTTTTATATGCTTTCGATTAGTATGATTATTAGTGTGAACCTTGGGTGACTTAGAAGACTTGGGATTTATCTTTTTCTGTTTGTCTTCTTTTCATCCGGTGTGGTTTCGTGTAGCGACCCTAGATTTACGATTATAGGGTAGGTACATTTCGCCGCCATCAAAAGATTCATATATTTTTCGGCATAGGTGGTTTTTGTAGTTTTCCTGAAGCATGCTTATTAGGCAGCTGACCTTGATTAGGTCTCAGATTAGACTTCCCTATTACAGGTTGTCTTTTCTGATTCCTGATTTGTTGATTAGGTTGAGGTCTCTTCAGAAGAACTGGGTTCTTCTGTTGATTCCTCAGCTGATGCTTTACCAGTTGGGGTCCATTTCTGTTCCCCTTCTGGTTAGGCACCTGTCTTACCTGCTCAACCGGTCTTTTTCCCTTATTAGATACATGTTTGGCTTTTGGTGTATCTTTTGTAAAACTTCGTCGATTACACCTTTTTTAGATGAATCAGCCAGAGCTTTTGAGGATGTGGAAGGGTTTTCATACCCAAGTCCCTTCTTGTTAATTGTTGTTCGAAAATAGGCGTTCATGTCTTGAACGGTTTTAGATGATTTTGAAAAAGCCTCTATTTTCTTACGCAGATTATCCTCAGATGATTTTAGACTTTCATGCTTTTGGAACAGCTCATCGAATTTTGCTTGCAGGATTTTGAAGTCATCAGCTTGCTGTTTGTTAATTGCCAGCTGATCTTTGATCTGCTTCTCCTGATCAGAAGCTTTAATTTCGAGAATTTTAAATTCCTCAGTTGCCTTTCGCGGTTTCGGATGATCTAAGTTCGAGAGCTTTTTCTTGAGATCATTTTCTTTAGCAAGCTGATTATTTCTGGTCCTCAGCTTATCATTTTCAGCTTCCACTATAGCATAAGTGTCTACTACATTGGAGAGATCCTCAAGCAATTGCTCAGAGTAGAGCTGCAGGTCAATCTCCCCAGCAGGTGTGCTAATGATAACAGGTGTAGAAGCGAACAAAGCAGGTTTGGAGGTTACCTCAGATTGGTCTTCCTGGCCATCGGCGAGATCTCATCATCGTCGAAGAGAATATCGGATCTTCATTTTCATAGAAGTCAACAAAGATCTTGGCGATCGGCGAAGTCTTCTCTGAGGAGTATCCAGAGTCCTCAGAGGTTCAGATAGGAATCGTTAATTCCTGAGGTATCAGCAACCATGGCTCTTCTGTCCCTATAACGTTGCTCTCTTCTGTTCCTCTTTTCTTCCCTTTCTCTTGGCGTCAGTGCAGGCGGTCTACGCTTATAGTGACTGGCTTCTCACGATTGAAGCACGCTCCTTGATCCACCGAACCTTTCCTTCGGGTGAATCACTCCGTCGGTATGACCTATCGGTGACTTCCCTTTTCGATAGTAGTCCGAGCTTCTTTCAATACGATTGGTTATCTCTTCCTTCCTCGATCGATTATCTCTTTTCCTTTCATCTCTGTGATCCCTCCGATCATCGGATACGGTTCTTTATGGAGATCCATTTGGTCGATCTCCTATCTCTCCCTCGGCTATGTTGATAGTCCTTAAAAAATCTTCGATACTTACCAAGTTGGACGTTTGACTTCTCAAGCTTCCTGGTAAGCAGAGCGATCTGTTCTGCCTGACTCATTATATTCCCAATGGGTTCGTTGGCCTTCGTTCTGCTGCTGGTTGCCTTAAAAGCAACTAATTTTGAAGTTGAGGCTTCAGCGGGCACCTCATCTTCATCAGCTTGTCCTCTTTCAATCAAATCGAACTCGTGAGCTTTAAGGCTCAAGAACAAGCTACTTGGCTTCATCTTTGAAATGTCTTGGCAATCCTTGATTACCGTGACCTTCATGTCCCATTTCTTGGTGAGAGACCTTAAAATTTTGTAGTTGATATCTTTATCAGACATCTCTCTACCAAGTTCTCGAAGCTTGTTTATTGACATAGTAATCCTTCCATCGAGTTCGTTGATGGTTTCGTTGGGCAGCATCTTCAGTTTTTCGAACTTCACCAGTTCGGCTTGTAGACGGCTGTCTTTTATCTGTTCATTTCCCTCGCATATCTCAACTAGAGTATCCCACATTGCTTTCGCAGTTTTAAGATATTTAACCTTTTCCTTGGTGACCTTATCCATTGTTTTCATGATAATATGCCTTGCAATAGTATCTAGAGTGTCTGACTTTCTTTCTCTCTGCAGATCCATCAAAATTTGGGCTTTTTTTCGCACAAGACTTCCGGTGCAAAAAGTCTGGATCTCCGATTTGCCCGGGGGTTGTCGTAATAAATGATGATGGGTCCTCTTTCGATGACTTCCATCATTCTGCCGCTTATCGAACCTAGATGGTTGGACATATATATGGCCCAATCTGCATACTCATCGATTGAGAACCTTGGCAGAGATCATGATACATACCGAGGTGTTATCCATCGAAAGTGATTTGGAAAATGAATGAGTTTTAAAAACGGTTTTTCAAGATCGATTCGATTGACCACAAAGATTCTTCCTCAAGAATCGATGATACCACCAAGTCGAGGGTCCGCGAGAACCAACCGCTCGATACCACTTGTAGGTCCCTTAAACGGGTTTAGTGAGGGCGTAAGTCTAGAGGGGGGGTGAATAGTCTTAAAAACTTTTTTCTGCAGATCAGTGTGAGGGCGATTAGCCTTTGATCAGAAAAGCGAAGTGAATCTTTTTGGTCGATAACCAACTTCTTGATTACAAGGCGATCGGTTCGTAACTCATCGATTTAAGCGATGTGTGGAAAAAGCTTAAGTTTTACCCGTGTGAAAACCGGTTTTGATAAATCGATTCCAAAGTTAATCTTTTAATCGGTTGATCAAGTGTCAAGCTTTGATCGGATCGTAAGCTTGGTGCTAGGTGATCTCAACTTGGAATATGTATGCGCTTTTAAAGGTTGTGTGCGATTGTGTAATCAGTTAATCAAAGCGGTAAAGGCACACAAGATTTATAGTGGTTCGGACAAACCAGGCCTACGTCCACTCTTCCCTATCACAAGGGGCACCTACTTAACCAACTGGACTTTGTTTTATGTGTAAGTCCAACACAGTACACCAACTAGATGTTTAAGGAGTTCACACTCAACCGATCTCTCGAGATCGTAACTAGAAACCCTAGTCGAATCTTGCTAAACAACTTAACCTAACTTGGGGGTTTGGGTAAGATTGTTTTTGGTTCCAACTATGAAATCTTTTCTTGCGTATAAGCAGCCTAACAGCTAGATGAAAAGATTTCTATGCTAAGAACTTATGGGATGAACACTTAATAAAAATTAATCTTCTTGTTCGTGTTCTTGTGCGGAAATCTGATATTAGCTTGAGCTTCTTGATTGTTCAGCGTTTCGTTTTTTTTTTTTCACTCTAAAGTGTAATCCCATATATATAGACCTTGAAATCAAAGAGCCGTTGGAGAGAAATTTGAATTTCAGGCTATATTTGGTAGACTTGCAGTATTGATGTGATGTGCTTTAGGAATGGCATGGCCGAAAGCGTGAAAAGTGTTTTTATAGCCGTTACAGAGAAGCATCATCAAATCCCGCAATTGCCGGCTCCGATCATACGTGTCTTGTTCTTATTGGATAGCAGACTCACTTTTCAGTGATGTTCTTCCAACTAAGCTTGACATTCTTCTTGTTCAGATCATCGACGTATGATTAGGTGAAACATCAGATTTCACTGGTGAGTCGACTTCGATCGATCCGAATCGATCGTCTACCGATAGAGTCTTCTGGTGCCGGTTGACTTAGCTTCAACTAGCAAACTCGGTTGATGTAGGTCTTCTGGTCTGATCTTCTCGAAGTCATCTGATCTTCAAGTATTCTGAGTTTGAGCTTCATGATTTCAAATTTGAGATATCGACTAGATCGGATCGATCCGATCTTCTTCGTTCTTCTCTAAAGATTCGGCCCATCGGGATATCGTTTTGTTCTTTGGATTTTCATATCTGACTTATACATATTGAGTTTCCCCCTCAATATGTGACCTATCTATTACATCAGTTGTTCTATACAATCATTATCAATTGGTCTCCTATAGCAGGTAATATAAACATCAGTCAGCTAACAGGTCTGACTGGTCCTATTACATGTGTTTTTGGAACTTTCATCAAAACTATAAATTTCCCAACACTTCACAACAATGGAAACTCGAGGTGCATTTTTTGTAATGAGGAGGATGAAACTATATCTCATCTCTTTTTTCATTGCTCCTTCTTTTATGGAATCTGGATAAGATACTATCTTTGGGCGGGACTATGGTTGGTTGCTCACACCGAGCCAATTCAGCATTTTAATCAACATAGTACAATTTTGGGCAATGGGAAGAGGTCGAGAATCGCAGACACTTTATGGATCGGGATTCTTTGGATAATTTGGAATCTTCGTAACGAGTGCATTTTCAATGATGGGAAGCTCAATTTGGATAAAACTTGGGACGATATAAAGGTAAGAGTTTGGTCATGGTTATCGGTGAAAGACAAGGATTTCAATCAAGTTTCGTTTCGGGAATGGGCGACTAATCTGAGATCCAGCCTTGATTAATTCTGTTTTAGCACATCAACATTTTTTTTTTGCGCTTGGAGCATTCTTTTTCTACCTGAGTATGGTGTAATTCTGTATTTATTTGAGCAGTCAGAGTTATACTCTTGGCTACTTCATGTTTTAATAATATTGTTTATTTTACCGATCAAAAAAAAAAAAAAGAGATATCCTAGCCTTTTGAATATGTTCTTATTGTAAAAGGATATCTCACCTTAGTTGGAAACCAACCAAACCCAAACCCTATTGTTTAGGTAGTTTGAGTGTGTGATTGTTGGAGAGTGAGAGTTGTAAAGAGTTAGTAAGCTGCACTTAAGTTCAACCTGAACACTCTAGAGAAGAAGTTAGTAAGCTGTTTGAGACAGTCTGAAAGCTTGTGTGTGTTTGAGTTAGTAAGCTGCAGTAGTTCAGCCTGAAAACTCATAGAGAAGGTTAGTAAGCTGCTGAGTTCAGTCTGAAAGCTTGAGGAAGTAGTAGTAGTGAGTTAAGGAATTTCTCTGAGGATCAGAGAGAGTGGACGTAGGATCTTTTCCTCCGAACCACTATAATTTGCTGTGTTATTTGCTTTCTGCTTTGCATTATAACTTTTGCATATTTTCACTGAAAGCATACTAAGTTTTTCTGATATTCAGTTGGAATCAATCCACTGATTTTGCATTAAATTAATCACAACCTTAACTACTGATTCACTAAGTGATAAAGATTTTCAGCAAGATAAAACGAGTATAAACTTAGGGCTTACACATTCCGCACACTAGATAAGCTAGTATAGATAGTTGTCAAACTAACCTCACTCATCTGAGTAGTCAGTAAGATAGTTATCTACTCGAAGCTTATTTGGACTTTATTTTAAAACCTCAAGATCAGTTGGGCTAATCTGAAGTTACTGAAAGCCACTCAGTGTTATTGTCTCAGTAGACTTTGCTCAGGGTAATTTGTGCTTCTCAGGGCTATTTATCAGGACAACCTGACCCACTGATTTCAGTATTGTGAAAAGTTTGAAAAATCACTGAACACGTGTATTCCCCCATACACGTGTAAGACTCGTTTACACTGGGACCAACAAGTGGTATCAGAGCAGTGGTTCATTTTGACCACTTGCTTTGGTAGCCATAGTCTTACTTACTGAGAGACTTTGGTGGTCTACTGAATAGATCTTACTGCTGATATCTTACAAGGCTCATTCATTATGCCTTCCAAGAAACTTCCTATGTTCTCTGTTGAGAACTATGACTTATGGAGATTGAGAATGCAGGCACATCTGTATTCTAAGCATGAGAGAATGTGGAGAGTTGTCTCTCAAGGACCATTTGAGTACACTGTTGTGAATCCTAGAATTACTGATACTGAGAAAGATGATCCCAGAGATGAACTTCCTAAGTCCGATGACCAACTTACTCCTGAGGAGAGAAAGTTAGTCAACTTGGACTATATTGCTAAAGACACTCTATATAGCACTATTGATGATGGTGTTATGGGGATGATTTCTCACTGTGAAACTGCTAAAGAAATATGGGATACTCTTGCTATCATGTGTCAAGGCACATATCACATCAAAGAAAACAAACTATCTGTTGCCATTGCAAAGTTTGATAGCTTTGAAATGGAAGATGGTGAATCTATTGATAAACTGGAAGTCAGATTCAATAGTATCATGAATGACCTGAATGCTCTTGGGAAAAGATACCCAAAAAGAGAAGTTGCACTGAAAATTCTTAGAGGACTATCTAAGAAATGGGATATACATACTGTGGTGATTGAAAATACCAAGAACATTGATTATATGCCATATCAACAAGTTTTCTCTGAACTGAAAGCTTATGAATTTGTGATTGATAAGAAAACAAAGAAATCTGATAGCAAATATGAATCTTCATCTAGCAAGAATGTAGCTTTCAAAGATAACGAAAAATCCTGTAAAGCTAAACAGTCTGATAACTCACTTGCCAAAAATCAGGATGAGCAAGAGGATAAGTGTTGGTCCCGGTGCAAACGAGTCTTACAGGTATATGGGGGGAAATACACGTGTTCAGTGTTTTTAAAACTTTTTCTTAACTGAGATCAGAAGGGTCAGGATGTCCTAAGAATTTTGCCCTGAGAAGCACAAATTGCCCTAAGTCAAAGTCTCATCGAGACAAAGTGATCCTGAAAGCGACTTTTCGGAAGCTTGGATTAGCCCAACTGATCCTGAGTTTTATCAGAGATCCTGAGAAGCTTGGATCAGATAATTATCTTACTGAATACTTAGATAGAGTTGATTCAGTTTGGTAACTATCTGTTCTAGCTAATCAAGAGTGCGGAATGTGTTGGCCCTAAGTTTATACTCGTTTTATCTTGCTGAAAATTTCTTCCTTAGTTAAAACAGTGGTTAAGGCTGTGATCAAGTTCTATTCAAGTTCAGTGGATTGTTTTCAACTGAATATCAAGAAAATCAGTATGCTTTCAGTGAAAATATGCAACAGATAAAATGCAGTACAGAAAGCAAACAACACCGCAATTTATAGTGATTCAGAGGCAAAGCTCCTACGTCCACTCTCTCAGATCTTTCAGAGAAATTCCTTAACACACTATCAACTAAAGCTTTCAAGCTGAACACAACAACTTACTAACTTTTCTACCTTGACTTTTCTGACTGACTATTGCAGCTTACTAACTCAACACACACAAGTTTTCAGACTACCACAAGTAGCTTACTAACTTCTCCTCTAGAGCTTTCTGGCTGACTCAACTGCAGCTTACTCACTCTTTACAACTCTTTCTCACCAACAATCAAACACACACTCAAACTACCTAATAAAAGGGTTTGGGTTGGGTTGGTTTCCAACTAGGGTGAGATATCCTTTGACAATAAGAACAAATTCAAAGGCTAGGATATCTCTACTAAGCTTTGGATATATATCATATCTAGGCTTAGTGAATGAGCTCTCTTCAATGTGAAACACTTGGAAAATCTTAGGTTTTTTGAATGCTTCAATTTTCAATAATACGAATGAGCTCTGGAGTTGCTTTGATTTCCCGTAACCTTTTAATGGTGAGGGTCACTGGTATTTATAGGCAACTTCTCCAATGGTCACTCTTTGAAAAATTATCCGTTCGAAGAGATAGCATCAAGAGTTTCCTCTTCTGGTTATTGATGAAAGGCTATTTTTAGGGTTTGAACACATCCTTGCATGTTTTAGGAAATATGCAGCCATGTAGCCAATCACCAATTTTTTTTCAGTCTGAAACATAGTACTACTGACAAAGTTCAGTGCCCTGTCGCTTTCAGTGTCAGTAAGGTACAGTGTTGTCTTTCTCTGATTGGTTCTTGTCTTCAGTGAATGTAGACAAACAAAATGGCTCTTTTAGGTCAATCTCCCTGAATGAGACAACTTTAAACAACACTTAGTTTTAGTTCCTTTTGTCTACACTTAAATATTTGGGCAACATTCATTTCTTATAAATGTGCGTCTTCCTCAGTTTTGTATGTCCTCGGGTAGATGTACTTCAGAGTCTCTGAGCATTCAATTTTACCTGAGTCTTCAGTATCTTTTGAGTCTTCAGTATCTTCTGAGTCTTCAGTATCTTAAAATTCCCTGAACTATATCTGCTGACTGTACATGGTGTAGATATCTCATGAACTATTCTATACTGAAACCTGACTCAGACTATCAAGATTATCCTGAATATGTCATACTCAGGGGTTTTGGGATCTAATCAAAATCTTTTTTTAATTCATCTCCCAACAATAAGCTAGTACTGTTGGCAAGGAGGTTTGAAAGACTCAATAGCAGATATGGAAAGTACAAAAAGTACTACAAGAATACCAGATACAGGAACAGGAATAACTCAGAAGCTGAGGACAAGTCCACTGAGAAGAGGAAGGACCTCAAAGCTGAAGGATCTTCATCCAGAAAGAAGGATTATGTTGGTCCCGAAAAAACCATATTTAAAACTCGTAAAATCTCAATGGGAGGTGACTTTAAAATTTTTCAAATGTGTTATGCAGATTTGCTAAAGTATGTATGACAGTTAATATGAAAGCAAATAAGAACACACGTATTTTTATAGTGGTTCAAACAACTCATCCTACATCCACTCTTCCCTTCATGGGGTAACAACTTAACCAACAGATATTTGTGGAGCTCTCACTCAACGGGACTTATCTCCCTCACGGGATCGCCTATAGATGTTTAATGAGTTTTCACTCTCACGGGACTTATCTCCCTTACGGGATTGCCTAGGGGACTTATCTCCCTCACGGGATCGCCTATTAACTACCTTACTTAACCACTAATTCTCTCTCAAGAAAGGGATTGGGTTTGGTGTTATTTCCAACTAGGTGAGATTTTCCCTTACATTATTTTAGCCTTTAAGCTAAGGTTGGGAAAATCTCTCTAAGCTTATGATATGGCATTTATGCTTAGATATAATGAAGAACACTCTTGGGTAAATCTGGATATTTAATGCTCTGTGTTCTTGAATGGAGATGCTTGAATATTTGGCTTTAATCTTCACTTTGCAGATCCTCCATTATTTTCTTTTGAAGATAGTGCAATGTATTTATAGTGTGGATTTGAATATTACCGTTGGAGAGTAAATTCAAATCCATACTAATAGTCTTCCAGCTTTTCTTTGTCCTTTTGCACTGTTGTTTGCAGCTTTATGTCACATCCATATATGTGTTGTCACCTTCTCATTGGACAACTTTTTGTGTGTCTAACGGATCTGATCAATTCGTTCGACATCGCTCATCTCGGGTCGATGTCACTTTGCTCATCTTGCTGATTTTCGTCACCGATCCGATCAAATTAATTCGATCGATCAAAGACACAGCAGATCAGTCCAAGACAAGATCTCGATCAGATCAAGAAATCAAGATCGTAAAAATCAAGCTAAAAAGACGATCGTAAAAACAGCATAAAGAAACATCGAAAACTCTTGATAAGATCGCGATCATAAAACCGCACGGTAGGTCGGTTTAGACGCGTCGATTAACTTCGGAACTCATCTTTCGATCGATCTCGACAATTTCGCGTCTGCGACCTCGCCTCGATCTCGATCATCTTAAATCGATTTCATGAGTTCCCCCTTAACTTGTTCTCACGTTCCTCCTCAACTTGTTATCTGTAGATTAACTTAAATAACACAAGTTGATAGTATTTTGGCATAATTCATCAAAACTAAAATATCCCAACAGATTCCAAGACCAAGGAGGAGAGTGTTCAGGATGATGATACCAACAGATGCTACAACTGTAAAAAGAATGGTTACTTCCAGTATGATTGTCCTGAGCTAAGCCTCAAGGAAAGAAAGGAAAGGCAAGCCAAAAGAGACAAGAAGAAATCAAGTAAGAAGGCTATGGTTGCTGAAGAAGAAGAACACTCTAAATAAGAATTCAGCTCTTCAGAAGAAATGTTCTCAGATAGTGATGATGTTTGCCTTGTTGCTATTGAGGAGGTAAATTCTTCTATCTCTGTTGCTGCTCCTACACAAGCACCTGAGTTATCAAATTCATCAGTAACCAACAATTTTGACCTGATGAATTCTTTTGAGAATCTTATGAAGGACTATTCTGTGTTACAAGAACTGTTCATTGAAACTCAAGAGCAGAATGAGGAACTGACTGCTGAGAATCTGAGGTGGAAAAACACTAATGCTGCTGAGATCACTTCTCAATTTATGGGAGCTACTGATGAACTGGATGTTCTGAAAGTACAACTTTCAGAGAAAGAGAAAGTGATAGAAGCCCTGAAAGGAAAATTAGAGAAATCCACTGAAGAGAATCAGTTTATCAGGACTGAATTCAATGACCTCTTTGAGAAACATGAAACTCTAAAGAAAAGTGAGGATAGCTTGCGGAGAAAGGTAGCTCTATTGAATTCTACATCTAAAGCAATAGATGAAATTCAGAGTTATCAAAGACCTGTAACTATAAAGGCTGGATTGTGATATAATCCAGGGGGAACCTCACAAGGTCATGTGAATGTTGCTTCTTCTAGTAACACTAAGACTGTCTTTGTTAAATCGACGGTTCGTACTGATCTTTTTATTGAAGAACAACCCCGTGTTTTAGATAAGGGTAAAGGACCTATGGTTTCAGAGAACCTGAAGGTTCAAGAAGGAAAGCCCAAACCTCAGGTAAAGGCTAAAAAACCTGAACACTCAGTAGGAAATCCTCAGGCCAGTACTTCGAAGCCTCAAGCTAAGAATACCAACTTGAAGAAATTTGCACTGAACCATCAGAGGAATCTTCAGAAGAGAAACACTCAGCCGAGATATTCTCAACCGTGGAGACCAAGTCCTCAGGATACTGAAAGACCACAATTTCAGTACATGCAACCTAAACCCCACTTGCCTAAGGGTAAAGGTTTCCTGAACCCAAGTCAGCGGAGACATAGACCAGCTGCACCAAGGCCAAAGCATTGGAACAAGAGGCCTGAACCTAAGAAGAACTCTAAGGCTCATGTTCATGCTAAGGCTGACACTCATACACAGGGTACTGCCAAGGCACCTAGGGTGGTGAATGTGTATGTAGATGTGTATGGAAGACAAATCAGCCACTCTAAAGTAATTAGAGTTGTGAGGCAGATTTGGGTTCCAAAAGGTACAACTAACCTGGTAGGACCCTACACCAAATGAGTACCTAAGGCATGATCTGTTTTTCAGGAAAAGAAAAAGGGCACTAAGCTGAATAAATACAACATAGCCCTGATGAGTGGAAGTGAAATTACTCCTGCTGCATGGTATCTGGACAGTGGATGTTCAAGGCACATGACAGGATACAAACAATTACTCACTAACTATGTTAAGCAAAAAAGGCCCTCAGATTACTTTTGGAGATAATTCCAAAGGACAGACTGAAGGATATGGAATCTGAGTGTGGTCAAAATCAGATCAGATAAAGGCACTGCGTGTATCAACCATATTATATCTGATTACTGTGCAGCAAATGGAATAACTCATGAAACATTATCTGCAAGGACCCCACAACAGAATGTTGTTGCTGAAAGAAGAAATAGGACACTGAAAGAAGTTGCAAGACCAATGATTGCTGAAGTTAACATTCCTAAAAGATTTTGGGCTGAAACAGTCAACACTGCATGCTACTCTCAGAACAGATCCATGCTGACAAAGAATCAAGGAAAAACACCTTATGAGCTGTGGAATGAAAGGAAGTCTCTTATCTCTTTCTTTCGTGTGTTTGGTTTTAAGTTTTTCATACACAATAATGGTAAAGATCAGTTGAAAACTTTTGATAGCAAAGCTGATGAAGGAATATTCTTAGGATATTCAGAAGTCAGTAAAGCCTTTAGAGTTTACAACTATAGGACCCTTATTGTGGAAGAAACACCTCATGTTGTTTTTGATGAATCTACTTGTGTTTAGAAGAAATAGGAACATGACTCAGGAGAATTGACAAAAAGGATCACCAGACTTACCCTGAAGAAAACTGTTAAAACATCCTTTGAGCCTGAAAAGAATAAGCCAATCATTTTCTATGAATGGAGTGAGTCAGACTCAGAGAAAGAAGCTCATGATGAAAATAATCAGGCTGGTAAAACTCAGGATAATAGTTCTCCACTGAAGGAAAACCAACACACTGAAGCTGAACAATCTGAACAAACCCCTAGTTCAGACTCAGGTATGTAATGCCGATGAAGATGTGGTCACATTTGAGGCAAACTCTGAATCCATCAACCAAGGGGGAACAAATGTAACTGACAATGTTCTGAATAGAATTTCCCCTGAGGAAGATGATTCCCTTTCTCCCTTTATGTTGTTCCCTGAGTATGATGAATTGCCTGAACCTAACATCTCTGATGTTGAGGATACTACTAAAGGGGGAACATCCAGGAGAAAGTGGTTGGATAGTCATCCCTCAAGTCAGATTGTGGGAGATCTATCTGAAGGTGTTAAAACAAGAAGGTTCCATGGTGAAAGTGTTTTATTCTGTTGCTTTCTATCTGAGAAAGTCTTGGGAAATTTATAGTTTTGATGGAAGTTCCAAAACAGTTGTAATAGGACCAGTCGAACCTGTTAGTCGACTGATGATATGATAGGAAACCAGCTGAACATGTTAGACAGCTGATGTATTAGACTAGGTCACTCTTATGGAGGAACTCAAATTGCACAAGTCAGTAGCGAAGATCAGCAGTGGAAGATCAGTAGCGAAGATCAGCAATGGAAGATCAGTAGCGAAATTAAGAAGACTTCTTGAAGACCATAAGACCTATTCTATGAAGACATCAGCAGAGTCGAATTGGTTGAAACTAAGGCAACCATATCAGTAGACTCAAAGCGATTGATCATAAGAAGTGTTGATCAGTTCAGCTAAGTCAGCAAAGTGATAAGCTTAACTACTTATCCAAAACATACGGTGTAAATCAGACCAGAAGAATGTCAACATAGTTGGACTTACAATGACGCCGAATAAGTGTCCTTTTTAGCCAATAGGGGATCGACACGTATGTACAAAGCTGACATTGCAGGATATGGCGTATCAGGGAAAACGGCTACAAAGGACATATTTGCACGAAGATGGCATGGCCTTCCTGAAGCACATCAAATCAATCCTGTAACCTACCAAATATAGCCTGAAATTCAAATTGCTCTCCAACGGCTCTTTGATTTCATGGTCTATAAATATGGGATTGCTCTTCATAGTGAAGACACGGAAATTATCATCAAGCTCAAGCTATATCAAGATTTTCGCACGAAGAACACACAATTCAAGTTTATTTTATAAGTGTTCATCCCATTAGTTCTTAGCACAAAATTCTTATCCTTTAGCTTAAGACTACCTCAAAACTAGGATAGAATTCCAGTTGGAACAAACAACAAATCTTTACCCAAACTCAAAGTTAGGTTAAGTTTGTTTTAGCAGATTTCGACTAGAGTTCTAGTTCGATTTCTGGGATCGATTGAGTGAGAACTCTTTAAACATCTATTGGTTGTACTGTGTTGGACTAACACAATAAACTACGTCCAGTTGGTTAAGTTGGTGCCCCTCAGGATGACGAGGGGAAGAGTGGACGTGAGGACTGGTTGTCCAAACCACTATAAAAATATTATGTGTATTTACTTGCTCTTAATCTGTTTTTTACACTACTGCACACAACTTGGTTTAAACGCATACATATTCTGAAAGTTAGGATAAGTCTGCATCAAGCAAACTGATCGTCAGTTTGACACTTTAGTCATCGATTGAAAACCAACTGCAGAATCTGATTCTCTAAAACTGGTTTTTCACATGGGTTAAAACTAGCTTCCGCGACATCAGTTAAACTGATAGACACCGAATTGATCTGCCATCAGCGATCAGTAAGTTGGATATCAGTCCAAACTAATTCACTTTCGACTCGATCAAGGCAACCTGCCATCACACATGATCTTGCACGAAAAGTTTTGAAGTTTATTCACCCTCCCTCTAGACTTACGCCCCTCATTTAAACCCGTTCGGGACCTACAAGTGGTATCAGAGCGGTGGTTCTATGGACCACTGGCTTTGAGTATCATCGGTTCTTGAGGAAGAACCTTTGTTGTCACTTGAACAGATCTTGAAAAACCGTTTTTAAAACTTCATCTATTTTCAAAACTCACTAAGCATAGATAATACATCTGGCATGTACCATGTCTACCCAAGTTTTCTATTGATGAGTATGCAGATTGGGTCATACTCATGAGAAATCATCTGGGAGCTATACGCAGCAGAATGATGGAAGTTCTTGAACAAGGACCTATCATCATCTACCACAACAATCCAGCTGAAGGAGGTGATCCAGATTTTCCAGTTGGAGCTCGAATCAGAAAAAGCCCATCTATGATGGATGCAGAAGAAAGAATGTTGTCAAATCTGGATACGGTTGCAAGACACATCATCATGAAGACTATGGATAAGATCACAAGAGAGAAGATCAAGTATCTCAAGACTGCGAAGCAGATGTGGGACACTCTAGCTGAGATATGCGAAGGAAACGATCAGATAAAGGACAACAGATTACAAGCTGAACTGGTTAAGTTCGAGAAACTCAAGATGCTGCCCAACGAGACAATCAACCAGCTAGATGGATTAATTACCATGTCGATCAACAAGCTCAGAGAGTTAGGACGTGAAATGACCGACAAGGATATCAACTACAAGATTATGAGATCTTTAACGAAGAAATGGGATATGAAGGTTACTGTGATCAAGGACTGCCAAGATATAGCAAAGATGAAGCCAAGCAGTTTGTTCCTAAATCTGAAAGCCCATGAATTCGACCTGATTGAGAGAGGGCAAGAGGAAGATGACGAGTCATCTGCTGAAACCACACCTGCAACAACTAAAGCAGTAGCATTCAAAGCAGGCGGCAGCTGCTAAAAATCTTCTGAGCCTATTAGAAATATTGTTAGTTAAGCTGAACAGATTTCTCTACTCACCAGAAAGCTTGAAAGATCAAATATTCAATTAGGAAAGTATATGAGATTCTACAAAGACTATCAGAATAGCAGAGGAAGAGAAAGAAGATCGTCTGACTGATCACAGGAAAGAAACAGATCTGATGACAGAGGAGATGACCAACGAGCAAAGAAAAGAGATGATCGTGCTGAAGATCACAAATCAGAAAGGAGAAATTCAGATCAAAGGCAAACCGGGAAGTCACCTGACAGATCATATAAAAGACATGACTCACCTGCCAGAAGAAGGTCAGTGGAGAGAGGAGTCTGCTTCAACTGCCAAAAACCAGGCCACTACAGTGCAGACTGCCCTGGCCTGACGCCTAGAGAAAGAGAAGATAAGAGAAACAGAAGAGAGCAACGATACAGAGACAAAAAAACTATGGTTGCTGACACTACAGGAATAAACGACTCTTATCTGCCATCAAAAGATTCTGGTTACTCATCTGTAGAGGATTTCTGCCTGATGAGCAATGCTGATGACTTCGACAACTTTGATGATCTGATGTTCTCATCTGATGATGACATCTGCCTCATGGCCAAGGAAGAAGATCAATCTGAGGTATCTTCTAAACCATCTGTGTTTTCTGTTTCCACACCAGCTGTGCTGAGCACACCTGCTGGAGAGATTGACCTGCAACTCTACAGTGACCAATTGCTTGATGATCTCTCCAATGCAGTAGACACTTATACTATAGTGGAAGCTGAGAACGACAAGCTAAGGATAGAGAATATTCAGCTTATTAAAGAAAATGCTGCAAGAAAGGCTGTTGAACTGAAATCAGCTGAGACTGTTCAGAAAATGACTGCAGAACTGGAGCTTCTGAAAGTCAGTTCTCCTGATCAGGATAAACTGATTAAGGAATAGCTAGCCATTAACAAACAGCAAGCTGATGATCTCAAAATCCTCCAAGCTAAGTTTGATGAACTCTTCCGACTGCATGACAGTCTAAAAGTTACTGAGGATAGTTTGCGTAAGAAAATAGAGGTTTTCACAAGATCATCTAAGACTGTTCAAGATCTGAACAACTATTTTCGTACGTAAACTAATAAGAAGGGAATTGGGCATGAACACCCTTCTGCATCCTCAAAAGCCCCTTCTGGTTCACTTCAGAAAAGTGTAATCAAACGAGTTTCTGATCAAGATACACGAAAAGCAAAATATGTATCAGACAAGGGAAAAGGATCAGCTGACCAGGCAAGGCAAGTGTCTGATTAGAAAGGGAACATAAATGGACCCCAACTGATCAAACATTAGCCGAGGAATCAACAGAAGAACCCTGTTCTTCTGAAGAAACCTCAACCTGATCAGCAGATTAGTAATCAGAAAAGACAACCCCTCAAGGGAAAATCTTATCTGAAACCTAATCAGATCAAGCTGCCTAACAAGCAAGCTAAGGGTAAACTCCTAAGACCATCTATGCCAAAAAGATATGAATCTTTTAATGGTAGCAGTCGTACCTACCCTAATAATCAGAAACCTAGGGCTGCTGCACTTGAGCCCCACTGGATTAAAAGAAGATAAATATCAGTAAAAATTCCCAAGTCTTCTGATTCATCCAAGGCTCACACTAATGATCATACTGACCAGATTGCATATGAAGAGACGTATGATTATGTAGATGTTATGGGAGACAAATCAAGCCCTCTGTTTTCAACAAAGGTGCCAGATATGTTTGGATCCCGAAAGGTATTTCTAACCCCCCAGGACCCGATTCTACTGGGGTACCTAAAGCCTGATCTAATTGCAGGTTCGTGTGGGTTTGGCAAATAAAGGAGGTGTACAAACAACTATCTGGTACATCGATAGTGGATCTTCAAGGCACATGACTGGAAACAAACATCTCCTTAGCGCATACACAGAACAAGAAAGCCCACGTGTACTCTTTGGTGATGATAACTTTGGTTTTACCAGAGGATTCGGAACCTTAGAGAATGATGATGTACAGGTTACTGGAGTCTCGTTTGTTGATGGTTTGAAGCACAACCTGTTATCGGTTTCACAATTCTGTGACAACGGATTCAGTGTTGAGTTCTTGACTGATCAATGCACTATCAAGAATCGAGATACTCAACAGATTTTGTTAACTAGTTCAAGAAATGGAACGATTTACACTGCAGATTGGAACAGTTGTCCAAGAAATGCATGTATGATTGTTAAGAGTTCCAAAAGCAGCAGTTGGCTCTGGTTGAGGGTCTCCCGAATGAGGTATTCTCTAAGGATCAGACATGTGTCGCATGTCAGAAGGGAAAACTGGTTAAAGCCTCATTCAAGGGAATCCCAGGACCAGCATCCAGCAGAGTATTGCAACTGCTCCATATGGACTTATTCGGACCAGTTACACCACTTAGTCTCAGCGGACGCAGATACACTCTGGTGATCGTGGATGATTACTCCAAGTTTACCTGGGTGGTATTCTTATATAAGAAGAATGAGACAACAACCAAGATACCCGAGCTGCTCAAGAAATTACAAAATGAGAAGGGTATCAGTATTGTGAAATCAGATTTGATAAAGGTACAGAATTTCTGAACTCCTTTATTAATGACTTTTGCACTAAGTTTGGAATACAGCATGAAACATCAGCTGGAAGAACACCATAACAGAATGGAGTAGCAGAACAGAGAAACAAAACACTCAAAACAGCTGCTCGTACTATGTTAGCTGAACATGCCACTCCAAACCGTTTCTGGGCAGAAGCCATCAACACTGCATGCCACACTCAGAACAAATGTTCCTGACTAAGGCTCACTTCAAAACACCTTATGAACTGTGGAACGGCAGAAAACCTCGTGTTTCTTACTTCCATGTTTTTGGGCGCAAGTGTTTCATACACAATAATGGGAAGAGTCAGTTGAAAACCTTTGAAGCCAAGTCAGATGAGGGTATATTCTTAGGATATTCCTCAACCAGCAAGGCTTTCAGGGTGTTCAACAGGCGAACCCTAGTTGTGGAAGAAACACCTCATGTGGTCTTTGATGAGACATCTTCTGAACAAGAGAAATCTACCTCCGAACCAGCACTACCAGAACAACCGGTACCTGATGCACAGGAAATGGATCAGTTGAGTATCAAAGACAAGGGATCAGATCACGTAACAATGTATGTCCCAAAGCTTGTTCTTACTGATTCACCAGGTCAATCAGACCCAAAGGTACGTACAACTGTCAATGAAGAAGCTGGTACAGCTGAGACAGTATCAACTGAACCACCTGGTTCAGGGGGAACACCTGATGTTCCTATGGGCAGACATCAGCATATGATGATTCCAACATCAGCTGAGACTTGTCCATGTCAAGTGGATTCTATTTCTGCACCACTCCCAACTACTAGTGACTCAATATCAGATGAGGATGATGACATCTAAACTGATATACATCAGAAAAGAAGGACTTGGTTATCTAACCATCCAACTGATTTGATAATTGGCAATCCGAATGCCCGAGTCCAGACTAGACATCAGGTTGGTGAAAGTGTTATGTATTGTTGTTATCTGTCTTTGAAGGAACCAACCACCATAGAAGAATCTCTATAAGATGCTAGCTGGATCCTAGCCATGCAAGAAGAATTAGAGCAGTTTGAAAGGAATCAAGTGTGAAAACTGGTGGAAAGACCAAATCATCAAGATGTGATAGGCACAAAGTGGGTATTCAAGAACAAGAGAGATGAGAATAATGTCATACAAGGGAATAAGGCAAGACTTGTTGCTAAGGGGTACTCATAATCAGAAGGAATTGATTATGATTAGACCTTTGCACCAGTCGCTCGCCTGGAAGCCATTCGGCTGTTTCTGGCTTATGCTGCCCACAGAGGGTTTATTGTGTATCAGATGGATGTAAAGAGTGCATTCTTAAACGGGGTACTAGCTGAGGAAGTTTATGTTGAACAACCTCCTGGCTTTGAAAAAGGCAACCAGGTGTACCGTTTAAGAAAAGCTCTTTATGGCCTGAAACAAGCTCCTAGAGCCTGGTATGATACACTCTCTCAGTTCTTGATAGACAGTGGATTCACTAAAGGAATAATGGATAGAACCTTATTCAGAATAGAGGATGGTGAAGATATTCTGATGGTTCAGATCTATGTGGACGATATTATTTTCGGATCTCCCAACAAGAACCTATTTGATAGATTCAGCAAACTGATGCAAGGGAAGTTCGAGATGTCCATGATGGGTCAAATGAATTACTTTATAGGTCTTAAAGTTAAGCAAAGTACAGAAGGGATATTCATCTGCCAAGCAAAGTACACTAGGAGTTTGTTGGCTAAATTCGGAATTCAGAACTGTAAGGAAGCCAAAATTCCTATGATGACTGGATTCAAGATGGATCAAGATGAGAATGGTCAGAAAACTAATTAGAAAGAATACATGGCTCTCATTGGATCTCTACTATACCTGACTGCCAGCAGACCAGATATAACTTTTGCAGTAGGTGTATGTACCAGATTTCAGGCAAATCCAATGCAAAGCCACCTAGAAGCAGCTAAGCGGATTCTTAAGTATCTGAAGGGGACAGTAAACCTTGGTTTGTTCTACCCATCAGATGATAATCTAGAGCTTAGTGGGTATTCTGATTCTGATTATGGAGGTTGCAGAATAGACAGAAAATCAACCTCAGGAACATGTCAGTTCTTAGGAAGCAAACTGATCTCTTGGTTTTCAAAGAAGCAAACATTTTTTGCCACATCTTCTACTGAAGCAGAATATATGACTGCATGAAGCTGTTGTTCCCAACTGCTCTGGCTTAGTCAGCAGCTACGGGATTACAACACTATAGCTACGAACGTACCTATATTTTGTGACAGTAATAGTGCTATTGCAATCACTCAGAATCATGTTCTACACACAAGATGCAAGAATGTGGATGTCATACATCACTTTATAAGAGATCACGTTGAAAAGAAGAACATCAGAATGGAAAAGATCCATACTGATAAGCAGAGAGCTGATATCTTAACCAAGCTACTAGCAGAAACCAGATTCAAAGAACTATGTAATGAGCTAGGACTTTTGGACTTAGGAGAAAGTGCACCAGAAATGTTTGGTGGACTGGTCTTCAGGACCAGTTGGTTAAGAGACTGGCCAAATAAGGAGGATCAGTTGAGTAATGGAACATACACTGATCAGTAAGATCAGTCTGAACTGATCAGATAAGGGTTAACAGTTGAAGGGGGAACGTCAACTATTCAGTTAGGATCAGTTTAGTGGGACATTGTTGGAAATAGATACGCATGTGGTATTGGCTGATTACAATATCAGTCAAACAGATACGCATTTCTGTTCCTTGTCTCTACTGGTTAATCATATGTTTTACCTAAACCTTATTCGTTTTTACTGTACACATACTTTAATGACGCAAGTCCTGCAGAGCATTTAATGCGGACGCGAGAAATATGTATTAAATACATTAATTGCGCGGTTTTAAATCCAAAAAGTTGCTATCCATTATTTTTCTCACTGAACGATTTCAATTCGTTTAATCTAGACCATTCATCTAGAATAAGCGACGCTTCGGTTCCGATTCAAAACCTTTATCTTTCCCTCTTCTTTCTAAAATAAACTTTATTCTTCATTTGCACGATTACACACATTCTAAATTTTTTCCTGCAAATTTCACAAAGCTGTCAAAGTTTCTCTGGAAATTTTTCTGCAAACTAAACATACCCTATAAATATCTCTTGCGTATCTATATCTGGTAATTTGCGTATCATTTCTTTTTGAATTTGAGTATTATTTGCTAGGGTTACAGATTTCATATTGATGCTTAATTTGGGACATGGCCACATATTATCTAAAAATTATGCAAAATCTGTTTCAACGCTTAATCTAACATCGATTTTTGGAATTTGTTTCAGAAATGGCTCCCAAAGTACGACAGGTTGCAGAAACTGCTCACTCCTCATCCCACGCTTCATCGGAACCCGAAGATCCAATCTTCCGGAACTTTGACGATGAAGTCATTGAGGAGAGGTGCGTTGATTTTTGGACCTCCACGGATCCAGAGTCCCTTGAGATACTAAGATTGCTTATGGACTGTGGCCTGAAGACGTACTGTTCGGCGAGTGCGGATTCGATTCTCTTGGACGGTGCTCTCGAATTTTTGTACAATCTAAGAGACCACGAGGGCGTATTATACTCAGAGGTTCAGGGGGAACATTTAGAAATCACCGATGACGATCTGTTCCGAATTTTCCGACTTCCTGCTCCGGCGGATGGCATCATGCCCGACGCGTATTTCGCCTCTGAAGAGAGCGCAATTATCAAGAATCTTCTACGACCGGCGGATGCTCATCATTCCAAGGGCTTCGAGAAACCTATGCTGAAGAGAAAATATCGACTCTTGTTCGATATTGTCCAGAAAGTTGTTGTAGGCATCACCTACAGTTTGGATGCGGTCACGCAGGAGAAAGCCCGGATCATGACTGTAATCATTCATAATGCAAGGATCAATTGATTGGGGTTTCTAAAGATGAGATTGATGGAGGAATCAGATAGTGGTTCTTTCGGCAAAGATTACTCTACTGCATAAGGTCTCTCTGATTCTGGTTATTCAGATGCTGATTATGGTGGCTGTAGAATTGATAGGAAATCTACTATAGGAACTTGTCAATTTCTTGGAAGTAAACTGATATCATGATTTTCAAAGAAACAGACCTCAGTGGCAACCAGTACTACTGAAGCTGAATACATGGCTGCAGGAAGCTGTTGTGCACATATTCTTTAGCTCATACAACAATTAAGGGATTATAAGGTAATAGCCAATGAAGTACCTATATTTTATGACAATAATAGTGCAATTGTTATTACACAAAATCCGGTATTGCACACCAGATGCAAACATGTTTATATCATACATCATTTCATCAGAGATCATGTTGAGATGAAGGATATCAGGATGGAAAAAATTCATACTGATAAACAAAGAGCTGATATTTTGACTAAACCTTTGGCTGAGTCAAGATTTCAGGAATTATCAGTAGAATTGGGTATGTTGGATCCAGGTGAGTGAATTCACTGAAGGGAGAAGTCCTTCAGGTACATGAAGTTATTCAGGAAAGAATAAATCATGAGAAAATTCTCTCAGGAAGGAAACTGAGACTCATAATAATTTTTGTCAAAGTCAGTATTCAGTAAGGATTATAAATTCAAATAGTCCTGAAATAATATTGATACATGCATTAATTCACAACATTTATTTCACTCAGTAATCATTTGAAATAAATGACAAAAGACCTAAACTTTGAGCGGGAATGTTTGGAGCATTTCTATTGGAGGAAAATTGAGGCGCAGATGAAAAGTCATCTCGATCATCGTGAAACATTATTTTGTCACCCTAATTAATGTTATTTACCTATTTTCCCATAAAATTAGCCAAAAATAGCAAAACCCTTGAGATTTCTTTTAATCTCAGATTAAATCTCAACCATTCATTCTTTTTTCCTCTAAGATTTAATCACAACCATTGATCAAAATTTTCAGATCATATATAAATCAGAGTGTTTGCTTTCGATAATTTATCTTACACTCTTGGCATCCATCCAAACGTTTCAAACACTTAAAACCCTTAATCTTCAAACCTTCAAACCCTCAAATTCCATTACCCCAAAATCATTCTTTAATGGAATTTCCCAGTTATGTGATGATCAAGGATTTAGCCGAAACAGAAAAACTATATTTTGAGCACGTGGTGGCCATGATCGACAACAAAGCTACTAAAGTTGAAGAGGAAGCACTCAATATGTTGTGGATGGCTCGATTATCACATTTGGTGAGCAATATACCAGACTTAGAACTGTCTCAAGAAGTTTTTTAGTTCGTTGTAAATCTTCGAGAAGGAGAAAGGGGTTCACTTGTTTCGTAGTTAAGTTTTGGAACTTATGCGAAATCAAAAGCAGAGGTGGTATTCACCAAAGAGGTAATACCATCTCTTGATGATATTAATGTTGTTTTTGAGCTAAATGATAGAGGATAGGACCCAGCATTATATATGTCTGGAAGAGAACAAGAAATCTTTGATCGTTTTGCAGAGACAAAGGCAAAATTGAAAGGGACTCTGCATAAACGATGTCTGAAGCCCAACTACAGAGTCTGGATAGATATTGTAGCCAAGTGCTTGATAAGCACCTCTGGGAGTTTAGAGCAGGTGAGCCGGAACAAGTTGAGGCTCATGGCTGCAATTGAAGACTCTCCTTCAGTTGACTTCAACTGGCTGAAATTTCTGGCGGATTGCATTCTGCATCAAAATCAGAAGTTGAAATATGCCAAAGGGGCTTTCACGAAGAATGGGAAGGTACTTTTTGGTACAAAGATCAGTTTTCTCATTGAAACGTTGCCCATAGAAAACATGTTCTTGATGTCTGGAGTAGAGTTTTCTCGGAATAGGATCATGTTCCGAAAGCCTAAATCCCAAAGGAGGAAACTGGCTCCTTCAGGAAGTCAAGGTTCTATGGTTCAGGAGGAACCAGAGGAACCGAAAGAATCTGAATCCGATCAAGACACTATATCTCTTGCAGAGGTGGCCAAACGGAAGGACAGGAAAGTTGTAGAAAAACAGCCTGAAGAGGCAGAGAAAAGAAATAAATCCCTTGAGATGTTGATGGTAAAGAAAGAGATTAGAGATAAGAAGAAGGCTCAGGATGAGCAGAAACGGAAGAAGAAAAGGCTCAGAACCATTCGAGAGCTAGAGTTAGGGGAGAAATCTCCACTTGACACTCTTGCTAAGGTGGTTTCTCAAGCCACTGAGCAAGATACCACTCAGGAAGTAATCCCACCTGGAGAAGGAGATGATGAAGAAGATGTCTTTACTGAGGTACTAGGTACCAGTATTGGCACTGACCGGATAACTAGAGAAATCTTCACAGGTTCTCAAAAACCTGCTGAAGAGAGCCAAATAACTATCCCACACACTCAACCCTCAGAGCCAAATATTTTCATACCTTCAGAGGCTCATTCTAGCTCTGAAGAGGAGGCGCCTGTTCCTGAACTCAGGAAAGGTGAAGCAGAAGAAAGGGAGTGGAGACAGAAGGCTGAGAGATTCGTCTTAGACAAATACCCTGAACTATCAGACTATCCTGATCTTCAGGATATGTTTTCAGGTTAAAAACTGTGATGCTGATTATCAATCAATCCTTTGCCGTGATGTTGAAGATTGGCAATTTTAGAGGAGAAGACTTCTGGGCAGAAGAAGTTGCTGAACTTGATGCCTTTTCTGGTCTGGGAAAGAGAAGACTGAGGATTAAACAATCTGAGTTTGATGCCTTAGCACACAAAAAGATTGCTGAGAGAAAAGTTGTCTCTCAACCATAAGAAGAAGTAAGTGGTCAAGACAAAGATGATCAAGAACCTACTTAGGAGAAGAATGCTGGAGATATTCCTGAAGGGAACAAGAAGGTTGCTGAGTCAAGTGTTGAGACAACCATTCAGGGGGAACAACCTCAGGATGTTCCACCTCTACAAATGATCACATTTGGCCAGGTCTTCCAGTATCAGAAGGAACCTGAGGTCACTGTAACTGAGATGGCAGATGTTGGAGTTCAAACAGATGCTGAAGTACCAATTCCTCCACAACCAGCTGTTGATCTCACTCCAGTTCTTGAGAAGCTTACCAAGCTTGAGCCACTCATTAATCAGATTACACGGCTTGAGCCTCTGGTGGACAAAGTGTCGAATCTTGCTGATGTACAAACTTCTCAGAGCAAAACAATTGAGTTACTGAGCACATCAATGGTGACATCTGATCAGGTAACTCTATTGTCTTCTGCTACTGATGATAAGTTTGCTGAGATAAACACTAGACTAGGAGATATGTCTAGAGATGTGATAGGAGAAATTGAAAAGAAGTATGAAGAAAGATCGAAATTTCTAGAAGAAAGGTTGACTGCCAGAAATGAGGAAATGATCAAAGCTGAAATTGAGGAAATGAGTACATCAGTCATGCCCAAAATGCATGCTACTTTTGGTGGTTTGACAGAAGATACCGCTACTGGGCTGAATGTTCTTCAGAGGCTACAGGATGAGAACTTTCACCTAGCTGCTGAGTTAAGATTTGTTGGGCGCGAGCAGTTACATATGGACAGAACCCTTTCAGAAATACTGGTCAATTATGATGCCAAAAAGGGGGAAAGTTATGATAAGCTCACAAAATTACCTGCTATTGAAGGGAAGTTGTTAACTTTTTGGGAGAAACTATTATTCTTAAGGGAAAAAGAAAAGAGCCTGAAGTGATAGTTAATCCTGATGTTGCTATTGAAGTCTTAGAGCAGCGTGCTAAAAGACAAAGAGCTCAGGAGTCTAGCAAAATGGGTGAAGCTCATGTTGTTCTGAACCCAAAACTTGTTGAGACTCAGGAGAAAGCAACTGCTTTTATTGAGAAGCAGATTCAGAAGAAGCCAGCTGAGAAGCCAATCAGGAGAAAACTATCAGGAGAATTTTCTGAGGCTGAAGTCCAAAGGAGTGAAGAGTCTGAAACCGATGATCTTTTCAAAGAAGGTTTTGGAGAATACGATGTTGCCTCGAAGAGAATCGATTGGGATTGGCACAACTCAGTAAGAATGATTGAAGCTGAAAAGAAGAGGAAGGCGGCTGCGTCTGTGTCAGGTGTAGAAATGACCAGAAAAGCAAGGGAAGAGGCCGAGAGGATCAGAGGAGGGTTTCAGAGATTTGTCCTAAGGAGGAGAGGCACTAAACCAAAGAAGATGCAGTGGCCTCATACTGATAAA